>PVIW01000228.1:58992-665775 GCA_004026585.1 Noctilio leporinus | reverse complement strand
TGATTGATACTTATTCATTGCCATTTTCTCCCTTTGTGTCTGTATTCCTCTTTGGCTTTCTCTGTTTCTTCATTTTATTTGTTTACTTATTTTTATAGCAGACCCTTTAGCATTTCTTGCAATGCTGGTTTGGTAGAGATGTATTCTTTCAGTCTTTTTTTTGTCTGGGAAGCTCCTTATTTCTCCTTCTATCTTGAATAAGAGCCTTGCTGGGTAGAGTTTTCTTGGTTGCAGGCCTTTGTTTACCATGACTTGAAATACTTTTTGCCATTCCCTTCTGGCTTGAATTGTTTCTGTTGAATAATCATTTGATAGCCTTATTGGAGCCCCTTTGTATGTTATTTGTCTTTTCTCTCTTGATGCAACTCAATTTTCTGAGCAGCAGATGCAACATTTATATTCTTCCTTTCCTGTTATCTTAAAACTACTGTTAATCCCTCAGCTGTTTTTTCTTACTTCTCTTTCATTAAAAACAACTATAACAGCACTTAACCTTCATTGCTTTTAGGTAGTTTCTGTTGAAATATATATTTACTTTTTTTCCTTTGGTTACACAGAACATGCTTAAAATAAGGATGCAGAATGCCTCTTCAAATTTAGGCCTTTATTTTTGTCTCACTTCTATCCTTTATTTAAGTTTGTTAGTACCTTAATTCTAATCTATTTCTCCTACTGTGACATGCTGTAGGAGCCCTAAACCAATGAAAGTTGATAAGGAAGACTTACAGCTTTATTTTTCAGAATAATAATTCATACATCATGATTAAAACTATGCACATTGGATGTGATACTCTATATTCTATATCTATTTTTTAAAAATTTCAACTTCACCAATCTCAACAGAGGTCTTGGGTCTGTCATTGGCTTCAGCTGATGATAATATCACCATTTTTCTTATATTTGGTTAATATCACTCCTAATTTCAGAATGGTGCTATGGTTGATGATGTCAATTTATAATATTCTGAAACAAAAGGGGTATCTTTGAATAAACATTCTTTTTCCCAAACATCATATTATTCCAAAATAATACAGATAAGAAAAAAATGATGTTCAATGAAATGAAAGAAGAAGGAGTTGAAAAATAGGATGACACTGTTACTAAATTGTGTTGTTACATATCATCAATTTTTAAATGCAACATTTACCACATACTGCATGTATATGTATTATGTATTTGGGGTCAAAATATGGAATATGTGGGTAGCTAATATATAACTTTCTTTTTTCAAAAGGAGTGTTGCTGGAAGTAAAGAAATTTTGAAAACATGTATAATTTGTAGGGATTAGTGACCCTTCTCTGCAGCAATGGCTATAAGAACAAATGCCTATCCCTTGCCATTCAGAACTAATACAGCAGCTTTTTAAAAGCAACTTTTACATTATAAGACAGAGAAGAACATCTTTATGGAATAACAACATCTTGAAGTGAGTTTGAACTATGGGAGAGATAGGGCTTTGTTCCCTTGGACCAAAGTGATACATGTTTGTACTTATTCAGTATTTTTATATAATGTTAACTGATTTTATCCTCCTAATCACCTTTAGAGCAATGTACCATCATTTACTTAGTAAATAAATGAAGAATCATATTCTTAGATGTGTAACCTAACCAGCCCAAAATCACACAATTGTTAATTATCAGAGCTGACATTGGTACTCAGGTAGTCCAATTCTAGAACCCATTTTAAAAAATAATATATTGCAAGTGCAAAGGTGGGGGTTGCTAAACACATATGCCTCATTAAACAGAAGATCAAGGATCAGTCAGCACATTCATTAACCTGAGTTCTCACTTGTAATAGGGAAAAAGTCAAGAGATACTGCTTTATTGTATATTCTCTAACTTTTCCCAAAGATCATAAACTCCATTAAGAAAGGAATTATTCCTAGTTCAATGTTATCCCTAGTATCAGGACAGAACTTGGAACATAAGAAATACTCAATATAATACATATATATCTGATAAATGAAAGAATGGTATGAAAAAGAGACCGAAGTATAAATCCTGACTTATTTGCCTTTGATTCTTATACTTTTTGTACATAACATTCCCCTTATTTTGTCAGAAGTATGGGTTGTCTCAGGAACAATTCTGATTATAAGCATAAGTGGCAAAAGAAGTAAATGTTCATCTTATGACTTTCAAATGAGAGCCTTAAAATACCAAATTGAAATGAAAGCCTTAAGAGAAAGGTATTTTTTGAGGCTCAAAAGATGAAGCCCTAGTATAATTGATTTTTATGTAACATTGAGAGGCTATAAAAGCTCTTCCAAGGTAGAATCTTGGGGGAAAATACTCAGAACCAGAGTAAGACAGAAAAAGAAGAAAACAAGAATATAAAAAGAGGTTAAGATATATAGAAAATAGACCAAGGAGTTTCAATACATGTAATCAGAATCCCAGCCTGAAAGAATAAAAAAGGAAGGAAGAGAAAGAAGGAAGGAAAGAAAGAAAGAAAGAAAGAAAGAAAGAAAGAAAGAAAGAAAGAAAAGGGAAGGAAAAGAAGGAACAGAAGGAAAGGAAAGAAGAAAAGAAAGAAAAAAGAAAAATAGAAAGAAAGGGAAGGATAAAAGAAGGAAGAAAGGCAATATTCAGAGAGGATAGCTGAAATGATTCCTATATAGATCAGAAATACAAATAGTTACATTCAAGTACCTGCAAACCCTCATGTAAGATCAACTAAATAAAAGAGCGTCTCCACTATATACATAATAGAGAAACTGAAGAACATCAAATACAGATGGGAAAATCCTACAAACATCAATGTGAAAACATTAGTTACCTCTAGAAAAAAACTATTGACAGCTGATATCTCCACAGCAATCTTAGAATCCAGAAAATAATGGAGTTACATCTTCAGGATTTAAGAGAGATAACTCTCAAGTTAGAATTCTAAATTCAACAAAGTAATTTTCAACAGGAAATCCAAAATTGCACTTTTCTCTACCAGCAGATATATAGAACATTCTTCAGGTAAGGTAAAATTTATATCATAAGTAGGTATGGGGAACCAAGAAAATGAGAATAGGTGGATTAATCTACCAGAATAGTAAAAAATAATCAAAATTTGGGGTCCTAATGTCAATTTGAAAATTTTAAATAATGTTTTTATTTCATTTGGTCTTATCATAAATGTATTAGTTTTTGATTGCTGCTGTTAGAAATTACCACAGACCTAATGGCTTAAACCAATACAAATGTATTCTATTGCAGTTCTATTGGTTTCAAGATAAGATCAGAGTATGGGTAGGGCTGTGCTCCTATTCAAAGCCCTAGGGAAGCTCGAGTGAATAATTCATCTTCGGCATTTTAGCTGAAAGTCACCTTGTAGAAGTCTAGAAGTCACCTGCCCTCAGCTTATGGCTACAATTCTTCATTTTCAAAACCAGCAAGGTTGGGGGCAAGTCTTTCACACCATCTCCATGATCCTCCCTGTCCTTCTGTCTCTTTCGCAAGGACTCTTGTGATTACAATGTGTTTATAGAGATAATCCAGAATAATCTTCCCATCTCAGGTCAGTTGATTAACAACCTTAATTCTATCTGTAACCTGAATTCCTCTTTGCCATGCACCATATCATATTCATAGTTTCCCTGGCATAGGGGTTGAATATCTTTAAGGGACCACTATTCTCCTACTACAGTAGGCTTCTAATTCTCTTTTCCAGTTTTAAAAATAGAATAAAACATGACCAACCATGTAGAATTTTTATATTAGTAAATTACTAATTTTTAAAATCACACAAACATTACTGACCAGGTAACTAATAAGTAGAAAAGTGGACATTTTTTTTTGTAGTTTCTTATAAAGCTAAAATACATTTACTCTATGGACTAGCAATTCCATTCTTAGGTACTTCCCCAAGAGAAAGGAAGGCATACATTCACAGAAAGATATGTACATGAATGTTCATTGTAGCCTTATTTATAATAGCCAAGAGCTGGAAACAACCCAAATCTTTAGAAACAGAAATACAGATAAACAAATTATGGCATATTCACAAGAAAGGAACCAATTACTCATGTACTCAACAACACAGATGAATCACAAAATCATGTGGAGTGAAAGAAGCCACATAAATAGAAGCAAAGAATTCAAACTACCTGATTCATTTACATGAAGTCCTAGAAAAAGCATAATTAACTGTGCAGTTCAAATAATCTGTCAAAGTTGCTTGGCAGCTAGTCAGATAGCACCTGAGTATCTGAGTAATTCCAAACTCTGCTTGTCTTGTACTGATGGCTTTAGTTTCTTTGCCCTTAAATTTACTCTCAGACATTTTCACTGTTGTTACAATTACTTTTAGGGCATTAGTAAAAAGCTATACTTATTGTTCTGACTTGGCGTTTCAGGATTTTGGGGGTATAATTTTAGCAGTGGAATTGCGGGATCAAAAGGCAGTTCCATTCTTAGTTTTTTGAGGAAATTCCATACTGTTTTCCACAGTGGCTGCACCAGTCTTTATTCCCACCAACAATGCACCAGGGTTCCCTTTTCTCCACATCCTTGCCAGCACTGTTGCTTGTTGATTTGTTAATGATGGCCATTCTGACAGGTGTGAGGTGTATCTCATTGTAGTTTTAGCTTGCATTTGCATCTCTGATGGCTAGTGATGTTGAGCATTCTTTCATATGCCTATGGGTCCTCTGTATGTCCTCAGAGATGTGTCAGTTCAGGTCCTTTTCCCATTTTTTAATTGGGTTGTCTGTCTTCCTAGTGTTAAGTCATAAAAGTTCTTTGTATATTTTGGAAATCAAACCCTTTTCTGAAGTATCATTGGCAAATATTTTCCCATATGGTTGGTTCCCTTTTCATTTTGATGTTTTCTTTAGCTGAGCAGAAACTTTTCAGAACCTATGCACTCCTATGTTCATAGCAGCGCTATTTACAATAGCCAAGTGCTGGAAACAACCTAAGTGCCCATCAGTGGATGAATGGATCAAAAAACTTTGGTACATTTACACAATGGAATACTATGCAGTAGAAAGAAAAAAGAAACTCCTTCCTTTTGCAACATCATGGATGGAACTGGAGACTATTGTGCTTAGTGAAATAAGCCAGGCAGTGAAAAAGAAAATACCATATGATCTCATCTAATACAGGAAGTTAAGGCACAAAACAAACAAACAAGCAAAATAGAACCAGAGGCATGGAAACAAGGAACAAACTCACAGTGACCAAAGGGGAGGGGTTAGGGGACAAATGGGCAAAGAAGGGAAAGAGTTTAGTCAAGGAACTACTATAAATGACCCACAGACATGGACAACATGTGAGGACTGACTGTGGGAGAAGGAATGGGTTGGGTAGGGTAGGGTAGAACAAGGGGGAAAATGGGACAAATGTAACATAACGACAATAAAAAATGTTTCTTATTAAAAAAAAGCTTAATTTATTTTTGAATCCAAACTGAGTAGCCATATAATTTCCAAGTTTAAATATTTTCCCATGAACATAATATTTTCAGGGTACAAATGTCCTTGCCTATTTCTCATGAGCTGATGCTTTACAATTTTTCCCTAATTTATAATCTATGATTGTATTCAATGCTACAAAAGAGGAGTACATTATTGTAGGCTCATTACTTTTAGAAAGGTGTGTAGCTCTTTCACTATAATTAGAATGAAATAAGATCAAATAGTAATAGCCTGATTCATAATAATTGTTCTTGTAATTAATACCATCAAAAATGAATTCAAGAACAATACAAATTTCCAATTAGAGTTTCTTAAACCTTACATTCAATTTTCCCTCATAAAAATTAAATTCAATTAATTTTTATTTACTGAAAGTATATCTGCAAGAAACTCATACTTAATAGAGAGGAAATACAAAATTCAATTATATCAGGTAGGTCAGGTTAAACTCATTTGTCAAACTTCAAATCATAAGTAACTTTCAGATAGTTTACCATCATTTACACAATTTTTACTGTGTAAAAATTCTTTGTATTGGTGGCTTTTAATAAACTAAATGGTTTAAACATCACATTTTATTTTTTCAGCCTTTAAGGGTTTATTATGTATTGAGGGAAGAAACACGTTTTTCCTTATACACTCTTTCATGTCAAAAATAAGAAAAAAAGGTGAAAAATGTTGACTTGAAAATAATGTCAAAATGCATTTTCTTTTTTTTTTTAATTGAAAGTATGGTTTTATTTTTTTAATTTAATTTTATTGTTGTTATATTACATCCATCCCCTTTTTGCTCCCCTCTGTCCTCTTCCCGACCCACCCACTCCCCCACAAAGTCAATCCCAAATGTTGTCCATGTCCATGGTTCTTCCATACAAGGTTCCTGTTTAAACTGCTCCCCTCTTTGCCTCTTCCTTCCCCCTCCCCCCACCTCCCTTTCCCTTGACCACTGAAGGCCTATTCATTGTGTTCATATATCTGGTTCTGTTTTGCTTGTTGTTTATTTTGCTCATTATTGTCCTGTAATGGGTGAGATCATATGGTATTTGTCCTTCACTGACTGGCTTATTTCACTAAGCATAATCCTTTCTAGTTCCATCCATGTTATTGCAAAGGTTAGGAATTCCTTCTTTCTTTCGGCTGTGTAGTATTCCATCGTGTAAATGTACCAAAGTTTTTTGATCCAATCATCCACTGATGGGCACTTAGGCTGTTTCCAGCACTTGGCTATTGTAAATAGTGCTGTTATAAACATAGGGGTACATAGGTTCTTATGAATTGGTTTCAGGATTCTTTGGGTATAGTTCTAGCAGTGGAATTGCTGGATCAAAAGGCAGTTCCATTTTTAGTTTTTTAAGAAAACTCCATACTGTTTTCCACAGTGGCTGCACCAGTCTTTATTCCCACCAACAATTCCCAACAACAATGCACCAGGGTTCCCTTTTCTCCACATCCTTGCCAGAACTGTTGTTTGTTGATTTGTTGATGATCGCCATTCTGACAGGTGTGAGGTGGTATCTTATTGTGGTTTTAGTTTGCATCTCTCTGATGGCTAATGATGTTGAGCATTCTTTCATATGCCTCTGTGCCCTTTGTATGTCTTCCTCAGTGAGTTGTCTGTTCAGGTCTTTTGCCCATTTTTTAATTGGGCTGTGTCTCCCTGGTGTTGAGTCGCATTAGTTCTTTGGAGATCAAACCCTTGTCTGAGGTATTATTGGCAAATATACTTCCCATATATTCCCATACAGTTGGTTCCCTTTTAATTTTGCTGGTGTTTTCTTTAGCTGAACAGAAACTTTTCAATTTGATATAGTCCCATTTGTTGATTTGTTCTTTTATTTCATTTGCCCTTGGTGAAGTATCAGTAAACATATTTTGGTGTAGGACATCAAAAATTTTACTGCCTATATATTTTCTCCAGGACCTTTATGGTGGCACTGCTTATGTTTAAATCCTTTATCCATCTTGAGTTTATTCTGGTGTATGGTGTAAGTTGGTGGTCTACTTTTATCTTTTTGCATGTTGCTGTCCAGTTCTCCCACACTGGAAGAGAGTGTTTTTACTCCATTTTATGTTCCTTCCCCCTTTGTCAAATATTAATTGACCATAGAGTCCTGGGTTTATTTCTGGGCTCTCTATTCTGTTCCATTGATTTATATGTCTATTCTTATGCCAGTACCAGATAGTATTGATGACAGTAGCCTTACAGTATAGTTTGATGTCCGGTATTGTGATTCCTCCTACCTTGTTCTCTTTTCTCAAGATTGCTGTGGCTGTTCATGGGCATTTTTGGCTCCATATAAATTTTTGAAGTATTTTTTCTATTTCTGTGATAAACTTTACATTTTCTTATTCATCTTAATAAATGGAACACTATCTCACTTATTTTGTTCAAAGTTAAAGGTGACATACCAGTTTTAATAATCTTTCCACCAACTGTACAAAGAGTACTTTTTCAAATACAAATTTCCAAATGAATCTTGATTTTTCCAACATTAACTTATTTTTCAATTTCATTTCATTTTTCTGAACATTTTATGTCTTTGGAGCCATGTATTTCATTTTTAGCTTTGAAATTTAGAATAAACTATGGCTCTCAGTTTAACAACGAGCTGTTCAATAAATAGTTTTTTTTTTCAGATTAAATTCATTCAACTTAGCATGCACACAATTAAAGGAATTAAACAGTGAGCATGCACAATTGTTGACGAATGATGTTTTCTTGCATCAGGCCCCTGATAAAACTCAAAAAATACACACTGTTTTAAAATAATATATACTTGTGTGTGTCCATACTATCCTTCCACACACAACATACTTTTTACACAAGTAAGAGTTCAAGATATTTGTTAAATTGAGCTGAATTCACATTACTGCCCACACAGATATGTATTTTTGATGATACTGAATTTTAAATAATTAAAAAGTCATTTTCAGATAGAGGGATTACTTATTTGCCAAAGGAAGGATAATAAGTCCCTGAGAGAAATATAAACTCACAAGTCTGTTTTCTTTGATGCCCAATATGATAGTTTCTGCAGTCTTTTCTAGATCTGTGTAAATCCCAGTCAGTAAACTCAGACTCAACTGTTATTAAGGAGGATTCATCCTTTGTCTGGGGAAAACTAACTTAAATTTGTATACAATGGGAAAGCTTTTCAAGCTGACTCAAATATTACCACAATTTTCTCTAGGATTTGAAAAAGTTTTTAAAAAATTACCTCATGGATGCTGTATATCCTACTTTATTAATTAAATTTCTTATAAGTCTGACTGGGCTCCTAGCTATCTTGTGAATGCTATTTACCTAATTGTTTTGTATTTTTAAGTACATCAAATCTGACTTAATTCTTATTTGTCTCTCTTAGTATCCTTATGTTTAGCCTGTCACAATTGGGAATCGAATTGTAATTATTGTCCATGTTGGCTTAATGTTTGCATGCATAAAAATAAAAGAAAAAGGCTCTCTACCTGAATTCAGACCTTTATCAGTTCCACTTAATTAAGAGAAAGGCATCAGGACTATCCTGAGGTCCTCTATAATTAAGCCTCCTTGATTCCCCATTAATCTACTATAGAGTCTTCCATTATTAATAAGAAGGTGCTTGGAACACTTAAGAGTAGAAGCAAATGTTTAGGCCCAAAAGTTCTCTCACCATTAAAATATCACAGCTGCATGGATCACAGTCTTCCTGGTGCTTAGTGTCTCAAAGTAGTACACACTATACTTCCCTAAACCCCTCCACATTAAACTGAATCTATGAGCAGTCATTTCATAAATGGTCAAATGAAGACAGATGAGAGTAAATACAGAAGCCAAGAAATAAAGTGAAAAATCTCATCAGCCCCAGAAAAGTGTGCATGTGTTTCATTTCAGGCCAACTGAACACTGTTTATCAGGGATGATAATAAAACAGTTTAAACCATGATAACCTCATATGCCCATTAATCATGTGTCTTTTTTTTTTATGCTAAGAAGTCAATTATTATTCACTGAGAGTAATTTTAACATATTAACAGAATTATAAAATGAGTCCATCACTGACTAGCTAATTTGCTCTCTAAAAATTGGCACATTTGCCTCTTGGTTGACTGCAGCATTGGAGATGAAAGTGGTGGCCTAGGGTCTTGTTGCCTGCTCTTGAGTCACTCACCTTCTGCTTGGGAGAGTGATTGATCAGATATACCTGTCTGGAAAAAGTAACCTGGCAGCCATGGAGAGTGGACTGGAATGCGTATGCGTGAACAGTGATGATTTCACTGCACTAGTCAGTGGGGGCAGTAGAATCTATTGAGTGAGCATGTGTACTGTGTGGCCATTGCATGCAAAATGACTGAGGGAGTAGAGCAATGAATCTGCATCAAATTTTGTATTAAGTTTGAATATTCTCCTTAGAAACTATTTGGATAATTCAGTAGGCTTTCAGGGATGAAGTAATGAGTGCAGTGCAAATAAAAGAGTCCCACAAACACTGTCAAAAGTGATTCACATTCTGGAAGGCCTACAACAAGCAGACAACCTGAGAATGCTGAATGTGTATGGGCTGCAATCAACAGATTGGTGACTGACAGTGCAAGTACTAGAAGCTGATCTGGGAATTCCAAAAACTACTGTGCCTGGGATTTTGATGTAGGATCCTGGCATAAAATGGGTAGTGGCAAGAGTTGTTCTGTGGCTTCTGCTTTGAGAGCAGAAGAAACATCATGCTGCATTTGAGAGAACTGTATGAGGTCCCAAGATGCTTACTTTGAAAGGGACTGAGGTGTCATTGTCCTATGTACAAAGTTTCTTATATCTTCTGTCTTCAATAAATGTCTCTATTTTTCATATTATTTGGCTGGGTACTTTCTGGACATACCTCATATTATATAAAATATATATGTAAAAATATGTTTTCTTTATTTGTTCGTCTATCAATGGGCCTTTAGGTTGTTTCTATATCTCCGCTAAGATGAATAATGCTGCAATGAATGTGGAAGGTGTAGTTATCTCTTTGAGATACCAATCTCATTTCCTCTGGATTTTTACCCATAAGTCGAATTGTTGGTTCATATGGCAATTGCATTTTGAATTTTTTGAGAGATCTCCATGCTGTTTTGCATAATGATGGTACCAATGTACTACATTCTTACCAAAGGTGAACAAGTACTCTGTTTTCTTTACATCCTTGTCAACACTGATATATCTTGTCTTCTTGATAACAAACATTCTGACAGATGTGAAGTGATACTTCATTGTGATTTTTGATCTATTCTTTCCTGATGATTGCATACCTTTTCATGTACCTGATGGCTATTTGTATGTTTTCTTTGGAAACATATTTGTTAAGGTCCTTTGTTCATTTCTAATTGATCTTTTCTTATTTTTATTGTATGAATTCCTTATATAATTTGGATATTAATTTCTTATGAGGTATACCTCATAATATCTTATGAGGTATAGTTTGTATTTGTATTTTTCCATTCTATAGTTTGCCTTTTGACTCTGTTGATTGTTTCTAGTATTGCTGTGCAGAAGCTTTTTAGTTTGATGCAAGCCTGCTTGTCTATTTTTGCTTTTATTAATTGTGATTTTGATGTCATATTTAAAAGTCATTGGCAATACCAACATCAAGAAGCACTTCCCATGTGATTTTCTTTAGTGGTTTTATGGTTCTGGGTCTTACACTTAAGTGTTTAATCATTTATTTTTTGCATATTATGTGAGATAAAGATCCATTTTCATTTTTTGCATGTAGATATCCAAGTCTCATGACTGCATTTATTCAGAAGATATAAACTTTGTGTCCTTGCATCTTTGTCCAAGATCAATTGACCTTATGTAAAAATTTATTTTCTTAAACAATTCTTAAAAAAAATAAATTTTAAATTATATATTTTTATTACCACTTAACCCTCTTATATCCCCACAATCTACAATCACTGTACTGTTGTCCATGATCAGGGTCCTTTTTCCTTTTTGCTTGATCCCTCCACCCATCACCTAAGCTGTCATCTTGCTCTCAATCTGAGTCCATCTCTATTTTGCTTGTTAGTTCAGTTTGTTTGTTCAGTTCCAGATATGAGTGAAGCCATATGGTATTTGTCTTTCTCTGACTGACTTATTTCACAGCAGAATGTGCTCTAGGTCCAGCCATATTGTTGCAAAGGGTAAAATTTTCTGTTTTTAATTGCAGAGTAGTACTCCATTGTGTAAATGTCCCATAGTTGTTTTATTCACTCATCTATTGGTGGACACTTGGTTGCTTCCATATCCTGACAATTGTAAATAATGCTGCAATGAACATAGGGGTGTTTTCAAATTAGTGTTTTGGTTTCCTTTGGGTATATTCACATAAATGGGATTGCTGGGTCACAAGGCAGATCCATTTTAAATTTTTTCAGGTATCTCTATACTGGCAGCATCGGTCTGCAGTCCCACCACTAGTGCAAAAGGGTTCCCTTTTCTCCACATCCTCACCTTCATTTGTTTATTTGTTGATGATAACCATTCTGACAGGCATGAGGTGGTATCTCATTGTGTGTTTAATTTACATTTCTCTGATGATTAGTGACATTGAGCATCTTTTCATATGTCTATTGATCTATATATCCTTCTTGGAAAAGTGTATCTATTCAGGTCCTTTGTCCAGTGTTTATCATTTATTTATTTATTTATTTATCTATTTATAAAAGCAAGTCCTTTTCTTTTCTTTTTAAAAGATTTTATTTATTATTTTTAGAGAGAGGGGAAGGGAGAGAGGCACAGAAGGAAAGAGACATCAATGCATGGTTGCCTTTCACCTGCCTCTAGCTATGGACCTGGCTGGAGAACTGGCTTGCAACCTGTTTATGTGCCCTGACTGGGAATCAAACCAGCGACCTTTGCGTTTGCAGGCTGGCTCCTTATCTACTGTGCCACCAGCCAGGGCCCTTTGTCCAGCTTTTAATTGTGTTTTTAGTGTTGAGTTTTGTAAGCTCTTCATAAATTTTGGATATTAATATCTTGTCAGGTATATTGGCAAATACATTCTCCCATTCCTTGGAATGTCTTTTTATTTTGTTGATATTTTCTTTGCTGTGAAAAAACTTTTTAGTTTGATATAGTCCCATTTATTATTTTCTTTTCTTTACCTTGCCTGGGGAGAGATGTCAGATAAAATATTGCTATGATCAATGGCTAAGATTTTGCTGCCTATGTTTTCTTCTAGGATTTTAATGGTTTCAGATCTAACATTTAAGTATTAAATCCATTTTGAATTTACTCTTGTGTGTGGTGTAAGAAGGTAGTTTAGTTTCATTTTTCCACATGTATCTGTCCAATTATCCTATCATTTATTGAATAAACTATCTTTAGCCCATTGAATATGCTTGTTTCTTCTGTTGAGTATTAATTGACTATAAAAGTACAAGTTTATTTCTAGGCTTTCTATTCTATTCCATTTATCTATATGTCTGTTTTTATGACAGTACAATGTTGCTTTGATTACTATGGCCTTACAGTATAGTTTCATTATTAGCTAGAGTAATTCTTCCAATTTTGTTCTTCTTTCTCAGGATTGTTATTACTATGTAGAACCTTTTGTGGGTCCATGTAAATTTAAAAAATACTTGATCTCATTTTATAAAATATGACACTGGAATCTTGATGGGAAAGCACTGAATCTATAGATTGCTTTGGGTAGAATTGAGATTTTAATTATGTTAATTCTTTTTGCCTATGAAGCAGTTATCAAAAAAATCCCCCAAAAAACAAATAGACCTGGATCAGATGGCTTCACAGGTGAATTTTACCAAACATGTGGGAAGAACTAACCCATCTCCATCTCAGACTATTTCAAAAATTGAAGAGCAGTGAAAAATGCAAAGCTAATTTTATGAGGCCAGAATTATACTAATTCCAAAACCAGATAAAGACACTATAAAAAAAAATTACAGACCACTATCCCTGATGAACATAGATGCTAAAATCCTCATTAAATATTATCAAGCTGAATAGAGCAATGCATCAAAAAGTTTATAAACCATAATTAAGTGGGATTTATTCTGAGAATGCAAGGTTGGTACAGCATTTGAAAATCAATAAATGTGTTTACAAAATGAAGGCTAAAAACCACATGATCATATCAATAAGTGCAAAAAAAGCATTTACTAACATCTAGCACTTATAACAAATCCAGCATTTATAATAAAAGCTCTCAGGAAGGTGGGAATAAAAGAAGCATACCTAACCATAATAAAGGTCATATGTGACAAACCCATTGCCAGCACCATACTCAATGAACAAAAACTACAACAATTTCTCTTTAGATGGAGAACAAAACAGGGACGTCTGCTTTCACCTCTCTTATTCAACATACTGTAATTCCTAGCCACAGCAATCAGATTAAGTAGAAGAAACCAAAGGCACCCAAATTGGAAAGGAAGACATCCTATAGTATCATGTCATCTGTCTTTATTTGCAGATGATGTGATACTATGTATACAGAACCCCAAAGATTCCACCAAGAAATTCAGCAAAGTAACAGGATACAAAATTAATATCCAGAAACCAGTTCCATTTTTATATGCCAATAATGTATAACAAAAAAGGAAATAAAGAAAACAATCCCAATTAACAATTGCTTCAAAAAGAATAAAACACCTAGGAATAAATGTAACCAAGGGATTATTTTTTAAAAATTAGTATGAAAGAGAAGTATTTGAAATTGGTGAACCCAGTCAACAAATCCTGAAAGTATTTCAGGACTAATACTGGGAAAGAAAGATTAAAAATCTTCCAGAGACTTACACATAAACAACACTTATTAATTGTGGGTGTGCCACACATGAACTAAACAAGTTTTCTAAAAATATGCAGAAAATAATTTTTTACTTTTTTAACATCTCCTGCATAATTTAAAATTTTTGTAAAAGTTATGAGTAGAAGCACTACATACCCCAAAAGAGCCCCCATTTTATGATATCTGCCTCCCAACTTTTAATTCCTGACAGATTTATGGTTTTCATCTAAGTCATTGATACTTCTGGGTGCCAAAAACATTTCTATAGGTGCATAGAGTTAAAAATACAGGTTTGTTTTCACTCTTTGATTTTAGCTTATGTGCCTTTCAAATTAATATACTTGATTACTCTTTCTGTATTTTTCCCTGTTATCAATTACCAGATAGAATTTCATGGCATATCAGAGAAGCACCAAGAAATATTTTTCAAATTTTAAACTTCTCAGATGGTTTACAAGATATATAATTCCTGAGTAGATTTTCTTAAAATTAATCAATTTGATTTAATATGTAAATTCAACAACCAAACTAAATCAATGAATCTGCATTTAGGTGAGGTTATTTTGTCTGAAAATTTGTTTTATAAATCATGTGCCTTATCATTTGGATATATTTTATTCACAGGACCAGTAATTCTACGTAGGAAAATATGATTCATGAAATTTAATGGCAGATCATTTTAAATTTATAAAAATGTCCAAGTTTTCCTGAGGAAAAAGGCCATAGGAGTCCAATTCAATTTTGTTTTGTTTTGTTTTTTACTTTTAAAGGAAAGAACTGAATAAAAAAAAATAATACCTTTATTTTAAACAGTCTAATTGATGTGCTGCTTTGAGTATATGGGGATTATTTAGCATTGTAATAATCTCATTCATTTACCTCCCATATATTAAATTATTATTGATGCCTTCTGTGAACAGAATGTCACACATATGTCCATGTTTTATAACACTTTGCCCTGTAGAGTGTTATAACTACTTACTTCCTTCATTTTAGACGTCTAAATTCTGGTAGACTGCCAAAAATGAAGAAAGGTTTAGCTTCACTTCATTATACCCTGTATAAAAATGTGTTTAGGTTCACCTTAATAGAGAAATGAGGGCTGGAGTGATGGTATTCAACACAGTTTCTTGTGTGTTTTAAATGGCAACATAAGGGAAATAAATATTGCACTCAATTCTTTTGGGACAAAGATAAGGGGACTTGATTCCATAAAACAGCACTTTTCTTGAAACTAAATTTAAAAGGCCTAAGGTAGACAAAAATGGAGAAATGTGTAGGGAATACAAATGAGACAAAACCTGGTTTTACAAACTGATATTTAAAAGAGAAGGCATAGTGCCATGGCCACAGATTCAAGCTAAGAAGCATCTACGCACATTCCTGACATTCTTATTTTTCAAGAGAAAGGGTTACATGCCAGAGAGATGACAATAGAAGTGTTTGGAAATTCAGTGCTTTTATCTTGAAAATAACATCTAACAGAAATGAAAGGCTGCAATTTTTTATCTGTACAAAAAAGAAAATTCAAAAGAACATTACTTTTTATTTTCTGGGTGATATTGCCATAGGTTTTAATTAAATGACCCTCACCAACTCACCCTTTAAATCTGTGACTGAAGAGTGCTTTAGGAAAGAATGAAAGTCTTAGAGTTCACTGGATAAATCATGATTTTAAAGCTCCTGACTCATTCATAAAGGATTAAAAATGAAAATCTGTAAAATAAGGGTGGGTCTAAGCCACATAAAACCCATAATGTTCGCTGCAAGAAAAGAAGGGAACCCCAAATCAACCATGATCAGCATCAGTGTTGCTATACCCGAGAGAAGAAGATGGCATTAAATACCATCTTTTCTGTCTGATACAGTCCAAGAACTTGAAGTTAGTTCCACAATGAGATCTGAAAAACAAACACCATGTGGCTAAAACACAAAGAGCTCCCTGAAGCAGGCTAATGTCCCTCAGGATGGGCAGAACACACCAGTCATCTGCAGTGTGTCAGACCTTCACCCACATCTGCAGTCCTAGAAAACATTCAGTCTTGAAAGTGTTTATTTGCTGGAAAGTATGTTTACTCTCTACCTAGGTATTGGTTTGTAGATTGGAGTGTTTAAAGGGTAGTGTAAAGAGAGGACTTGCCTACCATTAAAAAAAAAAAAACTTTATTCATTATTTTTAGATAGAAGGGCAGGGAGTGGGGAAGAAAGGGAGAGAAGCATCAATGTATGGTTGCCTTTTACCTGCTTCCAGCTACAGACCTGGCTGGAGATCTGGCTTGCAACCTCGCTATGTGCCCTGGCTTGGTCTCATACCATTTTATTTTCCTTCAATTCTAGTCACCATTCTGCCATGGAAGGGCTTTTTATCCAGACATCTCTGTGATTAAGATTTTTGGGGATGAATATAGCAAGATAGATTAGGTTGAAGTTTAGTTAAAAATCGTGTGTGTGTGTGTGCGTGTGTTTGGACATGCTGGTGGATATGCTCTTTTTAGAACAGTTATTTAATAAATCAGACTAATATATACCATAGAATTAGTGTTTCAGTGTGTAATATTTGCAGCCCCTGCCTGTCTTGAGGCATTTCTTATCATTCTAGCCTGATTTCTATAATTATACTATAATACTTGTGACAATAATGATATCTAACAATTATCTGTGACTTTCTGAGAGCTAGGTAGTGTTTTAAGTACTTTATATATTATCTCACTTAAGACCCATTATAACCTGTGAGCTGGATGCTATTGTTAGTATCCCAGAATCATAGTTGAGGCAACTGAAGCATAGGAAAGTTTAATGATATGTTCCAGGTTGCAAAGCTAGTAAGCAGATGAAGTCAATATTTGAACCCAGCCATGGTTTTAACTTATAAAATTCTGCCTCTTGATTCCTTCAGTACTTCATATTTCTATTCCCAGTGTTGGTCTCTGATTAGCACTTGCCTCATCTTCCTTCCTTCCTTCCTTCCTTCCTTCCTTCCTTCCTTCAATATATACATTAAAGGTGTGTTTATTAATATGTTAATAACTGGCTAAAAATTATAAAGAAAAGGAAAATTCTTTATATGTATACAGAGTTAGCTTATAGTCCTATAGGATAGTTGGAAATGAGAATAACTTTTTCATAAGACAAGAAAAAAAGGTTTTAACTTTCCTGAACTGTTTTGCTATCAAGAAAGAAGAGAACATGGGAGAGAAAGGAGAGGGCTGGGGAAAGTGAGCCAGTGAGACTGCAGACTACTCAAATTTCACAATGTGAATGCTGCCTGAAGTAGCATGCTTACTTAAGAATGCTACCTTGCAAAATGTTCAATAGTTCTACATAAATCTCAAAGCTAGCTGATTTCTAGTGGAAACTGATGGAAGAAGACCTGACCTATGGAGAACAGCAATCAAGAGAACTTAGAGCAATGAGCTGGATAAAGGTATGAGGCAGTAAGTCTTTAAAGGCTTGTAGGTTTCAAAGAGCTTTTGCTTTTCGATGTCACTAGAGTAGGTGTTGGAGAAAGTGTAATTACGTCTTCAAGGATAAGTGAATGAGACTAACACCTTGGTTTCCCTCTCTTTCCCCTCTTCTTTCTGCCTGCTTTTATTCTGTCAGTCTCTTCCCTTTCCACCCTATTCTTCATTCCTTTATTTCCTTCCTCCTCATCATTATCTTCTCTCTCCCCTCTATCTAGTTTAACAAATAATTTCAAGTACTTTCAAAAATAGATAGGATATCACTGAAATATAACATTAAAAAATTTTGAGAATATTCCAGATTACATAGAAAATAAGGCAAACTGTAATATAGATCCATAGATAATGCAGGTTATAGAAATATAATATTTAAAAATTTTTTATTGAATTTGTTGGGGTGACATGGGCTAATAAAATTATATAGCTTTCAAGTGTATAATTCCATAGTACAGAGGAATTACTATTATACAGTTTTGCTATAAATTCTTGTTTGTTTATATATTGATTTTGGAGAGAGAGAGAAACATTGATTTGTTGTTTTACTTATTTATGCATTCATTGAATGATTCTTGTATATACCTTGACTGAGGATTGAACCTACAACCTTGGCCTATCAGGACAACACTCTAACCAACTGAGTTACTGGGTCAGGGCTGTGCTATAAATTCGTATGTGAACTTCCTGGCTAAAGCAATAAAGGGGAATAAGTGATTACAAGATTCATATTGAGCCCTGGCTGGTGTGGCTCAGTGGGTTGAGCACTGGCCTGCACATTAAAAGGTCACCAGTTTAATTCCCAGTCAGGGTACATACCTGGGTTGTAGACCAGGTCTTCAGTTGGGGGCATGTAAGAGGCAACCAATCAATGTTTCCCTCACATATGGATGTTTCTCTCCCTCTCTTTCCCTCTAAAAGTAAATATAAATCATTTTTTAAAAGATTCATATTGACAATAAGGAAATAGTGCATCATTTCTTGAAATACATATATTGTTATTTTTTATAGCTTGTTTGATTATGGAATGTTGCCAAATGCCCTATTTGCTCATGTGGTATGGAATAAACCTAATGCTTATTCAGTATTAAGATATTTTGCTACGTTTCCCAGTTCTAAGGAAAATCTTTATCCCCATGTGTGTCCATCCCTGATTATAGTACCAGAAAGGGCAGATACTCTGATTGGTGGCAAATTCTTTGGGACTTTGAGGAAGTTAACATTGATTAGCTTCTCTGAGATTTTAGGATGAAGTGAACTGAAAGTCCATTAATTCTACCTGTAAACAGGTAGAATGGTTGACATATTTACATTTCTGATGCTGGGGTTCTTTACTAGAAAAAAATTTCTCTCCATGGCAAACATGGCATGGGAAGAGACAATGTCAGCTTTCTCTACAGTGACTGCCTAAGTTCTCAAACTACAGCTGAAAATAAAGATCATATTGTTTTTGATACTGAAAAGTAAAAGTACTGCACAGTGTGAAAATGCAGTAGGAAATGAATACTCAAGATTTTGTACAAAAGAAACAAAATTTGGAGTCTCACATGAGCTTTCCGTAAGGCAATTACTTGAGGACTTGGTAATACCGCCAGCGCAGCACTTTCTGATAGTTTATGGGAATTCTCTACAATCTTAAATTCTTTCAACTTAAATTGCACTTCAAAGTTTCATTTATATCCAGTAAAAATGATGTAGTTAAGTTTTCAACAGGGAATAAATTATTCATTAAAGCAGATAATGGTGTTACGGCTCAACCCAGAAGCAATATTAGCATAAAGAATTCTCTGCATAACATTAATTGTTAAAATTAAAAATATGTAACACAAAATTTATTGATTAAGTCAGAGATTTTTTTTTTGGTTAAATTAAAGTGTTTTATGGTAATCTTTGTATCAGATTTTTAATCATGCTACCTGGGAATTTATAAGCCATTTATTAATGATATTAGTGCAACAAATATACTTCTATGCAGGGATGATGATAGTTTAAGGAGGTGATTTGGGTTTTCTTTTTATTTAGGTCCTATGCAAATTCCACAAATGGATTCTTTAGTGAAAACAATAATCTGTGTATTTGTGCATCATTTCACTTATTTTTGTTCCTGAAAGAAGTTGATCTGTAAGTAGTGTCTTACAAATGCTCTCTGATTAAATTTTATGAGAAACAACATCAAATTATATTTTATTCAATGAAGTTTTCCTGATTGAAACATACAAAATATATGATTCATTCAAACATCATGATGTAATACCTAATATGTATGTGCTGCATAAAACATTAGATAGTGTGAAGGAGAATGAGACAAATGTAACATGATTTGTGCCCTTAAAAATCACTATTTATTGAGGGGGATTATTAGAAGAGGAGAAAAATTTCAGGGCAAGAATCAGTTTCCAAGCTTACTAATTTGGCTAATGGCAAGGATCAGTGAATAAGAAGGGGGAGAAAGAGAGTGAGAGCAGAGAGGGCTCCCAAGATGAACCTCACAATCTGTATAACTTAATAGTAAAGCAACATTCTATGGCTACTACAGCATTGTATTTGTGAGAGGTGAGCCAATTAGTTCAGTCCTTACTCATGGGGAGGAGATCACACAAATGTGTGAATACTTGGAGACAGAGACTGCTGAAGGTTATTTTACAGGTTGACAACCCCAGGTCTGTGTATTACATTAGTCCTTGAAAGTGAGAATATAACGATGTCAGACTTCTCTAAATACCAATGGAGAGTAAACAGGAGAGAAATGCAGGTAATACAACAAGCATAAAAACAAACAAAAGAAAACAAATGTATAGCTTGTGAAGATTTGGGGCAAGTCCCATTCTGACTAGCTATTTCAATTCAACCCAAGAGAAGGTGTTAACATTGAAGAATGCCTTTCATTTTGTAAACCAATATGATGCCAGATTTATTTTAATTTTACCAAACAAAAAGAGGAAAAAAGGAAGTTACTGGTCATAGTTCCAAAGTTTTGGGTTTTCAGTCCATGTCCTTCTAAAGACACTCCTTCTACTTTGAGATTCCGGAGTTGTTTTTATTATGGAAACTTACTTTTTCTTACAAGAGAGATTTGATGAAATAAAGCCGTGAATTCAGATTTAGAAAACCTGACTTTTAAGTCTGGCGCTGCTGCTTACCAACTGTGTGATCTTGGACTACTTGCTTGCCTTCTTTATGCCCAGTTTCTCAATTGTAAGAATGGATGAAATTATACAAAATGATTAAAAGCTATGGCAGTAGTATATGCCAAGGGCTATGTGATCTACAAAGGAAGAGGTGAGGATATTGATAACTAGTGAGGATTGTAAGATAAGTGTAGGGCTTGAAAACAGTTGCAACTGTTGAGCCCAGGCACTTTAAAAATGAAATACAGAGCCAACTGTCTATGTCTGCCAAACGTATCATGACTGCAACCTCATTAATTATTTATTTTAGTGGTCACAAGGGCATACCATAGAAGAAGTTCAGGCTTTTTCATACAATGATTGTTAAAAATTACACATGATTATTTTAAAAATATTAAATTATAAGTCATTATTTAATATAAATATTAAGTTATGACTTAATTAAATAAGGTTAAATATATTAATTTTCATTCATATGCATTCATTTGACAATCACCTATTTCATAAGCAAGCACTTAAAGTAGATCAACAGTGTTCAATCCAGAATGCTAGTATCCTCAACAAATTAGACTTTATAAGGACATAGATATAAATGGTTTTAAGTGAAATAATTTTCAGGTGTCGAACTTTCATTTGTACTCATTACTGATATTGATCCACCTAAGAACAAGGCTGTTCCCTCTGGTTTTTATTTTCCCACCATCTCATATCCAGTCAATCATCTGTATTCCCATTGCAATGAAAAACATGCACTTCTAGAACACACATACACACACACACACAGGGAGGTCTAAATATTACTACAGATGCTGAAAACTGAATAAATATATTGTTAAAATAACACATACTTAGGAAACACCAGTCAGTGGCCTTTGGTTTGTTTTCAACATTTGAGGTAAGAACAATATGTATTTCACAAAATAATTGCTGATGTTGGATCACTGGGTGAGTTGGGGGTGGGGGGGGTGTGTGGAGGACATATAACTCAAAAGAAATAAAAAATGACATCATTACAAGAAAACTCTCTATCTAATTATTTAGGCAGAGAAATTTTCTCAGTGCTTATACTGATAATCACCAGAAAGGAATAGTATTGATATAAAAACCCATCTCCTCCTACCAATGAGGAATAAATAGAAAAAGAAAAGCTTTACCCATATCAGTAACTGGCCAACTTCCAAGACATTTTTGTGTTTAAAATTATAAATCAATAATTGTAACATACTAATTTTTTATCAGTTATGTCATTATAAATTTTTTTAAATTTAATTTCACTCTAGAGAAAAAGTTTCTTTCTCTGTATAGTATATATAAATATGTATATATGTATATGCACATATATGCATATATACAGTCATATACCACATATATTTTGGGGTTTTATTATAGAGAATGTGACAGTGTGAAGGAAATAAATGGAAATGTAAGCATATGGAGAAATAATGCTGACTTTAAAATTCGTGAATGCAAAAACAGAGCTTTCTCAAGTATTTCTTCAATGGATAGTGGTAACCATCAAAGTACTAAGGGATTTAGGGTTCTTTGGAACATTTAGAAGAATGATGTGAAGATTTTATTTTTAAATATATATTGAGTATGAATATGGCAGAAGTAGCCTTTGCAACCACTTACACTTATCATGCAAAATTAGATATTAAATATAATATTAAAAGTATAGAAGCCAGCAAGGTACATCATTTTTTAAAGTTCTTTTCCATAAAAATTCCAGAAAAAAAGGTTTACAGTTCACTTCACTGAATGCTGTGCTCTTAACAATTTTCCAAGCTTATGCATTCTACTGGAACTCTTGGAAATCACTTCTGTGTTTTCCACAGAACATTCACAAACTCAGAGGTTGCCCAGGTAAAGGAAGGAAGAAAGGCAAAACACACGTAGGTTTGGAGGCTTATTATCAGATATGAAATACAGTTGGTGAGAGAGGCAGTCAAAATAACTATAAAAATAATTTCTTTATAAGATGTGTGAATATAATTTCTTTCTTCTTGGCACTTTCGTGGATGATATTCTATATTCAGGTTAGGAACCTTAAAAGATAAATTTGAAACTGCTATTCTCTTAGCTTAAAATGTGTTATTAATGAGTGGAGACAGTATCCTTTGATTATACTTAGGATGATATTTCATTTATTGAATCAGTTAATAACACTGATGAGTCTAAGATGTCCAATTATATCCTCAGGCACCGGGAGTGGGAGGTGGCAATGGCCTCAGGGGAAGGGATTATGAAGAATAATAAAACACGTCCTCTGGCCTGGAACATTTATGTCCCAATTTTGTTCTTCAGTTTTCTATCAATAAAATTGAAATGTCAAATCTCTGATTATAACCCCTGAGCTCTCCTCTTAGTTCATCAGAAGAATAAAACAGAAGCCATGAAACATATGCAACGTTTCTCTTCCTCTGCATTTGTGTTAGTTAAATACCATTCTCCCCTTATTTACCCAGTAACTATTAATTAAAAGCATCCCCAATATTCTAAGGAAAACCTAGTCAGTGCATTTCTATTTTGGTTTAGAGTGGATCACCTGGTAAAGGGTCTGAAACAGCGTTGTTTGCCCTGGGGAGATGCAGCTGGTAACATAAGGTGGGGGAAGCTGATTCACAGTATAGTTGCAAATGAGGCCTAATATTATCAGACTAGTTTGAAAGCTGGTATGTTCCTTAGATTTTCCCAAGATGAGGCAAGGGGAGCAGCTATTTGTACCTCTGCATCTTACAGTCAGGGGACCCAGGCCACAACTGGAAAGAATGCGTAATCTGGGACAATGCAGCCACTTGCAGCTGAGGGCAACAGCTGGTGAGAGATGCAGCTGTGACGGGCTGTAAGCAGTGAAGAGCCCCAGCAGCTGCCTGTGAGCACTGGCTGGGAGGAGATCTCCATTCGCCTCACTGGTAACCTGTAATTCATTACTGTACATGGGTGAGATCTACTTTATGCAAGGCACTTTTTCTAGGCTTTTGAAAACATTGTTAATCAAAACAGCCAAATATACTTGCCCTAGGGAGTTTATGTTGCATTCTATGAGGGACAGAAAACACTAATAGTAAACATAATAAGATAGAGAAAACTGTTAGAATGTTAGCAAGTTTACCTATACACACACACACATGCACATACATGTATATATGTATGTATATACACATATAAATATGTATATGTACATATATATGCTATAGAAATAAGAAAAAGTAGAGCAGGACTAGGGGATTTTAAATAGTTTGACTAACTTTTATTATTATTTCATGTACTGCTTAGCTACCCATTAGAAATTCAGTTCCTTAAAGATAGCTTTTCTATCCCCCAGGCCTAGAATGAAGTCAGAATTCAACTTGTTACTGGAGCGGATGGGTGAGAGAATGGGAGGACAGTCCACTTGATTTGGGAATAACAGCAGAAAGGAAGACCTGCAGGGAGCTGTGTCCTTTTACCAGCACATCGATCTGTTTGTAATTGATTACAACATTCCATTTGCATTATCAACTAGGTCAGTGAAATTTTATCCTTCTTTTTTTCCCTCCCTCTTTCTCTTTGATGACCCTAATTGCCACTGGCACATCAGGAGCAAAACTGCCTTTGTGTTTAGACTAAGTGGTGGCCCTGGGGGTAGGATTTAGAAGAGTACATAAAACACACCTCCCCACATAAATAGACTAAAAGCATCCCCTAGTAGCCAAGTGTTAAAATGTTCATTATTCAAGTTTACAATATTGTAAACTAAGTAAGCATTACCTCCCTGTCCTAAAAGCAAGGCTCCCTTTAGAGTGCTAGCTCACTAGGTAGGTGATGGTATTTTCCTGCCGGAGGAACTCTGCTAGGGGGTGAGAGGGCTGGATGAGGTCTTGTTACCCAGGGATTTGGTTGCCTGCTTTGGAACACAGGCAGAAAACAGATCGGTGAGGAAGGGAAAAAAATCTTTATGAAAAGGTGGCCCAATTTTGGGAAGCAGGGGGCTCTCTAACTTCAGACCAATCTTTTTTTGCAAAACACAATCAGCCACCCAAAGAACCAGAGCCAGTGTCCAGAAACCCTGCTCCATCCTTATCTGTCCTTCTGGAGGCCAAGGCTGCTATGCAAAAGACTCCCAGGTTCAGGCTTCAGGGTTCAGGCTCCTTTCCTGCAGTGCACTCACTAGTGGGGCAGTCTGACAGCAGCTTCTTCCCACTCTGGGGCCCTTGGGCCATTGAGGACCCCAGCACTCAAGGCTGCTGCTGCCCCCAGGGCCAGCCAGGCTCTGGCCCACCCCTCCCTGCACATGCAGTGCTTTGCTGCACCATCCTGCAGGCAGTCACACAACAAGGTGGGAGGTGCAGCCTCCAAGAGGGACGCAGCAGCCAGGAACAAGGTGCAGGCCATCCAGGAGGGAGGGAAAACTGAATGGCCAAGACACCACCCTGCATTGAAATCATCAGGCCTAAAACTCAATGAATTCTGAAGCAAATAGGAGGGCTTTTTCTCGCCATTGATTTCACCAGATTCCCTACAACAGTCTGGCTTGAAGTGGAGGCCCTCACAGTCAGGTCATACAACAAGAAGAGGGAAAAGTTTGTATTTTGGAAAGTAGATAAAACTAAAAAATACTTGTTTATGTTCCTAGGAAGTGACAGTGAGTCAGCTTGAGTTCTCGCTGGGAGTTCAACTGGTCACCAGGGTGTCATACAATTTCCCTGGGGTATCTTGTACTGTGTGTCCTCCAATGTGACTTCATTAAAGAAATCAGTCAACCTCGGAATTTAAGGCCCAAGCAATAGCTATATTCTGGGAATAATAAAATGATTGCAATGAAGGACATAAAAGCTATGTTTGGAGTTTCTTTTCTCCTTTTTTTTTTGTAGCACAATGGCTAAGGCTACAGGTGGGGATAGAAAATTTTGGTGCTCATGAGTCACTGATTAATAGGGATAAAAAATAAAAATGATGGCATATACACCTCTAAAGGTTTACTCTATTTCCTATATTTTGTTTACAGGAAAAAAAATCCCTTAACACAATGACCAAAAATTACAATTCAATAATTACTACATCTGATATAACAAAAGCATATTTAGTTTCATTTCTGACCGGTAAGGAAATTGAGATAAAAGGAAATAGTAAAACACAAAAAATAGAGATATGGGTAAAGGGGCTAAAGAGTGCTTTTAATAAAGGGGATGAAAGGGAAATACAAGAAAGTAGGATAAGAAGTAGAACATCAGTGACCTAAAAAGGAAAGTGACTAAGAAAAGAGAATGAGAACGTTAGCTACTAGAAATGCACCGACTGGCAGGTAGAGAGAAGACAAAGAAACTACTATCATCGAACAATGAAAGCTAAAGGTGGACACTTGCTTCTGCACCAGAACTGGTACCATGGGCTTAATGACACTGAGTAATGCATCACCCCTGTATCCATGCTTCCAACACATCTGTTTGGTTAGAGTAGTTAATGCAACACTGGGAAATAGGCCTGCTATCATTTAAAAATAAAATTTTAGAATAATTGTTTTGTTTTATTATGGAATTCAGTAATTTTACATGTGAAGAAAATGCACTCCATTTTAATGGGCCCAAAACTATTGCTGTTGGCTCATGTTTCCATGAGACTAAGAGTGGAATTGCCTCATTCCAAAATGCTGGCAAGCAGCATTTTAAAATCACCATTTCTTTTATTTATCTTACCTTTTATTTCTTTTCAAGTTGAATTTGCTTTTAATCTAATTAGTCAGAGAAGATTTTTAAAATTCAGTACATTAATTTATATTTAGGCATATAAGTTATTTATCACAAGTCAAATCTCATAATTTGTTTTTGTATGACATTACAAGTGCAAAAACATAAATCGACTTTGAACATTGTTTTTGTTTTCAAATTCCTTTCAGAAAACTATAAAACATAAAATAGAAAAAAATCAATGTTTTAAAGATGCAAGTTCTCTAAAACTAATACATGAATTGATTACAATTTCAGTTTTGTGAAAATTGACAAGTGATGCTAAAATATATGTGAAATTGCAATGGGTTAAGAATAATAAAGACAATATTGAAGAATAGAACATAGTAAAGGACTTTAATGATAACAAGACTCTCAAAGCTATAGTAATTAAATGGGGAAAGTGTTTTTAGATAGACATGAATAGAATGGAATAGGGTAGAAATGGAATGGGAATGGAACAGAAAGGAACAAAACAGAACAGAATAGAATGGAGGGCAGAAAAACATCACTATGCTATGACGCTATAGAACTATGGGGAAACAATGTTATTAAAAATGTTGCTGGAAAAATAAAATATTTATTTGGGAAAAATAAAATAAATTTGTTTTAGCTGAATTTTAGAAGTAAAGATGAAAGAAAAATAATAAACTTATAAAAGTAATATGGAAAAGTTATTAATCCCATGTTATAGTCATCTCTTAAACATTGACATGAAAAGAAAAAATAAAATATTTAAAATTGAATATTAAAATTTAAATAATAAAAATATAAACAGAAGTAAAATGTTCTATTAATCAAATAGTGCAAAGGGAATATATAAAATGGGAGACAACACTGCCAAAGCATATAACAAAACAATCCAATTCAAAATACATGAAGACATCTTACAAATCAAAAAGAAAATTATAGAGAACTCAATAGAAAAATAGGCAAGTCCTCACAATGCATTTCACATAAGGTAATATCTAAGTGGCTATAATTTGCTCAATATTGTGATTAATTAAATGAATAAAAAAGAAAACAACTGAGATATTGTTAATGGTAAAATGAAAATTTATGTTGGCAGGATATGGACAGCTAGGAACTTTCAGACACTTTATGGGGGCATAAATTAATATAACCATTTTGGGAAACTATTAAGCATTATTTATTATATCTGGAGATTGTCCTATTATATTATTATTCAGAAATTCCACTCTTAAGGCTATCCACAAGAAATTCAGATCCATGTGCAACAAAAAGATAAGAACAAAAGAGAGTTCCAGCCAAGATGGAGGTGTAAGTAAACACTCTGCAGCTCCCTGTACAACTAAAAAAAACCACATCTACCTCAAAACTAGAGACAACCAAAAATTCCAGAAAAATCAAACTGCGTAGAATTCCAACAAACAAAGACATAAAGAGGAAATACTCATTCAGACAGGCAGGAGGGGTGGAGCTGGGACAGAGAAGGTGAAATTTTGGGACATGGTGGCCGTGGCTGAATGGTGGTTGTGGTAGGCCAACAGAAAGCATAGTCACACATTTTAATAAAAAAATAAAAGTAGGGACACCTGGGGAGTGCTCCCTGCACCAGACAAGACTTCAAGGATCACAGTTCCAGCACTAGGGGGAAAATAAAGCCTAATTGCTTCTGACTATGAAAACCAGTGGGGATTGGAGCAGAGGAAGAAACTGCTGGTCTCTCAGCACAGTCTATTTTTTTATTGGCCCCCACAGTCCTAAAATGTCTGCAGACCCAGACACTCTGTGAACCACAACCAGGCAACAGCTAATCCCATATGAGAAGTGGGAGAAGTGCCTAGAAGTAGGGTGAATGATGAGAAGGCAGCATTGTTCCCTCTCAGACCCCTCCTCTACATACAGCACCACGATGCAGTGAAATGGGTTACCCTACAATGACCAATACCTAATTTTCCACCCCTTACAACACAATAGGTATGACGGCTCTGCCTGAGACACAGAGGCAAACACTGGAGTCTGTCAAGCTGAGGATACAGAAAAGTATGGCCCAAAAGGGGGAACTGATCAAGGTTCCATGGGAGAACTATGGAATGAGAAGATAGCCAACCTAACAGATGCAGAATTCAAAACACTGGTGATAAAGAAGCTCACAAACTTGACAGATATGCTTGAGTATGGAAAATGCAGAAGGAAAGAAGCAATGGCTATGCTAAGTGAAATGAAAGAAAATATACATGAAACCAATGGTGAAAAGAAGGAAACTGGGTTCAAATCAATGATTTGGAACATAAAAAATAAGCAGTCAATCAATACAGAATAAGAAAACAAGAATTGAAAAAAATGAGAAATGGCCCAGGAATTTCTGGGACAACTTAAAATGTGCTAACAACTGAATCATAGAGGTATCAGAAAGAGAAGATGAAGATCAAGAAATTGAAAATTTATGTGAAAAAATAATGAAGGAAAACTTCCCTAATTTGGTGAAGGAAATAGACACACAAGTCCAGGAAGAACAGAGAGTCCCAAACAAGCTAGACCCAAAGAGGACCACACCAAGACACATCATAATTAAAATAGGAAAGTTCAAAGATAAAGAGAGAAACTTAAAAGCAGCAAGAGAAAAGCAGAGTTACCTACAAAGGGGCTCCTATAAGTCTATCAGCTGATTTCTCAAAAGAAACTTTGGATGCAAGAAGGGACTAGCAAGAAATATTCAAAGTGAGGAAAAGCAAGGACTTACAAGATTATTTTATCTATCAAAGCTATCATTAGAATGAAAGGGCAGATAAAGTGCTTCCTAGACAAAATAAAGCTAAAGGAGTTCATTGTCATCAAGCCATCACTATATGAAATGTTAAATGGACTTAAGGAAGAGAAGATAAAAACTATTAACATTGAAAAGACAACAAACTCATAACTATAAACAATAGAATCTAAAAAAAAAAAAAAAAAAAAAAAAAAAAAAAAAAAAAAAAAAAAAAAAAAAAAAAAAAAAAAAAAAAAAAAAAAAAAAAAAAAAAAAAAAAAAAAAAAAAAAAAAAAAACCCAAAAACGAAACAAACAACCAGAATAGGATCAAAATCAAA
This sequence comes from Noctilio leporinus, assembly GCA_004026585.1. Lineage (NCBI taxonomy): Eukaryota > Metazoa > Chordata > Mammalia > Chiroptera > Noctilionidae > Noctilio > Noctilio leporinus. The sequence goes on along the minus strand of PVIW01000228.1, from coordinate 636,258 downwards.
GGACTGGGAATCATTGGGAGGATTATCATCTGGGAAAGGGAAGGGTGAAAAATGGGGAAATGAGGCAGGGATTAGGAAACATAATTGGTGGGTATGAGATAGACCTGGAGAAGTTAAGAATAATATAGAAAAGAGTAAAATCAGGGAATTTATATGCATGACCTATGGAGCAGTGGGATTGGGAGAGGGAAGAGAGTGCTAAGTGGAGGGGAACAAAGAGAAAAGAAATTGGGACAATTCTAACAACATAATCAATACCCTTTAAAATAAAAAGATAGGAACAAGAATGTGCATGACCATAAAATTCATAATAACTCCAAGATGGTTGTAACTCAATCTCTGACACTATTAGGAACAATAAGTAATTATACAGTGAAATAATATGTAGCAATGAAAATAAGTGACAAAAAAAGGTGCAGATAATGACATGAATGAACCTTACATCAATATAACATTGATGTAAAGAGCTTCACCACAAAATAATTCTTATGATAAAATGTTATTTATAAAACAGGATACAAGAAAAATATAGTGTTTAGAAATGCATTTTGCCCTGGCTGGTGTGGCTCAGTGGATTAAGTGCTGGTCTGTGAACCAAAGGGTTGCTGGTTCAATTCCCAGCCAGGGCACATGCCTGGGTTGTGAACCAGGTCCCCAGTTGGGGGCATGTGAGAAGTAACTACACATTAATGTTTCTCTCCCTTTCTTCCTCTCTTTCCCTCTCTCAAAAAATAAATAAATAAAATATTTTAAACATGGAAAAATACATTTTTACTCTTTAAACTATAAAGAAATGCAAGGAAATGTTAACCAAAAACTAGTAACTAAAAATATCAGGGTGGTGACCTTTGACAAAGAGAAATTAATGACTTGAAGAAGTATGAAGATGAAATTGAGTCTTTATGTTACTACTAAGATATTTTCCACCATTTTAAACAATTCCAATTAAAGATACATTAGCCATAAAAACAAGGCTGCTACATGCTGTGCAGTCAATGCTTAACTTTAAGTTATTCTTCATACAAGCAACATGCAGAGCACCTTATGATATTGTGTAATATAACAACCCTGACAGAAAGTTCAGATAAACAAACTAGTTCCTTCCCCCTTGGATGATGATTTAATCTCTGTAGTCTCCTTTATCATAATCATGGTATGACTTAAATGTTTGTGAAGGCTCAAATTAATTGATTATCAATAGTTCTCTTAGTAAGATTCATTTCGTCATGTATATTTGTTTTTATTTTCTATCTTGGTAAAAATTCTGATACTTTAATATAACAGTTAAGTAAATATTAAAGATTCACAGTTTATGTGGGTACTTTTGACAGTTCTATGATTTTTTTACCATGTTCCATGTGGACTTGGCTATAGGGTATTGAGTAGAAGTTTCTCCTCCATAACCACTCAAACTAGACTTATAATTTGCATTTCTTTACTATTTTTTCCACATTTTATTAGGAAAATTTAACATACAGGTAAGTTGAAATAATTTTACAGTGAACATTATTACATGAACCCACTTACTATATTCTACCATTAACATTTTACTTAACTTGCTTTATCACATAGCTATCTACCTATCTATCCCTTTATCTACCATCAATCCATGTAATCACATGGTTACTATATTTTTAACAGCCCAGTTGTCATAGGTAACACCAAAGTAAGCAGTGCCTAAATCAATGACATTTTTCTAGTAATAGAGGCCTTCAACCTTTGAGAAGGTAACCCATCCTAAAGGGGGTATTGTTTGTTTTTTTAAAATAAATCTAGAGTTTTAGGAAATTACCATTCCTATTCTCTTCTTTTTTGGTATGTTTGTAAATTTTAGATGAAGAAAGATAAGATTTCACAAAAATTTTGTGCATACAACTTTCTCAGCAAGGTAGGATTTCACAAAAATTTTGTGCATACAACTTTCACAGAGGTTTCTTAGTAGTTCGTCTAATAGATATTAGAATTTCTTAACACTTTAAAACCTAGTAGGTTGAATATTTTTAAAAAATTACAAATACACCAGGCTGAGTCAGTAAATAAATTAGATCTCTGTCTCATGGGACATTTGTTAGTGTAGATTTTTCAAATTTGAACAATTTAGAGTTAGTATTTGCCATCATCACACAGAACAGTTTGCACTGAACCTAATGCAACCTAATATTTTCAATGTATTATTTTTTGTGAATTTCCCTTAGACATGATTGCAGTGAACAACAAAATGAAAACTGCATTCCTTTTTCTTTTTTTTTTTTTTTTTTATTTGCTATGCAGTGATTTGACTTCTCACATTTCTGTTGGCATGAAAATGAGATTCAAGAACAGCTCTGTACCTGATAACTCTGACAAGGTGTGAAATGCTAAGCTTTATATGGTTATAATAAACATATGCAAAGCTTTTTTTTTCTTTTGTTGGAAGGAGTCAGGCTGTCAATTCAGGAGTAAAGAAATTATAGCCTTGTGGCATCAGCTATGCGTCTGTAATGACCATGTTCTCGAAATGCCAGCTATGTGGGGGAAATGCCAGCTTGCTGAGGGATTCTTATAACTTGGGTACCTGGTGATTTGAAGGTTGACAATGTCCAGGGCTCTCCTGGCTGATTTTTTTAACTTCTTCATATTCACCAGCTGAACATCCTTTGGAATCATATTTGAAGAAATGTAGCAAATTACATAACTTATAGAAATGAACAGAGGAGAAATTAGTCTAAAGTAGAAGAATCAGGAATAAAATAATGACAATGGGTAAATTGCTTACTTACATGAAAGTATCACTGTTTTCCTTGTTATTTTAAAGGGTAGCACTGACCATTTATATCCAGAATATATTAAAATTTTAATTTTAAGTTAAATGTGGTTTTAATTTTTTGGTGAAGTCACAAGAGCAAAGTGAGGCCTATAGGTCTAGCATGTGGGAAAAATAATTACAAATATGTGATCAACTATAGAGAATTAGGGCTGTTAGGAATCCTCAAGGGGAAAATGAAACCCTGGGGATGCTGGTCAACTTAGAAATATGGACAGATAACCTACAGTCCTTCAATTAACTTTTTCAGCAAAAGTTCAAGAGGATAGGATCTGCCTGGTGGCACAGTGGATAAGGAGCTGGCCTGCAAACACAAAGGTCACTGGTTCAATTCCCAGGCAAGGCACGTAACCAGATTGCAAACCAGGTCTCCAGCCAAGTCCATAGCTGGAGGCAGGTGAAAGGCAACCGTACATTGATGTCTCTCTCCCTCTCTGCCTCTCACCCTTCCCCTTTCTCTGAAAATAATAAATAAAATATTTAAAAAATGCAAGAGGATAAGTTATATTATGTGACATAAGACTAATGTGTAAGAAATAGTGTTTTCATATGTTAGCAATAAACATGAAAATATGAGAAAAATAATTCTATTTAAAATAACACCAGAATGAATATAATAAATTTAACTAAGGAAATGGAATGTAGGACTTATGCACTGAATACTACTGAACATTATTGAACAAAATGTAAAAAGATCTAAATAAATATAAAAACTTCTGTGTTCCTGGGTTGGAAGACAGTATTGTTAACATGGCAATATTCCAATTTAGTTTTCTTCTTGTTGCTATAACAAATTACCAGAACTTTAGTACTTAAAAATAAATTTTTTTCTCTTACAGTTCTGGAGCTTAGAAATTTGCCAGTGCACTCTCCAAGAACAGAAGTCTTACGGGCTGACATCAATGTGTTGGCAGAGATGGCTCCTTCAGGAGGCTTTTGGGAGAATCTCTTCCTTACTTCTTCAAGCTTATACTATTCCCCAGCTTATGGTCACATCACTTTGTTCTCTGTTTCCATCATTATACTGCCTTTTCCTATAGTCAAGTCTCCTCCTGCCTCCCTCTTATAAGGACATTTATGATTATATGGTCTCACCAAGATAACCCCCAAAAATATTATGACACCTAATAACAACTGTAAAATCCCTTATGCAACATAAGAAAACATATTCACAGTTTCTGAGGATTCAGAGATAGGCATATTTAGAGATAGAGCATTATTTATTATCACATTCCTAAATTAATCTAAAGTATCTATGCAATCTTTACCCAAAGTCCAACTTTGAACTTTGTTACAAAAATATGAAAGATAATTCTTAAATTTATTTGGAAATACAAGGAGAAATCTCAAAGAAAAACAAAGTTGAAAGACATCGTCCAATTTTCAAAACTTCAATATTCAGAACAATATAGTTGAATAGAATTAAGATTCTAGAAATAAACCTACATATCTATGGTTAATTGAAATTCAACAAAGTTGCTACATAATTCATTGGGAAAAGAACAGTCTTCTTAACAAATGGATGGGAATAACTGGACATCCACATGCAACAGAATGAAATTAGGCCACCTTTCTCATATGATATAACGAAAATTCACTCAAAATGAATAAAAAGACTAAGTATTAAGAGCTAAAACTATAAAACTCTTGGAAGAACACATAAATCTTTGTCTTTGGGACTGGGTAACATTTTCTGAGATATGATACCAAAGTCAAAAGTAATCAAATAAAAATAGATAACTATGGTTTCATCAGGATTAAAAACTTTTGTGTGTCAAAGTGACACTACCAAGAAAAAGAACAGGGAACCATAGAATGAGATAAAATATTTTAAAACCATATTTTAAAACCCCCTAACAAGGGTCTGATATTTATATAAAGTACTCTTACAACTCAATAGCAAAACAACAAATAGCTTAACTTAAAAGTAGGTAAAGGACTAGAATAGACATTTCTCCTGATATAGAAATGCCCAATAAACATGTGAAAATATACTCAATGTCACAAGTCATTAGGGCCATACAGTTCAAAATCACAATGAGACATCACACCAATTAAAGTGGCCATGGTAATCATTTAAAAGAAAGTTGATGAGAATGTAGAAAAATTGGTATACTCATGCATTGCTGGTGGGAGTATAAAATGGCACAAGTGCTTTGAAAAAGTTAGTGTGTCAAAAAGTTAAACATGGAGTTATCATATGACCCAGCAATTCCACTACTGGTTACATATTCAAGAGAATTGCAGATACTTGCTCCCACAATTTTTATAGCAGCATTATTTATAAGAGCCAAAATAGGAAACCAATCCAATTGTCCATCAACTGATGAAATATAAACATAATGTGATATATACATAGGATGGAATATTACTCATATATAATAAGGAATGAAGTATTGATGCTTGCTACAAGATAGATGAACCTTGAAAACATGGTAAATGAAAATGCCAAACACAAAAGGCCATATATTGTATATATCCCATTTATATGAAATATCCAAAATTGGTAAATCCATAGAGAAAGAAAGTATATTAATGATTGCCAGGAACCTGGGTGAAGGAGGATGGAGAGTAACTAACTGATAATTGGTGTAGGATTTATTTTTAGGTTGATTAAAATATTCTGGAATTAAATAGTGCTCATGAATGTGCAACCTTGTGAATATACTAAAAGTTTACTCAGTCTATGGTATTTTGTTATAGCAATCTGAGCTGATGAATACTTTATGAAGAGGAGAATAGAAAAAAGAAGTCCAGGGAATAGAAAATATATTTGTTTAATAAAATAAGAGTCCAGATCAAAGAGAAATTTATAAAGGGAACTGGAAATGCTTTAGTTGTTTGATTTTTTAAATTCAAAATACTTCCATGGATCACAAATAGACTGCAGATGAACTATAATATTGCTTCATCAAAGTCTCTTTAATTATTTTTTTAAAAACAAAACTACAGTAGAATAGTATGCTTATTAGTTTTAATCATCTAGGAGCCATATAAAGAATGTTTTCATTTTACATACTGGGATATGACTACATGAACAAAATTTATAATGTCCTTTAGGAAAATACAATGAAGCAGACAAAAAGTGGGATCTGTATCCTTTCCATTTGAAATGGTTGTTTTATTTTTCTTTCTTTGTAAGGAATGAGGAGTTCAGAATGAGAGTTTGGGGTGAGTAAAAGGTATAGGTCTGATGATTAATGAGGCAGAAAATGAAGTCTAGGGCAAAAGAAGAGCCTTGTCAGTGGTAAAGGATATGGTTAGTTGTAATAAGATAGAGAATTTCCTCTGCACACTTGAGAATAAAGCCCCATCTGAATCATAACTCCACCAGCTATTGAGACCCAGTGACATTTTGCAATTCCTGGTACTCCTTCAGGTACGTAGTGTTTTTCAAGCTAGTTCTAAAAAGAGATAAAGTTCAGCCTTAAGTACAACCTGATTTCTTTCTACAACTACATACTGCTTAACCCCTATGCCAACAGCATTCTTTTCTGGTCTTAAAGGGAAGCTTCTGTTCAAGGTGATTATGACATAAAGCATGGTTTAGGAGTTTGTTCTAGATATATATGTCTTCTAAACTTACTACCAATAGCTATGTGAACTTGAAGTAAGTGATTTGTTCCTATAAGCCTTATTTACTCATGTGTAAAGTGTATGTAGATAATAATTTTTGCTTCAAAAGCAGAGACTTCTGGAGATTTAAAAGATGGGAGACTAAATTAAAGAATGTCTGTAAGGTGCTTCACAGAGCACCTGAAAGAGTAAGCACTCAAAACTCATGATATTACACAACTAGTATTTTTTCAATGTTGAGGTTCCATAACTAGAAATCATATCCTCTTTTCTCTTCTCCATATGCATTAAATCTAACTTCCACACAGCGTTCTCATCAAGCATTCATTACAAGTTAAGCCTTATTCTTTTCTAGAAATAGTTGTGATCTTTTGAGCCTTTCCACTCACTTATATTTCACATTCAGCACCCTTGAATCCTTTGCTTAACTCAATTCCTTCCCTTCTACTAATTTTCTTATATCAAAACCTGATCTATGACTCTTCCAGCTTTACTTAAGAAGGATTCAATAATTTGGGCAGGTAGTGCTAGAAAACCAGACATGCTCCCTGCAGTCCTAGTGCTCTGTCTTGGGGCAGTAGAAACAGGAAAACTAGCCATTGGGCCCTGGGAAGTCCTGGAAAGGGCTTTTATATGGGAATTGGGGAGGCCTGTGCCTTCTCACAGGAGTCAGTAGTCTCCGGCTCTCACAATCATCCATGCCAAAACATGACTCCTCAGACACGTCTTTTCCCAAATTCTGATCATTGATTAAAGAAATCTGGAAAAACACAAATAAGCTTCTTACAATACATTCAAATATAGATTCCATGTCACACATAAATACTGGTACTGGATATGTAGCATTGCTCTCCTAGGGAATTTCTCAAATATTAATGCTTAATTATCACCTGAAGTTGCTATTTAAAGATCCAAAAGGGTTTAGTCAAGGAGCTACTATAAATGGCCGATGGACATGGACAATGGGCGACAAGTGGGGATTGATTGTGGGAGAGGGGGCAGTGGAGAGCAATGGGGGATAACTGGGATAACTGTAATAGAACAATAAAAAATACATTTTTTTAAAAAGATGCAGATTCTTAGTTCATTTGGTCTGAACATAATCTCAAGTAAACTTAATGTAATTCATGTAACATACTTTGAGAAGTGCTGCCTTGAAAATGGAGAGTCAGAGTTCACTTAAGGAAATAAAGCAAAAACTCCAAAGATGACAATCAGAACCTATTATATAACCAATTTATGTATTTATAAAAGCAAAGTGCATTTTGCTCATTACCTTAACCAATATCACTCTGTGTCTTGAGCATTCATTCCATCTCCATTTAAACAGGGTAAAATACAGCAATCCTTCACTTAACTCGAGGAATGCATTCTTGCGGCACTCAGAAAGTGGAATGCTATAAGCAGAAGCCAGCCCCTGTGCAAAATGATATAAACTCTGGAGACTCACACTCTTTTTTATCAATTACAATCCACTGGCAGCTTTGTTCTTATTATCCTTAGGAAAGAGTTTGCTTTCACTAAGATTTTTAAGAAAAAAATATTCTCTGAGAGATTGATTCTCAAGACATTAGAAAAAAATATCATTAACCACTCAGAAACTTCAGGCAATAGACCAAGTCCACTAAACAGAATAAGTTTTCTTTAGGGAGAACCTCATTAAAGTCTTTCATGTAGGTGCTTCCAGGAAGAAACTGCTAGGTGACAAAATGATTTTTATATTATGAAAAGTTCATTTAAAAAAAATTCTGTCTGTAATGAGATGGGGGTGCATGACCCATGGAAGCACTGGAAGCAATGGCAAAGATAAAATAAAAGCAAAACTGTGATGATGATAACCTCAGAAACCAGTAATGTCTTCTACAAATTGAGAGAACGAGACCATCAGGAAGACTGAGAAAAATATAGGTCAAAGCACATAAACCATGGTTTTCCTTAACTCTCTCACTCTCTCTCTCTCCCTCCTTCCTTCCCTCCCCCACTCCCCCTACCACACACACATGCACACACACACACCTAGGACAGCTCATAGTTCATATTTTTCTACAATTATTTGTTCAGCTGCACAGCCTTCTTTTAGAGATTACTTCCATGCTTCACTGATTGTTTCAGTTTTATATTAGTATTTACTTGTTTTCAAATGCAACAGAGATCACTGAAAATTGAAACATAAACTCTTAATATTTTATTTTCAACTACTTCTAAAATCTCTCCTAGTGTAAGTTAATGTTCTTTTTCTGGACAAGATTAATATTTTAATTAGGGTTTTGTAAAATTCTACCCTCATGCATTTTGGGAAACACCTTTATGTTAGAAAGTTAGCCAACCCTGTCCTTCTAAAAAAATGATTTTAGATCTTGATTTGGCTTCTTCCTCTTTGACCCACTTAGCTTTCTTTCCTTCACTAGCATATTTTCCTTTCCTTTTCTTGTCTTCTTTTCTCTTTATTATTTTTTTTAAAGGAAACTTTTTTTTTTTTTTTTAAGATTTTATTTATTATTTCCAGAGAGAGGGGAGGGAGAGAGGCAGAGAGGGAGAGAAGAATCAATGTATGGTTGCCTTTCACCTGACCTGGCTAGAGACCTGGCTTGCAACCTGGTTACATGCCCTGGCTGGGGAATCGAACCAGCGACCTTTGGGTTCGCAGGCCGGCGCCTTATCCACTGTGCTACCAGCCAGGGCTTCTTTTTACTTTTTTTCCTTTGTTCCTTCCTTCCTTGTTCCCTTCTGTTATCCTTATCTTTTTACTTTTCCTTTTTCTTTAAGGTTCCCTAGGATATTTATATTTGTCCTTTTCTTTACCCATGAAAAACTCAGTTAATTCACAACTCCCAAATATTCAATTCTTACTTTGATACCACATTCCCTATAGGCCTACAATCTTTGGTTATTTTTTAAAGACACCTCAATTTTTATATCTAATGCTGAAATGGATCAAATACAAGTTTATAACTTATCCATAAAATAATTATAATGTGGGACTTTCCCCTATTCTGACATTGCATCACCATTCCCTGAATTTTTAACATCTAAAATCTTAGTCTTCTTTAAATTTGTTCTCTTTTTTCCATGGCCTACTCATTAACAGATATACTGATCTTTTTTTTTTTTTTTTTTAGTATCGTTGGTACCTCCCTAACTTTTCTGTTGTATTTATGACTAAATCTACAACTCTCATAAACTTACATCTGAGCCGTTTTTTGACATTTTTCCTGATTTATTTGCCTACAAAAGTTAAAAGTCCAGAAGAGAAGCCTTATGAGAATACAGAAGAACATGAAGACTGCCAAAACAAGAGATATCTAAGGAAAAGGATATTACCTCTCAACTCACAACTCTGGCATTTCATGATATAGCTACTTTTATTTCTCATGTTCATGCATTTACTGTAATTATTTTTTCTCTACTCTTATTTAATTTTCCAAAGCCACCAGGAAACAAAAGAGAAAGATCACAATAATGTGAGACACTCTCAATGATGGCTTCTCCAAGCATCACCAAAGTAAGCTGTTAATAAATAGATCTGGGTTTATGGCTTATCGAGGCAGGGAGAGCAGTGCTTTGATAATGTCTTAGTAGTGTGTTGGAGAGAAAGAGAAAACTTGGGATAATTAATAATATTTTGAAATCTGGTGTAAGAAGAATCTTCCTATGTGGGAACTGGGCTTATATTGAATAGAATCATAAAGTAATAGTTTAGGTTTCATAGATATAGCAAGGTAACAAGTTTGAGTCAAGGAGTTCCCAGAGTTAATGTATAAACTGTCTTTTCATGCATTCTATTAAATAATTGATGGGTCTTTCAAGAAGTCCCTTGGGATAACACTAAATCATTTTCAGCTTTTATCTTCCCAGGCAAGGATTTTCTGAAATAGGACAGTTATGTTAAACTATTTCATAAAGTATCTTCATTTCTTCATAAAGATGATTTTAAAACACTTCTATAAGGCTTTAAAACATACACTACAACTGAAAAAAGTAAAATTTTATAAGCAAATTGAGGCATAAAATATTTAACTTCCTAGAAACAGTGCTTCTATTTTTCCACTAACCTCAAAAAACTTGTGTCTCAGAAGTTTCTCTTTATAAGAGAAGCCCAAATCTAAATAAAAAAAAACACAAGTTCAGTGCTCAGGTAGGTTGGGACAAAATTTACGTTGTCAAGAAGTAGGTTCCATATAAGGGTTGATAAGGGCTGTGGGAACCAAGGAGCTAGGGTATTTGCTTCATTTGAAAGTATTACCATCCAAATTAAACATTTTGAGCCTCCTTCTGGTCAAATGGAATCTATCTTCAGGCCATCTTCTACCCAGAGGTCAACGTTTTGCAACTTGTTTTCAGTTTGAAGGGTGGTAAAGATCTTACATATGTTTGACATTGATCATAAAGCCAGAAAAGGCTTGAGTTTTGCGTGTCCATCCAGCCACATAGCAGGTATGGGCAGACCCATAGTGTAGACAGAGCCTTGTGACTAATATGGTACACAGTTAATAAAAATGGTAAAGTTTCAGAAAGTCCTATAGTGACATGCATAACCATAACGCCAATTTGACAACTCAGAATGAAGTGAGATAGGCATGATAACACTTGGAAAAATCTCTTTTTTCCTTTTGATTAGAAAGCTATTTCTTCTTTAGCAAACAAAATTAGAAAGCAAACAAAATTCCACAACTACTTTTATTTTCATTAATTTTTGTTTGTTTTTCAACATTGATAAGAATTTATAAGCAGTTCAAAGGCTGGGCCATTTTACAAAATCATCATCCTTCATTGTAGATTTGAAAGGAGAAAAGTAATTGGGAAAAAAACGTTGGTGAGCCTCATCAATAAACTGATGAAGTCAGCTATTACTCTCCAGCATAGCATGGCTCCTGGCATGACTGCTTAAATGATCATTTGGTTCTCAGTGTCAATGAGTTTTCAGATCTGGCTTTTCTAGCATATGCAGCTTTAGGAATTATAGATGACTTGTTGATTATATTCTGCAGCAGGAAAGGCTGCAGTGATCTGCCTTGTCCCAGCTTGGTCTCACTGCCATCAGCAAGAAAACCTCTGAAAGACTTCAAAGGACAGGATGCCAGACAAAAGGCCAAATGGAATTAAAATGCGGTACAAAAGCAGTAATCCCAATGTAACTGGGATTGTTAGTGGAGGTAATTTGTTCATTGTGCCAATGCCCCTTGTCCCTGGTCCCTCTGTTTTTTTTTTTATGGTGTGAGCTAATCTAGAAAGTTATACAGTTCATAGTTCTGTGAAAAGCCTCAATCACTGAATCTTAAATGGTTTAAAGTATTTAGTATTCCATTTAAGATAACCCATTTCAGGAGCACTGGGAAAAACCAGTCCTGCAGGTCTGTCTGCTGACTGAGCAATCTACATTGTTCAGGTGCCTTGGCCTTAGCATTCTCCATTGGCCTCCTTTGTGGTAGGGCAAATGTGCACATCTTCATCAACAACAACAATGGCCATATAACTGATTCATCATGATCCATTTCCAATAGGAAACCTAACTCTATTTCTGAAGTTCAGTCATGCACCATGGGCTCTCAATGTACCATCCTTAGAGTGTAGGGAGCAGTGGAAAAGTGGGCAAGGGGGTTGGTAGCTGTCCTCTAATTTAAGAAAAGTCTATTAGAGATGCAGATGCATGCATTCTCTAATCTGATTGCTTTCACAAGGCTGCTGAATGTCTCTTGAATCATGTACAAAGGAAGTAGAAAGCACTATGGCTTCATGATGCTCCCCTAAATTTACCTGTCATCTATGGTCACTTCATCTTCCTCATACTATGGCTCTCCTAACAGTGTTGGCCATGTACCCATAATATACAATCACATCAGTCTTCCTGATATATTAGAGTCTACTATATTGAATGCATTTTTCACCTACTTTTTGGTGATATGCAAAGTCTGTCCAGTAAAAGTCAAGCCATGGTTAATATAATGAGAACGGCTTGCATGCCATCCATGTAACCTGACAGCCAAGGAGAGTGGACTGGAATGTGCATGCATGAACAATGACCATTTCACTGTACTAATCATCAGGGATGGTGGACACCACTGAGTGAGCATGTGGACTGGGTGGCTGCTGCATTCAAAATGCCTGAGCAAGTAAGAGTAACTAGCCTGCATTGAATTTTGCATTAAGCTTGAACATTTCTCTGTGGAAACTATTTGGGTGATTCAGAAGTCTGCACCTATGAGCAACTGGTGATTGGCAGCTTCATCACAACAAGGAGTCCACTCAAGAATCACGGCTGGTTCGGAGTTTTTGGTGAAACATCAAATCATCCAGGTGACTCAGTCCCCCTACAGCCCAAATTTAGCACCCTGTGACTTTTGGCTTTTCTCAAAACTAAAATCATATATGAAAGGGAAAGATTTCAGATCATCAGTGAGATTCAGTACAATATCATGGGGCAGCTGATGGCAATTAGGTGTGAGGTCCCAAAGTGACTACTCTGAGAGAGACTGAGGCTCTACTGCCCTATGTACAATGTTTCTCGTGTCTTCTTCACTAAATGTCTCTACTGTTCCTAATGACATGGCTGGATATTTTCTAGACAGACTTTGTAAGGTACCTGTATGTCTCAGATAATTTAGAGCCAGATGGAAGCATTTTATCATTGCAAATAATTTTTTGTGAATGAGAAGTGAACCAGAGAGAAAAGAACCAGAGTGGTGTTTTTCCACTTATGAATGGGCCAGAACAAAAACACATACATAATTGACAGGAAGCTGAAGATTAATAACTTTGTTATTTTTTTGTTTGTTTGTTTTAATTTTTTAAAATTTTATTCATTATTTTCAGAGAGAAGGGCAGGGAGGAAGGAAGAAAGGGAGAGAAGTATCAATGTATGTATGGTTGCCTTTCACCTGCCTCCAACTAAGGACCTGGCTGGATACCTGGTTTGCGACCTGCTTATCTGCCCTGACTGGGGAAACCAACCAGTGACTTTTGGGTTCACAGGCTGGTGCCAATCCACTGAGCCACTCCAGCCAGTGTTATTTTTATTTACATATTTAGAATCTGCTAGATATTTCTTTTGGATAATAGGTCTGGAACTAATCTATTTTAGATCTAAACCAGAATGACATATCAGTTTTGGGAAAAAATAGAAAGCATTTGATTAACCCATCAATTTCATAGATTATTCAACATATTAATGGAATAGTCAGGGGATATAATTCTAGGGAAGGGCCAACTAATCCTGTCACAGCATTTAGTTGATTATATTACTCTACCATGCTGTCCCAAAACTCCACTGTACCAAAGACCAAGAATCTTTGTCTTCTGTCAAGCTTACTGTGTGGCCCATTGTAGCCTTTCTAATAACGTCATAAAGGAAGTAGACAGGGAGAAAAAGTTCCAAGTCCCAACTGGAACATGAACCTTGAGGTTATAAATATGAAAGTGAATTATCAGTTTAATACAAAGTTTGACCAAAAACATAAAATTTACTATTAACACAGAAAATGCATAAGAAAATACCCACTAAGTTCAGGTATCTCAAGGTATAATTTGGGAATTATATGTGTCAAGTTCACCTCAGTGTCTCCATTCCAGGCTTACTGAAGCAGAGCATCTACTCTCAGGGCTCCCGAGTATACATGCTAAACATGTTTTCATAGCTGATTCGCATTAATTCATATTCATACTGAAGTTTGACAAACACTTTATTCAGCTATTAAGTCTCCAGCAAGGGTCATCAAATAATTTCTAGTGAGAAACTTCTTTTACCTTCAGTAAATAACTAGATGTGTAGGCAGAAATTATGACCTTGAATGCCTGTGTGCATGGCGACATTTCAACCAGCCAGAGTTGGAATTCACATCGGGGAGGGGACAAAGAAGCAGTGACCATGATTTCTGGCTCCAGGCTTATCTTTTGTCTGGGCATAGCAGCAACTCTCAACCATGACATCTGGCACCTTCCTTGGTAGTTTACATAAAGACGTCTCCTTGATTCTCTGAGTTAAGTCTCCCCTGCACCCCAGAAGGAGCCATGTCTCTCTTTTTTCAATCAACAACAACAGACTCATTTCACTGTTGGCTGGACTTTGTATTGCAGATTTTGAATTATCCTATAGTCTCTAACTATGTTAAAGAATTAATTTCAACATAAGTGTCACTATAACAGCAACCCTGTTTAAGTCTATATATATATATATATATATATATATATACACACACACACACAGTGTTTTTCTTTTTCATTTTTTAAGAGGGGAAGAGAAGGAGAAACATCAATGTGGAGAGAAGTGATTGGTTTGTTCCTCGTATACCCCCAATCAGGGAACTGGCCCACATCCCAGGCATGTGCCCTGACTGGGATTAGAACCAGCAATCTTTTGGTTTGTAGGCCAGCATTCAATCCACTGAGCCACACCAACCAGAGCTACAGTGTTGTTATTATTGTTGTCGTTGTTTTAATAATTCATAGTGTATATTTAATTACAAACTTTTCCTCCTCTGTTTTCCTTTATAATTTTTATGTTTTTAGGCTTTTCATTTATGTCTATAGTCCTTTTTGAGAGTATTTGTTTGTTTGTATGTTGTATGAGGTATGGATCAAACACAAATAACGTCTCTGGGGCAATGCCTAAACTGGTAGGCAGGGTTCATGGTATTGCTATGCACTAGGAATATTAATGACATTGCAAAGTCTTTATGTGGTGACAGAGGCTGAATCCAAGCTGGAAACATGAAGTTTATGAGGACAGGAATGCAGACTGACAGCTGTACAAGCTCTTTCAAGTTACAGTGTCCGCATCTTTTTTTATTTCTCCCGAAGAGAGATTTTCTACATTCCACTTGCCCCGATCCTGATGCAAGTATCTGTAGAAAGCAGAGAACCAGAACTATTCCTTGATACTCATTATATAAAAATTTCCTTCTTCTGCACTTTTGAAATGGAAGCAGCTGCCTGTTCTTACCTATTGTCTTTCATCTTCTCAGTCTGCTAACCTGCATACTGAAAAATCATGAGAAAAACAGGCTGCTCAGGACCAGGAGCATTCATATATATGCCCACAGACCTCTGATGTGAAACAAAGGGAAGGTGGGAAATAATCCCTACCACAATTATGGAAACATAAACCTAGCATTCTATAAATTACTTCTGAATTTATTTTAAAATAGTTAACTGGGTACAGGTATTCCACTGTAGCCAAAGAGCATTTTCATTAAAAAGATTGACTGTTAATGGGAAAATGTTCAGGCCACATTGTTAAATAAAAAATGCAGGCATAAAACAGTATGTTATGAGGCTACTTTGTAAAAAAATTATATGCATTATAAAGGACTGGAATTATATACAGAAATTATTAAAAATGTATCTCCCAGTGATTTTTAAAATTTAATTTTATGTTTCTTATCATTTAAAAAATATTTTTATAATAAGTATTTTGTTTTGCAAAATTATTTTATAAGAAGTAGCTAAATAGCCCTAAAAGCCATACTGGCAATTATATAACCAAAGGTTTGTAAAAACTTGCTAAGCAGATAATTTTCTCTAATAAAATGTAAACTACCCCTATCAGCAAATCAGCACTACTGTGGGCTAGTGATGGTGATATGAAAAACGGAATGCTTAAAAGGTAGCCATTAAAATGTGAAATTCTACAAGATTCAATCTTTATCACTTGTTATTTGGCTTGCTCAGCTCACTTTAAGCCCTTCTTAGAATTCCAAAGGGGTTGTTGCCGGAACAGAAACTCTCCACATCACTATTTAATACCCCTCTGTGCCTTCACATGTTTGAGTCTATAAAACAATTCTCTTCTAAGACACTGAAGATGAACTCCTGAGGTTGAACAAAAGGATTCTCTTGTTTCACCAGAAATGCATAGTTGTTTTGAACAGCAATACCACTTCGCCTCAGTAATAGATTAGCCATGAATCACAGCATCACACAGCCCCGATCATAATCTAACACTTCATGCCTCAGACAACAGCTTGATTTGTCAAGAGAATACCCCTGTGAGGGCTGCCAATAGTATCTTTGCCCATTGAAGAGGATATCATTAATCCTTTGGTGAGCTAATTTCATTTTCCTTTTTTCAAACAAGTGAGGATACGTAAGGGTAAGACTAAAACAGAAAGAAGATGCCAAATGACCTTGCTCTGTCCAAATCCAAAGCAACAGTTTCACCTCTCTTTGACCTGAGAAAGGATATTTAGAGACATTCAAACAGCCCTCCCTCAAATACCTCACCCTTAACAGCATATGTGTCTGTGGCTACCAGCTAAGCACCATCAGGTATAACAGTTTCTTCTAAATGAACCACAGGAAGGCTCAGAGCTTTATGTTTGTTACCTGCTTGTATGATGGCAGGAAACATCATATTGCAGGACAGGGCAATAGATTCTGATTCACTGGATCACTCACTGAGTGGTTTGGAGTAAAGGTGTATGTTGATTAAGGGAACTTCTTAAAAGCTTACTATTTGCTTGGGAGTGCATCCATCACCCAAAGAATCAGCCATATTTTTATTTAAGTAAAAAAACTTACGTTGAGACAGATAAGTAGAACATTAACAGTAACCTTAGTCATTCTCATATTCAGTTCACCTCTGAAGCTGCATACAGCAAGTGTTCCACTATGACAAAGAAATAATCCCTACATCCAAAATTCTCTCCACCTTTGACCTTTAGCCACCTCCCATAACTAAGTATAACTATTTTCAGAACACAGAGAAAGGAATTCATCATGCACATGTTCCATGTCTGGATCAAAAACATCAGTTGCAGGATTAAGAGAGCAGCAAAGATTATCTTAAATTCTGCCCCAAACTGATATCCAGTAAGATAGCACGTTGATTTACTGACTTACCTTTCTAAACCTGGGCCCAGTCGCTGGTGGGGTATACAGGCTGCACCTCATGTCACAGCTGGTGTTGAGAGCAACACAGAACAGTTCCTGCCAGAAACCCTGGTGGTGTGGTGGGCAAAGCCAGACTGAGTAGCAGGTAGGAGGAGGAAGAGGGTTACTGAAATCTGTATCAAATATGTCATCTATGGTCAGAGCCTATCCAGGGGACAGTTTTGCCCCTGGAGCACATCCTCAGGTTTCAGGGGTTCCAACAATCCCATTTCAGGCAGGGCTGCTAAATGGAGCTAACCTGGGCTAAATTGGTTCATGAGAAAAGGCAGCAACAGGGTGAGTTTAATGTACAGCTCCTCACTTTCCCCACCTGAGTCCTGTATTCTCTCTTTCCCTGTTTTCCTATTTTCCCAGATTTACAGAATCGGTAAGCTACCAGGTTCTCTCATGCCAATAGGAAAGATTATCTTATAATCCAGTTAGATTGATGTGCATGTGTTTAACATATTTTATAATAGGATCATTGGAATTTTCAAATAGAATAAATGGAAAGAATACAAAAAAACAAAACTGAATTCATGTGGCACCCGAGTGGGGAAAAGTTGGGGGAAACTTTGGAGGTAAAGATCTTCCCTAACTTCCTAACTCAGAATATTTAAGGATTTCTCTGTTTCCCTGATGCATGATGTCAGCAGTGATGTCTTAGTTCATTCCTGTGGTGTTATGTTCCAAAAGCTAAGTCAACATTTGGGAGGGAAGGCATCATCACATACAGGGAGAAACATAGAGTAATGAGCACTCTCTGTCATTAGTCAAGGGTGAATAATTTGGGAATTCTCTCAAAGATTCCTTGCAAGCAATAGAATACCATATTATAGGTTTAAGCAAATAGTGGTTTGTTTCTCTCACACTAAAAAGGAGTCCAGTGACAGTCAGTGGCATTATTTGAGCAGCTCAAATCCACATGGAGAAAGATCTTTTATTGTAATCTTTCTGTTTCTAACTTATCTTTCTGTTTTGTCACAGTCCAATCTGTGAGGCTCATAAATGAGCTCTAGTGACTTTCCACATTTTTATATTTGTCTATCTCCCCTTGGGTCAGCAAGAAACTAATAAACATGCTAGATTTCCCCTCAGAAGAGGAACCAAAGGGAACAGAAAGAAGCGGAAGTGGCTAATGGGCTTACCATGATGAACTGAACATTAACTGAGTCTCATGGTGATGGGGCTCCTTGACTAGTGTTTCTTGTCAGAAATGAGTTAATAGAATCTACAGCCACTCTCTTAGATAAAGGTTAATAGGGCACTTTTATTAATCTAATCCTAGTGGGTCCCTTTGGCCATTCTTACCAAGAACAGTACAGAGAAGTATGTATTTGGCTTAACCTCTAGACTTCCCTTGATCTTGTAAGAGCTTGCAAGAATCTGCTTTATAAAATGCTGAACCTAATTATTTCCAGATAAGGTCCAGAAATCCTGAACCTTCAAAATGAAATAACATTTACTGAATAGGAAATATATCTAGACTGACTTCTTGAAATTGCCTTTATTTGGGCAATTTCTCCCATTGGCTTTGGACTTGCCATTTCTTCATTCTCAAACTTGCTCCACTTGGAATTTGTTCGTGTGTTTGTGATCCTAGGATGAGACTCCCTTCCTCAAAAATTACTTTCCAGTTCTCTCCTACTAGGTTTCCATGGATTTTGAAGCTTCAGGATTTTGAATCTTTAAAAAAACATTACATTTTTAGTGTTTCCATGACAGCTCACACCAGCTCTGCTCCACTTCTTGATACTTTACGGGTCTCCATGCCTTTAAATGCTGGCTATGTAACAGATCTCTCTTTTCCTCATTCAACTTTATATATATGCTTATCTTCTCTTTAAATCATCTTGTTCTATCCAACCACTAACTCCATGATGGTCCATTGTATCCAAATTTCTATCTATAGTCAACTCTATTCTCCCCTGGGAACACTATTTATAATGATCATCTCCATAATATCAACACGAAGGGTCCATCAGCACCACAGCTTAAAATTTTCAAGATAAATTTATGGCAAACAATATACATTGAAAATCTATTCAGCATCATTAGGCATTAAGTAAATGCAAATTAAAAGCACAGTGAATTTTCACTACCTAGCCCTCAGAATGGCTAAAGTGAAAAATAAATGCTGGTGAGGATGTGGAGAAGCCAGTCACTCCCACATTGCTAGGGTTGGGGGGAGGGGCGGCGGTATAAAATAGCATAGCCCCTCTGGGAAATGATTGGACATTAAAAAATACAGAATTATTGTATGACACAGGTTTCACTCTTGGACATTTTTCCTAGAGAAATTAAAAATTATATTCATACAAAAACTTGTACAGTATCCCTTTTGCCCTTATCTGTGGTTTTATTTTCTATAGTTTCAGGTACCTGTGGTCAACCATGGTCCAAAATATATAACATGAAAAATTACAGAAAAAGGGAACTCATAAGTTTTAAGTTATATGCATTTTGAGTACTTTCCTTCATCTCACCTCATAGGCACTGTGTCATCTCACATCATCACAATGAAAAAAGGATGTGTATAGTATAAGATATTTTGAGAGAAAGAAACCATATTCACATAACTTCTGTCATTGTTCTACTCTATTATTTACTACTGTAAATTTCCTACTGTGCTTAAATTATAAGTTAAACTTTATAATAAGTATGTATGCTTGAAAAAAGTAGCATTTATAAGATCTGGTGCTGTCCACAGCTTCAGGCATCCACTTGGGGTCACTATAGTACATAGATGTTACGGAAGCATTACATGTAACAGCCCAAACTTACCTTTCACAGGTGACTGGTTAAAGAAATTGTGGTACATACATACCATGGAATAATACTTAGCAACAAAAAAGAATAAACTATTGACATAGGTAAGAACTTGAGAAAATTTTCAGGAAAATAATTACCCAGATTGAAACATGGTACTTCCAAAAGATTACATAACGTATGACTTTTTTTTGTATAAAAATCCTTAAAATAACAATATTTTAGAAATGAAGAATGGACTAGTCATTTCCAGGGGTTGAATCTGGGTGAGGTAAAGAAAGTGAGGGAGGTATGGCTTAATAAAATGGCCAAATGAGGAGTTATTGTGGTTATAATAAAAATTGATTTCAATACCCTGGCTGTGATATAGTTTTGCAAGATGTAACAATTGGGAGAAACTGGGTGAAGATTACATGAATCCCCTGAGTAACTTTTTTAAATTTTATTTATTATTTTTACAGAGAAGGGAAGGGAAAGAGAGAGAGGCAGAGGGGGAGAGAAGCATCAATGTATGGTTGCCTTTCACCTGCCTCCAGTTACAACCTGGCTGGAGATCTGGCTTGCAACCTGGTTTTGTGCCCTGGCTGGGAACTGAACCAGTGACCTTTGGGTTCACAGGCTGGTTGGTGCCTTATCTACTGTGCCACCAGCCAGGTACCCCTGAATAATTTCTTAAAACTGTATGTCAAGCTATAATCAACTCAAAATTTAAAGGTTAGTTTAAACAAAATCAAATTTGTTCAGGATAGTTCCAAATAAGTAAATTAGAAGAGCAAAGTAAAAAGGAACTGAGTACCTAGAGTGAGAAAATTGCTTTTTAATATTATATTGCAGAGTGTAACTGTGTCCTTTCTTCTAAATTATTTCATTAAATCTTGCCTTAACCATATTTTAAAAGACTTGATTTTCTCCACCTTATGTGACAATATTTGTATGACTTTCTCTATTTTTTTCTTATAAATTCTATGTAGAATCAACATGTTTGGGATTTCTTTGGAAGAGAACACCTCTAAACTTTAAGGCAAAAAAACCCCAAAAAACTTAACATGAATTTTTTGTAGTTTTCATAACTCTGTGAGTTTTTAAACTTTTTGTTGTTTACATGATTATAGATGTTCCTATTTTCCCTCCCATTCCCACTTCTCCTCTGCTCTTACCCCCCAATTCCCCTTCCCTATGGTCACCACAATACTGTTGTCTATGTCCATGGGTCACACATATATGTCCTTTGGCTAATCTCTTTTCCTTCTTTCCTCCAATTCCCCCATCACACCTCCCATCTGACAGCTGCCAGTCTGCTCCATGTATGCATGCCTATGTTTCTATCTTGTTTATTAGATTCCATGTACAAGTGAGATCATATGGTATTTGCCTTTCCCTGACTGGCTTATTTCACAATATTTCAAATATGCCTGATACTAAACAGATACAATTTGATTACTATTTTTACTAATTCATATACATCAGATAAATGCACATCTCTGAGTTGATAAGAATAATTTTTATGGTTAAGAAAGGAAGGCCAATGATAAAATACTGGAAAATATCAAGAATTAAGGAAGAAGCCAATGAAAATGGGAAGGCAGAAGAACTTACAAAGATTATTATGCATGGCATGGCAGAGACTGTGCTGCATTCAATATAATTTCTTCAAATTTATTCTTCACTAACTGATTCTCTCTTCAGCTGTATTTACACTGCTGTTAAAATTACTTAGCTGGCTATTTTAAAATTATTTAAGTAAGCATATTAAAGGATATCATATTTAGACAAGTATATACATTGTAAGTGTAGAGATCAATGGATGCTTTGGGCTCTCTTCTTTTTCTTCCTTTACTCATTCTCTCATTTCTTTAACTCTGATATCAGTTACCTATACATTTTTTCAGATTTCTCCTTGACTCTTTGCTGTCACTGATTTAGGATGTTGTTATAAATGTTTTTGGAAACCAGTGGTGAATACCCAAAGTAACCGTCTCCCTGACCCCTCTGTCTTACTATTTTCTCACTACTCCTTCCAACATGACTTTTCTCAAATATGCCCCTAACCAGTCACTTACTTGTCTACTTGAGAGCACACCATATATTTGCTTTGTCTTCAGAAAAAAAGAAAAAAAGACCAATCATTTTAATTTGCTTACAAATCCTGTGAAGATCTACCTTTGTCATATTTTTCCCTATTAAATCTGCCTACAAATTCCACCATGTATTGTGCTCCAGCTATATGGTAATATTTGCAGTCTCTAAAACATATTCTTTCACACAACTTTACCTAATTCCACATGCTCTGATTTCTTCCAAGGATGTTTTTCTACCTTTTTATTTGCCTAGTGAAGGGCCTATTCAACCATCAAAATTCAATTAAAATATCCTCACTCTCCTCCATCTCACTCTCAAAGACAGTTAGTAGCTGCATGAATTCATTCCAGCATAATCTACAGATGCTTCTATGCAGCACTTCTGACATAATACAATTATTTCTAGTCATGTCTCTCTGCTCCATAGATTGAGTTATTTGTTCAGTTCCTCCCCATATTCTCCATATCTGGAAAAGTGTACAAAAGTTGTTTTATTTGAATGACTAGTAATAAAGAATGAATATGAAAAGAATAAATATGACAGATAGAAATACAATAGTATTCTCGAGAAGTATCAAGGAAGGGAGTAGGTACTTACATAAAATAAGGCATTTAAGTTCCATCTAAAAGAATGTCTACACAACAGATAGGTTGAAAAAGGTATACCTAGCACTGTAGACCCCATACATCACTTATGACTCTTTTTTCAGAGTATTTCAGACAATAAAGCCCCTTTTTAGGTCTACTGAGACTCTTGAACAGCATCTTAGCTACCAAACTCAGGCACAGGCCCTGGCTCCTGGATGTATTTTAACAAACTGAAAATCATAAAGCAAGAATTGGCCTGGAACTTGAACAGTCCTAGGTTCACATCCCTCCTGCCTACAGGCTGTGAAGTTTGGCCCTCTATAGATCCTCGTTTTGTCATCTCTGTGACAGAATAGCATGTCTTTTTTGAAGTGGATTAATGTGAGCATCCAATGAGTCAGTGTCCTGGAATTGTCAGTTCCCTTTTCTGTCCACCAGTGCATGCTTGTGTTGTTCCTCTTTTAATATGTTGACTATAAATTGCACAACACACATGGTACCAGGATAAGGAAATGGGAGCGTGGACATGAACTACTGTGCACACTAACTGTGTAGCAGAATGTGTGGAGGAGACTGTAACACTAGCCATGACTGAGCATCATCAACGGCATGTTATGCTGACCCCTGAGGTTCCCTGGAGTCCCACTGTGACCTGAGTTGCTGATACAGGCATGAAAAGAATTGTGCAGCTTAGTACAAAACAGCTAGCTCATGTCACCTCATTTTGCACAGATTTGCAGCCCCACACTCATTCCATCTGATTTGTCCTTAGAAGAGATGAAGAGAAACAAATGTCCAAAAACAAAATCCACCTGCTAAATCAGCTATTTTGAAACTCCAGCCAAGGTTGCACATAAATGAATCTGTGCTCGCCTAGGCAGTTTCTAGTGTGCTGTCTTTCAGCAACACCATCTAAGCATCTAACAGAGACACATCCATATCTGACACTGTAAGAACAGAGGGATCCATAAAAGCACTGAAATGACCATGATTCAGCTGCTCACTACAACTGCTGCTTGAAAGAAAAATATATTCGCTTAGCGACTACACGTTTTTCTCTGCATGATGCCACCTACAGTCATGTGTTTGACAAATGCTTTTTAGGCATCTATGTGATCACAAAGCTATGTTGATCAACAACCAATTTGAGAAACCTTGTTCACAGAACCAGTAAGATGTGCAGAGAGACTAAAGCATGTAGAAAGCATAATGATTTAGCAAAATGTAGTATATTCAATGGTGGCAACCAGATGCTGTAAAAGAGTCAGAATGGACAGAAATGGGAAATGATTTGTTGACACAGAGTTGCTATAGATGTGGGATCTATAAGAATCCTCGCTGGATAATATGGGTCATGAGTGATGGCAAATAGGACATTTGGAGCAGATGGAAGGGTGAGGTTGGAGTGACACATTAAAGAAATAAGGCAGCGACAGCCTATAGCGATTTTATTTGGCACATAGCAAATTATCACAGTCTTGAGGCAAGGTTAACTGGGCCCACTGCTCAGGGTATTTCCAAGGATGCAATCAGCTGGCTGATCCCCACCTGGAGGCTCAGGGTCCTCTTCTCAGTCATGTATTTCTTGTCAGAATTCTTTATCTAGAAGCTGTAAATCATGTGCATTGTGCAATATCTTCCAGCTACCATGAGAGAGTCTTTCTTTATCTTCTTCAGAAAGCTCACTTCATTAGGTCAGGCCTGCCCACAATCACCTCCCTTTAGATTAATTCAGTCAACGGACCAGTAATTGAATTGTAGCGGTAATAATTCTTCAGCTTTCTTGGCCCCAAACACATTCAAATGGAGGGGACTTTACAGGGCATGGACACCACAAGGTAGAAATCTTAAGAGGGAGGTCATATTAGCCCTTAGGTTAAGGTCAGACAAAAAGCTGTCAACAAAGGATCCCCTTAACAGTTAGCTGTCATTATCCTATATGTATATGTCTGCCCTGTGTGGAAGAGACTTCTAGTATATTAAAGTAAGAGTCTAGAATTGGACCACTTGGGTTCAAATCCTGACTCCACTTGTTCATAGCTGTGTAACTTTAGCTAAGCAACTTAACCTCTCTGATGGCAACAAGGAAGAGTTTACTGAAAGGGTTTTATTTATCTTCTGCAGATAACATTAAGTAAATTACAATTTGAAAGTAATTTCAAATGTGACCATTTAGCACATATAATTGTTGAGAAAAATTATTAGTTTTTTGTTGTGGTTTCATCTCCTTGGGAACTAAGTAAAGGAGATCAATTATTAGCTTGTTTATTAATAGCAATATTGTGATTAGACTAAAATAATTAATGGCTCTATCTTACCCTGTATTAAAGATCACAAATTATTCCAGTGTTTTAGGCACTATTAGACCCTGGCTTGTTAAAATAAATTTAAGCAATTTAGACTATAAGAATTAGTCCCCTGCTTCTAAGAGCAAGTCTTCAGAGGGATTAAATCAATGAAAAGTCAGCATTTTCTCCTTACTCTGGAAGGATGGGGCAGTGTGGAATACACGCCCTTCTTCCAATGTCCATAAAGAGGGGTCCCTGAACCATGGGTATTGGCTGCTGCAAGGTAGGTGGGCATCTTGCTAGCTTGGAAGACATTCTTGATCCTGGCTCCATACTTTGTTTCATCCAATTAATAACATTGATCTCATCCTCCAAGAATCACGATCTTCAGAGCCATCAAAACCATAGGATTTCGAAGAAGAAATCTGCCCATGAATGTGCTTCCCACAGCTACAAAAGCCAATCCTTGAAAGGCAGGTGCTGATGTAAAGGAAATGTGGTGGGATTGACTTTGGGGGGAATGGGTGGGGAGGGGGACAAAGGGGAGCAAAAAGGGGATGGATGTAATACAACAACAATAACATTTAAAAAAAAGGAAATTGATTTACTTGCAGATGCAGGCCATCTGGAAGATGGGGGGCTCATGTTACAAAGTCCATCTCCACCTCTCAGTGGAGGCAGAGGTTTCTATAAGGAGGGAGAGGGGAACACAACAAAGAGATCAAGGGGGTGGATTGTGAAGTTCTTTACATGCAGACAAGCATAGTCCATTCTGATAAGACAAGTGACGGTCAGGTGTGTGTCATACTGGTTTAGTCATCCTGGCTTCAGGGCGAAGGTTAGCAAATCTCCTGGAGCTAGGATACCTGGAGATTGGGATTGTAGGCTTTGAAGTTGGTTCCTAGGAATCTTATACAAACATACTGTTCATCTACAAACCACACAGTAGAGTTAACACTTACAGAAAAGAATGTGAGTAGGTTATAGTTTTTCACTGTTACAATTTTCCACTGTTACAAATGTGTCCTGATGTGGGGACAGGGTTGTGTACTGGGCGGGCAGACCTACATGCTTGTCATTACCTTCTTGTCTGACTACTGCAACCCTTTCTGTTTGTAAGAGTCTAACTAGAAATGCTCAGTGGGATGAGTCTACATAGGAACGCTATAAAGAATTCAGCAAGGCCAACGTACTCTAATGTAAAACCCACAGAATCTGCAAGGCAGCAGCTGTTTTCCTGATGCTTGAAAGTGAGTAGGTCTAGAGCATTGGTCCTCAGTCTTTGGTATGCAGGGTGTCATACACCAAGCACCTGGTGGGGTGGGGCTGATTTTAGGTATAATGGTCTTGACACCATACTCTGAAAATTGCTGCTCTGAAAGATAGACAGCAAATTGGTGGCTATAATTATCTAGGCAAAGGCTATTGGTGCCTAG
The DNA here is from genome assembly GCA_004026585.1 of Noctilio leporinus. NCBI lineage: Eukaryota > Metazoa > Chordata > Mammalia > Chiroptera > Noctilionidae > Noctilio > Noctilio leporinus. The sequence goes on along the minus strand of PVIW01000228.1, from coordinate 609,857 downwards.
ACTATAGTGGCGTTGGGATGGGATGGGGCAGGGCTGGATGCATTTCTGACATTTGTTAGTGAGCTCACACTCTCCTGAGGCAGTGAAACATGTGTCATTTGGAACAGATATTTAACAGAAAAATTTTTTCTTCTCAATTTCTTTCAGCTCTGAGAGCCTGCATTATATCATTTAGACAAAGAACATCAGAGGATTCTATAACACAAGGTAACAACATAATGCAACTAAATAACACAATAACAACTCCCATAACATATATTTCTAGGATTACTCATATCTATGTTCAGCAGAAAAGTCTCTGTCTCACAGAAGAATCTTCCTAGCTTGCCAAATGGTAACAACAGCTTAAGACCAAAAAATGGAAATTCGTTTACTTTTAAGTGACAGTATTTTATTCATTAACTACCCTCTTGGCCATTCTTATTATTTCTATTAGAAGTGTAATTTCCACCTTGAGAAGTGCATGAAGAGGTTGGAAAGTTTGGAATGGAGAAAAAGATAAAAGGTGAGACGATTGATACAGACTTTCCTTGTGATGACAAGCATGATGAAGACTTCCATGTACACATTCTGGCCCATTAAGGCTAAGTTTGAAGTTTATCCCCACCAGAGGGCTCTTTGCTCCTAGAGCAGTGATTTTCAGCTGGTGTGCCATGGCAGGCACACTGGTATGCCACAAGAATTTCTATGTAATACCTAACTCTTTAGTCAGGCTCTGACCTCTTTTCTCTTAGATGGTCTAATTAAAAAATGGCAAAGGCCGATACAATAGTCGTCCACGGTGAATGAATCAAAATTAAACCTTTTTTTGTCAGATCATTAAAAAATACATTATTTTGGTGTGCTGCACAATTTTAGTAATGGGTTTATGTGTGTCTTGAGATGAAAAAGTAGAAAATTGCTGTCCTACAGGGTAGAGCTGCTCTGTGTCGCAGAGGGCTAGCTACTACAACACCTGAGGGTGTTTGGTCCAGAAGATTTATGACAGACCATGTGACAGACCATTTGCCAGCCTGTCCCTTTGGGAGGCAGTCCTTTCTGGAGTCTCAGTGGCTGGCAATGCCATGTATGGACAGTGACTAAGAGAGTTGGGGAATGTGGTTTTTGTGATTCAGAGCTGCCTTGTGCAATTTACCTAAGCTACCTCCTTGTACTTTACATTCTGCAATTTGAAATTAAAGGACTTAGGTCAGATGAGACCTAAAGACCCTTCTGTCCCTGCCATTTTATTATCCTGTCATTTTAGTCTGAAGTTGAAATGTGGGAAATCAGAGTAATCAAGAAGTAGAATACCCAAGTATTAGAATGAAAGCCCAAAATTCCTTGGTAATCTTGCTTATGCCTACTCAGTCCTCTCATTTCTAGACATTCTCCCTCTCGCTCAATAGATTGTCCATAGTTCCAGTTTTTCTCCAAAACAAGGTCATTGCATATTCTATTTCCTTCTTCTGTAAGACTCTTGCACAGGCTTTATCTGTGACAAATGTCCCTTTCTCAGGGATGCTCTTCTTGACTCAATCTAAGTTAGATTCTCAGGAAGCATTCTTTTCTATTCATTCTTTTCCTTTACACCACTGTTGAAGTTTGCCATATCCATCTAACTGTGTTTTATTTGTTAAATGTGTTTTTTCTTCATAAGACTGTAAGCTCCTCAAGGATAGAGATAGTGCTCACTATGTTGAATACTGCCTAGTGTGTGAAACATAGTGATCCATCTTAAATGGATGTCAAGTGAATAAATGCATGAGTCAATTAATCACTGTGATTCTTGTCTCCACTCCAACATTGGAAATAAAATGTCCCAATCCATTTAATGAATTATATGCCTTTTGTCTTTTATCTCTACTCATAGTATGTTAATGGATCTCCCTTCCTATGGTGCCCCACCCCATCCAGACCTAGACCTCCTTGTGATTTAGGTATAGCAGGTACCCCCTTTTCTTTTAACTCCGAGTAATTAAAAAAGGAGGCATGCCTCTTCTATGTTCTCCTTACCTAAGAGAACATAGGTAAGGAGAACATAGAAGAAAAAAGATTCTCCATTATACAATCTTCCTGTTGTTGCTACAATACATGATCACAAACTTGGTAACCCAAACAACTAAAATTATTATCTTACAGTTTTTGGGGCAAAAATATGAATTGAATCTCTATAGGCTAAAGCTGAGGTGTCAGTAGGACTGTGTTCCTTCTGGAAGTTCATGAAGAGAATCCTTTTATCTGCCTCTTTTCAACTTCTCGAAGCTCCCTACATTCTTTGGTTCAAGGCTCCCTTCTTCCATCTTCAAAGCCAGCAAAGGCAGGTTGAAGCCTTCTCACATTGAATCATTCTGACCTCCACTTCTGTAGTTATACCCCATGTAAGGTAACAGTCACTGGTTCCAGGGATTAGGGCACACACTTCTCTTTCTGAGTGATGAGGTGACATTAGTCCATATAGCACACCTGCACTTTCTCTCAATTTACATTTTAACACAAAATATTTACATCTGACTAAACCCTCCACAGTCTTACTTCTGAGAGAAGAAACATCTCTTCTCTTCATTGTAAGTTTCATAAGAATATTACCCCACCACTAAGAAGAGTATGCAATAGTCACTTGTATTTTACATATTTGACTTTTACAGTTACAGGTATTTGCTAAAAACCTGGAAAATCCAATGCATTTTGCATAGTAATTTTGCTAAGGCATGCATTTTAATCACAAGCTTCGGAAATAAGAGTCTTAATGAGAAAGTAAACATAATCCACTCTACATTCAATATCTACATTTAATATAGCTCTTTCAAATGCTTGCTTATTGTAATGTTATATGGCAACAATTATATTCTGCAGTGGAACCATGTTTGCAGCATTTCAGAAAATCTATTATTTATAAAGATGGAAGATGTAGTGAACAAAAAATACAACTATCTTTGCCTAATCAATACCAATGTACATTGATTAAGCTTTATTATATATAATTCACATCTGACCTTATCACTTACTTTCTGCTAGAAAAGTTTTACAGGCAGAAAACAGAGATTCAGAGGCCATCTGTAACGTACTGAATGCCAAATACCTTGTAAAGGGTGGAGCCAGGATTTGAAACAGTTTGGGAAAATAATCAAGTTCTTGCCACTACTCCAAATTTACAAATGAATTCATGTGGTTTTCTTTAGTGAATTTTGTCCTGTGAAATCCCTGACTCTTCCAGGTGTCAAAAGCTCTCAGCTCAACAGACTGGGTCCTAATTAAGACCTATGGTGTAGTTGATGCTCTTTCTCTGAAGACCCAGATAAAGGCCTCAGACTTCAAAAGCTGTCCACACTTAAGGCAGCTGGATTGTTTCTTTCTTTCTTTCTTTTTTTCAGACAGCAAAAGGAATTTCATATCTCTGCAAAAATTATTTTTCTCAGGATACCAAGATGAGGAAGAACAGAATATAGGAAACAGTTCCAATTTTAGCTGAGCATCAGTTTAGAATGAAAAAGAAAAAACAAAGAACCTGGATAGCCTAAAGTGTAAAGTGAGCTCAGTCAAAGTCAAGGAATTATGGATTCTAATTAGCAATGACATCACTGAGGCCCTAAAAATGACAGGTGGAGAAGAAGCTACATGAGCTTGATGGAGTGAGTCCCAACACTGACTACCTCAGTGCCTGATGTTTCACCCTTTCCTGGAAAGCCAAAGAACAATCGAACTTTGCATATGAAATTTTCCAAAAGTAGCCATTCTTCTAACTAGGTACCAATCTATTATTGAAATATGATTTTTCGAAAGGTTAAAAATCACAACCAACCAATATGTATAAAATGAGCATCTGTCAGAAATCTTAAGCAATGGAAAAAACAGCAAAAAACCAGTTCCAAATATGACTGGAGGAAGAGAGAGATTTACAGGCAATTTACTGAAGAACCGTAAGGGTAACACCACAGTGTTGGACAAAAAGTTAGTAATATCCAACAGGGCACTAAACTGTTAATTCTCAGGGTTTTTTTCCCAACAGTAAGAAGTTATTTTCACCTCTGTTGAACAAAAATATTTTAAGTTAACCCCTCATGAAGAAAAGGGTTTCTAAAATTGGCTGGCACTATTGACGTTTTGTTGTGGGGACCATCCTGTGCATTGTAGGATGTGTAGAGCATTCCTATCTGGTGGCACACCTCCTGCAATCATGACCATCAAAACTGTTTCCACACCCTGGCTGGTGGCTCAGTGGACAGGCACTGGCCTATGAACCCAAAGGTTGCTGGTTCGATTCCCAGTCAGGGCACTTAACCAGGTAGCAAGCCAGGTCTCCAGCCAGGTCCATAGCTGGAGGCAAGTGAAAGACAACCATATTTTGATGTCTCTTTCGTTCTCTGCCTTTCTCCCTTCTCCTTTCTCTAAAAATAATAAATAAGACCTTTAAAAAAAACTTCCATAAATACAATGAATAGACCTTCAGTGGGCAGAGGGGAGGTGGGGATGGGGCAAGGGTAAGGAGGAGGCAAGGAAGGGGAGCTGTTTAGTCAAGGAAATAGCATGAAAGAACCATGGACATGGACAACAAGTGGGATTGACTTTGGAGGGGAGTGAGTAGGTGGGGAAGAGGACAGAGGGGAGGAAAAAGAGGATGGATATAATACAACAACAAAATTAATTTTTTTTTAAATACTAAAATGCAAGAGGACTAAAAGAAAAAAAAAAAAATGTTTCCAGATGTCATATGGCTCATGAGGGGCAAGTAGTACTCTTTTGTAGAGCTCAAGACTTGTCAAAATTCATTCAAAACGTGCAGTGAGCAAAAGGAATCACTGGGCTCCTACCTTTGAGTGTTTTTTGACTGGGCTATTTTGCCTAAGTCTTCCGGCAGTGATTCTCTATCAGTCATTCTGTGGTGTATACCTTCTATTGTTAACCCACACTACTGATTTTCTGTTCATCTCTACTCATTATGTTCCACCATTACCTGAACACTCTCTCTCTCTCTCTCTCTCTCTCTCTCTCTCTCTCTCTCTCTCTCTCTCTCTCTCCATATATATATATATATATGTATATGACTATATCTTTGCAAAGTAATACCCATTTTACAAAGGGTGCCGTAAACTGTGAGTGGACATTTTTAGTCCTCCGTTTTTAGATGTTAATTGTTTTATCTTTCATCCTGTTCTACACCTATGAGTCAGAATGTGACAATGTTAGGCAAGGACTATAATTAAATACAGTGTTAGCTATTCACCTCTCACTTATTAGTGGTTACCATTTCCCAATAGGACTATGTCCTCTCTAATTTCTCCACACTGTACAGAGAAAAGATTATGGACTTTGTGACCTTTGGTGATAGTAATTACAATGAAGATACAGTTCACCAATTCTTTACCTAAAACTCTCAAAGATAAATTGCCTTCTAAATTCAGAGTTTCAAAAATTTCAGACAGCTCATATGGTACATACAACTGGACACCCAAAGCAACATCTGGGGCAGTATTCCATAATTAAATAGTTTAATATTTCTGCAGCTAAGCAAATAGACACACACCTTAATGGGAATTGAAAAAAATATATCTATCAATAGCCTCACATCCTTTCAGTCCAGGCTTTGCTACCAAATAAATTTGTGCTAAATGTATGAAAAAATATTTTTGTTTTCAGTGCTTTTTAAATATTAGAACTTTAAATTAGGGATTCTGGGTCTAGAATAACAATAATAATAACACAGCAACAGCAACAATGATGTCTAAATAGAGCATTTACTATGATGCAGGTCCTGTGGCATATTACATGTGATCAGATCATTTCAACCCCCCACAATCTACCAGACACTTTTATTATCACCCCTATTACATTGATGAGGCTTGAGGAGTTAGGCAGTAGCCCAAGGTCATACAAGATATGGGCCTGGAAAATCTGTTCCACAGCCCAGGCTCTGAAGTAGGATTACAAATTGAAACCCAGCACCTCTAGCCTCCACTTAATACTCAGGGTTTTCCTTTTGCTCTGCCTGCCCATAAGTCTGTAAGTGATGAGTCAAGAAAGGGGCAGCATATTATGTTTCTTCTTCATTACCTGGATATTTTCAGGCAAATATGACTTGAGTCCAATTGACTCAGTGTACTCAGATTCACAGGCTTCCTGTTCCAGGTTATTTAGCTTATCTTAAGCTTCTCACCAAGAATTTCATAAGCACAAATAAGACACTCAGTATGGCTAGAGAGAAAAGCTGGTAGTCAATATTTCAGCTATTTCATAACACATTTCTCCTCCTGATGCAGACTTAGGGAGAGTTATAATCCACATGACACTTTCATGAAATGTTTCCCAAATGATTTTATTAAAAGTCCTACGTGAGAAAAGTCAGCTGAAGGATTGTCTCCAAGACAACCCAATTAAGCCCTGGCTGGTGGCACAGTGGATAAGGCACTGGCCTGCAAACCCCAAGGTTTCTTGTTTGATTCCCAGCCAGAGCACATAACCAGGTTGCAAGCCAGGTCTCCAGTCATGTCTATAAGCTGGAGGCAGGTGAAAGGCAACCATATATTGATGTTTCTCTCCCTTTCTGCCTCTCTCCCCCTCTCTCTGGGAATAATAAATAAAATCTTAGAAAACAAAAAAGAAAACCCAATTATAAGTAACAGAATGGCTAGAATTTGAGGTTTTGCTTATGGTATTTATAAACAGGTTTCCTATATGTGCCATTTTGGGAATTACAAATATATATTTTGTCTGTTACTGTGCTCATAATTTTCAAGTGCTTTTCAAATCAGTTTAGTGTTTTATATTCTGACTAAGCAATGCATCAGCATTACTTCTACAATTAAAAAGCTATCATACAATTCACCTCTATAACCCCCTTTAGTCCCACCTTTCAGGACTATTTAGTTGTCCTTACATTTGGATCTATGGAGCAGGTTATCATTTGGATATAATATGTGTATCCTATGGACAGCATGTAGCTGGGTATTGTTTTTCTTTTCTTTTTTTTTAAGATTTTATTCATTATTTTCAGAGAGAAGGGCGAGGAGGAAGGAAGAAAGGAGAGAAACATCAATGTATGGTTGACTTTCACCTGCCTCCAACTAAGGACCTGGCTGGAGACCTGGCTTGCAACCTGGTTATGTGCCCTGGCTAGGGAATTGAACCAGTGACCTTTGGGTTCACAGGTCAGCACCAATCCACTGAACCACACCAGCCAGGGCTAGATATTGTTTTTTAATCCAGTCTAAAAAATGGTGAGTTTTGATTAGATTAATTCATTTACATTTAAAAACAACCTGATTGAGATATAATTCACATACTTATTGTTCACCTTTTTAAAGGGTAAAATTCAGTGGTATTTGGTATATTTACAAGGTTTTACAGTGGTCAGCACTATATAATTCCAGAATATTTCATCTCATCGACCTATTAATCTACCTTCTCTTTATATGGATTTTCTTGTTCTGAATATTTCATATAAATGAAATCACATAAGATGTAGCATGTTGTGTCTATATTCTTTTATTTAGCATATTTTTCAAGGTTCATCCATCCTGTAGCATGTGTAACTACTTAATTTTTTTAAAGCCAAATAATATTGTATGGATGAACTACATTTTATTTATCCATTTATCAGTTTATGGACAGTTGGGTTATTTCCACTTGTTGTCTACAATACATAAGGATTATGTAAACACTAGTGTGCAAGTTTTTATATATAAAATTAGGTCTTTAATTCAATTGGGTATATACCTAGTTGTGGAATTGCTGTAATATGAGGTAACTCCATGATTAACCTTTGTCAAAATCAATTGATCACAGTGTAAGGGATTAGTTCTGGATTTTCAGCTTCTATTTATTTATTTATTTCTTCATTCATTATTAATTCATTTTTTTTTAAGATTTTATTCATTATGTTTAGAGAGAGAGGACAGGAGGGAGAGAAGAAGGGAGGGAGAAAGAAAGAGAGAGAAACATTAATGTATAATTAACTTTCACCTTCCTCCAGCTGGGGATCAGTCTTGCAACCTGGGTGGTTGTGTGCCCTGACTGGGAACCAAACCACTGACCTTTGGGTTCACAGGCTGGTGCTCAATCCACTGAGCCATACCAGCCAGGGCTCAGCTTCAATTTACATGATCTATATTTGTATTTGTAAGTCAATCCTACATGATCTTGATTAATATAGCTTTGCAGTAAATTTTAAAATTTGAAAATGTTAATTCTCCAACTTCATTCTTCTTTTCCAAGATTGTTTAGGCTATTCTGGGTTTCTTGAATACCTATATGAATTTAGGATCCATTTGTCCATTTCTGCAAAATAAGGCAGTTGGCATTTTATTTGGGGAGTATTGCTACTCTAAAATACTTAATCTTCTAACTATGAATATGGCTTATCTTTTCATTACTTAGTTCTTGTTTATTTGAAAAATGTTTTATAATTTTCAGCATAAAGTCTTGCAGTAATTATTTTATTCCTAAGTACTTATATTTTGAGAATACCATAAATCTAATTGCTTTCTTAAGATTGTTTTTGATCATTGAAAAATACAAGGTTTTGCTTCATGTATCTGGGGCTCCATTATCAGGTGCAGATATGTACAACTGTTATACTTGTCTAATGTTTGACCATATTACTACTATAAATTCTTCTTTTTCTCTGGTGAAAAAAAAAATTTGTCTTACAGTCTGTTTTATCTGCTATTAGTATAGTCACTACTACTCTATTTGGGTACTTTTGGCTTGATATACTTCTTTCTTTTTCTTTCAACTTACTTGTGAGTTTGAATCTAAAGTATTCCCCTTGTAGATAACATATTGATTAATCATAGGGTTTTATTTCATCCATTCTGACAATCTTCTGGTGAGAAAATTTAATCCATTTACATTAATATAATTACAAATAAAGTAAGATTTACATGCATCATTTAACTATTCATTTTCAGTGTACATTATGTCATTCTTGATTTCTATTCCTCCATTACTGCCATCTTTTGTATCAGAGATATGTCCAAATATACCATTTAGTTCTTTTATTGTATGTTTTTGAGCTATTTTATTATTGTGTACCCTGAATATACAACTAGCATCTTTCCTTATATCAACTTAATTTAAATGGTATATGAAAACATTGGTCCATACCTATAGTTTGTCCCTTCACCCCTCCTCTGTACTGTTACATCATATTACTAACTCATATTTACACATTTTAAACTAGTCTACTTTTTTGGCTATTATAGCAGTTTTTTTTTTTTTTTTAAGTATGATAGGAAAAAAGATAAGTTACAAAAATTACATATATACTCCTTTATATTTATTTATGTATTTACCTTTACAAATGTTCTTATTTCTTCCTGTGGGTTAAAGTGTCTGTTTGTTGTCCTTCATTTCAACCTGAAGAACTTTATTATTTCTCATAGAGAAGATCTTCTAGTGACAAAAGTGTTTTCAGTTTTGGCTTTTGTTTATCAGGGGATATATTTCAACTCTGTTTTTTTGCTAGATATGCAATTCAACTTTGTTTTTTGCTAGATATGCAATTTTTGGTTGACAATCTTTTTATGTCATCACTTTAAATATATCCTTCTAAACTTCTGTTGTCCATGACTTCTAACAAGAAGGCAGCTAGTTGCTAATTTTTGAGAAGTACTAGTATGGAATTAGTAGATATTCTCTTGCTGTTTTTAAGATTCTGTTTTCCTGTTTTTGGCTTTGGCTTATGACAGTTTGAGTGTGATACATCTAGGTGTCCTTCTTTTTAAGTTTATCCTACTTTGGAGTTTGTTGGGCTCATTGAATATGCAATATAAATATTTTTCCTCAAATCTGTGAGGTTTTCAGCCGTTATGTCTTAGGTTATATATTTCCCTTTCTCTTTCTCTTCCTAATTTGGAACATCCTTTGTAGGGGTGGGCAAAAGTAGGTCTACAGTTGTGAGTATGCAAAACAGTTTAATTTTGTATTATTCTCCATGTGAAAAATTGTAAACCTACTAGTTGTATTCAAAGGTTTCCCAAAGCTCTCTGTAGATCTGTTTATTGTTCTATTTTTCTTTCTTTTGTTCTTTCTCTTGAATAATTTCAGTAGATCTGTCTTCAAGCTTACTAATTCTTTTTTCCTGCCATTTAAAATTTTCTGATTACCTGCTCTAATCAATTTTTCTCTTCTATTATTGTACTTTTTGACCCCAGAATTTCTATTTAGTTTATTTTTATAATTTTTATGTATTGATACTATTTATTTGGTGAGATGTATTTCCATTTAATATTTCATGGATATTATTCTTAAGTTCTTTAAACTTATACATGCTTCCTCTTGAACCCAAGGGGAGGCAGCAAACACAATTGTCCAGAACCACAAATTATGCCACCCAGTTTCCCACATTTGGGGAATGGATAGGAGAGTAATGAATAAGCCTCACCCTGAAAAACCACCTTCACAATCATGGTATCTCCCCTGCCAGGTAAGTATTATGAAAGAGGCTTTGTAGTCATTTTCTGCTAAGTCCAAAACATAGACCTTCTCAAAAGAAATTTCTGTTGTCTAACTTTTTTCCTGTATTTTGGGTCATGTGTTCCTAGTATTTCCTTTCCATGACTCAAAATTACTTTTGAAAACTAGCATTTTTCTCTTGGTACTTTTATATTAATGCAATCCGCCCCTTCTTAAAGCTCATTGTTGTTGTGTACTTTAGTGATTGGATGGACTAGTTCAATGAAATCTCTCTCATGTTGTGCAGTCATAGGTCACATGTATCTTTCACTCATTTTCCTCCAATGATAGCATCTTGCAAAACTATATTACAATATTACAACAAACATATTGACATTGATAATACATTCAAGATACAGGGCATTCTTATCACCACTCATTTCTTTCTCATCTTCCACTCCTTCTTTAGTGTTTCACATCTACTAATCAGTTCACTATTTCTAAGATTGTGTTGCTTCAAAATGCTATGAAACCAAAATTATATAGTGTATAAACTTTTGAGATTAGATTGTTTTTTAATTCACAGGAGAATCATTTAAACTGTTGTATATATTAGTAATTTGTTTCTTGTTATTGTTTAGTATTCCATAGTAATCCATCACTTGTTGAAGAATATGCTAGCTTTTTCCAGTTTTTGGTTCTTATAAGTAAAGCTGTTATAACCATTCATTATCAGTTTTATATAAATTTAGGTTTGCATTATTCTGGAATAAATACCCAAGAGTTCAATTATTGGTTCATGTGGTAATTGCAAGTACTCTATAATAAACAGCCTAACTTTTTCAGAGTAGATATGCCATTTTACATTCCCACTAGGAATGCATGAATGATACATTTTCACCACCTATTTGATAGCATCTGGTGTTGTCACTAGTTTTTACTTTATCCATTCTGATAGGTAAGTAGTAGTGTTTTATTGTGTTCTTAATCTTCATTTCCCTTATAGCTAATGATGTTGAACATCTTATTGTGTGCTTATTTGCCATCTGTATGTTCCCATCAGTGAAATGTCTATTCATGCCTTTTGGCTATGTTCCAATTGGATTATTAGTTTATTCCTGTTGAGTTATTACATTTTCTAATATATTTTAGATATGTAGTTTGCAGACATTTTCTTCCAGCTTCCAGCTGATCTTGTTTTGTTCTTCACATGGTTTCAAAAAGCTAGTTTTTCATTTTGATGCAGTTCAAGACATCAATTTTACTTGTGTGCATTGAAGTTTTAGTGTCAAATTTAAGAATTCCTTACCTAGACTAGACCAAAAGATATTCTCTCATGTCATTTTTTTCTAAAAGTTTTATAGTCTTATATTTAAGTCTATATTTCATTTTGAGTTAATATTGGTTGGTGTAAGGTGTTAGGTTCAGTTCAAGTTCATTATTTTCAAATGTTATTTTTTTTTTTTTTTGGTGGAGGGGAGAGTTAGTTCATACCCAGTGTTCCGGCATCATTTGTTGAAAAAAAAACTAGCCTTGCTTTTCATTTAATTGCTTTTTTTCACCTATCTCAAGTATTGCCTGGTGTGTTGCTTTAGATCTATATTTGAGTTCTTTGTTCGTTCTGTTGATCTGTGTGTCTATGTCTTTGGTAATAACACACTCCTATGGCCACATAATGAGTCTTTAATAGAGAAAAATGTGATTCTTTCTACTTTATCCTTCCTAGCAAGGACTTTTATAACAATTCTAAAACCTGTACTTATTATATAAATTTTATAATCTATGTCTACTAACCCCCGCCCCCCAAAACAAAATAGGTATTGGTTTTTGCAGGAATCACATTAAATTGACATGTCAAGTTGGGAAATTATCTTTATTATTACTTCTTTTTCTTAGATTAGATAATCTCCATTTTTATCAATTAACTTACTCTTTCCCCCTCTACCACCTTCAATAGCCATAGCCCAAGATTTGGGGTTGTGTTTTGTTAGAACAAATCAGGACTCTCTTTAGTGTAGATATAATTTAGTCACACTACTACTGTAATACCTTTCTTTTTTACTAAGATATACTTTTCACACTATAAAATTTACTTTTTTAAAGTTAGTTAAATTCAGTGGGGTACAACCATCATAACTATTTCCACAAAATTTTTATCACCTCAGAAAGAAACTATGTACCCCATGTTATGTATCAGTAACTTCACACTTCTCTATAAATAAACTCATATTCTACTTGGCCCATCATGTCTGCCTTCTTTCACATATTGTATTTTCAAGTTTCACCCATGTTGTAGCATATATCAAAATTGCATTCTCTTTTTAAGGCTGAATAATATTCCATCATATGTATGTGCCAAATGTATTAATTCATTCACCAGTTGGTGGTCATTTGGATTGTTTCTACTTTTTCCTTATTACAAATAATGCTGTAACAAACTTGTGTAAATGTTTTTGAGTGAACATATATTATTAGATTTCTTGGGTATATATCTAGAAGTGGAAATGCTAAGTCATGAAATACTCTTCTGAGAATTTCATCCAAATGTCACAAATTTTATGAGGTGCTTTCCATTCTGGACCTTATCTTTAATACCAAAAAAAATTTTTTCCTCAAAGCTATTTTTCTCAAATCTCTACCTTTTAAAAAAAGATTTTATTTATTATTTTGAGAGAGAGGGGAAGGGAGGGAGGCAGAGAGGGAGAGAAACATCAATGTATGGTTGCCTTTCACCTGCCTCTAGCTACAGACCTGGCTGGAGACCTGGCTTGCAACCTGGTTATGTGCCCTGACTGGGAATTGAATCAGACTGGCTCAAACCTCTACTTTTCTATTCTCCCAAATATACCTACGAAATATTATGTATTTTCACAAATAATGGTGTTCATTAATTTTAGTGATTTTTAAATAGGAGAGAGAAAAATTTTTTCTCCTCCAAAAAGAGAGGGAGTTTTAATCAGAATCAATAGCAAGGAATTTATTAAAAAACAAACAAAAATATTCATGAAATTATGTAATCCCCCTCCCCCTAGGGGTAACATACTCTACCGCTGACTCTACCCCTAGATATATTTGCATGATTATAGAGACTCATTGCTGTATGATAAAACCAGCATATTAATTCTGTATTTAATAAGCAACTACAAGCCCTCTATATTGCATAATATGGGACAGTATTTGTAGGGGCAGAGTATAACTATAAAGGGAGAGGGAGAGTATAAGGGAGTTTTTTGAAGGGATGAATATATTCTGTATCCTGACTGTGCTAATGATGACTTGAATATGTGCTCATGTGTGTTAAACTCATAGAACAGTACACACAAGAAAAGGTTAATTTTAATTTATAACATTAAACATAAAAATAATTTAAAGAACCATGAGCTCTACTAAGAAGTTCTATTCCTAAGCAGTCTTATAAATTGCTATGCAATAACCAACATTAAGCTTTTAATACATTAGGGTGACATGGAATGATCAAAGAGGAATGAATGTTTCACTGGATTCAAAACTTTTCTCAACAAGGCAAATGCTTTTCAGAAAGAATTCTGGATTCAATTTTGTTTATATATATATATATATATATATATATATATATGTTCAGACTGAGCAAGCCATTCCTACTGATATATTAATTTGAACAATATATCATGACTCACTGCAAACTAATTTAGATAGTCCATGTGGTTCATCATAAGAGGAGTCAAACTTTATTTAAATAGATTATCCTCCTCAGATTAGTCTCAGTTACCATTGAAAAATTAAAGAAGATGCATTTATTATAATTTTATAGAAGAATAAATTATATGATTGAGGCATAGCATGGATGCCTCAGCTTTTGTTCTGAACCAAAATATCCTTCATATCTTTCCCTGAAAGGCCACATTTTCTTCTCCTAGTTTCGTTTAAAAGCCTGATTCCAAGGGATATATTTGACATGCTGGAATTCACTTTAAAGGAATTGATGGTATAGTTGTAACTGAAAACTGAAAAATGGTTCATAGCACTGGCTTTTCTGATATGTATATATATATTTTTACTGTGAATAATTATATATGAATGAAAGAAAGAGCAGAGGAGGGAGGAAGTGAGAGAGGGAACAGAGGGAAGGAGAGAGGGAGAGAGGGAGAGAGGGAGAGAGGGAGAGAGGGAGAGAGGGAGAGGGGGAGAGAGGGAGAGAGAGAGAGAGAGAGGCTTACCTAATAGGATGGAAAGTCCTTTAAGACAGTTTCTCCTATACTTCTGTTTGAAACCTACCACACCTACTCCTACTCCTGACTGGTTCTCTTCTTATCAAAAGTGGGACCTTAATCCTCATTAATGTATTCACTTTTAAGAAACAATCAAGAGCATCTCAATGGTTTTGTATTATGTTTTTTAAAGAGATATTTTACATTTTACATTTTAAAGTACTGGCAGCTCAGTCTAACCTTCTAAGATTAATCTTACGGATTCATCAATGCTCTTGCTGTTCAGAAAGCATCTTGACACTGGTTCATCTGCTCTCCCTTTTCATGATCAAATAATGAGCATGTCATTGAAAATTCCCCAAAACTAATATAAAAACAATGATTGAAATATATTGTGGTTAAATGGTAGCAATAATTATTTGGCTAGGAATTAGGCAAAATTTGATTTCTACTTTTTTGAGTTACAGCATATTAGTTCTTTCTGAACTACAGTTTCCTCACCTATAAAATGAATAATAAATATTACATGATTATAGTGATAACTAAAACAAATTTTTAAAGGAGATTTTTGGCTAGATCTTTGTAGTTTTTTTACATATTCTTCCACATTATCCAGTAGAAATAACATGGACTTAAGAGCCAAACAGTTTCTCATTCTAATCCTAGCTCTACTCCTTTCTAGCTGTGACCTGAGTCAGTGACTTGTTTCTGAGCCTACCTGTGTTTGTGAAAAATAGGGATCGTAATGTAATATGTTTTATGGAATGAAAAAAATGATGATATGTAATTTGTTACAGAAACAGGGAAGGATAAAGTACTCAATAAACAGTGCTTATCATGACAAACACCTGGGAGAGGTATAACACCCACTTCAACAGAACATGTGTTGTGGTTTTTGGTTCATTGAATCTGGTCACACTTGAGTAAGTCTTCCTCCAGGAGCCAGCCAGAGATCCAGAATGCCATGCCATTAACAGACTAAGTGAAAAGCGATTATGTTGGCAGGGTCTTTATTCACATATGATACCACATCACAGGACATTACGTTTTACCTGCTTCTTTCACATCTCTGTAATACACAGTGACATGGTGTGACTCGTAGAAGAAAAATACAGTACTGGTTAAAGTGGAGCTTGATAACAGACAACTTGATCCTACTTCCTTTCTAACCTCCAGAATCCCATATAAATGATCAAGGGGTTGATAAAATGAAGAAATACTTGAGAACCCCAAAACTCACCCCTGAAAAGGCAGCTCAGCAAAATACTGGTAGGAACTCTTTGATAAGGCCTCATTCCAGGGTCTGAAAAACATAGAAGCATAATTCATCATGCACAGCCACTTTGACAGCTGAAGATTTGTATCATTCGAGAGCATCGATTTATCTGGGAAGTTCCTGGTTTTGAAGATATTATGCTAAGAAAAAAGCTGTCTTCTTGAGGAAACAGGGACTTTCTTGACATGTGGGTACCAGTCAGATACCTAGATACAGCCATAGAATGAGCCAGCTCAGAACGTACACCACACAAATGGATATCAAACAATAGGAAGCTCTGGCATAGAAGTCTCTTCAAGGTAGAAAAGGAAAACGCCACAACGGAAATCACAAACTACCTGTCAGATTCCTTAAGTTGTTGCACCCTAATCTGCTTATATAAAGTTTGCACAAAACAGAAAAATATCTTAGTACTTGAGAATAATTTCTTATGACAGTATTGACCTCTGTCTTACCACCCAGGGCCCCAGTGGAACAAGGCCAATTAAATGTGAGTGTCCTCCTTAGAAAATCAAAGATTTTTCTCTTTAAATTTCTCCATGTACTTTTCCACTAGATTGGGGCATTAATCTGTGTACAGTAGGGTATATTAAGAATAGCACAGAATTTATCCTGGTCCACAAAGAGGAAGTCTAGGGCAATTCTATCACCTGTTACAAGCCCAGTCAGTGAAGATGACCTGCCCTCCAGTCCTGAGAAAGGTACAGGTCACTCTTCTCCACAGAGAGGTTGAATACTGCCAGGTTCCCTCACAGCAAATAAAATCCCACAGACACACATGGTCCCCCTGCAGAGAAGGTGTTATTACAAGTACCCTGTCCCCAGCGGTTCCCACCTCAGTAGAGGGATGTGCAAGTAGACCATGTCTCCAGTGCAGCGTTCTGACATGCTCACAATGCTTACAGTTCCCAACTAGGTTCCAATACTTGAGTCCAGCCCTTATTTTTGGAGGGGCCACCTGAGGATCATCAGTTTAAGCTGTCCTGTTTGTTCATCCTGACAAATATGTGACACTTGTTGACTTCACAGTATGATGCACATGATGGTGGGAAAATCATTTAGAGGTGTGTGGGCAGTAAAGAAACAGTCCAGCCCTGCTATTTCCAATGACTTCTCTGGACAGTTAAGGGAAATTGTGATCGAATCATGGTCAGAGCCATCTGGTGGAGGACAGTAGCCCAAGCAATCCATTACACATATTTGAGGTACTTCGGATAGCTTGAGAGAGCCTCACTGAAACATTTTCCTTGGGGAGGAAGGCTGTAAGGAAGTTCTGAAAGACAGAGATTATTAAAATCTCTCCTTCTTCCACATTTGCATATTTGTAGTGATCTTCAGAACAGCCTTACCCAGCCACACTCATGGTTCTGGTCATTACTTTTCCTTCAATGCCAAAAACACCTTTTGGGTAGCTATCTCTTTACATTTATACAATCAACCCCTACTTGCCCCTTCTGTCCAGAAGGTTGCCAAGAATAAAAAGAGAGATATAATAAAAATTTCTTAGAAAATTCTACATTTAAATTTTTGTTAATTAAAAAAAAATTAGATTTAATGATAATGGAAAGTCTTAACAACATAAGCTTATGAGAACAAAATATCTGAATAGTTTAACCTAATCTTAATTCAGAAAAAAATTGTCATAACCAAAAGACTGGTGAATATATCAAAAATTAATAACAGTAATTCATGAGCTAGTTGTATTTTGTAGCTTTAACATTTTTACTCTTTTAACATGTGCTACATGTGCTATGTGTGTGTTTCCCTCAAGAGGGAAAACAGTGAACGCTATTCTAAAAATTCAAACAAAATCAGTGGAAAATCTTAGAACTTCCCACAAACAATATGTCAAGAAATCTATTTTAATTCCTTTTCCAATTGCTTTCATCTTTTATTTTAATACAGCTTTCTTTTCTTTAAAAAAATTCCTCTAAAATGTTTGTGTCATCATGTCTCCTAATAAATACATGCCTAGAATATACAATAGATTAATAGAGGGAAATACCCATGCAGGATGAAGAGGAAGGGGAAGGACAGGCAGGAGACTCAGATGACATGCAGGTTTGGTACCTGTGAAAGGGGGTGACATGCAGGCGGGAAGAGTCTGTGGCTGCGGCACAGTTCTAAGGATGCTGCAGCTGATGGGGTGCATCAAGTCAACGTTGCCCATTAGAGGAAGCCTCCCTCCTTTAACAATGGTTATCACTGTTCCCTGCCTCTTGTGCTCATTGAATGGGAGTAGTGAGGAAAAAGGCTGGTCCCTGTGAAAACTCAGAGATGAATTCAGGGAGAAATGCTGATCATATGTACCCTTGTCAGCAGGATTCTGGGCAATACATTTCCAAGGTCTCCCCAGTTTTACTATGAGGCTAGTCTTCATATTGCTTTCAAAGATGTTCCAACAATATTTCCTCACACTGAAATTTCTCTTGAACTGTCTGTTATCCGTACCCTGTGAACATCTGCATCTGTACACTTTCTCTTAAAATTAGCAGAGAAGGACAAAGTTTAATATATGTCTTTTATATATGAACTTGGCAATGGAATGGAGCTTTGTAATAAGACACACAGACCTAAGGCTAATTCCAGTTTTGCCAATCATGTGCTATACGATGTTAAACAACTCCTGGAAACTCATCCTCCTCAAGAAAAGTCCCTTCTAGAGCAATATGGAAGACATTTTCAAGCACAATTTCTTAAGAGGGGAGACAAAAAAAACATGTTTCAGTTGTGCTTATGTTAGGATAACTGGCCATGTCTGAAGGTACATAGGCTGGATACCTGATTTATGCTGTGTCAATTAAGATCTTTCTTCCAGAATTTGGAATTAGGTCATGCATGTCAGTATCTCATAACACTTGACCTTGGAAGAACATTTTATAACAGATACCGTTACTGCACTAGTCATATGCATGTCACATCCCCTGCACAAAGAGAGACCAGACCCTGAGTACAAAAGGCAAAACCAAGAGATAATTAGGAAGAGATGCAGAGAGATATTCAGATTGAGAATATCTGCCTTGGTGCCTGATTGTCCCATTTCCTGGTATCCATCCTGCTTTGAATGTTCCATGGGGCCCAGGACACACTTCCCTGTTCTTATAATGAATTACTTTTTATACATAAGTTAAATTAAATGGATTTCTGTTGCTTTTTACCAAAAGAGCTTTAAATCAAACAGACAGAGTCCTGATTAATAGATGCTTTTCAGAATAAATGCATTTCCTTTCACTTGAGATTTCCTGGAGTCAGCTATTTTCTGAAACCCATTTTTCCTTTTTTTCTTGAACTTTCATTTAGCTGGCTCAGGCCAGATTATATTAACTGATTATAGCAATGTTTGGAGAAATGAGAGAGGCTCTTATGCACATATCCTAGAGCTAAATGTGAAGCAAAATAAAAGGAAAATAAATGAGCACCTGAGAATGCATCATTAGCCAGCAAATTCCAAAACTTGGCAGAAGGGCCATCAAGCGCAGGTCTCTACTCAGTGTCGGTAAAACGATTAACTTAGAAATCTGGCTTTAGAAATGATCTAACCAGTACAAAGGCATCCTTTATTCAGCAAGGGTAATTTAATTTGATACTGATTCTCAGACGTAATATTTATTACTGAATATTGTCTCCTTTAAGTTTTTGAAAACTTAAGTTATGGCGACATTCTGAGCAATGTAATTATAAATGACTGTAATTAGGTCAGTGCAATATTGCCAATATAGCATGACAAATGGAGCCATCAACCTGGTAAGTAACTTGCATCCTTCATATATGGAGCTGAAGCTACTACTACCCTCAAATTAACAGAACATTGCCTTTGTGTTGTTTCCCATCAGTGGAGATGGCTTTATGATCTTCCCTTAGGACTAGAAATCTTCTGCTAAAGGGATTGCTAGGATTAGAATGCAGACGGCTAAACAGAGCAATATCAGCTGGTCTATACACAGACTATGTTCTCATATAAATCTCAGATGCGGTGTCATAATCACCTTCATGAAGCATCTTGGCTACTAATGAAGTCTGTTTGCATCCTCTCAGAAGTAATTCCTTCCATCCCTAGATTTGCAAAACAACTTAGTAATTCTTTTATTACAGCACTCATCACAGCTTATCTCAGATTTTAGTTATCTGTATGTTTCCCTTGGATTATGTGCTTTTGAAAATCTGCTCTTGTGTCTTATTCATCTTTGTAGCTTTTATAGAATCCACCAGTGTTTAAGCATTATAAGTAATTGGTTTTTTAAGTAATACAGTATGTGAATAATAATATTGATATCACTTGAAGAGCAGGAAATAAAGCACTTGGAAATTTAGGGGTCCTAAATTAGGAGGTTCTAGCTAGTTACAGAAACAAGGCTCCATTTAACTGCTGCATATATCTAGAATAATTTAAAGATAGTAAATATTTTTAAATTAGGAAAACTTTTGAAAATATTAGAGAAGGAACATAACATAAAGACTTCATATACACTGATAAGCAGGTTAAAGATGCACAGTTCACCACGAAGCAAGTCAAAGTCTCTTTATATTAAATATGACTTTAAGTACTAATCTATGGAAGTGCCATATGTAAGAAATCTGATTCATTCTTTAGACAAGGTGGATTAAACCTCAAAGACAATGGAGATCTGTTTAATAACACAGGAGAGGAGGTTATCCCACAGTGTAATGGCTTTTACAGTGCTCAGAATCTGGTCATAGTAATTATGGCTTGATAATTCAGAGACTGGGAGACACTTACTTCTAAGGGTTAAATAAGACATTTGAAAAATACAAATTTCATTTTAAAAATGTTTAATAATATTAAAATATCTTGACATTTAATAAGAAAGAAGGCTTAGCACAAGGACAAATTTCCTTCCTTTCAATTTGAAATACTTTAAATTATCCTTTATTATGTTATCAAAATATTAAAATTAAAATTGTAAACACATGCTGATTATAGAAATTCTAGAAAAATTATGCAATAAAAAATAAAATACTATAATTATCCTCACAATCTAGAAATTACTGTATTTTATTGGATCTTCTTTACTGTTTTATTTTTGTAAATAAATTTTACATTTATAGCATGCTGTAACTAATGATAAATACTGTATTTTACTTAAAATTATAATGTGAACCATTATCCATGACACTAAAATAGCTTTAAAATTATTTTTGTCATTGACTATATAATATTCTATAACATGTATATACTATGTATATATTCTTAAAAATTTATTATTTGGCAATAGTTTTTTTCTAACTTTTTGATTATAAATACTTTTTAATCAGCATCTTCTCTATAACATTCTTTTATTTACTTTAAGTAGCAGTACTAGTTAAAATAAATGAACATTTTAGATTCTTGCCTTGATTCACTGATTTGCTTTATAGAAAAATTATCAATTTTTATTATCCCCTAAATAGTCATAGAGATCTCATTTCTCTCACTACATTTTTGGCTGCTATGAGGAAATATTTGTACTCCAAATTTACTTATTTTGCTAATGGCACTTTCTTTGTTCTGTGTTATATATTCTGGAAATGAATAAATAAAAAACCAAAAGTACTATATTAACTCAGATCCTGGTTTCATTCAGTCAATATTCTATTTTTATCAAATTCTACCATTTTATAAATCTTTCAAGTAAAAACAATGCCTAATTATAGCCTTATTTTTTAAATAAAAATTTGTTAATATTTCACATGAATTTTTTTTTGTTTTTACCATCTTTGCATTTCCAGTCAGAAAGCTTATTTGGAAAAAAGCATTTACCTTTATTTTCTACTGAATAATGATGACAATGATGATGATGATGGTGATGATGATGATATATAATAAAAACAAGAACCATGGTGTTATTTCTGTATGCCAGATTCATAGTAAGCCTTCACATTCATTACTGGATTCAATTCCAAAGGAGGAAAAATATGTAATTCTTTAGTGTAAACTTTTAAACCATACATTCTTTGATTGAGGTTTTCATATCTAAAACCCATTTATTTGAGGGGGTGTGATTCTGAAGACTTTATTGAGCATTTAAAATAACTTCCAAACAATAAAAAATAAAAACTATATATTCTTCCTGTTAGGCTAATCATGAATGGATCTAAACTATAAACCTCTAATTAACAGTTATTAGTGGAATTGTAACAGGGGTCCCCAAAAGTCCCTGCAGCCCATGGTTTTGGGGGTCAGGAAGAAGATAGTACAACTTTTAATGTGCTTTGCATATCTATGGCTGGGTAGCTAGTTTCTTAGTTATGCAGATAGTTGTGGCCACTGCCTAGCTCCAGGGAGATGGGAGGAATTTTGACCAGAGTGGCATGGAGAGCTCACAGGACCTGTGTGAGATTCCTGTGGGTGGTCATGACTGGTACTGTACCCACTGTGTCACAGGCCATGGGGAGATACCCACAAAGTAGTTCAGAAAAGAAAGTATGAACCAAGAATTTTCTACTTCCCAAGTCAACATTCAGGTAGAAAGGCTAAAGAAACGGTGTTTGACTTTGCAACAAATCAAAGGAGTATTTTTCTTCTGAGTTCTTCCTTGAGGAAATTGCTGAAGAATAAACTTCATAAAACCAGTAAGTGACTTTAAACCTTACCAGGAAAGGACTGGAGGTGTGCATAAATTATATTTAATTTTAGAACCAAGAGTAGAATAAGTGTGAAGCTTAGATTTAAAGAGTGAAATACAAGTTGATGTGCCCAGACACCATAGAAATGATAGAGCCAACAAACATTTTGGAAGGAGTAACAAAGGTGAGACAAAAAATAAGTTGCTGACATCCACTTCTATCATGTTCCAGAGTTAAGAGGGTCAATTGAAGGTGGCAAGTCATTTGGGAAAAGTTAGAAATAATTTATGGTACCAAACTATAACAAAGGCAGGTAATATGGATTAAAATTGGCCCAACACAATATGGGGAAAAAAGCTTGCAAATGTTTTCATCCTTTTTAACAGGAAAAACATATGAATTGCCACTTAATATATTATAATAATAATTTCCTATGTTCCAGAGAGAATCAAAATCTGTTTTTCATTTTATAGAATTTTTATTTCTCAATGTATATGGTTCTTTCAAATAGCCATATTATTGAAAAATGTAGGTGTTCCCGAAAATGTTAATCTTATAAAACACAGTGTTTACACTTTACTCATATGTTTTTAAGTATTTATGTAATTACTTTTTAAAGTTAAACTCCTACTAATACAATTCTGAGGTCAGTAGACTGGCAAATTTTTGAAGCTTTTGAAATATATTGCCAAAATATCTTTTAGAATAAAAATAGCGATGATTATTTCTCTTGATCCTCACCTGCACTAGTATTCTTATCATTGTTTTATATCTTCACAAAATTTCTGAGCAAAATATATGCCAGTAGAGTGTATCACTTTGATATTCTAACATCATCAGTGAATTGTTTATATTCTGCAAATTATCTTGAACTTTATAGTATTAAAATATTTAAAGATGGTAAAATTCATGTGCTAACAAAGCTACAATAGAAAATGAAGGACAGTCAGGGCACATAACCAGGTTGCAAGCCAGGTCTCCAGCCAGGTCCCTAGCTGGAGGCAGGTGAAAGGCAACCATACATTGACGTCTCTCTCCCTCTCCGCTTCCTTCCCTTCCCCTCTCTCTGAAAACAATAAAATAAAATCTTAAGAAAGAAAGAAAGGAGAAAGAAAATAAATGAAGGGGAAATAAAATTAGAACATATAAGCAACAAAATGATTATGTCAGAATTTTATTTTAACCAAAGGCTATGCTGGCAGACCTAACCCATTCATACCACAAAACTATTCTGCACTTTAAAATGAAGAACAGACAATCTGCTAGTGAGGAAACTGTCTTTCTACTAATGACTTACTAACACTTCTGCTTTGTTGCTGTTACTTTGTGTTTATTATTATACCTTCCTCTATTTTTCTAGTTATTTTGTTTTCAGTTCTGAGAATTCTGGTTTGGCTTGTGTTTTTCTCTGTAACCTTTCCTTAAACTGCAATGTGTCAGTTCTAACCAGGCTCTGTTCCTTACCTCTTGGCATCAATGCCCAAATCTTGTCTAATTTGAGGTAAGATTTTCATGGCCTTGAAGTAAAACCAGCGCTCAGTGGTGCTTTTTGGTGGATGGTAATTTTCCTAATCATTCCATAAAGTAGCTGAGCTTTTGATATTCTTATTTGACCTTAGCTCTGATTCTGTACTAGGAAAGTTATTTGCCTTGATGTGTCTCTCCATGTCTATACTATTGGAGGTAATTGTCAAAGCAACACTACATTGGTAGGCATAAATTGTCTTTTCCATAATTTACCTTCAAAGAGTTTTTATTTTTAGCACACTACCAGAAAATAAAAGGAAGAACAGATGAGAAGAAACAAAAGATTACATAATTGCTATCAGTCAAAACTCAATGTTTGTTTGATGTTTTGTACAAAGTAGTATCTCTAAATGGGAACTCTGCTCCTTGGATCAATTTAGTACACACAGTTTCTTTGTGGAGCATCAGAAACCACCTGTCCAAGAACCTAGTATAAAGGAACCATGGACATGGACAACAGGTGGGATTGACTTTGGGGGTAATGGGTGGGTGGGGAGGGGGACAGAGGGGAGCTAAAAGAGGATGGATGTAATACAACAACAATAAAATTAAAATAAAAAAAGAAACCACCTGTCACAAACGAAGGAGGGAGTATGTCAAGTGAGTAAGAACACAAAAATATATGGACTCCAGACTGGTTTCAAGTCTTGGACTTGACACTTTCTAGGTGTATGATCTTGAACAAATTTTTGAGGCAGTAGAAAGTGTATGACACATAAATGCAATAATGTACATTTCATGATTAATAAGCCTTTAGTCAGTGATATGTAAGATTGTGCTTTTATTATATTGTGACACAAACCAATTATTGTCCTTATCACGCTAACCAAGGAGCTCAGAACAAACAGTACAGTCTATAAGGGCAAAGGCAACCACTCAGCATGAGTAATGGTGCTTCATTCTGAAGATAACCCCCATGAGGAAACAGTATCAAATGCCCCATTTGCCATATCCCCAAATAGCAACCTTGAGAGAAAAATATAAAAGGGATTTTAAATAACTAGTATATGGGTATATGGGGGTAACTGATTTACTTTGGATCACGGAAGGAGGAATCTTATAGAGGTAACATTTTTAAATAAAAAAGTTATCAAAAAAAGTCAATATATTTGATTCACCCAGGGCTGGTATTTAGAATATCATTTATTGCAATGTTACAGTAACACTCAAGCAAACATTTTTGGATACCTACCTAGCAAATTTTCCTTAATTCTTTGATGCCAGAATTTAGATGTTTGTGAATCCTAATTATATTGGAGCTACCCTAGTGCAACCATATTCTTTGGAAGAACTGATTTTAAGAGTGTCTTTCTGGCCTCTTCTGGTTAATAAGTGAGAATTTGATGAGGGTTGGGGCATTGGGAAACTTATTCCTGGCCCTGAAAGAGACTATAACCAAAGTAAACACTTCTTTCAAAGCTGAATTTTTTCAAGCCTACATGTGGTTAATTTTGGGAACTATTACAGTGAATTCACTATTATGGACAGGTCAATGGCAAAGTTGAAACACTGAGTGTGGAAGAGCTGAGAGCTGAGCATCTTTTGCTGGAAACTGCCAGTTGTGAGCACAACATTCATTCTTCCCTTCCTATTCACTAACAGAACTCAGATTTTGGTGGCATCATGGATGGGATGAATTTAAAAAAGTATACTCTCCTTTCTTTCTACTGTGTAGAATTCCATTGTGTAAATGTACTACAGTGTTTTGATCCATTCACCCACTGATGAGCACATAAGATGTTTCCAGCACTTGGCTATTGTAAATAGCGCTGCAATGAAGACAAATGCCATATGATCTCACCTAATGCAGGAAACTAATGAACAACAGATGAGCAGAATGGAACCAGAGACATGGAAGCAAGGAACAAACTGCTGGTGACTGAAGGTATAGGGGGACAGTAAGAGGGGGAAAGAAGGAGAGGGGTTTAATCAAGATACTAATATGAATGACCCATGGACTTGGACAATGAGGTGGGGATTGACTGTGGGAGATGAGATGGAATGGGTGGGGCAGGGGGGAGCAAGAGGAAAAATGGGGGAACTGTAATATAACAACAATAACTTAATTTAAAAAACAAAACAAAACTATACTCTCCAGTACACCTTGCAAATGGAAGACCATGTGCATTTGACAAGTGAGATGCAAATTGAAGGGTTGGTGGATGAAGCATTCAGGATAATTTTTTAAAAAGGAAACATTTTTTTAATGATTTTATTTCATTATTTTTTAGAAAGAGGGGAAGGGAGAGAGGCAGAGAGGGAGAGAGACAGCAATGTATGGTTGTATTTCATCTGGCTCCAGCCACAGACCTGACTGGAGACCTGGTTTTCTACCTGGTTATGTGCCCTGGCTGGGGAATCGAACCTGTGACCTTTGGGTTCGTGGGCCAGTGCCTTAACCACTGTGCTACCAGCCAGGGCGAAAGGGAAACATTTATATTAAGTGTACCCCGTTCTTCTTATTTGTTCTTATTCCGATTGGAAAAGTCATGTGATACTTGAAGTAGAGAAGTAACATTTCATAACAAGGCAAACATGAGAAACAGGACAAGAGATTAATAGAGATTTTAACAATGATGTCATTGAGATCAATGTCTATAACAACCACCAAGCTCTATACCCTAGATGTTCCATTATGAGAAGAAAAATAAAACTTTCATTTTGCTGAAAGCATCGTTTTGGTGTTTCTATCAGTAGAGGCAAAAACATTCCTAACTGGAAATCACTAAATCAAAACTCATAGGTATTCTCCTTTAATACTTCTTATGTGAGTAAAACTCCTTCATAAACTTTAAGCAGATAAAGTCCGAATGTTCTTTTACTTATCAATAAAAAATATGCTAAAGGACACATTCTGTCAATAACCATAAAATGTATAAAGGATTATTTTTTATATTAAGTCAATCTAGGCTGCTATCTGCTATATATATAGTATTACACACATAATCAATAGCAGACAAATAACTAATAGCAGTCTCTCTATATATACAGTATATCATATAATATTTAAATAATTGTCTACAACTTTATTCATACCTACCCATCAACATTTTTATTTCTAATCAATTGCTTCAAATCAGATGTGGGCAGAAAACAAGTATGTTAATGTTTTATAGCTTTTATATTGGCTTTTTAATATTTTACTGTTACAATATCTCTTACTTTTTAAATCTTTTTAAAATTAAAAGACTTCAGTTTTTAGAGAGGTTTAGGTTTGTAAATGATTGAGCAGATATCAGCTTTTCCATATAACCCAATCCTCTCCTGCTCACAGTTTCCTCTATTATTAACACATGGCATTACTGTGGTATATTTGTTACAACTGATGAACTGATGAATCGATATTGATAGATGATTATTAACTGAAGTCTATAGTATACTTTAGGGTTTATTCTTTAGGTTGTACAATTCCATGGGTTTTCACAAATGCCTGATCTCATGTTGCAGCCCTCAAAATACCCTTTACTATACCTGTTAATCCTTCCTTCCCTCCCTCAGAACATCAGCAACCATTGATTTTTTTTAAACCAGTTTTATACTTTTGCCATTTTCAGAATGCCATATTGGGTTCACAGTTTGTAGCTGTTTCATTTTCAGACTGGTTTACTTCAGTTATTGTAACACATTAAAGGCTCTTCTGAGTCTTTTAGTGGCTTGATAGCTCATTTCCTTTAATTCCTGAATAATATGTAATTTTTTGGATTTACCATAGTTTGGTTATCCAGCAACCTTTTAAAGAACATTTTGCTTACTTATACCATTAAGCAATTATGAATATATCTACTATAAATTATAGTGTGCAGACATATTATAGAAATAAGTTTAAAATTCAGTTGAATAAGTACCTAGAAACACAAGTACTAAATTATATCAGTAAGACTATTTAGCTTTGTAGAAAAATGCCAATCTATCTCACATAGTGGCTATACCAAATCTCAGGTCTACCAACAGTGGTTGAGAATTCTTGTTGCTACTCACCCTGTCCAGCATATACATATGTGGCCTTGTCAGTGTTTTAGATTTTAGCCACTCTAATAGATGTGTAGTAGCATTACAATGTTGTCTTAATTTATAATTTTCTAATGACATATACATTAATCATCATTTCATATCTCATTTTCTATTTACTCAGCTCTTTGGTGAGCTGCCTATTCAAAAAATTTTCCAGTTTCATTAAACCATATTATTGAGGGTATGATTTGCATATAAAAATGTATACATAAAAGTCCAGGGCCAGGTGACTTCAAAAGTAAATTATGCCAAACATTTAAGGAAGAATTAATGCCAATCCTTTTTTAAATACTTAAAAAATAGAGTAGGAGGCAATATTTTCAAATTCATTTTATGTGGCTGGCATTACACTGATACCAAACAAGACAAGAAACCAACAAGGAAAAAAATAGAAGCCAATATCCATGATGAACATAGATTAAAAAAAAAAACCCTCATAAAGTATTGGTAAATTTAATTCAACAACAAATTAAAAGGATCATATACCATGATCAAGAGGGATTTACCATGCATGCAAGGATGGTTTAATATCCATAAATCAATCAATCTGAATAATGACATTAATTTGAGAGGTCAAAATCATATGATCATCTCAATAAATGCAGAAAAATATTTGACAAAATTCAACATCCATTTATGATAAAAACTCTTAACAAAGTGGGCAGAGAGCACAGGTGGCAAACACAAGGCCTAAGGGTCCAGCACTCTGTTTCTACCTGGCTTGCTTAACTGTTAAGGAGTAGTTACATTTATACAGTCCTAAAATTATATTCAGCCCTTTGAAGACAACCACCAGGCTGATGTAGCCCCTGGTGAAAATGAGCTTGACACCCCTTGTACAGAGGGAACATACCTCAACATAATCAAGGCCTTCTATAACAAGCTCACAACTAGCATCATATTCAGTAGTGAAAAGCTGAAAGATTTTCTTCTAGGATCAGAAACAAGACAAAAAGTAATCACTCTTGCCACTGTTTTTCAACATTGGAAGTCCTAAGTACAATATCAGGCAAGAAAAAGAAATCGGAAAGAAAAAGTAAAACTGTCACTATTTTCAGATAAAACTATATTATAAGTAAAACACCCTAAAGACTCAATTAAAAAACTATTAGAACTAATCAACAAATTCAATAAAGTTTCAGGATACAAAATCAATAAAAATCTATTGTATTTCTATGCACTAAAAGTGCACTAAAAAGAAATTAAGAAAACAATTACATATATAGTTACATTAAAAAGATTAAAACCTAGGAATAAATTTAACCTAAGAAGTGTATAATGAAAACTATAAGACAGTAATGGAAGAAGTTAAAGCTGACACAAATAAATGAAAAGATATTCCATGTACATGGATTAGAAATATTAATGTTATTTAAAATATATGCATTATCCAAAGCTATTTACAGATTCCATGCAATCCCTATCAAAATATTCATGACATTTTTTATAATAACAGAAACAATCCTGAAAATTGTATGGAACCACAAAGGAACTCAAATTGTCAAAGTAAACTTGAGAAAGAAGAATAGAGCTGGAGGCATATGAGTAGTCAAAACAGTAGGTACTGACATGAAAACACACATACATTAAAGAAACAGAAGAGAGAATCCAGAAATAAACACATACACATATGCTCAGTTAATTTACAACAAAGAAATAAAAAACATACAATGGAGAAAGAACAGCCTTTTCAATAAAAGTTGTTGAGAAAACTGGGCAGCCACATGAGAAAAAATAAAACTAGACCACTATCTTATACCATACACAAAAATCAACTCAAAATATATTAAAGACTTAAACATGAGACCTAAAACCATAAAACTCCTAGAAGAAAACAGGTAGTAATAAGCTCCTTGACAGTGGACGTGGTGATGATGTTTTGGATTGGACAGAAGCCAAGGCAACAAAGACAAAAATAAACATGTGCAGCTGCACCAAACCAAGCATGTTTCTGCTCAGCAAAGGAAACTATCAACAAAATGAAAAGGCACCAGGTTGCAAGCCAGGTCTCCAGCCAGGTCTCCAGCCAGGTCCGTAGCTGGAGGCAGGTGAAAGGCAACCATACATTGATGTCTCTCTCCCTCTCTGCCTCTCTTCTTTCCCTTCTCTCTAGAAGTAGTAAATAAAATCTTTAAAAAAAAAAAAAAAAAGGTACAGTGCAAAGTAATAATTAACTAAAAGATTAGATGAAAGTGACCCCTCTCATATACCACATACTAAACTAAATAAATAAATATAAACTAAAAAAGGGTAAATACTTAAATGTAAGACCAGAAACCACAGACCTCCTACACCAAAATATAGGTAGTAAACAGTTTGACATCAGGCTTAGTAACATCTTTCTGGATATGGTTCCTCAAACAAGGGAAACACAAGCAAAAAATAAACAAATGGGACTACATCAAACGAAAAAAGACTTTTCACAGAAAAAGAAAACAACAACACAAATACCAACCTAATCAAATAATGCATCTGATAAGGGGTTAATATCCAAAACATACAAAAACTCATACAACTCAACATAAAAAAAGGAATTAAAAATAGAGGACATGAATAATCTTTTCTCCAAAGAAGACATACAGATGGCCAACAGGTATATGAAAAGATGCACATCATTAATCATCAGGGAAATGCAAATCAAATCCACAATGAGATACTACCTCATACATGTCAGTGGCTATCATCAAGAAGATAACAAATAACTAGTGTTGGCAAAGATGTGAAGAAAAGGGAACCCTCATGCCCTGCTGGTGGGATTAAAAATTCATGCAATCACTATGGAAAACAGTATGGAGATTCTCAAAATATTAAGAAGAGAGCTACCATACCACCTAGCAAATTCACTTCTGGATACTTATCTAAAGAAAACAAAATAACACACACACACAAACTAATTCATAAAAATATGCACCCCACCCTGGCTGGTGGCAGAGTGGATAAGGCACCAGCCTGCAAACCCAAAAGTTGATGGTTCAATTCTCAGTCAGGGCACATAAGCAGGTTGCAAGTCAGGTCTTCAGCCAGGTCCATAGCTGGAGGCAGGTGAAAGGCAACCATACATTGATGTCTCTCTCCCTCTCTGCCCCTCTCCCTTTCCCTTTTTATAAAAATAATAAATAAAATCTTTTAAAAGTATATGCACCCCTATATTTATTGCAGCATTATTTACAGTAGCAAGGATATGGTAGCAACTAGGAGTCCATTGATGGGTGAATTGATACAAATGATGTGGTACACATGCACAATGAAATGTCACTCAGCCATAAAGAAGAGAATCTTGACATTTTCGACAAAATGGATGGAACTTAAGGGCATTATGCTAAGTGAAATAAGTCAAACAGAGGAAGACAAATACACTATGATTTCACTTACATGTGAAGTAATAAAAAATAATTGCTCATAAATATTGTGATACTGAAAAAAACAGATTGGTGCTTGCCAAAGTCAGGGACAGGAGTGGGCATGATGGGTAAAAGGGGTCACAAGGTATTAACTTCCAGTTACAAAATAAATTAAGTCATGGAATATTATACAGCATGATGACTATAGTTAATAATCCTATGTTGTACAGTATACTTGAAAGTTGTTGACAGATCTTAGAAGATCTCTTCACATGAAAATAATTTTGTAACTTATTTGGTGATAGATGTTCATTATATTTATCATGGTGATCTTTTTGCAGTATATACAAATATTAAATAAGTATAGTATTGTACACCTGAAATTAATATAATTTTACATGTCAATTATACCTTAATAATAATAAAGAATTGAACAATAAAATTTAAAGTTACTCCACACAAATATTTTAAAAATGTGCTGCTGAATATGAAACCTGTTGATAGACCTTATCTATAAAACTCCCTAACAATTAGAGGGAAGATGATGAAGAAAAAAGAATAATAAACATCTTGAATCAATGTTCAATATAGTGATTCCAAAATTATCGCAGAAATAGAAATGGAGCTTTTTAAACTTGGCTTATTTTCAAATACTAAATAATTTGAGCATGCCAACAGGAAACAGAGAACTGAGCATGATCCAACTCTCAGATGTTTTGAAGTGGCAATGATACCGTTATGCCTTTCAAATATGCACAAGTATACAAAAATGTCACACATTTTCTTCCACTTTTCCCAATATTCTTTATTTCCTTTATCCATTCTTTCACCTGCTCTCATTGTAAATTGGCAGCTTCCAGGAGTTTGAGTAAAATTCTTAAATCATTTGTGTTCTTACTCTTAATTCCTTCTGGCATATGCCAAATTAGATTACCTAAGAATGGAAGAAATATTTCCCTGAACAGTTTAAAAACCTATTCTAAGTGCATCATTGTATATTTTGACTTTTTTCTTTTTCTATTTTTTTCTGCCCCAGCTATGGATTCACCAATATGGCAGCTTCTTAAGAACGCAGCCAATTCTTCTGTATTATTGTTTACAAGTCTTGTATTTTGTGTTTTGATGTTCTTACATTTCTGAAATCCTGTGGTTTGGATGATTCTATTTCTGTCCTAGACCTCTTTGATATAATGGTACTAGAAATATATATACATATACATATATATATATATATATATATATATATATATATAAAGTATAATTGGGCCCTGGCTGGTGGCTCAGTGGATAAGGTACTGGCCAGCAAACACAAAGGTCGCTGGTTCAATTCCCCAGCCAGGGCACATAACCAGGTTGCCAGCCAGGTCTCCAGCCAGGTCCGTAGCTGGAAGCAGGTGAAAGGCAACCATACATTGATGTTTCTCTCCCTCTCTAACTCTCTCCCTTCCTCTCTTTCTAAAAGAATAATCTTTAAAAAAAAAAAAAAAAAGAGTATAATTGAACTTGACCAAAGAAGATACAAAAAGGAATTCTTGCTGCCTTTTCTTACTGGTAAAGTGACACATAGATTTCAAAAATCATTCTGATCCTAAACTGAATAATTAGCTCCAACCATCATCTCACCTGATTTCCTCTACAAAGTAGAAAGAGCATCACCATAGATAGACAAGTCTATAGTCCATGCCTTAAACTCCATGCCTTAAAATTTCCACTTTACGAGCAGTGACTAACCATATATAAATTTTGCAAAGCCTAATATAGCTTAGTGGCCTTTGAATAGTACACCCACATTAAGATTATAAAAGCATTGTGATGTTGTCAATTGGATATAGCAGAGGGGATTTGTATGTAGACAATTTTGGATAGAGCTGCTGATACACTGTTGATACTCTCTCATCCTACCCCACAGCGTACACACGCACTGAAGAGGTGGGAGTATGTATTTAAGCTTAGTGAGAGGGTCTTCAGTGGGACCACTGAGAGTTTGGTACGTATCCCAAGTAGTTACAAGACACACTAAATTGGCATTTTGGGCCCATGTAGGAAATCTGCAGCATGAAGATGGGCTAGCTAGCAGCTCTGAAGGCAATGTGAAGGCGAGTTGCTGATTTGGTCAAGTAAAGCCTGCACAGCCTACAGCTGATGCAGGTAATGATGCATTAATCACTGGATTCCCAGACCTTGAGAAAGGGGTAAGTGGCCTTTAGAATAGACTGTACTTGCCCAGACTGAGAAATCTATGGGTGAGAAATCATGAACAGTAATAGCTGGGAGTGGTAGGGGTGTTCTCCAAAGGCTCCATGGAAGTGCCAGACCAAAAGGAGCTTTAAACAACTCCCAGGCAAGAAAACAGAAAGCCAGTTTACTACAGAACCAGTCAAAACTTAATAATAATTCTCCTGCACTTCTCTCAGTTTGTTCCTTATCATTTGCAGGGGGTTGAAAGCTATAGCTCCATGGTGGGGAAGGGCATGAACAAGAAAAAGGGGTGACCACACAGCCCCTTATTTGAGGTAACTGATTGGTTCTAGCCAGAGAAGGTGGAAAGAAGCTTTACCTTTGGTCAAGTTAGAAGTTTTGATGATGGCATAGGAGTAGGAATTTTTAATCAATAAATTAAGTTGTTTGTTAAATTCACCTGGATTGTCCACTATCTACCAGTGACCAACAAAAAAAGTATCTCATTTTTCATCCAAGATTTTTTTTTTTTTATGGGGCAAGAACTATGTTCCCTGAGACAGTTTAAAGAGACAGGAGGAAACAAAAATAAAATTGTTTTTTATGTTTAGACCTTATGAGTTTTACTTTAGTAACGCCATGAGGTTTATGACCTTAAGCAAGTTACTTAAACTCTTAATCCCTCATTTGTAAAATTCAATATCAGTTCTTCCTAAGATTACTATGAAGATGTAAATATTTTCAAAGTTAAAAAATATTATTATTTAAATTATCTAACACAGTGCCTGACTGATAATACTAATTAAGTAAGTAGTACCTACCAGACATTTCCTAGCTCAGCTGGACCCTTCACTGATTATTAAGATGTAGTATTTTACAGCAGTCAGTGGACCTGAATACAGACAGTACTCACAATGCTTGACAAAAAGATATCCACTGAGCATCCACCTTTTATAAGACATTACACTAATTAATTTTTCCTATGTCTTTTTATTTAGCATGCAAAACCCTCCTAATGTTATTGCCATTAGCATCACTGTATATGATGCATTTGAGGACTGAAAATGTCAAGAAACTCCTAAATTGATGAAGCTGGTAAGGACCAAAGCTATAATTGTAATCTTTTTCTCTATACTACTTGACCAGGGCATTTTTGTAATCTCTCAAGCTATTAATAACCATTTTTAACATATGTTCTGTCCAAATGACTAATAACAAAGGACTAGAAGAGAGATGCAACTGTTTTCTGAATAACAGATAATAGATTAAGACACTTAACATCAATATCGTAGACTGGGTGGCTTATAAACAACACAAATGTATTTTTCACAGTCTGGAGCCTGAGAAGTCCAAGATCAAGGTGCTGGCAGATTTATTATCTCTTTAGGGCCAGTGCCCTGGTTCTTAGATGACCATCTGCTTGCAGTATCCTCACATGGAGAGAAGGGTGAAAGAGCTGTCTAGGATGTCTTTCATAAAACACAAATCTCATTCTTCAGGGCTCCACCTTCCTGATCAAATCACCTCCCAAAGGCCTAACTTCCTACCACCATTGTCTCAGGAGTTAGGATTTCAACATATGTCATTTTGGGAGGAGGGTGACACAAACATTCAGGCCACAACAACATTGTAAAGAAAAAGACAACCTTTGCTTTAAACAATAGCCAACTTGGTAAAAAAAAAAAAAAAAAAAAAAAGATGCAACACCTAATCATGTTTCAGCTATAACACAAAATGACAATTTGAAAGCACTATACTTCACTCAAGATAAATAAATTGTTTTTTTGCGAAAAATATACCCAAATAATTAGAATGTTGGAAATAACTGCTGTTTAGTTTTAAATTCGTATTTATAATAAAGGATTTTCTAAAGATGATATTGTTGCATAAAGTGTTTCATTGTTTCACGCACATTCATTTTTTCTTTACATGAAAGCCACAACTTAAAAATACATAACCTCTATAAGCCTGACCCCTAACAGCACTTTATGGCCAGTTGAGCTATTAGGCCCTTTGGATAAGTAGGTGTACGGGCTAGTTCTCAGGCTTATAAGCAAGTCTGAATTAAGAAGAGAGAGAAGAGGAGGCAAAAGAAAGAGAAAAAGAAATGAAGATGTCTTATGAACACACTGTTGACCAGTAATTTTACACAAAAGCTAATGCAAGTGCAAGCACCGGTGCACTCATTATTGGTCAACATTTGGACTTGAAAATACGAGCTTTTCCATGACTAGTCAATGATATGTTACGAAAAAACAAAGCACACAATAAGGTCTGCTGAACTGTCAGAATGTTTTCAATAGTTTCAACGAATATTTATCTCTCACATCACATTCAATGTTGCCATAGATATGAACATTAGTATTTAATTTCTTTGCATACCTAATTATGTTCCTGAGCCACACAGACCCACTTACACACACGTACGATCGTAACTGGCAGAGAACTTTGTAGAGCTGTATTTTAAAGCTCTAGTTCCCAAGTCTAACTCCCTGTTTTTTTGATTCCAGATACCTGTGACACCAAAATTTGGTAGTGGAGAAAGAAAAGGGCCCTGAAAAGATCTGAACTTAAACTAGCCTCCAGCTTGCAGACAGTTCCCCTCCACTCCCATCCCCGATCATGCCTCATTAAAGAACAGCTACATAAAAACAAAATGAAACATCTCTGACGGCTGTGGTTCAGTAGGTTGGGTGTGGTCCTGCAAACTGAAAGCTTACTGGTTTGATTCCCAGTCAGGGCACAGACATGAGTTGCAGGCCAGGTTCCCCGATGGGGGCTTGTGAAAGACAACCACACATTGATGTTCCTCTCCCTTTTCCCCCTCTCTCTAAAAATAAATAAATAATGGTGAAAACAAAACAAAACAGATGAAAATAGGAACAAAACATGGTAATAAATGGCTTAACACTGAAAACAGAACAGGATCTTTACATTGCCAAACCGGGCTGCATATGAAATCTGTGTCCCAGGAAAGTGATTACCAATCTTGAGTGCATACCAACTGCACAGGAATTTGTTAAAATGCAGATTCTAACTTGGTAGGTTTATGGGGGTTCCTGAGATTCTACACTTCTCACAAGCTCTCTCAGTCGATGCCCACATCACTGGTTGCAAGTACTTAGAACAGCCAGGGCTCCCTTTCTAGTCTCAAGGGTAGATATCATAACAACCTTTTTATTGCTGAAAAGAAATGAATGTGGTAATTCAATTACATCACCAGTGTCTGATGTGAACTAGACCCTCAGTCAGTAAAGGTTTGGCAAAAGAGGCATTCAGACATCTTTCTACCATCTCTAATGTGATTTTCCTTGTGGTGGTTTTAGTTAAGTCTCAGCTTTCCACTTGAGAAATAGTTTTGACAGTTAAATATTCCAAGTGATTGTGATTAAAATATTGCAAATCCCCTGCCAGTGTTTAAGGGTTAACCAGCATTGCAGAGCTTCAGGCATTACCAAGGTCCTTTCTTTGGACAATTAATAAGGTGACCTTGAGGCAAACAGCTGTCAGTTAGTCAAAATGCCTTGTAAGACTTGAACTAATGACACCTTGTTGGATCACCCTGAATCTGCATTTCAAAACCTGAAAAAACGCACCTGTCTGTTAGCCTGTCAGAAATCATTCAGCTTGAACTTAAATGTGTTTTTATGCTTTTCACCACAAATTTTAACAATGACAAATGGAGCAAAGGCTTCTTTAACCTAATGAAACTCTTACCACCTCTGAGAGGTCCCACCCCCTCCTTAAATGTTTTCTGAAACAAGATGTACAATGTCTGTGTCACAGAGGATGTCATGGCTCATTTGTCATCTAACCTTGCACCTCTAAGCAGACCAGTATCCACATGGGAAGAGAATAGTTCTCTCAGATAGTGAATTTTAATGCTTTAAACATGTAACTCATTGTCTTAACTCTACTCAAGGTATTTTCAGCTTTTCCATTTCAAAGGAAATTTCTAACAACTATATTAATAATCATGAAGGTATGTCTCCTGAGAAATGAACAAATATGCATTTTGTCACAAGTCTGAATCCATTGGTTCTCCTTTAAGATTAATGTCTCTAAATTGTTTATTGACTGCACTTTAGCATACTTCTTTTATGCTAAAGAAAGACTGTTAATAGTATAATTCATGTATGAAGTATTTAATATTTAACACTATTTCTTAGCTGCTCTCAACCTAACATATTAATATAGATGCATCAGTATGCGAAAGGAAATGCCTCACCATGTCAGAAAACATTAGGGACCCAAAGGAACAATGTCTAGTTAATTACTAGAAAGTAATCTTCATCTGATAGATTCTGTCTTCCCTGGTTATTCTCTGATAGGCCTCCAGATGATCTCTGAAACAGCCTCCTGAAGCACGCCTAGGTTTCGGGTAGGTTTCGGAGGTTATTAGTAGTAACTGTGTTGCATAACTGGGGGAATTCTCTTTAGCACAAGGGAAGCAACCATGTCATTATTAGTTGATTAGTGTGAACAATCTTTGACAATATGTAGCAGCAACTATGACTCCAAATGGCGGCAGCTCATTATTCTGATTGCTATTTGATTTGCAGTCTTATCAACCTCAAAGTGAGCAACATGGACCAGGGAAGATGCTTTTATAACCTACGAGAGACATGAGATAGCATTGTTCAGGAACAGGACTCTGTATTTTGGGGTCAGAGGTCTGACTTGGGGCGGTGAGCACATGATGCAGTGTGCAGGTGATGAGTTATAGAGTTGTACACTTGAAATCTGACTGGTTTTATTAACTAATGCCACCCCAATAAATATAGTTAGAAAACAAAGAATTAAAGTAAAAAAATAAAGAATTCTAGTAAAATAATGCAGTAACACTATCATTTATCATACCTTTAGGATATATATCACAGGACTAGACTTAAAAAAATTAAATGTAAAGTAGGTAAGATGTGGTATGTATTACTTGTCATGGGACACTTTCCATTGCCAAACAAATATGAACACAGGAAAAAGAAAAGGGAAGGCTGCAAGGAGAAATAAATGCTAGAAGGAGTTTGGAGAGTAAGCACTAAAAGAGTCTAGAGGAGAACTCTGCGCCAATGTTACAGCCTTGAAAGAACTTCAACAGAATCATCTTACAGCAAACTTAAAAGGCAAATGTTTTCAGCGAGTTCCAATGATGTCACCAATAATGAGAGGTTTGTTTGCTGTTTGTATTTACTCCAAAAGATGTGGCATGATACAGTATTTTATAAAGTACAGATCTAAAAATATACATCAGAAGCCTGTCAAAGAAAATCGTATCATTTGGAGTCAAGACAGAGTTCATTCAAGACCTGCAGTCAGGGTCAAGACTTTGCAACAGCAGGGAGAGTTTGAACTGAACTTCCTTGACATAAAAGGCAGGAGAGTTTTAGTTTGTAAGCAGGGGACTGTGCTGTGGGAAAGTACTGGATGATTTAGGAGGAGGTTGGTCAATGGATTAGGCCATCTTTGTTTGCTATTTGGACATTATGGAAGGGAGGCTCCAATCCTACCATACAGAGACTAAGAGAAGGGTCTCTAGCTGCCTTGGTGATTACATTTAAATTGATGGTTCCCTTGCCCTGATTGTTGTGGCTCAGTGGATAAGGTGCCAGACTGCAAACCCAAAGGCTGCTGGTTCAATTCCCAGCGAGGGCACATAACCAGGTTGCAAGCCAGGTCTCCAGCCAGGTCCGTAGCTGGAGGCAGGTGAAAGGCAACCATACATTGATGTCTCTCTCCCTCTCTGCCTCTCTCCCTGACCTTCTCTCTGAAAATAATAAATAAAATCTTAAAACAATGGTTCCCAGGTCCTTGAGAAAGACAGGCCTAGGTTGTAAAGCAGGTAAAAAGCTAGGAGGAAATTTACATTTCTAAAGGTTCAGGGAAAGAATTTATAACTGCAAATTTTCTAAGGTAAGTGCTCTAAGAAAAGGCAGTTCTGGGGCCTATATTCAAAAAGAAACTTGTATCCATTATCTGGCACCTTAGAAAGGTGTGAAATTACTAAATATTTCTCCTAAATATGACCATACTACATTGTTCTTAGCTAAATATTTAATTTTATTTATTTTGACATTTACATTAAGAGATTACAAGCTGAAACCTAAAGACAGGACTATTAAGTAATTCATGAGTCATGTGTCTTTTTACATCTCTATTTGCAAAGCTAAAATGGAAAGCTATCTTTAAAGTTATAAATTAATTTGTTATGGCTCTGTTGAAGCTAGACCTGTATTGACAGACCCGCTGCGCTTGATCACACTGTGAGATGCACTGCACAAAATTACAGAGGATTTGTGACATGCATACTAAGCATTAATATTAATCATTGCTTTAAAGAAGGTGTTTCAAGTTTTGTCAACAAGGTAGTTTAAATGAAAACCTCCAAGAAAAATGCTTTTTTTTATCAGAATAGTTTAAGGTCAATATTGCCTTTCTTTTACAATTCTATTTCCATCCTCTTGCTTGCTTTCTTCCAGACTCTACAGATAACAGGCTCTTTTTCCTGGACATTTCGGAGATATTTTCATGTAGAATTGGAGAAGATTGAGAAGAAAACCAAGCACAGTTGGGTCTCCCTCTCTTTCACTCTGTGATTGATGCTTTCAGAACATTGGTGAATGCCTGAAATAAAACAGGCATCATTTTCAGCATCTGCAGAAAATTCATCATATAGAGTTGTTGCATTGGTTGGACTTTTTGAAAGATGGTGGCACATTCAGTTGAGCATTCAGTCTGACGCAGCCCTTTAGTTTGGTCTAGCAGGGTGTCAAGGTCCCATCGCTGGAGCCCTGCCGAGCTGCTTTTCTGACCGGCTACCTTGTCAGTAGGAATCCTCTTCTATAATTATAATGTGAAGCCCTCCATGCTGTATAGAAAAGTTATTATTGTGCTCCTTGGGGGGTAGCTTCTCTGACTCCACTTTTTCTTTTTTTTTCATGAATCTTCGTTGCTCACGGAGAGTCCCACTCTCCACCTCTTTATCAAGCTTTATTGCTTAGAATATGGAGATTGAAAAAGATTTAAAAAGTCAACAGCCAAGTAAACCAACAAAAAAAACTGCTTGGTTTAAGCATATTATGCTCCTTATCAGCTGCAATCAATGCAAGATTCTCTATTAGACATGCTTGAGGAGAGGCAAGAATCAAGTACAGTGTTTTTTCATAGAAATGAAAGTGTGACAGTTAAGATGGTACTATTTCCAAACAAATAAAGGCAGTTTAGAGCAGAAGAGCTGAGATAGAACATTACCACAACAGAAAAACACTCAGGTTTGTCGGGAAAGCAAGAATCTAAAACTCAGAAGCTAGGAGCCCTCTCTTTACTAGGGTCATTAACTTGAATGATTAAGAATTGTTTCTTTCCTAAAAACACACCTACCTTTCAAAAATCAAGATTAATTAGAATTCTCAAGGTATAATATTTCAAATAAACATATTTGCATAGGTACGTGAAGGATGTTATTTCCTGAGTGATTTTCTCCCAATGCAAAATGTGTGACAACATTCTCATGACTGCTTATTTTTTATGTCTTCTTCAGGATAGCAAGTGATGAAATTCAATATATCTGGATGTGAATTCTGGCCCTTCCAGTTCTCAGTGTAATGCACAAAACCTGGCATACAAACCTGGCATATTCTCTATAAATTTCCACAATAATAATAATAATTATTATCCCTATTACCAGTAACAGTGCTTTACATTAGAGCACTTCTGCATCAAGTCACATTTGATGGCATCCTATAGAGGAGATTTCAACAGATCAGGAGAAAATCAAATACAAAATTGGCTATTGCCCCAGGTGACCTACTTGTCTAATGGATTATGCACCTTATTGTGGGCAGAGATTAAGTGGAATGGGAACAGGAGGAAGCTTAAAGGTTGACCTTCTGGAAATATTTACTTATTTTAATGTTTTGAGGGATGTCAGTAGCTACAGAAACTTTCTGAAGCCAATTGGTAGATTAATTCACTAAAAGTGACTTCCAACAGCATACAAAAAGTGAAAAATGTTAGAGAATACTATAGCAATGAGGCAATATACCAATGAGGCAATGAGGGCGCCCGTGATACATTGGCAATAACTTTGCATCTCCTTATTTCACGTGCTTCTTATTAATTTTGAAAAACTGTTTCTAGGGTTATGATTTAACATCATTGTTCCAGATGTAAAGTATTAAATTCTGAGAGCAACTGTCATGTCAAAGAAATACGATGTTAGAGCAACTATAATTTCTGGACTGTGTGCAGGGCGAACTGCTAAGGAAATTGTGCACTTTAATAACATCCCTTCACATACAGTTTACAGCATGAAGAAGGTGTATGATGCTGATCCTGATGTCTCCACACCAACAAGGAAAACACATAAAGTACTCAAGGATCACACAAGTCCAGATATTATACACAGAATCCAGGAGATCATCAATGAAGATCCAGGATGTTGACCTTGAGGTTTTTTGTTTGTTTGTTAGATT
Source organism: Noctilio leporinus (assembly GCA_004026585.1). NCBI lineage: Eukaryota > Metazoa > Chordata > Mammalia > Chiroptera > Noctilionidae > Noctilio > Noctilio leporinus. Next base: position 567,931 of record PVIW01000228.1, on the reverse strand, counting down.
TTGAGAGAAGTAGTTGTGCTATGGATGAAGAAAGTTGCAAATGGACATCATTTTATCTTCTAACAAGATGGTGCACCAGCATGTAATGCCAAAAAAGTGCAAGAATTTCACAGTGTCAAGGTTCCTAAATTCTGGTCAAAGGAAATCTGGCTTCCTAGTTCACCAGATGCAAATCCTTTAGACTATTATGTATGCAGCATTTGTGAGAGAGAAGTTAATAAACAACCTTATTCCAATAAAGAGGCTGTTAAAGCTAAGATTGAAAACATTATGATGTCCATGGATAAAGAAAAGTTAAGGTGTGCTCAAGATTCCAAAGTTGAATTAAGTCTATTATTGCAGCAAATGGAGGCTTTTTTGAACAATTTTTAAAAATGATTATGTTTACATATTTACATATAAAAATAAATTTATTTCAAAATGTAACTTTATGGTATGTACATTTTACTAAAATTTTGCCAATTGATCGCCTGCACCCTGTATATTTATAAATTAAAAAAAAACAGGGTGTGGGATTAACAGGGAATTTAGAAAATGTTTAAAAGTTGCAACACTTTTATTGCCAATATCTCCCTTTATGTCCATCAAGATTTGCCTTATATATTTAGGTTCTCCTATGTTTTCCAATATGTACGAGGGCTATATCCTCTTACTGGAGTACCCCCTCTATCATTATGTAGTGTTATTCTTTATCTCTTACTATAGATTAAAAAGCAGCCCAAGTGCTTATCAGTAGGTGAGAGGATAAAAGAAGCTGTGGTACATTTATAAAATTAAATAATACTCAGAAGGAAATTTACTTTTTGCATGAATGGACCTGGAGAGTACTATGCTAAGTGAAACAAGCTATTCAAAGAAAGGTAGGTATTATATAATTTTACTTATATGTGGAATCTACTGAACAAAATAAAACAAACACAACAGAAAGAAACACAGACATAGAGAAGAGACTGACAGATGTCATAGGAGAGAGGGGTTGGGGTGGGTGAAAAAAGTGAAGATATTAAGCAGAAAACAAATAAACAAACTACAACTCAGACACTGACAACAGTATGGCGATGATCAGAGTGACAGGGGGATAGAGGAGGTGGAAGAGGGTAAAGTGGGGATAAATGGTGACAGAAAGAGACTTGACTTTAGGTGGTGATCACACAATATAATATACATACAGATGATGTGTTATAGAATTGTATACCCAAAACCTATATCATTTTACCAATATTACCACAATAAATTCAATACAAATTTATTAAAAATCTAAAAATAAAGTTGCAACATTTTTTTAATGTCTAATACTGAGTCGAGGAGGCAGGAGAGTGCTTCACTGGAGTGGAGGTGTATTTTCCAGTCAGGACCTTCTTTTCATTGGATAGTTTGAATAGTCAAAGTCCTCTTATTTTACAGAAGCTTCTGTAAAGGGATCAATGAGCTTCTTTCCCTGGCATCTCAGTCTGAGTCAACTGGTCTTTCTGTGTGTGCCCACAGTGCCTATATATTCCTATGAGTACATTTATAGCACCACAATATTTTTCATCTGCTAGTATTCACTAAACAGTGCTTATTGAATATTTATCTAAATCTGAATCATTCAGAATTTTCATTAAAATGCAGATTTGGATTCAGTGGATGTGGACAGGGCTAGATGCTATAAGTCTGGCCATCGCGCATGGAGCAACAAGGCCATATCAAGTGCAAAATTTATGTAAGAACTGAGGAGATCTTGATCACTCTTACAGCACCTTTATTTAGTAGAGTGGCTGGCACAAAGTAGATGTTCAACAAATATATACTATATCAATGTAAAAATGAATACAGACATGATCTGCACTATTTATAAAATTGGCTGTTGAATGTCAATATTAATTTGTGACCTATTTAGATTCTATGCTCTGATCATGGCTATTTCAGTAAAATCTGTTTTATTTTGTTCATGATACACATGAAACTAATTTTTGGCTCTGCTAATTTGCTAATTGGCTATTGCTTGCATATCTTTAGTCATATGATACATTGCAAATTGCTTTTCTGGGCCCAAGTAACCACATTTTCTTCTTAATCACATGTGAGTGATATATGGGTAATTTAATGATGAGATAGAAGAAGGTGGATAGATGATATGTGTATTCACTTACATCTATGAGTTAAGTCTGTTAATTGCTTTTCCCCTAATCGAAGCAGAATTTGGTATTTTTATGACCATCCTTTATTATGATTTATTTATTATGACTATTTGTATGACCTAGACATATTAAAATTGATTATACACAAGAATAAATTTCTTTAAGTACCTATAGTCAATAATGTAATAACTATGTATGGTACCAGGTGGCTTCAAGAATTATCAAGGGAATTATTTCATCAATTATATAAATACCTAACCACTATACTGTATACCTGAAACTAATATAATGGTGAATGCCAGTTGTAATTACAAAAAGAATAAAATATTTAAAAATTAATTAAGTATTGTATAAGCTTGAAAAGTTATATAATGAGGGTCTGCCAGTCCGGCTGCACTTTTTCTTGCCTCCTTACATGATTTAGAATCATTTCATTTCTATTCTCACTATCACTTTAATGTCCCTAATTATCTATTTTTCTACAATTGTATTCTTTATCCTTCAAATCCCAGGCTGCTGAGCTCTGCTGGAGAATCGCATACCATTTGATGAAGTATCACACATTCTCTGAAAAATATTTTCTGGCCATTTTCACCTGGCTTCCCAGAAACCCTTTTGTTAGCCTGTCCTTGGGACCCAGTATGCTCTCCCAACATTGCAGAAAGCAAATGTTATTCTCTTGCTCAACTGCAACTTGATCTCATCCTTGCTTTTCTTCCACTCGATGATCCTGCTTCAAAATTTACAGAAGTCAATTTGTTTTCTCTCTTCTTTCAAGACCTCTCAGTATTTCCCCTTCTATATATTTTTCATTTCATTTTTGAGGCTTACCTACTTCTCTTCCCTGCCAAAACTAAGCCCTCCATCTATAAAATTAATGTCATGCCCTTCTGTTAATCATGGGGCTATGTTTTATTATCTGCTAGCATTTATGTTTGCAATTAGTACACTCTGTAGGCAATATATAAACACCTATAAATATTTTCACATCCTTATTATCCTAACAAATGACATAAGACATGTGATACCACATTATTTCATATTAAACAATCATAATATACTTTGCCTGCTCAACGTCCTCCATCAAACTTCTCATCTTTCTCCTTTGTTTTACTTTTAAATATGCTGAAGTGCCAATTTCCCCATTTACTGCTGCGGTGCTGCCCATAAGAATTTGACTTACATGCCTCCAAGTACGTGGAGCAAAACTGTTCAAGGGCCCCAGTTGCCAAGCTCTGAAATCTGATGTCACACTGGCTCCGCCATCAAGTTTTCTATAAGGTGCTCCTAGGCAGTAAAGGGGGTGCAATAGGGATACTAAGACAGGCTCTTTCCTGGGAGATACAAGATCCCTCTGATGGCAAACTTTCACTCAGAAACTCCTTGATGACCTTCCTGAACCTTCATTAAACTGCACACAAATCTGAGAGCATCTACTTACCTCCCCCCCCCCCCCCTTTTTCACTCAGAGTGGAGTCAGACTTGCTTCTACTTGCTCCATCCCCAGCTCTTACTTGCTCCACCTCCATTATCTTTCACAGGTAGTTCCTCTCATACAATCCATGGATTTGTAATCCTGTTTGTGTCTACAGCTTGAAGGACCTGGCAATCCAAGTCTTTTACTCTTTAGTGCTTTAATCAAGATGTTCTTTCTAAAGTCATCAACAACTTCTGGAGTTATCTATGAACTCATCATTCTTTTGACTACTATATAGAGTAGTCAACCTTTAGGCATTTAACTGTCCTAAAACACTGTCCTATTTTGATTTGGCACCTAATTATTCTCTATATTTTTTTGCTATAATTTTTCTGAGTCCTATTTCTGTTTCACCTTATCCTTTATACAAAAGTATTCTGAATATCATGAGGCATTTATCTTGTCATTTTTCTACTCTCTCTTTCTTTGATGCTACACATAATTCCTTACCAAAGGACTCCTAATCCTGTACCATATTCCTGAACTTAATATTGAAGATTATATATTTTTTCCTGACTTCAACTTTCATATTCAGCATATCTCAAACTAAACCAAATTTCTGTAAACATAGTCTCTAAACTAATTTTTACTTCTGATTTGCCTTATAGCACTCCAAATACAGTCTCAAATAATAGGAGATATAATAGATATTTTTATATTTTTGGTCATCATCTGTAGACATCCTTCTTCTATTTGGGAAAATTCCCTACATTGAGTCCTGATTTCTGCGAGAGAAACTAGAATACTCACTCACTTACCCAGACATCTTTCTTGTGTTTCTGAGACTGAGGCTTTGCCAATCAGAGGCACTTTTATTGGAGGCCACTGAGAAGATATGACCATTGGTTGACCCACAAGCTTGACCTGGGCAATAGAAGACCCCTCATCATGGAATGTACACTCCACTTAACCTTCCCCATACTAGGAGCTGCCCAAGGACACACCCTTGAACTAGTCCTGGAATGTGACATTGAGCCCAGTTAAAGCCATTATATAAAGATTCTGGGGGGCATGTGCGGAGATCTACTCTTGTGGCCATCCAAGACAAGCTTCATATGTCAGCTCCCTTGCTGATTAAACCTGCTAACTACCAATCTGGAGTAGTCTGCCTTTCTTTGGCTTCTCCCTGCTGTCCAGATACTGGGCTAGTTTCAAATTATACCCACCAGGAAATTCCTAAGGTTACTAATTAACGGTTTCTGTGAAGCTTGAAATCAAGTGCAGAAGCAGTTGCATGCATGGGGACATAAATGGCTTTGAATATCTCTTTATCCTCATGGATTCTGTTCCAGCCAAAGAACACTCACCACTCTTTTAGTACCCGCTGTCAATGCCTTTGGATTGCTTAGACTACTCACAAGTCTTAGGGACTCAAGCATTTCATGCTAAAATATGTTAGCCATTCCTGAAGGCTTATATTGATTATCTATTCAAAGGGTTGCCAGTGGTTTCTTGCCATTTACATCTCTGCACTGAAACTGCTCTTATAACACTCCCATTGAAAATGACGGCTTTGGCCCTGATGTTATAAAATGTCTAACTAGAATTGGGCAGGAATAGAATAGAATTTTCTGCTATTTCCTTGGCTTTTGTGAATTCCACATTGTTCTAATTTTCCATCAGGAGTCATTCTTCTAAGGCTTGTTTCCTAAAACATATTGTTCTTCACATTTTTATGCTTCTCACTGTACATTTTATATTTTCTTCCATGTTCCTGATCCTCAGAAGTAGATTTCCAGCCTAGTTCTATCTCTGGGACCCTGGTCCTAATATCTATAAGACTTTACTTTTGAATTACCTATTCTATTAAAAACTCAATTTCTCCCTTCATTTTTAATTTTCCTTCTTCTATTTTGTTGACTCATTCCACCAACTGCCTCATTACCTAGCCAAAATATAAGCATGAGCATGTCCTCCTTTCTCATCCTATACATTTCATAAGCCAAATTCTATATTATTTTATATCCATTATCTCTTGATTCATCCCTTGCATTAATCATGTCATTATCATAACCATACTCCACATTACTCTTTGCCTAGATATCTGTAATAGCCTCCTAATTGGTACCACTGTTCCTCCTCACCCTATCATCAGTCCCCCATACAGTGCACAAAGTGATTTTTCTAAAGTGTTAATAAGATTGTGGTCCACCTCTGCTTAGAACTTCTTACTGGTTTCCAGGGATGTAATAAAAATTCTAATGTGAAATACAAAACCTTGAAACCACTTGAGTTTCATCTTTATCATACTTGTTCTTCATACTATGTGCTCTAACCATCCTGAATGATCTCTTTTTTTTTTTGACACGCCCTGTATTCTCTTTTATCTTAATTACTGCATTTTCTGACTACTTCCTCCCCTTTGCAAATGTTTTATCTTCTTTCTGGGCTTGTTCTACAGTTCCTCCAGGGAAAACTATAAACCAAATGCTCCTGCTAAGGTCTCCCAGATCCTGGTCTAATGCTCCTGGTAGACTTTACTACACTATTTTTTTTTTCTGTGTTCTTACAGCAGTACCTTTTATAATGTGCAAGATAAGTATTTATCTTGGAACATCCCACCTAATCCTTCATTACCTGGCACATTATTGGCAATTCATACTTGTGTAGTCACTGAATACATGAATGAATATTAAGTCATTTCTAACCTGCAGATGACTTTTCTATTTTCTCCCTCTGAACTTGGAAACTAATTTCCATACCTATTTTGTTATTTACTTTATTGTGCCTTTTATTCTCTATTTGTGAAATGAACTAACTGTCATTAATAACAGCTCTGCAGAATGAGTCATATCCCAAAAGAAGGATATTCCACTGAGTTGTGTGAATTTTTGCAAACATATCTTTCACCAATCTACTTCAAAATTAATGCAATTCCACAAGGAAGGCAGAAGGTCAAGCACTGATCACATATTACTGATCACAGCATCTGCTGCTGTTTCTTTAGAATTTAAATCTGTAGATGAATACTGCCTTCTTGCTATTAATATTCTTAAGGCGATGTTCAAAAAAAAAAAAAAAAAAAAAAAAACTTCTGCACAGTCATATCTGAGAAGCCAACTAAAATAAAATAAAAATAAAAGGTTTTTAGAAAACCACATGTGGCAGGATGGATACCCGAGCTTTCTGCAGTTGCTCTTTTGTTTGCTTAATGTGTATCTGTTTAGGTACATAGCAGCTGAAATTTGAAATGTCAGTGTTTATTAATGAAAGAGACAGAGTAGCAAACTTGATGAACAGTGACTTCATGTGTTCTTCAAATGACTGTTTAGATACACAGAAAGGAATTTGTTTTACAAATGCAATCTATTTTGAAGATAACTGTGGGTTCTCTACGGCAGCGGTTTTCAACCAGTGTGCTACAAGAATTTTTCAAACATGTAATACTTGACCATTTAGTCAAGAGCATTGGTCTCTTGTTCCTTAGACTGTCAAATAAAAAAAAACAATAGCCAATACAGCAATAGCCATCTGGTACGAATGAATCAAAGTTATACCTATTTTTTGTCATAGGGGGAAAATATATTTTTGGTATGCTGTAAAATTTTAGTAATTAGATTTTGTACACCATGAGATACAAAAAGGCATGAATATCATTGCTTTAAAGTATTATATAGGAATACTGAGGGTAAGTTTAAGATAAGGAGTCAGTTATTAAGTATCCACACCCTGAACTGAGTATAATAGCAGGCTAGTTAAATAATTTAGAGAAGCAGAAATAAATTGGTCATAAAAAAGCAATTGCTACCCTGGCTGGTGGCTCAGTGGATAGGCACTGGCCTGCAAACCCAAAGGTCACTGGTTCAATTCCCCAGACAGGACACATAACCAGGTTGCAAGCCAGGTCTCCAGCCAGGTCCTTAGCTGGAGGCAGGTGAAAGGCAACCATACATTGATGCTTCTCTTCCTCCCTTCCCCTCTCTCTAAAATGGAATTGCCCATTCCATTTCAAATATTTACTACGGTACTTGACAAGTGCTTCTCTTAAGCCATGCCTGCAGTATAAATGTTATAAAAATTACTCAAATGAAGATCCTTTAGAAACATAATTTAAAGTGGTATCTTTTTTGGCTATAAAATATTCATTTGATTTTAGAAGTGCAAAGATTCAGGAATTGGCATGAAAACAAAAAGAAAAAAATAATTAAATTGGAACATTACAGCATATTAGACATTCCACAAATAATATTAAAATTATCAATACTGTGATATATATGTATTATATATGCTATTATGTAATTATTTTCTATTAGCCTGAGGGCTTTTTATCTTGTTTAGTTCCTGTCTGTTCAAGGAACAAGTAAGTGACTCAGTAAATATGTACTCCTAAGACTATGTGCAAACCCAAAGGTGGCTGGTTCGATTCCCCCGCCAGGGCACATAACCAGGTTGCAAGCCAGGTCTCCAGCCAGGTCCTTAGTTGAAGGCAGGTGAAAGGCAACCATACATTGATGTCTTTCTCCCTCTCTGTCTCTCTCCTTTCCCCTCTCTCTAAAAATAGTAAGTAATATGTTTTTTAAAAAAGACTATGTTAGTGTAACCAAACAAGGTGGTATATTTGCAATCAGCTATCAAGAGAAATAGGGATAACTCTTATGTCATGAACACAAATTTATCCTTTCAAAACAAGCATCCCATGATGTCAATTGCACAGATGATGCAAGACTGGCCAGATGAAAATTCAAACAAGTGTAGACATACTTAAGTTTTGAATAATTGGATGCATAGTAGATTATACTTTTCACTTACTGTCAAGTAGACTTTTCAAAGTTAATTCATTCCAATTAAAAAATCCAGTAATACAATAAAAGAGTGGTAACTGAATGCAAAATGTAAGTCAGCAGAGCTTAGTCCCAGCCTTAGCACACTGTTGCCTTAGGGGCTGCAGTTAAGCAAGAAGTAAAATAGAAAATATCCTTTCCTCAAACAATAGCAACCAAAAAGACTGTAGTTTGCATCTCTTATCTCAATTCTCATTTATTTGTTCATGCCCATCTTTTATGGACCAAACATTCCCATTGCTTTTGACTTTATTATTACAAAACTCTGATAAATTAATACTACTACACAAACATGAAGCATTTAGTTGCAGCATTATATACCTAAAATATTGCTGGATATGTCAGACATTGACCAGTTGAGAACATAGCCCCAGCATAATAACCACATGTTGGAAACTAGTAATTCAAGTGATATATATATATATATATTTTTTGTCATTTTAAGCATCTAAAGTCTACCAAAGAAGATAACAAATCATATTCCGTATGTATATCCTATGGAAATCATCAGACTGACCTTTCCTTTTCAGTCAGGGAGAACACCATTGAGCACTTCACTGAGAATGGAAATCACTTCTACTGACCTCACTTTTGTGACTTCTTAGTCCTTATTTTTTTCCTAATAACTGCACCCAGAGTACTTTCTGAAAAATGAATCTTACTGGATTCGGAGGGCAGAAGAATAGCTTTGTGACAAAAGTTTTTAACTGATTTGTATATAAAGTGTAATGTATATATAAAGTTGGTAATGGAGGAAGAATTTATTGTACTCAGCCCATTTTCAAAGTTCACAACTCATAAAAAATTAACTCAACCTTTGAAAACACACACACGCACACATCCCAAGGCCTTTGACATTGCTTGTATAATATAGAGAAGAACATAATGCAGGATAAAAATTTTTTACATATTATTTATTATTGTGTGCCTACAATATGCTAGGTTAGGCAATATACTTATGATGTCTCATTAATATAACAGTAATATACAACAGATACTGTTATTCTTATTTTAGACCTGTAGAAAGGTTTGATAATTTGACCAATGTTATGCAACTTGTAAATGATGAAGTCAAGATTCAAATCTGTATTTTCTTTACATTAAGGTATATGCTCTTTATATTATGTAATACAGTCAAACCCTGGCATTAGTTATGTCTACAGCAGGCAGATAAAGTCATTCAACATTTACATTTAGGCCATTATCCATCTCATTTCAGTAACTTCTTTTTTACATCATTTATAACCAAAAGAGACAGACTGATATCCCTGTGTATCTATTTTATATGTGGAATAGCTACTATGTTTTATTTCAAGTGGGTTACTTTTTAAGTTTGACTATTGATTTTTCTTTAAAGGCAAAGAATACTATCAGACCAGTTTTCCTTTTCCAGAGAGCGAGTCTTTGGGGGGCAACAGAGCTGGCACTATACATAGACTATATCAAAGGGGACACATAAAAGTTGATATTTTCTTTTTATTACTTGAGAATAGTGCATAGTGGCAATTAAAGTGTCTGAGTCTCTGAGCTCAAGTCTATTTATTGTGGCTGATAATGAGAACAATGAGAAGATACTGCTCTGTTCCAAGAGTGATAATAGCCTTTTAAGTGAAAGCAAATACAGGGATCCCCTGCTTTTCGAAAGGCTCACATTTCATGGCTTTGCTTTTACAAAAGACCTACATTAGAATCTGCTTTGCTAACCAAAAGAAACCTGAACAGGATTTTTATTTCTATGAAAAAAGACGCGTACCAAAAATGTAATTGTGTTTGTGTTTCAACGAGCCTTTAAACCCCATGCAGCCGGGTGGTACAGCCAACCTTTCCCCAGGAGCGACACTCAGCATCAAGCTGCAAGAGCTTTCAACTGTGTCTGTGTGCATCTGTGTTTATCTTGATTTATTTTGTGCATCCATTAACGAGATGTGCCCTCAAGTATCAGAAAAGCCTACAAGAGCTCATAATGACGTTACACCATGCAAAACTGGATGTAATTAAGTGTAGCGTGATTTAGAATGTTATTTTGGGGGCCAGAGAAGGCTCCACTTTGTTTCTTATACGTATATTATTGGTAATTGTGTCTTCCCTTTATGCCAATTTGGCTTACCAAAGGGTTCCTAGGAATAGCAGGGGAAATCTGCAGTGAGAAGGGATGTACCAATTCCATTATTTGCTTCTAGGATTGGGGATGATCCCCTGCATCACTTTGAAACTGCTTTTAGCACTACACGTATGGTCTATCGGATGGTTGGCAGCAGGACATCCATCTGTTTCATTGCTTCTCTTTAAACAGAGTCAAAAAGATCACATACAATGCTATTGGATACTTTCAGACCATGCTCAAGTCATAAAATAAACACTATGTAATTATGATATATGCTTCCACCTTTTTTTATGCATTAGCTACACACTTGAAAAGTTACCAGTTAAGTACTTATTGCTACAGTTGGTTAAAAAGAAAGCTTTATTTGGCCAGTCCTCACATCCCTGGGTCCCACGCCATCTGCCATTGCAGCACCCTTTTTAGTTGTGTTACTGAGTATGACCCTGATGGTGGGAAAGTGGGGTTCCTGAGGGAGTGGACAGAAATGGCTAATAGATAAAGGAAAGGCAATCTGAAACATGTACTGTTAACTCCTACTTATTTCATGTTTGCAAAGAGGGCAGCCAGGTCATGAAGGAGGCATCAGAGGACTTTCCTAACCTCATGGATGCACTACAACCAACAATGTGTGTAAGCAGAAACGGATTATCCCTTACTGTCAGCTTTGCACCCATCTAGTACTCAGTGACTCCCAACGTTGGTTGTACATTTGAATTGCTAGGGGATATTTTTTAAATACCAAGCTCTAGGTCATTAGAGAGATTTAAAGATTTAAAGTTCCTAAAAGAAATTGTTACAACACACCTTTCCTCTTCTATATATCCCCTCACATTCCAGAACCTTTTCAGCTTTGTTTTTCACACACTCAACAAAATCACCTCTTCTACTATCAGTATTTCTAGTCCTTCTGGTTTTCTGTTTTCTTTTTGCCCCTTGTTTTCCTTTGACTAAACCATTAGGATAAGAACTGAGTCAAACTATAGTCAGGAGTTGATATGTGTTTAGGATTCTAATGTTAGTTACGATGATTCAAATTTCATTGGTTTCATCTCATTTTTTAAAAAAAGATTTTATTCATTATTTTTAGAGAGAGGGGGAAGGAGGGAGGAAGAGAGGGAGAGACACTTCAATGTATGGTTGCCTTTTGAGTACCTCCAGCTGGGGACCTGGCTGGAGACCTGGCTTGCAACCCAGGCATGGGCCCTGACTGGGAATCGAACTGGCGACCCTTTGGTTTACAGGCCAGCATTCAATCCACTGAGTCACATCAGCCAGGTGATTATTTTATATTAAAAACTAAAAGAGAGCCCTGGCTGGTGGCTCAGTGGATAAGGTGCTGGCCTGTGAACCCAAAGGTCACTGGTTCGATTCCCAGCCAGGGCACATAACCAGGTTAGGTTGCAAGCCAGGTCTCCAGGCAGGTCTGTAGCTGGAGGCAGGTGAAAAGCAACCATACATTGATGTTTCTCTCCCTTTCTTCCTCCCTCCCTTCCCCTCTCTCTAAAAATAATAAATAATTTTTAAATAAATAAATAAAATGTCAAAACAAAACAAAACAAACAAACAAAAAAAAACCCTGAAAGACAGCCTTGGCCAGGTAGGTCAGCTGGTTAGAATGTCATCCCATAAGGTAAGGTAATGAGTTCCATCTCTAGTCAGGGCAAATATAAGAAGCAACCAATTAATGCATAGATAAATGAAATGATGGGTCAATTTCTCTCTCTCTCTCTCTCCCTCCCTCTCTCCCCACCTCCCTCCCTCTCTCCCCCACCTCTCAAAAATTAATAAATTTATTTATATTTTAAAAAATGATTTTATTTATTATTTTCAGAGACAGGAAAAGGGAGAGAGTCAGAGAGGGAGAGAAACATCAATGTATGGTTGCCTTTCACCTGCCTCCAGCTACAGACCTGGCTGGAGACCTGGCTTGCAACCTGGTTATGTGCCCTGGTTGGGGAATCGAAACAGTGACCTTTGGGTTCGCAGACCAGTGCCTATCCACTGAGCCACCAGCCAGGGCCAATAAATTTTTTTAAAAAAACTAAATCACTTTTAAACAAACACAGGCTAGACTATAAATTTGTATCCATAGGCTATAAAGAGAACATGATTGATTGTGTTAATTATTTTTCTTTAGAAGAAAGGATTTATTTGTATTAAGTACCTTCACAAAAAGTTTCAGTGTTAAGGTAAGTCAGCCTTAGCTTTAATTATATTTCTAATCTTTAGAATTTCACTCAGATTCTCTTCAAAAGTAAAACCAGTCTCATATTCTGATTTTCTCTGATGTATAATGGTGTGTCCTGGCAAACGAAGGTTCTGCTTAACTGCTGGGTTAGTATAAATGGGTGTGAAGAAGGTATTTTTCAAAACCCAAACCCATATTACCTTAATTGCATGCTTCTTGAAGTTAGACCAAGACAAGAATGAGGCTGACAGACAATGGAAGGGAATTCTTAGAGTCCAATGGTTACCCCAAAACCTCAAGTCCGTGTAACACAGGCAGTCTTTCTAGAGATTCTGGCAAGTGTGACATGAATGCCCACATGTTACAACACATGCCTTTAACAATATATTTTACCCCTAATGGTAACAGTGATATATCTGTCAATGTAACATGTTATAAGAAATTACCTTCATTTTATTTTTTATGAAGTATCTATGTAATTAAGGCAAAATTATTTTCTGGCCAATTGATTTGCTTTTCCATTTGATATTTCTTTACTTTGTGTGGGGGGTTTGTTTTTATGTCACCAAGTCCCTCACACCGTTTCTTCCTCTTTAGCGGCCATTACCTTGTTCTCTATGTGTCTGTTTCTGTGGCATTTTTGTATATTTATTACTTTTAGATTCCATATATATGTGAAATCCCACAGTATTTGTATTTGTCCTCTGTTATTTCACTTAGCATAATACCCTCTAGGGCCTTTCATATTGACTTAATAATATTTCATATTTCATTCTTCTTTACATTATATATATGTATTTATACATATTCTTTATACCATATCTTCTTTATCTATTCATGTATCAATGGACACCTAAGTTGCTTCCATGTCTTGGTTACTGTAAGTAATGCTGCAATGAACATAGGGATACATATATGTCTTTTCAAATTAGTGCCTTTTGTTATCTTTGGATAAGTATCCTGAAGTGGAATTGCTGGGTCACATTGAAGGTCTATTTCACATTTTTTGAGGAATATGCCTAGTATTTTTCACAATGGCTTCACTAATTTACAATCCCATCAATAGCATAAGAGGGTTCTCTTTACTCTAAATCCTGCAATTTGTTGATATTTTGATGATAGTCACCAGACATGTGTGAGGTGATACCTCGTTGTGATTTGCATTTGCTGATGATTAGTGACATTGATCATAATTTCACGTCTGTTGGTCATTTGTATGTCCTTCTTAGAGAACTGTCTACTCAGTCCTCTGCTCATTTTTAAAATGGATTGTTTCAGTGTTAAGTTGTATGAATTCTTTATATGTTTTGAGTATCAACTCCTTATCAGATGCATCATTGGCAAATATCTTCTACCATTCAGTTGGCTGGTTTTTTGTTAGTGGTTTCCTTTTTTACATTGATGTAGTCACATTTATTTTTGCTTTTGTGTCTTTGTCTGTGAAAAAATATCCAAAAAGATTATTTCTAAGACTTACTTCAAAGAGTTCACTGCCTATATTTGTTTTAGTTTTGTGGTTTCTGGTTTTACACATAAAGTTCCTGTTCCTTTCTCTCTTTTCTTTATGGAACCATTATAACACGATGTTGATACTTTTGAAGTTGTCCTTGCAGTCTAGGTCTCTTAAATTATTCTCATTTTTAAAAATCATTTTTCTTTTTGTTATGCTAATTGGCTAATTTCTGCTAGTCTGTCTTCTAGGTTATAGATTCATTCTTTTGTATTAGCTAATCTGTACTGATTTCTTCTATTTTAATTTTAATTATTGTATTTTTTAAATTTAACTTTATTGTTGTTGTATTATATCCATCCCATTTCCCCTCCCTTCTCTCTCCTTCCTCACCTACCCACTTCGCCCTGAAATCAATCCCACTTGTTGTCCATGTCCATGGTTCTTCCATGCTAGTTCCTTGACTAAACTGCTCCCCTTCTTTGCCTACTCCTTGTATTTTCTTTCTCTGAAATAAATTACACTTTATTACACTTTCTAACTCTTTATTAAAGTTCTCTTTAAGCTGTTCCAGTCTATTCTCAAGTTTGGTGAGTATCCTTATGACCAGTTATTTGCATTTTTTATCCAGGAAATTAATTATTTACATTTCTTTAGGGGTTTTTTGGAGTTTTTCTTATTCTTCCATTTGAAAGATAGCCTATGTCTTATTTTGTTTGATTATGTTTATTTATATGAATTAGACAAAATAGCTATCTGTCCCAGTCTTAAAAAAGTGGCCTTGTATAAAAGTAATCCCTGTGTATACCAGGTGGTGTTGGCAGGCCAGCTGGCACCAAGCAAATGCCTATGGCGTCTGGATTGCTAGCCTACCAATCTGGAAGGGTGCCAGGCACAGAGGCCAGGTGCATGTAATAATGTTCTGTGATCCTGCTTCTTCCCTTTCTTTGAAGCTGACATGTGCTTAGGTGATATGTCTGGGAATGCACTGCAGTGACCTTGCAGATAGGCAGAAGACCTGAACAGAGCTCTCATCTGCCTTGTCAAGGTGAAGGGGAACATACACAATGGCACTCACTGGCACCTCTGATCCTGGAGAATTCCTGCAGGTCCCACTGAGTTTCCTAGCCTTCCCTATTTGGTCTCTTCCTCTTGTTCATTGTCCAGGAGCTATTCAGTGAGAACTCAGCCGTCTCTCAGGAGTCACTGCTCCATGTAGATACACAATTCCATGTGCTGATGGAAGGGGACCAGTTCAGCATTTTCTTACCCCACCCACATCTTGGAATTCCTCACCATTTTTATTTTTAAAGGCTAATTATTTTACTTTTATAGGTAAATCTCTTTTTTTTTTTAATTTTATTTCATTATTTTTAGAAAGAGGGAATGGGAGAGATGCAGAGAGGGAGATAGACATCAGTGTACAGTTGTATTTCATCTGCCTCCTGCCACAGACCTAACTGGAGACCTGGTTTGCAACCTGGTTATGTGCCCTGGCTAGGGAATCGAACCTGTGACCTTTGGGTCCGCAGGCCGGCGCCTTAATATAGGTAAATCTTAAGGATGGAATTTTTTTTCTATTCTCTAAATGAGTGGATTTCCACATAAGAATTCCTTTCACAGATCATGAAGAAAACATAAGCAAGTTACAATTCTACCTCTCATTTTTTGTGGAAATGTAGAAGATTCCAGCCATAGATGGCAGTTAAAGGCGATGATCACTAATCACTTCATGAAAATATGTTGCTTGATAACACTGGGAGACAAGGGTTACCCAGGGAATTCGACCCTAAATTGTTGGGCCAGAAAAGGAAGAAACTTTCCAGTAATAGGTCTAGCAGGTGCAGCAATGTCAACCACATCAAATAGATGGTCTTATGGAGAAGCCACCAGGCCTCACCTTCTTAGAGCCAGCTAGATATATGACTCTTATCATTAACAGTAGGCACTGAGGGCTGAATTGCATTAAATAAATGTAATAGACAGAATAAGATCCCCCCACAAGATATCAATAATCTAGTTCTCAGAACTTGTAAATATGGGTTGGCCAAAAAGTTTGTTTAGTTTTTTTTCTGTACAATGGCTTTAGTAGTGCTTAATTGTGTTGAACTTCATTTGAAAATTTTGTTAGATTGTAGTGTGACAACCGTCATATCAGCATGTTAAAAAATCAAAATTGGTGAATTTTTGTTTTGCCATTTTAATATTAAAGATGGAAAAATATGCAACATTTTGGCAATATTATGCTTTATTATTTCAAGAAAGGTAAACATGCAAATGAAACACAAAATGTTATTTGTTCTGTATATGAAGAAGCACAAATAACTATCATGTGATTGATAGGACATGTCAAAAATGGTTTGTGAATTTTAGTGTTGAAGATTTCTTGCTAGATGATGGTCCATAGTTGGATAGACCAGTTGAAGTTGATAGTGATCAAAATGAGACATTAATTGAGAACAATCAACATTATACCATGTGGGAGCCAATATATTCAAAATATCCAAATCACTAAAGTTATTGGTGAAACTGAAATGTGCCTTTAATTTTACACACAAAAAAACATATGGACTTTTTGGCCAACCCAATATATAGCAAAAGGGATGTGATTGTGTTGAAGGTTTTGAGATGAAGAAATTATACTAACTTATCTAAGTAGACCCAAAATAATTACAACAGTCCTCATAAGAGGGAGGCAGAAGGGTCAGGCTCAGAAAGGATGTGATGAAGGAAAGAGAGGCTGAAGTGATTTGATTGCTAGAATGTGTCTATCACCCAAGGAATGTAGGAAAAGTACAGGGCCTGGAAAAAGAAAGGAAATACATTTTCCACAAGAGCTCCCAAAGGGAATGCAAGTAAGCTAAAACTTTGTTTTTAGATTAGTGAAACATTTCTGATTCCTGATGTCTAGCATTGAAAGATAATAAATTTGTGTTATTCCAAGCCAGTAAAATTGTAGTCATTTCTTACAAAAGAAATAGGAAATAATGAAGATTTTGGTATCTGAAAGTGGAATGCCACTAGAGCAATTTTCTAACAATGTGGAAGTGGCTTTGTATTGGATAGAGGGCAGAGGCTAAAAATACGTATATTAGAGCATAACGGGAAAATGCTCAGATTGCCTTAACCAGACTGTTAGTGGCTATATGGATATTAACAATTCTGCTATTGTGAATTCAGAAGGAAGAATAATCTAGCAGGTAATTGAATGAACATGGCTGGGTACAGAAAAATAGGCAGAAGCGGGAACAGAGATATGGAGAAGGTATGTCCCAAAAGGCCAAAGCAGCTACTTAGAAATTCTGGTTGACTTTTGCCCAAAAAGAATGCATCGCCAGTGTTATAAAATTTTCAGATGTTTTCAGGTCAATTGGAAATATCCTTATCACTAATTTAAAGAATTTAAAAGTATTATCAATACAACAAAATACATATAGGGTGGAGCAAAGTAGGTTTACAGTTGTGAGTATGCAAAATACAGGGTTTGTTTTTATATTATTATTTATTGAATTTTCCACACAAACAACTCTAAAACCACTTTTGCCCCATTCTATATGTTGTCTTGATTTAGCCAGAAGGTTGATATTGATTTCCATGAAGTTTTAGGAGAGATTATTATGAATTACATATGTAAGTTTTCTTTTCATTTGAAATATACTCCAGGATCTAGTGGTGTTGCTGTATCATTTTGTGAGTCTCCATTGTTAAAGTGCTAGATAAAGATTATAGGTGATTCCTATTATACATCTGTAAACTCCATCTTTAATCAGTACAATCAATGGATAATAGAAAAGTAAATAATATTTTAAATGATTTACCATGTACTGATTAGTATGTATGGTGCTTTGAATGTATTTTTAAAATTTAATCTTCACAAAATTATGTTAGCTATTAGCCCCATTAAAGGTTAAAAAAACTGAAATATAGTATCTCTTTTAAAAATATCATACAACTTTGAAGTCATATACCCAGGTTTATTTGCCTCTATTCCTTTTATTTTCCTACACAGCTGACTGATGGCCTAGCAATGAATACAAACCAAGTTCTCACGTGTTAACACAACTCTACATGGTTTGAATTTAGAGGATATTTCTAGAGGTAGAACTTTATTTGGACTTTGAATATGGTAAGAATAGTTAACGGCAAGACTATTAGAATAAAAACATAAGTAAGGTGAACTATCCAGTTCTTCTTTAGTCAAAGTTATTGAGGAGGAGCTGTGACTGAACTAGTAAAAAAGTACGGATAAAGCATTATACAATTTGATCTTACACTACTATGGCGAGTGGGAACAATCCTAGGATTTTTAGGCTAAAGAATCAGGTTCAAGGAAAGCATTCCTGCCTTCACAAAGGCCATACTGTTGTCTCTGAGCTTGTTTCTTCTTCAGTATAATGGGAATGATAACTGTAAGGAAGTTTTAATGCTATTTACATATAATATCCTTAAAGTGTTAGTTTTTGCTGCCTGTATTAGATATAATTGCATGACTGTAGAATCATTTTACAGTTTAGTTTTGCTTAATATGTCTTCATTTTTACATTACTACATTCAGTAAAAAATTAAAAACAGAACCCATTATAAGCACACAAAGAATACTCCCATTGCTGAATAAAAAGCTTAAGAAAGAGCCATAATGGGTGATATAATACACTACCACAAAACAACAGGGATTTTATGGTGTGAATTTAGAGATGTGACTTAAGACAATTTAAAGGACTCCACTGTAAATTTCTGTTAGATGAGACTTGTTTTTAACACTTACAGGTAAAGTAATGTTCATTACAATGAAAAACCAGACTCTACTAGTCTCGCACTGAATATGCTTGCAGATAGGGTTGGCAGGTAGGGGAGAGAGTGCCTTTACCTTTTATTTTTATTTTTTTGAATCAAGCCTCATTACCAAATTTTGGAGACCTAAAATTCAGAAATACAAAAAGAAAGCTAATAAAACTAACTATAACATTTAAATTTCATTTCCCCTTTTACTCAAAGGGCACTGGGATTTGCTACCTTCAGTAAGAGTTCAAATGATAAAACTTCAACAATACCATTATAGTGAACAAGAAAAAATTTCTCCTTTCACTAGAAGCAATCCTATAGTGAAAGAAGCCTGATCTTTTAACCTCTTAAGATGAATATTTCTGAGAGATCAAAATATTTTTATGTTCCCTAGAATAACTAAAGATATTTTTAAAAGGCACATTTTAAAATATCATTACCCTCACATGCGTTTATTTATTATTTATAAGGATTTTACCAGATAGACACATAGAAATATTTTTAAAAGATGATTTATTCAGAGAAGCAAAAATATTCCTGGGATGAATTTAAATTACTATACAAGGAATGTCTTATATTTTAAAAAGGAATACAGTAATTAGGTCACCTGAGGAAAGAGTGTGTGAAAAATGAATGTCTTTTTATAAAGACTTACCGTTTGCAGTCTTGTTCAGAACCCTATGCATAATAGTTCCCCAAAATGACAGCGGGTACATGAAAAGCTGAGACTACAATTGTGTTTTAAATTGTAACTTGCACTTAGAGTATTAAATGTGGAGCCACCTTTATGGCTGTGCAAGCTGGGCCGTCTCCAGGGACTCCCTACTGCCAGGGTTCCGCTGTTGCTCTCGTAATGTTTCTCACAGCTTTTGAACAGAGGCATCTTATGTTCCCTTCGCAATGGGCCTCACAGATCATTTAGCTGAACTTAAATTTTAAGTGAGTTTTTGTTCATTCTTCCCCAACCACCAATACAGTCCCTCCTCTACAAGGCCTATCTCTTTCGCACATTAACAGAACCACTGTCGTTCAGAAAAATACCTCCACCCAAAATACTACAACCTTATGCTGCTGCTTAGAATAATTAAGGATTTAAAGGAAAATTTCCATTTCCTTCTTTCAAAGAAGGTGAAGGGACTAGACAAAGTATATATATATAATCGCCCATGGACATGGCCAATGGTGTGGAGATTTACTGTAGGAAGGGGTGACAGAAGGAAGAAAATTAGGATAATTGTAATAGCATAAGCTATAAAAATCTAAAAAAATAAATGTAAAAAAAGATATATTCAATTTCTTACTAATACTGAAGTAGAAGTAATTTGATGAATTCATTGGAACATTGATGGGATCCCATCAAATCTTATATTAAATTGAGAAATAGGTATGATGATCAGGGAATAAAAGAGCTTACTGAAAATTATTCAATTTGCTACTATAAGTGCATTATTTAAAATTTTTCAGGTATGTACACACATACATGTGTCTTATTATAGAATCATATTTTATTGTGAACTGTCTACACATATCTGAGCCATGAAAGAATGTATTAATGATGCATAATTCTGAGCCATGTCTCCTAGATTTTTAATTTACTAGCATTGGGATGGAGAGAACAGTAGTCTATAATTTTTTTTTTTAGGATTTTATTTCATTATTTTTAGAAAGAGGGGAAGGAGAGAGGCAGAGAGGGAAAGAGACTTTAACGTATGGTTGCATTTCAACTGCCTCCAGCCACAGACCTGACTGGAGACCTGGTTTGCAACCTGGTTATGTGCCCTGGCTGGGGAATCGAACCTGCGACCTTTGGGTTCGCAGGCCGGCGCCTTAACCACTATGCCACCAGCCAGGGCTGATATAATTTTAGTTTAGTGCTCCCTGTAGATTTAACCCTGGATGAAATTGATTATTTTCTTTTCTGCTTTAATTTCTTAACGATATAACATTTTTCCCCATGTTTATTCTGATGGGAGATACCTTTTCTATGTTCCAAGCCTGTTGATCTAAAAATATCCTTGTGAAGATAGTCCAGAACAAAAGTATTGTGAATACCTTGCTTGTAAGACATGCAGAAATACAAGAGACCCATAGACAATGTTCTATCAACCATTTCTTTCTGTTCATATCTTGTTGAGTTTTGACATAAATGAATGTTTGATTTTGTCAAATGCTTTTTTAGTAACTACAATAATTATGTGGCTTTAAATCTTCATTACACTAACAGTGTATTTTGTTTATTTTAGATGTTAAAAAATCATGTAGTTGGGTTAAACACCTCTTGGACATGATGAATAATTCTTTTTTATATGTTGTTTGATTTAGATTGCCATATTTTGAAAAATTTGGCATCAGTGTTGATAAGGCATATAGGGTGACATTTTATTTTCTTATGATATATTGTTAGATTTTTTAAATTGTAGATTCCTATTGGTCTCATAAATGAGCTAACAAATTATCCTTTCTTTATTTTTAAATAATTTTGCATAGGGCTGGTATTAGTACTCCCTTTATTTTGACAGAATTCACCCATAAAGTCATTTTGGACACTTTTAAAACAAAGACTTAAAAAAGCTTCAATGACTTTGCTTGAAAGAAGTCTATTCAATTTTCTGTTTTCAAAAATTTAATTTGTGTCTTTCTAGAAATCCAGTTCATCTAAATTATGTAATATGTTTGCATAAAGTTGTTTATGACATTCCCTTTAAATTTATTAATTTTGACAGTTTTTATATAAATGCAATTTTTATATTATTTTTCCTTCCTTCATTTAACTAGCTAAAACATTATTATTATCAATCATTTATAGAGACTTTTGTTTCACTCCTTTTCTTTAAACTTAATTGTTTTATTGTATTGATGTATTATGTTCTGATCTTTATTTCCTTATTCTCCCTTGGATTTCATTTTTCTTTTTATAGTTTCTTAAAGTATAAACCCAGATTAATAAATTTCTTTTGTCTTTGTCTTTAAGTAGCATGGCTTTGATTTATCTAGATGTAGTTTCCTTTGGTTCTTCCCACTAGAATTTCTTTCAGCATCTTAAATAAAACTGTTAATTAAAAAAAATCAGCCTGGCTGGTAGCATAGTGATGAAGGTCGCTGGTTTGATCCCCAGCCAGGGCACATAACCAGATTGCAAGCCAGGTCTCCAGCCAGGTCTGTAGCTGGAGGTAGGTGAAAGGCAACCATACACTGATGTTTCTCTCCCTCTCTGCCTCTCTCTCTTCCCCTCTCTCTAAAAATATTAAATAAAATCTTTTAAAAATTTTTGGTAGTTTCAGTCATTTTTTTTCTTCAAAGAGTTTTTCCTGCACCACTTAATTGCTTTTTTCATGCTGGTTACTCCTTTTATATGTGTATCAGGAATCTTGTAACCATATGATAGTTTCTGAGATTCTTTTAAAAATTTTTTCAATTGCTTTCTGTATTTTCTGTATTGGAAACTTTCTAGGTTCCATCTTCAAGTTAATTGATTATTTCTTATGATGTAAAATTTTCTATTGAGTCCATCTACTTAATCTTTTATTTTGTAGTTTTCAAGTCTACAATTTCCACATTTTTTTTTTTTTTTTAAGATTTATGTATTTGTTATTTTTAGAGAAAGAGGAAGGGATAGAGGCAGAGAGGGAGAGAGACATCAGTGTACGGTTGCCTTTCACCTGCCTCCAGCTACAGACCTGGCTGGAGACCTGGCTTGCAACCTGGTTATGTGCCCTGGCTGAGAATAGAACCAGCAACCTTTGGGTTCACAGGATGGTGCCTTATCGAGTGTGTCACTAGTGGGGGCTGTACCTTTTTTTTTTTTTTTTATAGCTTCAATTTTCTAATTAAGCTCTCCTATTTATTGCATCATTAACATATATTTTACTTTAAGTTAATCTGGTTTTATTTCACTTATTTTTTCCTGAGTACAGGTGATACTTTCCTATTTCTTCACTTGCCTACTGTTTTCACGGCTGTTACTGAAAGCTAGACATTTTAGAGAATACTATAGCCTCAGTGGATTGTGCTTTATTTTTGTGAAGTCATTTGATTTTGTTTTAATAACTGACTAGACTTAAACTTTGCATCTATTTTCCCATAGTATTTGGCCATTGATACCTCTGCACAGTTACTTTTAAAAACACCGTATTTTTACTGTTTAACTAGGCTTCCTAGGGGTCACCATGTGCCTGCATAGCTTAGTGATCAGCCAATAATTTTGGCAGGTTGTGCACAGATAGGAGGCTTCCTTACTCTGCTAAGCGACCTGAGCATGGTTTGGGGGAATGCATTTGAATTTGCAGCCCATTTTCATGTCTGCCTTTGTTTTCACTTTCCTTGCAATTACTTGGTTCTTGACTGTGTTTGCCTGGTTTTCCAGTCAGCCTGGGATGCCTGGGGGAGTTTACACCAGCCTTCCTAAGGCTCTTTCAGTTTCAGGCTCTCTCTGTTGAAAGACATTGGTGTGATCTGCTGTTCTCCCCCACAGGGACTGCAGCATTACGATATTTGTTCTACCATTTTTATCTTGCAAAACCATGTGGTTTTGTCCTCCATTCCAGTTTTTAGCACATTTCACTGGCAATGCAGTTTTTTGTGTTTATGGCAAAGTTCACGTTGGAAAAACTGCCACTGTCATCAACCAGATTTGGAGGTGGGTGACCGCTGGGTGAAGTGGGGAGAGAGCTGCAGACAGTTGCGAGCGGCCACATCAAAACGCCACAGACTCACCATCCTGACTTGAAGCTCCTGTGCTTTTCCAAAAATAAACGTTTTTCTATTTGTTGGCTGCTCATGTTTTTGACTATTTTGGCTAACTTTTTTATTTCTTTTTGGGGCAATATCACCACCTCTTTTGAGAACAACTAGAAGTCTTTCTTCTTACCAAGCACATTTTGTTAATATGAATTGTATCCCTAAATTAATTTGGGGAGACTACATCTTTTATTATAATGTTAATATTTCATCCAGGAACAGTTTTCAAAATTCACAATTTATATGTGTTCTTCATGTTTCTAAAGCCCTAATACATTTCTCTCTCTGGGGGGTGCTGGGGTAAGGTGAATTTGGAGAATGTTTGGTGACTCCTTATGGAATCCTGGCTTCTGTTGCCCTCTATCAGGGTTTCTTTGATCAATTCTTTCTGTCTCTAAAGGAATGTGCCAAAACCTTGTAGACATAGGTGAAGAGAATGGAAATCTGGCTGGCCCCAGTTCTGCTGACATTGCCAGCATGCCAGATGCCAGGCTGGGAAAAGAGTATATAAAGATTTTCCCACGCCTGAATCCTAAACCTGTGCCCTTGGCTTGCCTATGCCTTCCTGATACACACACACACACACACACACACACAAATACCATCCACACACTGTCTTAAACTTCCCTTAAGCATCTCATCACTAAAACACCATCTGGTGAGGATCTTAATTTCTGGTACCAACAGCCACTCTCAACTCATGGGCATTTGTATAGGTGTAACAGTATGAAGAGAAATGATTCTGGAGACAGGAAATTTGATTCAAGGCCTCATTCTGCCATATTCAAATGATGTGACCTTTCACAAACTACTTCATCTGTCTGACCTTCAGTCTCCTATCCTTTAATAACAGCAGTGGCCTCATAGAATGTTTGCAAGGATTAAATAGTTGCATGTAAAGTTCTTAGTATACTGTCTGGAACAGAGCAAACATTTAAGTGAGAACTCCTATTTTACGCTGTCAATAAAACCCCTGAACATGTTCCCAATGTTCAGCTGGGTGAGATTTTCCTGTTCTTATGAGAGGCTTTTGTATTCATTTACTACTGATTATGTGAAAACTGTGCCCAGCCAAGTCTCAAGAGATCTATGAAAACCCTTTTTAGGAGAACAATGGTGGAAATGTATAATAGAATGACATTTAATATATTAACCTGCCTATATTCTCCTAATATGTTTCCATTTTTTTCAATATTGTAGTCATACAATCCCTTGCTTTAGAGCTGTAGGTGTTTTATTGCTTGTTGATTTATTTTGTAAGGCAAACATCAAAAGATTCTAAAAGTCAGAGAAGTTTGGGGTTTTGCTTTGTTTTGTAAAATCCCAAGTAAATCAACAAGATTAGTATAGGTATTCAACAGGCACAGGGGAGTGAGAGGAATGTCAGTAAGGGCAAAAGAGAAAAGAGCAACAAGGAGAGAGCTGGAATTAGTGTATCAGTTATGTCCCAAGTGCCTTTTTGAATGAAATAGGAAAGAAGATATTTGCCATGTTGTACCGTAGTAGATGTGCTGCATACCAGAGACCGGGGAAGTTTTACTGGCATCCCTACCAGTAACACATGCTGTTCATACCCCACACTGTATTCCCCTTATCCCTCCATTCAGTTTCTAGGTAGCTGCAGTTTTTGTGGACACAGGGCTTCTGAGTCAAACATATGTATCTCTCTGCTCCTCGGCCTGAATGCTTTTGCTGGTAATGTGAGGACTTGCCCAGCACAAGCACAGGTCAGCCTTAACATGCCAGAGAGAAGGTCACCCAAGGCAAACCTCAGCCAAAGAGGGGCAGAAATCAATGATACACACACCAACTTCAGTCTCCTGGTGGACAACTCTAAGTCATGTGGTTCCTCAAAGAATTCCAGGAGAATTGAGTGCCAGTTACTTCAAGCAATAACCTCACCCCATTAATGCACATTAAAATGGTATATTTTCCTATTTCACTTTCCCCTTCCTGAACTTGTGCTTCTTAGGATAACCTCTCACTGGGGCTCCACTGCAATATAAGAATAGTTATGTACCTGGAGTCAATAATATAGGGTGAGTGTGGGTCCTGAAGACAATCTGCCGTTCCTTATAAAGCCTGATACCCATTCAAAGTCTTTGAAAAACTTCTCTGCAAGAGAAGTCTGGTTCTCTCGCTTAACTGGGAGAGAGATTGCTTTCACAGATAACGACAATTCTTTTTGGTTTAATTTCTCAGCCATGTTTGAGTATGCCCAAACTTCCCTTTATCCCAAGTTTCAGGGCCCCATTATTTCCTGTTTATCTTATTTAGGCATAAGAAGTCTGGCAAGATATAGATTTAAATGCCTTTACAACACTGAAACATGTACAATCCATTTCTGGATCTAATCCTAGGCTTTGTCTGCTTGAGGCTTCAAGTAATAAGAAATTCCTTTTGCAGCACCCTACCAGTATTCTGATTCTCTGTCCTCCAGTTGGGAGTACAAGGCCTTCAGCTTAGTGTTTTCATTTTGTAAACTCTCCAGGGTAGTCACAAACAGTTACCTAAACTCTTCATTGTCACCATTGTCAGTACCATGTTCTTTGATGTCTCTATCCCTTACAACCCACTAGCACTTTATCCTCCACTCCCATGTGAAATTATGAGGGGGACCCAAAAAACCTGGAATATCTTCTGGAGGGTGGGTCCCTGTAGTACAGGCTTCCCCTCCTATAAGAGTGTTCTAAGAACCCATCTGTATCAGTGTATCAGCTGGCATTGTGGCGAGAGGCTGTGTTCAGCTCCAGCAAACTTTTTTGAAGACTCTTTCAGTGTGTTTGGCTATTTCATGGTGAGTAATTTATGACTGTACCTGCCCATACTATGCTGAGTGTTCAGCAGTTTTTGACCAAAAATGGCATGACCTCCATGCCCTATGCTCAATTCATCTGCTCTTACCCCAAGTGACTTTTTTTTTTTTTTTTTTTTTTGCTTCCCTAGATGAAAAAAAGTCCTCAAAGGGAAACGTTTTACTGATGTGGAAGAGTTGAAACAAACAAACAAAAAAAAGCAAAAGCACTAAAAGGCATACAAATTAACAAGTTCAAAAATTGTGTTGAGCAGTAGATGAAACATTTTGATAGGTGTATTGCATCAAATGCAGTGTATCATGAAGGGGACTGAAGTTTAAACATGTAAGAATAAATGATTTCCATTTTGGGGGTCCCCCCTTGAATTTGACTAATTGTGATGCCATTTCATCACCCAAAGTGCCTGTGTCCTCGGGAAAGCGATCACTACTAAGGAGCAACTGCATCCAACAACCCTTCATTGTCCAATATGCGGCATCTAGGATCAAAGAACTACCAGAAGAAAGGTGCCTCTGGGATCTCAGACAATTAGGATATCAGTGGCAATCACTGTGAAGTAGAAATTCACAGTCCTATTCTCCTTTTAGAAGTTTTACTCTCATTTTCTTCCTTAATACTGTTATAATCCTGAAAGGGGCTGTGCCCACTAACTGCCAGATGAAAGTTGGGTGTCAGATTTTAATTCATGGGAGAGACAGAGTTGAAATTTTGGAGAGACTCTATCTAATAATTTTATAGTAAAAGATGTTCAATTCACCTTTTCCCAACGTTTTGGAATTTCAGAAGCATCCCTGGGGCCTGAAAAACTAGATGGCAGTGCTGGACTGACCAAACACCTGTGAGACCAGTTTTGGCTCCTAATTTATCTCCCACCCCACTTCCAGCTATAAAACAAGACTAACTAGAGAAGAAACATGACTACAGCAAAGAAAATCAGTGGGCCCTTTTGGCAGGAAGGTAGGAACTGAGCAGCTGATCAGTTATACTACATGCACATCACTCACTACTGAATGTGCTCCTGGGAATGCCTTGTGGTTTCTAAGTGAAAAACCATCACCAGAGGACATGCAACATACAGTAGACTCCAATCACCATGCATTAGCATATAAAGACTACACTCTCTTCTCTTACCAAAACTGAAGGAGCAAAAGCAGGTAATAAATAAGTAGAATAAGATTATATCCAGAAGAGATAGGAAACCTAACAGGTGCCCTTTTCCAGCTGCAAGTTTCCATACCAAAACTGAAGCTAAAGCAGTTTGTTTACTTATTCATTGGAGGAGGGGAAGAAGGGGAAGTGGGGATGGGTAAAAAATCTATGAATCAAATGAAGACATAAAGCCATACTTGCAGAAAATTCTTTACATTTTAGAACCTCAAAAATGTGATGAATTACTTGAGAGTAACCAGCAACCCTAATGCAATGGTTCTAAAAGGGTTCCTCCTCCCCAGCTTCAGAATCATCTGAAAACTTGTTAGAAATACAAATTCTCAGGGCAACCCAAATCTACAGAATAACAGACTCTGGGGTACAGCCTAAAAATCAGGTGATCAGGATCAAGCTAGTCAGAACTCCTGCTATAGTAGGACTTGCTAATGATTTCATTCAGGTGTGTAGAACAGTCAGCAGAGCGTATGTAACAGGCAGTGATGGAAAAGAATTTTTTTTTTTTTTTTTTTTTTTTTTTTGCATGAGTCCTTCAGGGTTCACCAGGCTTAATAAACTGGCTACCTGATGATATATTAATATAGTAGGTTTATAGATTTCTTAAAAATGTTAAGCCTTGGTTGTAATACCCTTAAATGTTTTCTTTTCCTATTAGTCTTCTTTTGTTTCCTTTGTCTTTTCTTCAGTAACTTCCCACCATTCTTAATTTTTTCTGTGTCTTTCGATATTTTTCCCATTCTGATCATTCATTCATTGTGTAGATGTCTGCCTTCTATTTTTCTAATACCACTTTTCAGCATTGATACAACTATTACTTCATGATTCCAATCTTTCTAAGAGTCATTTTGTGGCAATCTGCCCCTTTACTTCCAAATATTGAATCCTCTTTTTGTTTGAAAATGGAAACCTGTTTACCTGTGTTATTTTTAATAATCAGTCTTGGGTTTGTTTATGTCAGAACTAAATTCTTCCCTCATTCATATTGTACAAACATTATTGTAAGATATTATTGACTGTTTGATCATATATCTAATTGATAATTTTCTAATCCTTGTAGGCAAAGTCTCTTTGGATATGGCTGTGAAACCTTGCTTCATAGCTCAACTAATGGCCAAGGGCAGGTTGAGTTTGAGATGGCGCGATAGTCTATTTGATGTCACTAAAGGTCACAGTAAAGCAGGAAAAATGCCTGAGAGAAATGTGGGAGGCAGAATACTTGAGGGAGGCTGGCAGCTTGGTGAAACCGCCTGCTACAGCTGTGCTGTCAGGTGGGCTAAGTGGATTTGGCAAGGGCACCCATGTCACCTGCTATGCCTTGTAAGAGCTGTCTCACATACAGCACTGCAAGAAAGAAAACAACCAACCTTCCTGTAATCAAACGAGAGGAACATTTTGGAGCAGAGCATGGGGACAATCAGTGTCCATACAGTTGGCTCACTAATACCCCAGGTGCAAGTTCAAATTCATTCCACAAACCAGAAACAGCAGCAATGGCAGATTGAAGGCACCAGGTGCTGTTTCCAACAGTTTATTACCCCATTCTAGAAGCTAGGTTGTGAGTTTCTGAAATCAAACAACTGCTTTTAATTCATATTTACTCTCCATCTAGCTCTGGACTTGGTAATTGTTTTCAGCAGTGTTCAAGGAGTGATGACTATTTTTTAGCCCATGGCTACTGTAGTAAATTTACCTGACTTTGGGAGATTTTCTCACCTGCAAGGTACCGAACAAACAGGAGGGATATTTTCCTATTCCAGTGTACACCGTAAACATAAAGGGCTTTAGAGACGCAATATGTTACTCTATTTTTTTCACAAAGTTGAAATTACACGCCTGCTGTTGGACTATAACCTACCAACACACATGTATATACATGCACATGCATGCACACCTTTTTCTGTCTTTTGGATAGCAGAAGTGGAATCTATGAGCTCACATATGTGAAAACATCTAGCACAGTCATTTGCATAGAGTATACTTAGAATTTCTCCACTGGAAGTGTAAGGTTAGCTATTGTGGTCACTTTCGTGTTTTTTTTCTTTTTTTTTTTTAAAGATTTTATTTTATTATTTATAGAAAGAGGGGAAGAGGGAGAGGCAGAGAGGGGGAGAGAGACATCAATGTATGGTTGCTTTTCACATGCCTCCAGCCACAGAGCTGACTGGAGACCTGGCTTGCAACCTAGTTATGTTGCCCTGGCTGGGAATCAAACCTGCGACCTTTGGGTTCACAGGCTGGTGCCTTATCCACTGTGCTATCAGCCAGGGCTTGCGGTCACTTTACATGTCCATGACTCATGTTTCTCCAGCACAAGGCATCCCTGCTTATCCTCACTTTTTCATCCATGATTTTGGCCTCTTTTCTCAGCTGAAAATCACAGATAATCAGTTCTTCACATTTATTCTGTTATTATTATTTTCTGTGATATGTCTCCTTATTTTCTCCCCATTGACTTTTCCAGTTTTGCCTCTACTTTCTTTCTGGAATCCATTATTGAGATAACCTCTTCCTGTTTCTTGCCCTCTCTGCATTTTTGTTCCTTCC
Source organism: Noctilio leporinus (assembly GCA_004026585.1). Classification (NCBI taxonomy): domain Eukaryota; kingdom Metazoa; phylum Chordata; class Mammalia; order Chiroptera; family Noctilionidae; genus Noctilio; species Noctilio leporinus. Next base: position 537,765 of record PVIW01000228.1, on the reverse strand, counting down.
AATCATAACTCAGTGGATTTTCTCTGCTTAAAAAGAAAATAAAGCCTTTCATTCTTCTTCTTCTTCTTCTTTTTTTTTTACGATTTAATGCCTGGTTATCACCACCTCACAGATACCATACTGAGGGGAATATTCCTTGATGTCATCTTTTTCCCCAGTGCTTTAAGATATGAATCAACATTTTAAACAATAATTTCATAGATTTTTACTGAAATGCTTGAAATATATAAAATATATAAAATACTACAATTTACATTTTAACATGGATAGTGTAAACCCTCTGCCTGAAGCATTTCTCTGATTTTATTTTTTAGTAATGTATAGATCCCAACATGTCTACCCACGCAGCACTCCATAGCTTTTGTACTGTCCTAGTTATCTGCCTTCCATCGCAAAAGTATCTGCCTTTTGTTGCAACTACTTAAGTACATTTATTTCCTGGTGAAAGTAAACTAAATTCCAAGTAAAGAGGAGATCTTCTTGTTTAAATAAAATTGTGGTATAGTATATCAGACATCCTGCATCAAATTCAGAAAGTTTCACTGCATTTTAAACAAAGATCTATTTTAAATATTGATTACTAAATAGAATTATAAAATAAAAATGGAAATGAAGCATGCCATTTTCTATCAAATAGCACTTCAATTTTTATTTTCTAGCTTCTTTTTGTTATTTTTCTGTATGCCCTTGCCCTAGTTATCACAATGCAAATATCAATTTCTATTTTTTCATTTCACATTTTTCAAAAATGTTTATCTGTATTGTTTTGTACATTGCCTTTACAATTATCACTAAAGGGTAGTATATTATTTCAGCAAGTAAACATACTATTATTTAATGATTTAATCTTTAAATTTTAATATTTTCTATTATTAGTGTAAATAGCAATTAATAAGGCACTGAGAAAAAAGATAAGCATCTACTCAAGATAGCTCTTGATTTTTAAAAAAGAGAATAAGTATATGTTCCATACATGTGTGTTCTCCATATTTTTCCAAAGCAGTATTCCAGTACTAAAGAAATGCTATCAAGTGTGGCTTCAAGTAAGTGATGAATGTCAACAAAGGGTGGCCTTTACTTTCTCATGTATATTTAGTCTGTGTTGCAATCTTTAAGAGTCCACATTTTCTAATTCTGGGGTCCCAACCCAAAAATAGTCTTTATGTTTTTAACTCTGTATGATTCAATTTGACAGTTCACTGCTTATTTCATTATTCAACTTTCCACAGAGAAAAAATAATAATGGCAGGGCCCAATTCTGATTCAGATTAGGATGCTTGGTTTATTTCAAGCTGTCCTGTCCACACCCATCTGTACATTGCATTGTCAAAAGCCCTTGGCTCCATCCCCAGTGTTAGATCTGTCCTTTGCTTCAGAAATTAATTAATGTTTCCATGCCTTCTCATCAACTGGAGACTTCATTTCTACCCAGGAGACTAGAGCCCACTGTGGATGTGGCAATAATGAACTGGGAAAAAGCAGAGGACCTGAATCCTCAAACTTCCTAAGACTCATTTTCTTTACTTATAAAATGGAAAAATCCAGGACTAGTTTCCATAGTGAATTTAAATAGAACCTGTCGTGCAACTGTGGAACATTCTGGAAACATGAGCTGATCCAAAAATGCCTTGGGGAGAAGCCACCCTTTCATGATCAAAAGCCAAATTCAGGGCATACCAGCAAATTCCAGGCTGATGGCAGATAGGCCTCCTCATTTACAGCTGCAAGTTCCATATTCAGCCCTCTTCCACTCTGTCAGACTCCTGGCCTACACTACGCACACTTCCTGCATGCAAACTTCCATGCCACTGCTTCAACTTAGCACGCAGCCTGCCATGTCCTAACCCTTGTGTATGCAGAATGACATGTTATTTTTATTTTAACACTTGGCTCAAATTCAGCAATTTCCCTGAAGCCTTCCCTATTGTTGGCATCAAAATGCATTATGCCTCTTTTTATGGTTTTCTGACATCTTGTTTGAGTTCCTATTAGAGCTTGTCTCTTACCCTGTCTTTAGAATGGTTTCCTGGTTCCCTACTGACTCCCTCAGGCAAATTACTTCGTACTATAAAATTAAGTATAAATAACTTCCTGCAAATTTTTAGACTTTTATTAAATTTATAGGAGTGATTTTGGTTAATAAAATTATATAGGTTTCAAATGTATAATTTTTAATAAAAGTTGATGGACAGAATGACAAAGTATTATTTGTGTATCTACAAAAGGGTAGCATAAACAGTCTTTGGAAAAAGAGAAAATATCTTGCTTTTTTTGGAAAATTCAATTTGTAGAAACAACTTTTAAGAAAGGCAATGTTAACATTTTTAGTTTTATCCTTATTGAAACACTGATACATTTATATAGTGCTTCCATGCAACAGACATAGTGAATAAAATGAGAGAAAGCATTTCTTCTTTTCCTAGGAAGCATTCTGTCTCACAAATGCTGCCTGATATCCTGAATTCTGCTTGCACTAATGCTCATTTACATATGTTAACAGAATGACATCTTCAAAATATTTCTAGCTCTCTCAGACATTTCCCAGGCAGGGTATGGAGCATGGTTGTATAATCCAGAATTTTAATAAAACTTTGATTTATATTCAGAGTCTTCTGTTGTCCATGAACATTTACTTTACCAGGCTTAGCTTAAACTCTATCTGTTACATAAAATTGCAAGGTCTTAGGCACAACAAAAATAATGAAAATTAAAAAGAGCAATTGTTACAGTAAAATTTTAGAAATAATTTACTATACCTAGTTACAATGATAAACTAACAAACTGATGAAAAAGGCTTTTCTGACAGAAGCACTTAACTACAAGAAGATAGTATATTCATATTATATTGGAAAACCAATTATGAGTTTTGAAATTAGTTTATTAGCTATTAATGTGATTAATTTTGTTCTATATCCTATATAAAATATAACATTTAAGTTTAATATCACTAATCATTGCTTAAGTATGAGTTACTTTATCTCTTTCTATAGATAAATCCGAGAGTAGATTTTTTCTTTCAGGAACTGCAGAGTTGACTAGTCATATTTCCCTATTCCTGACTTCAGCAGAATAAACATGTGAGTATAAATAGTATATTAGTGAACTTCTTCATTGAAGTAAAATATAATGTATTTTATCCACCTCAAGATCTTTCATGAATACTTGCTCAGGTATCCTGCATAAAAAACTATATACACCTAACCCTGGCCAGGTAGTTTAGTTAGTTAGAGTGCCATTCTGATGTGCCAAGGTTGCAGGTTGAATCTCTCTTTAGGGCACGTACAAGAGTCAACTAATGAATGCATAAGTATGTGGAACAACCAAGCAAATGTCTGTCTGTCTATCTCTCAGCCCCTCTCTCTTTCTCTCTCAAATCAATAAAAAATATTATATAGGCCTTATAACAATATTTTATTTTATTTATCCATCTATTCATTTACCAATGTGTCTATCAAACCATCAATGATTTTATGATATTATGTGCTAGGGATGGTTATAGTGCTGGAAAAAAAAAAAGGGCATGGTTCCACAAGGGGGATAACATGATGCTTGAGAATGCATAAAATTAAATTATCATTGTTTCTAGCAATAAGGATGATTAGATGTTTAGAAAAAATGCTCCAAAGTAGTCATTCTAAACAAAATAAATATTGTTTGTGTGTTTAATAAATAATATGGTTAGTTGGTGTCAATCAGAAATGATAATAATGCATGAACTTAAAATGGGGACAGAGTACTAGGACCTCTGTCATACTTGTGGCCCATAGCCTCAACTGGCTACTATTATAGACAAGGGACAAATTCTAGGCTTCAAGAAAGATGAGAGGTCAGAATGGAAACCTCTACATAAAGCCAAGATTCCTGATGGGCAGCACTTTCAGCAGGTAAACTAAAATGCACTCTGTAGAGGGAGAAATCTGAGAACTATGCTCTAAGTAAAATTAAAATGAATCTCTCCTGAAAATGCTGATTACAAGTTCACATTTAAATAGACTAAGGAAATAATTCTCATAGCCTCTGCATTCTAGTAAAGCTCAAGGGAGAAATTTAGTTTTGAATGATCCCAACTTGAGGGTTACATTAGGTCTTTGGAAGAAGTAAACACAAATCTCCCAGACCACAGTTACAATAACATTTTAAAGCACAACCCAAAACCAAAACACTAATCATTGAAGAACACAAGAACTATGAACATGACTCAGCATGAAGATCAGGGCAGCAGACCCCCAATACCAAAAATATTCTGATTTTCAGAATATAAGGAAGTTATTTTAATATTTCTAACAAGATAAAAAGGCATTGCAGGAATTATGAAGGCACAAGTGATTATCAAAGTTGCACAAACAGATTTGAAAAAAATTAATAATAGAAAATAGTAATGTAACAATTGGGTTAAGCACCAGATTGGATATATTTCAAAAGAATTTATGAACCGGAATATTAAGATGGATAAATTGTTTACAATGCAACCTAGAGATATGAAAAGATAGCAAACGTTACAAAGATATGAATGTTTTAAGAAACATGTAGAAAAGGCTGAGATGTTACAACATATTAAGTACAAATTGTTATAACAGAGAAAATGGTCAAAAAGTAATATCTGAGCAAATTGTATAGACTGCAATTCTTAGATTGAGGAAGCTAGAAAAAGTCAGTGTAGAAACATTATAGTAAAACTACAGAAAACCAAAGAGAAAGAATTATTTACAGTAGTCATGAAGGTAAAATAGCATTCCTACAAAGAAAAGACCATTTGGTTGCTGTCAAATTATTTAATTTTCTTTATTGGGGCTCAGATGCAGAGGGTATTGTCATAGTTATAATGAAACTTATACGTTGTCCCTCTAAATCTCTTTTCCATAAATTATTTATTTTTCTTCTCATTTCAATTCTCACTCTCCTACCCTATATTTAATATATTTCATGTGAATAATGTTACTTGCTTATAAGTATTCATGTAAAAACTGCATATAATAATATGCTCTCTATTTCATTCTGCTTCTTACTTGATTCATTCAGCTCTGTGCACATCTATGATTAGTTCTAATTTCTGAGGTGAAAATCATGTTGTGCATCCATAATATTTTACCCAACTCAGTACGTAAATTCACTCCTAATATCCCACCATTACCAAAACAACAAAAATATGTTTCAATAAATATGCTTGTATCCATCCCCTGATACGAGAGTGAGAAGGCTTATTTCAGAATGAGATTCCAGGGTCATAGTATGTGGGTGTACTTTATCAGCAGAAATCTTATATTTCATATAGTATACCACATTTTTCTCAGAATGTTACACCATTCAACATTTCAAACGTAAGTTCAAGAAGATTTTTGTAGCAGATAACACTTGATATATCCATATGATTTCTTAGAAGACAAATATGTTTAAAGTGATATTCCAATAATATTTAAGCTTCATATACCTGATTTTAAATAGTTTTTAACATGCCTCCCTATAATTTATAGCCTTTTTGGGCTCTTCTTCTATAAATTTCTCATAATATCTTGGCCCTTTTTGCTGATAGGGTTGTTGGCTTTATTCTTATTAGTTCCCTATTTATGCTAGGTATTATTAATCCCCTATTGATTTATGAACTGCAACTTTTCATTCTGTAATTTACCAATTAACTATCCATATTTTCTTCATTGAAGAAAAATCTTTAATTTTGATGAAGTCAAATATAATTACATTTATTTTGTTTTTATTATTAATATATAGTTTCACAATTAAAGCTTGTTTTGAAGATCCTTCTTTCCCCAAGATATCCACTTTTGCTCCTTTTGTGATGATTAAATTAACCTAGTAATAATGATAGGTTAATTCAACAGAACAACAAATTTTTTCACCTTTTTACATTCTTGGTAAGAGTGAGCCACTGTAGCATTATGTAATTTAGTCTATATATTGATCATTGCCTGTGATATGCTGGACATTGAACTGAGTGTTGAGATTATAAACTATGATAATTCACCATTCAAAGAGACTGGTGAGAAAATTTAAATCATCTCAGCTGTTAAAAAATCACTTCATAAAAGTTTAACACCTACTGTTGATAAATCTCAACAATATGTGAATACAAGTGCATTTTCTCATCTACGTAAAGTTATGTCTCAAATACCTGAAATAATTTGTGATGGATTCCTTTTAAAATAAGGAAATATAAGAGGAGTAATTTTTTCCTACTACTCTTTAACAAGTACCAGTGGTGCTAACAAGTGCTATAAGAATTTTTTAAGAAAAGAAATGGGGAGATAGAGGTAGAGATAGAGATAAATGAGAGAGAGAGGGAGGAAAAAGAGAGAGAGAGAGGGTGGCAAAGAGAGAGAGAAAAAAAAGGGAAAACTTGAAAACCTGTCACTATAGTCAGGTGATGTGGTCAACTAAAACCCAAACACATCAATAAGGAAACTTAAAATTTTTTGAAGAAAAATAGCACAGTGGATAAGACACCAGCCTGTGAATCCAAAGGTCGCAGGTTTGATTCCCCAGCCAGGGCACATAACTAGGTTGCAAACCAGGTCTCCAGTCAGGTCTGTGGCTGGAGGCAGGTGAAATGCAACCATACATTGAAAAAAAAAATTTTTTTTTTGAAGAATTGAGCAATTTGCTGGATATAATTTTAATAAAAACAGCAATAGCATTTGTTCACACAATATAAATAGGAAATAATAAAAAGTATATATTACATTAGAGAAACATAAATTTATTAATTTTATAGAAATTAATTTATTCCAGAACATGTAATATTTGGGGGAAGAAAAAAACTGAAGCTACAATAAAAACATAGTGATCTAAATAACTGAATGAAAAAGGATCCTAGATGTCAGAGGAGTAAGTGGAAGCTACATTAACCTCCTGCTAGGATAAATATGGAATTACAACTAAATTGTAGATAAGTCATCCAGAAAAACCAACTGAACAATAGCTGGAGAGAAGCCTAATGAGCTCAGACAGACAGAAAAAAAACACTTCACCCCAATGTAGCTGATTTGACTAAACTAAAAACTGAAGGAGATAGACACAGACTGTAGATTTCTAGTAGTCTCAAAAAGCTCTCTAAGGCCAGACCCTGGGACACCATCTACCTCACCAGGGGTGGATTCAGAAAGGGAAGCAAGTGTACCTGTATAACAGCAGACAAGACATGGTGAGCAGACAGCCAGTGGGAAGGACCAACCAAAGAATGACTCAACAATAAAGAAAACCCAATTAAAACCAGAGAGCCCAGATAAACAGCATAAAGGGCATCCCAAGAGCATCAAGTTCAAGAGATCAAAGGGACTTCACCACTGATTCCTATAGGTCTTCACACCATGAAGACAGGGAGTCGCCTAAAATGGGGAGACAAAGAAACAACCCCCAATCAAAAGGAAAGGAGGAGTCCCCAGAAAGAGTGCTAAATGAATTAGAGGCAAGCAAGCCATCAGGCATTGAGTTCAAAATAATGGTTATAAACATGCTCAATGAACTCAGTGAGAACTACAAAGAACCCCAGGGAAGCTATAAGCAGTTTACTGAGAATTGCACCAGAATTAAAAAGGTCATAGAAACTATTAATGAGAGCCAGGAGCAAATCAAGAATATAATATCTGAAATGAAGAACACAGTAAAGGGAGTTAAAAGCAGGCTAGATAAAGCAGAGGATAGGATCAGTGAGCTAAAGGGAAAAGTAAAAAAAAAATTTCTCAGACAAAGCAACAAAATAAGAAAGGACTCAAAAAGAATGAATACGATTTAGGGGTTCCGGCAAGATGGCAGAGGAGTAAGTGGAGCTACACCAATCTCCTACTAGGTCACATCTGGAATTAGTTTTTTGGAGAAAAGTCATCTGGAACTACCAACAGAGCACCAGCTGGAAAGAAGCCCTATAACCATGGACAGAAGAGGGGCTTCACCACAACGTGACTGGTAGGAATCATGGAAACTTGAGAGAGCTGGCTGGGCCCCCACCTGAGGCAGTAGCCCAAGGGACAGAGCTGGGGGCTCCACCTGAGAAGGAGGAGTTCTGGTCCCCCAGCTGGGGTCCCAGCTACAGCAACACGGTGGAGAGCAGATCAGCATCCAGCTGAGAAGGGCGTAAAGCCGTGGAGTTTACTAGCCTAAGAGAGCACTGGACACAGAGAACTACTAGGGTGACCACAGCGAAAATACATTGGCATCCACCTACCCTGGGCTCCAGCAGAGGAAGGGCAGAGAGAGCTGGAGACACATGGGGAGAGTTTGCAGCCTTGGAGGAGAGAAGTGGGGAGGCGGCTGTGGGGATTCCAGTGCTGACTCATCGCCCACACCTGGGGCAGACTGTGCTGCACCAAGCAACTTCCATACGAGGGTCCTCACAGCCCCACCCACTGGAAGCAATCTGCCAGCCCAGAGGGGCCTGAGCCTGGCACCTGATCACAATTCTTTATTTACATCTAAATAAACCTCTCCTGTCCTGCCCCATCTGAGCCTAGACACAATAGTTGGCACCTGAAAAGGTGTTTCTTGCCCAGAAGTACCTGGGCCTGGCAGCTGATTACAAACTCTCTGACTTACAGTTGGATTGGTCAGTGGGCCCTATGCAGCGGCATGTAAGCCTGGTGGCTGATCATGGATTCATTGGCTTGTAACTGGGTCAGTCCTTCTCGCCTAGCAGAGCCTGGGTCTGGCAGCTGATTACAGACTCTCTGACTTGCAGCTGGGTCAGTCAGTCAGCCCCACACAGTGGCAACTGAGCCTGCTGGTTGATCATGGATTCATTGGTTCATAACTGAGCTGGTTTGTCCTGCCAACTGTACTCTGGGCCTGGCAGCTGATCACAGATGAATTGGATTACAATTGTACCTTGCTGTCTAGCCCAGCAACTCCTGAGCCTGGTGGCTGAAAACAGATTCATTGGATTACAATTGGATCTTGCTGCCTATCCCAGCAGTGTCCAAGCCTGGGGACTGATCACAGATTCATTGATTTACATTTGAATCTGTCCCACCAGGCTGTACCTGAGCTGGTGGACAATCCATTGGCTTGCAATTAAACCTCTCTGTCTAGCCCAGTAGGGCCTGAGTTTGGTAGCTGATTTATTTATTTACAACTGAATCAGTGGGTCACCCCAAGATGCATCTGAGTTTGGTGGTGGATCACAGACCAATAAGATTACAACTAAATACTTCCAGCCTAGCAGTTCCTTAGCCTGGCAGCTGATCACAGTCTGATTAGATTACAATGAAACCTAAAAATGGGGAGAAAAAGAAATAGTCCATCACCAAAAGGAAAGGAGGAATCCCTAGAAAGACCACTAAATGAAACAGAGGCAAGCAAACTATCAAATATGGAATTCAAAATAATGGTGATAGAGAAGCTCAATGAGCTTAGCCAGCTCAAAGAAAACTACAAACAACTCCAGGGAAGCTACAATGAACTTACTGAGAACTACACCAGCATTAAAAAGGACATAGAAATTATCAGTAAGAGCCAGGAGGAAATGAAGACTACAATTTCCGAATTGAAGAATACAGTTAAAAGAATCAATAGCAGGCTAGAGGAAGCAGAGGATCAGATTAGCAAGTAAGAGAACAACCTAGAAAAATATTCCAAGCCAGTGCAAGAGAACGAAAAAAGGCTAAACAAGAATGAAGAGGTTTTAAGAGAGCTGCAGGACAACATGAAATGCAATAATATCCACATCATAGGGATACCAGAAGGAAAAGAGAAACAAGGAATGAAAAACCTGTTCAAAAAAGTAATGATAGAAAACTTCCCTAACATGATGAGTGAAAACATTACTCAAGTACAGGAAGCACAGAGGGTCCCAATGAGGATGAATTCAAACAGACCCATTCCAAGATACATTATAATTAACATGGCAAATTTTGAAGATAAAAAGAGAATCCTAAAAGCATCAAGGGAGAAACAGCAAATAACATATAAGGGGCTCCAATAAGGCTATCAAATGATTACTCAACAGAAACAATACAAGCCAGAAGGAAATAGCAAAAAATATTCCAACTAATGGGAAACAAAGGCCTGCATCCAAGAATAGTCTACCCAGCAAGGCTCTCGTTAAAAATGAAAGGAGAAACAAGGAGTTTCCCAGACAAACAAAGACTAAAAGAATACATCTCTACCAAACCAGAATTGCAAAAAATGCTAAAAGGTCTGCTTTAAAAAAAATGAGGAAACAGAGAGAGACACAGGAAAATAAGTACAAAGTGGGAAAATGGCAATAAATAAGTATCAATCAATAATAACCTTAAATGTAAATGCATAAAATGTGCCAATCAAAAGGCATAGAGTAGCTCAATTGATAAGAAAACATGACGTACATATTTGCTGTCTTCAAGAGACCCATCTCAGAACAAAAGATCAACACAGATTGAAAGTGAAGGGATGGAAAAATATCAAGCAAATGAACATGAAAAAAAGGCTAGAGTAGCAATACTTATTTCAGACAAAATCGATTTTATGATGAAGGCCATAAAAAGAGACAAAGAAGGACATTTTATAATACTTAAAGGAACAATCCATCAAGAAAAATAACTCTGGTAAACATATATGCACCCCACATAGGACCACCAAAATATATAAAAAAAAATCTTGGAGGACTTCAAGAAGGATTTAGACAGCAACACACTCATAGTAGGGGATTTTGATAGCCCATTATTAACAATGGACAGATCTTCCAAACAAAAAAACACCAAGGATATTATGGCATTGAATGACAGTCTAGAGGAAATGGACCTAACTGATATATACAGAATCTTTCACCCCAAAGAAGCAAAATACACATTCTTTTCAAATGCACACGGGACATTCTCAAAGATAGACCACATGGTAGGTCCCAAGACAAGCCTCCACAAATACAGGAAAACTGAAATCATACCAGGCATCTTCTCAGATCACAATGGCTTGAAACTAGAAACCAATCTCAAGGAAAAAAACCAAAAACACTCTAACTCATGGAGACTGAATAACACCCTTTTAAGTAATGAATCGGTTAACAATAATATCAAAGATGAAACCAAAAAGTTTCTGGACACAAATGACAACACAACAGCCCAAAACCTATAGGACACAGCAAAAGCAGTCCTCAGAGGGAAATTCATAGCAATACAGGCTTACCTAAAAAGGATAGAAGAAGCTTATACAAACAACCTAACCATAAAGCTGCAAGAACTAGAGGAACAACAACAAACAAAGCCCAGAGAAAGCAGAAGGAAGGAAACTATCAAGATTAGAGCAGAATTAAATAACTTAGAGACTCAAACTACAATTTGAAGAATCAATAAGTCCAAGAGCTGGTTCTTTGAAAAAACATAAAAAATTGACAAGCCTTTAACCAGACTCATCAAGAAAAAGAGAGAGAGGACCCAAATAGACAGAATCAGAAACAACAGAGGAGAAATCACAACCGATACTTCAAAAATATAAAGGATTGTAAGAAATCACCAACAACAACTATATGACAAGAAATACGACAACCTGTGTGAAATGGACTCATTTCTGGAAATGTATAATCTACCAAAACTGAACCCAGAAGAAGCAGAAAGCCTGAATAGGCCAATAACAACTAGTGAAATTGAAGAAGTAATCAAAAATTTACCAAACCACAAGAGCCCCAGACCAGACAGCTACACAGGTGAATTCTACCAAACATTTAGAGAAGAACTAACTCCTATCCTTTTCAACCTATTCCAAAAAATCCAACAAGAGGGAAGACTCCCAAACTCTTTCTATAAGGCCAATATTATTCTAATCCCAAAATCAGGTCAAGACACAACTAAGAAATAAAACTGCAGGCTAATATCTCTGATGAACATAGATGCTAAGATTCTCAACAAAACATTGGCCAACCAGATCCAGCAATACATTTAAAAGATTATACACCATTATCAACTGTGTTTCATCACAGGGATACAAGGATGGTACAAAATTCGCAAATCAATAAATGTAACACACCACATCAACAAAATAAAGGACAAAAACCATATGATCATATCAATAGATGCTGAAAAAGCATTTGATAGAGTACAGCAACCATTTATGATAAAAACACTCAGCAAAATGAGAATAGAGGGAGCAGACCTCAACATCATAAAGGCCATATATGAAAAACCTGAAGTCAACATCATACTTAACAGACAAAAGCTAAAATCTTTCCCCCTAAGATCAGGAACAAGATAAGGCTGTCCACTTTCTCCACTTGTGTTCATCATTTTCTTGGAAGTTTTAGCTATAGCCATCAGAGAAGAAAAGGGAATCGAAGGTATCCAAATTGGAAAGGAGGAAGTCAAACTGTCATTATTTGCAGATGATATGATAGTGTGCATACAAAACCCAATAGGCTCTGCCAAAATCTTACTCAACCTAATAAGCAAATTTAGCAAAATAGCTGGATATAAAGTCAATATTCAGAAATTGAAATCATTTTTGTATACCAATAATGAACATCAGAGAGAGAGAAACTGGAAAACAAATCCCATTTACCACAGCAACAAGAAAAATAAAATACTTAGGAAGAAACTTAGCCAAGGAGGTAAGAGACTTGTACTAAGAAAACTACAGAACAATGAAGAAAGAAATTAAGGAAGATACAAATAAGTGGAAGCATATACCATGTTCATGGATGGGGAGAATTAACATCATTAAAATGTCCATACTACCCAAAGCAATCTACAGATTCAATGCAATCCTAATTAAAATACCAATGACAGACTTCACAGAGATACAAAAAATACTTCAAAATTTTATATGGAGCCAAAAATGCCCATGAATAGCTACAGCAATTTTGAGAAAGAAGAACAAGGTAGGAGGAATCACAAAACTGGACATCAAACTATACTACAAGGCTACTGTCATCAAAAACAGTCTGGTACTGGCATAAGAATAGACATAGAGATCAATGGAACAGAATAGAGAGCCCAGAAATAAACCCAGGAGTCTGTGGTCAATTCATATTCGACAAAGAGGGAAGGAACATAAAATGGAGTAAAAACAGTCTCTTCAACATGTGGTGTTGGGAGAACTGGACAGCAACATGCAAAAAAATAAAACTAGACCACCAATTTACACCATACACCAGAACAAACTCAAGATAGGTAAAGGACTTAAACATAAGCAGTGCCACCATAAAGGTCCTGGAGAAAAATATAGGCAGTAAAATTTTAGATATCCTATGCAGAAATACGTTTACTGACATTTCTCCAAGAGAAAAGGGGAAAAAAGGACCAATAAACAAATGGGACTATATCAAACTGAAAAGTTTCTGTTCAGCTAAACAAAACACCAGCAAAATTAAAAGGGAACCAACAGTATGGGAAAACATATTTGCCAATGATAACCTCAGACAAGGGTTTGATCTCCAAAATACATAAAGAACTAATGTGACTCAACACCAGGAAGACAGACAGCCCAATTAAAAAATGGGCAAACAACCTGAACAGACAACTCACTGAGGAAGACATACAAAGTTCCCAGAGGCATATGAAAGAATGCTCAATATCACTAGCCATCAGAGTGATGCAAATTAAAACTGCATTAAGATACCACCTCACACCTGTCAGAATGGCAATCATCAACAAATCAACAAACAACAAGTGCTGTTGAGGATGTGGGTAAAGGGAAACCTGGTGCACTGCTGGTGGGAATATAGTCTGGTGCAGCCACTATGGAAAACAGTATGGAGTTTTTTAAAAAAACTAAAAATGGAACTGCCTTTTGATCCAGCAATTCCACTACTAGGACTACACCAGAAGAAGCCCGAAACACAATTCAGAAGAACCATGTACCCCTATGTTCATAGCAGCACTGTTTACAATAGCCAAGTGCTGGAAACAGTCTAAGTGCCCATTAGTGGATGACTGGATCAAAAAACTTTGGTACATTTACACAATGGAATACTACACAGCAGAAAGAAAGAAGGAACTCCTAACCTTTGCAACAATATGGATGGAACTGGAAAGTGTTACGCTTAATGAAATAAGCCAGTGAAAGATAAATACCATATGACCTCACCCATTTCAGGAGAGTAATGAACAAAATAATAAACAAGCAAAATAGAACCAGATATATGAATACAATGAGTAGACCTTCAGTGGGCAGAGCGGAGTAGGGGGAGGAGGAGGCAAAGAAGGGGAGCAGTTTAGTCATGGGAACTAGTATGTAAGAACCATGGACATGGACAACAAGTGGGATTCACTTTGTGGGGGGAGTAGGTCAGTGGGGAAGGGGACAGAGGGGAGTGAAAAGGGGATGGATGAAATATGACAACAATGAAATTAAATTAATAAAATAAAGAATGAAGAGGCTTTAAAGGAGCTGCAGGATAACATGAAGTGCAATAATATCTCTATCATGGAGATAACATAGAGAAGAAGAGGAGAAAAGAATGGATAACCTATTTGAAAATATAATGACATAAAGCTTCCCTAATTTGATGGGAGAAAAAGTCATTCAAGTGCAGGAAATACAGAGAGTCCAAATCAATATGAACCTAAAAAAGGCCCTTTCCAAGACATATCATAATTAAAATGGCAAAATTTAAAGACAGAGAGAATCTTAAAGGCATCAAATCAAGGCAGAAACAGTTGGTAATATACAAGGGAACTCCAATAAAGCTATAAGCTGATTACTCAACAGAAACATTACCAGCCAGAAGGGAATGGCAAGAAATATTCCAAGTAATAAAATGCAAAGGACTGCAACCAAGGCTACTCTAGCAAGTTCTCATTTAAAATGGAAGGTAAAATAAGGAGTTTGACAGCCAAGAAAAGACTAAAAGACTAACAGATTACATTTCTACCAAATTAGTATAGTAAGAAATGCTAAAGGAACTGCTTTAAGAAGAAGAACAAAAATAGGGAGGTACATAGGTACAAAAGAGAAAATAGCAATGAATAAGTACCTATCAATAACAACCTTAAATGTAAATGAATGAAATGCTCCAATCAAAAGACATAAGGTAGCCAAATGTATAAGAAAACATGACCTGCATACATGCTGTCTACCACAGAACAGAAGTTCCACATAAACTGGAAGTGAACCAATGGAAATCATATTCCCAGCAAACGGACATGAAAAACAGGTGGGGTAGCAATATTTATATCAGAAAAATAGATTTCAAAACAAAAGCCATAAAAAGAGACAAAGAAGAGTATTTCATAAAACTTAAGGAAACAATCCATGAAGAAGGTATAATCCCTGTAAACATATATCCATCCAACATAAGAGCACCCAAATGTATAAGGAAAATCTTGGAGGATTTCAAGAAAGACAGCAACAACAACACACTCATAGTAAGGTATTTTACATCCCATTGTCAATAATGGATAGATCTTCCAAGCAAAAGAATCACCAAGGGTATTATGGAATTGAACAACATTCTAGATCAAATGGACTTTATTGATATATACAGAAACTTTCCCCAATGAAGAAAATACACATTATTTTCCAACACACATGAAACATTTTCAAAGATAGACCACATGGTAGGACACAAAATGACACTCAATAACTTCAAGAAAAATGAAATAATATTGAACATCTTGTAATATCACAATGACTTGAAACTAGAAACCAATCTCAAGGAAAAAACTCAAAAACAAGCAAATTCATGGAGACTAAATAACATACTATCAAATAATAAATGGGTTAACACTGAGATCAAGAAAGATATCAAAAAGTTTCTGGAAACAAATGAAAATGAACACACACCAGCCTAAAACCTATGGGACACAGAAAATGCAGTCAGTCCTGAGAGAAAAATTCATAGAAATACAGGCCTACATAAAAAGAAGATAGAAAAATCTCAAATAAACAACCTAACGATACATCTACAAAAACTAGAGGAAATACAACAAACAAAGTCCAGAGTGAGTAGAAGGAAGGAAATAATCAAGATCAGGGCAGAATTAAATGACATAGAGACTAAAACGACAGTTCGGCCCTGGCTGGTGGCATTATGGCCTGTGAACCCAAAGGTCATTGGTTCAATTCCCAGCCAGGGCACATAATCAGGTTGCAAGCCAGGGCTCCAACCAAGTCCTTAGGCAACCATACATTGATGTCTCTCTCCCTCTCTGCCTCTCTTCCTTCCCCTATTTCTAAAAATAATAAATAAAATCTTTTTAAAAAGAAAAAAAGGACAAGTCAAAGGATCAATAAATGCAGGAGCTGGTTCTCTGAAAAGATAAGCAAAATCAACAAGCTTTTAACCAGACTTACTGAGAAAGAAAGTAAGAAGACTGAAATAAATAAAATCAGGAACCAAAGAGTAGAAATTACAACTGATAGCACAGATAATATGAAGGCTTATAAAAAATTACTATGACAACTATGAACAACAATAAACCACTGCATTTGACAACCTGAGTGAAATTGATAAATTCCTTGAAATATAATTTTCCAAAACTGAATCAAGAAGAAACAGAAAGCCTGAATATACTGATAACAGTTATTGTAATGGAAGCAGTAATCAAAAGCTCTCCTCACACAAAAGCCTAGGACTGGACTGCTTCACAGGCAAATTTTACCAAACATTTAGGAAAGAATTAATACCTATCCTTCTCACACTGTTCCAAAAAACTCAAGAAGAGTGAAGACTCCCAAACTGTTTTTATGAGGCCGGTAGTATCCTAATTCTAATACCAGGTAAAGATACAACAAAAAGAGAAAACTGGAGGCCAATATTGTTGATGAACAAAGGTGCTAAAATCCTCATCAAAATATTGGCAAACTGGGTCCAGCTATGCATTAAAAAGATCATACACCATGATCAAGTGGGATTCATCCCAGAGATGAAAGGATGATATAATATTCACAAATCAATAAATGTAATACACTACATAAACAAAATGAAAGAAAATCACATGAACATGTCAATAGATGCTGAAAAATATTTTATAATGTACCCATTTATAATAAAAATGCTCAGAAAAGTGGAAATGGAGGAAGCATACATCAACCAAATAAAGGCCATATAAGAGAAACCTACAGTTAACATCATATTCGATGGGCAAAAACAAAACACCTTCCCAGCCCTGGCTGGTGGCACAGTGGATAAGGCACCAGCCTGTGAACCCAAAGGTCGCTGGTTCGATTCCCAGTCAGGGCACATAACCAGGTTGCAAGCCAGGTCTCCAGCCAGGTCTGGAGGCAGGTGGAAGGCAACCATACATTGATGCCTCTCTCCCTTCAACCCTCTCTAAAAACAATAAATAAAATCTTAAAAAAATTAAAAAGCTTCCCCTTTAAGATCAGAAAGAAGACGGGGGTTTTCACTTTCACCACATTTATTCAACATAATATTGGGAGTTCTAGCCATAGTGATGAGACAGGGGGAAAAAAAAGTATCCTAATTGGAAAGGAGGAAGTAAAACTGTCATTATTTGCATATGACATGATACTATACATAGAAAACCCTATAGGCTCTGCCAAGAAACCACTTAACCTTATAAGTGAGTTTGGCAAAATAGCAAGATACAAATTCAAGTTCAGAAATTGAAGACCTTTGTTTCACCAATAATGAAATATCTGAAACAAAAACTAGGAAAAAAAATCCCATTTACTATAGCAACAAGAAAAATAAAGTATCTATGAATAAACTTAACCACGGATGTAAAAGACCTGTACTTGGAAAACTACAGGACACTGAAGAAAGAAATTAAGTAAGATACAAATAAATGGAAGCATATACTGTGTTCATGAATTAGAAGAATCAATATCATTAAAATGTCAGTGCTACCCAAAGCAATCTATAATGCAATTCATATTAAAACATTAATGCCATATTTAAAAGATTTAGAACAAGTATTTCAAAAATGTATATGGAACAAAAAATGACCCTGAATAGCCTCAGCAATACTGACAAAGATGAACAAAGAGGGGGAATCACAATACCTGATATCAAACTATGTTATTACAAAACCACTCTAATCACAACAGTCTGGTACTGGCATAAGAACAGACATATAAATCAATGGAACTGAATATATAGCCCCAAAATTAACCCATCTCTAGGGCCAATTAATACCTGACAAAGGGGACAGGAGTATAAAATAGAGTAAAAATAGCTTCTTCTACAAATGTAGTTGGGAGAGCTGGAATGGTAAGTGCAAAAAATGAAACTAGACCACCAATTTACATGAATAAACTCAATATGGATAAAAGGCTTAATTAAGCCATGACACCATAAAAGTCTTAGAAAATAACATAGGCAGTAAAATTTCAGATATCCCATGCAACAATATTTTGGCTGATATATTCCCTAGGATAAGAGAAATTAAGGAAATAATAAGCAAATGGGACTACATCAAATTAACAAGTTTCTGCACAGTTGAAGAAAACATTACAAAAATAAAAGGGAATCAACTGCCAATAATACCTCAAACAAGGGTCTCATCTCCAAAATACATAAAGAACTCATATGACTCAACACCAGGAAGACAATCCGTTTAAAAAAGGGGCAAAGGAACTGAGCATACCTTCTTCAAGGAGGACACATAGAGGCCCCAAAGGAATATGCAAGAATGCTCAACATCATTAGCTATCAGAGAGATGCAAATTAAAAACACAATGAGATGCCACTTCACACCTGTCAGAATGGCCATCATAAAAAATCAACAAACAACAACTGCTGGTAAGAATGTGGAGAAAAGGGAATGCTAGTGCACCTTTGGTGGGAATGCAGGCTGATGCAGCCACTATGGAAAACAGTATGGAATTTCATTAAAAAACTAGAAATAGAACTGCCTTTTGACCTTGCAATTGCACTGTTGGCATTACCCTAAGAATCCTAAAACAGCAAGTCAAAAGAACCTATACACTCCTATGTTCATAGCAGCGCTATTTACAATAGGCAAGTGCTGGAAATAGCCCCAGGGCCCATCAGTAACTGAATGGATCAAGAAACTGTGGCATGTTTACACAATGGAATACCATGCAGCAGAAAGAAAGAACTCCTACCTTGCATAACAGCATGAATGGAACTAATGAGTATTATGCTAAGTGAAATAAGCCAGTTGACAAAAGACAAATACCATATAATCTGACATACAAAAGGAACCCAATGAGCAAAACAAATGAGCAATACCAGAAGCATGGAAACAAGGAAAACTGACAGCAATGGGGCGGGGGAGGGGGGGGTGTTGGGGAAAGGTGGAGAAGGCCGTAAAGAAGGGGAAGGGTCTAGTCAAAGAACAGATATAAATGACCCATGGACATGGACAACAAGGTGGGGATTGACTGTGGGAGTGGGTGAGGGGCAGGGGGAGCAATAGGGAAAATTGGGACAACTGTAATAGAAAAACTAAAAAAATAAATGTAGGCCAATGATAAATACAAATAAATAAACAAACAGAGGAAAAGTCTTCATTTTTAGGGCATCTTACTATAACAAATATATCAATTATTTCCAAATTAGTGTAAAAATTCAATGTAATCTCAAACATTTTTGCCTATTCATAATTTTAAAAAATCAATAAAAATTATTTCACAACTTAGATGGAAGAAGAACACATAATTATAAGTAAAGATCCCCACTACAAATATTAACAGTGAGGACCTGATTCACAAGTCATTAAGACATAGTTGTAAAAATAATAATAAAAGCATTATTTTATTAACAACAAAACATCTAGATTATTTTTTTAAAGAGAAAGATGACAGTGGTTTTAACATACCACAGAGATGGTATTCCTAATCAATAAGGAAAAGACAGCCTTTAGAGAAACATTGACTCACTAGAAGAAACACAAAATTTGATCTTTACCCACTACAAACCACAAAGGTAAACTCCAAATTGTGTGTGTATTAAAATTAACAAAACAAAAGAAAAATTAAATAAATATTGGAGCCTTGAGGATCCCTACTCTACCTCCTTGTTTCCCTAGGTGTTGTTTTCCAATTTCTGCATCACCATGCACATCTCCTCCACATCTCTTCTTTCCTCCTCCACCAAAGGTAGTAATAACCTACTGATAGATTATGTTTGAAAAAACGCTTTTCAGAGGAAAGGAACCAACAATCAACAAAGTTATATCCAAAGTCATTTTAATTTGGGAATATTATAGGAGTTGTAACCTACAATTATTTTAGTCTACTTTATGATAAAATTAATGAAAGGAATGTTTCCCCTAGACCTCCATCTAGGAAGTAATTATTATTTCTAATAAAACACTTGGATAATTTTTGATATATTTAAATGAGGTTAAGAAATTCTGGGAAGGTAAGATTGCCCATCTAGCCCTGACTGGTGGCTCAGTGGATAGGTGCCGGCCTGTGAACCCAAAGGTTGTTAGTTAGATTCCCAGTCAGGGCACATAACCAGGTTGCAAGCCAGGTCTCCAGCCAGGTCCGCAGCTGGAGGCAGGTGAAAGGCAACCATACATTGATGTTTCTCTCCCTTTCTTCATCCCCCTCTGCCCTTCTCTCTAAAAAATAATGAATAAAATCCTAAAAACAAAAAGATTGCCCATCTGAGTAAAACTCATAAAAATATTTTAATAGACATATGTGTTCTAATGTATCCTAACAGTAATTATTTAACAATTATTCTTTCCTATAAAATGTCTTTCCAGGGCAGAAATCTTTGGATACACTTTTTAAGGAGCCTCTTCTCTCATGCAAAGTTTGCAAAAACAATTGACATGTGCTCATTACTAATTTGTCTGAGAAATTTGAATTAACAGGAACAGCAACTTTAAACAATAAAATTAATTTTTTAGGACGAGTAGTATGGGGCTGCTATAGTAATATAATGCAAAGAACATATATAATGAAATCTATTCTATGCCTGGAACAATTGTGGGAAATGAGAGGTCCAAAGATAAACAAGTGATCTTTATATTCATGAAGCTTATAGAGCAATATGGTTGATAATATCTGAACTGGATCTTTGGTTTCATTTCCTCCAGTAGGAACCAGACATGGAGGAGACTGAGGAGTGGAGGAGTATGTCTGAAAGTCTGGCAGACTTTATGCCCCCAGGTCCACTCCTGCACAGCTGAACATATTATCCTCTTGACCTTTGTGGCAGGCTACATTTAAACATTTGTCTCTAGTTTTCATGTTCTTTGACCTATTCTGGATACTCAGTTTCCAGCCACCCAGCAAAAGACATAAAATGTATACATGATCCCAAAAGGAAGGTATGTTATTCTCAAATTATTCATCAAGATAGCTTATAGCTTTTTAATTGTTGTTTCCTTTTTGTCCATCCCAGAACTAAAGTATTAAATACTGATTAATTATTTTACCAACTCAGAGAGTAGATTTTTTTATGTGCATTTTTTATCTGTACCTCAAAGTGAGAGAGAGTGATTAAGAGAGAGAAAGGGGGCAGTGGGGAGATGGATTTTACTGAGGCTGAGGAGGGTACCAATATGCCGGCTAAGATGTGGTCTATCCATTCTGTTTAGCTGCCCCCAAAGCAAAGAATATTTTTTCTGCCATGCTATAATGGGTTAATACCAATACATTCACTATTTTCACCCTTCCCAAGAAAAGCACAGATTTTTTTTTATCTAGATGACTTAGATGCAATTTTTAGTTCTTCAAAAATTTTTACCACCTCTCAAAGAGGCAGTATTTTTCAAGTGTTGGAGGAGGTCATATTAGCTAGCTGGTTCTGTCAAATTCAACTTGACAATGTCACTATGAAAATGAAGTCTATATTTCATATAATATTTACAATAGAAATACTTCAGGCATTATAATTATACAATCTAAACTATTTTACTTAAAGGAAAACCAATTCTGAGTGCACAGACCTGTCTAATGTCCCACTAAATATAGATGACTCTATAAAAGTCATTTGAGTTCTTTGAGGCTTGTGGGAATGAAAGAAAAGGGTGGTCTTACTGGAGTAAGCTAGAGTAAATGTGAACTGTAACTTAAATAGTTAATCTTATGTATTTAAAGGTCACTTTAATTTTTTGAACCATTACTCCAAAAAGATTTGCTGTATGCCCTATAAGAGAAAGTGAGAATATATATATAGTGAGAATTTAAAAGTCATTCTATTATTATAGTACTTATAATTGTATCTTTTTTATTGTATTTTATTGTATTACAATTGTCCCATTTTTCGCCATTGCTCTCCCATGCTATAATTGTATCTTGATTATTTTTTATCTGCTGCCAAATTTGCCTCTTGTAATGAAAATTAATGTAACAAAAATGATTCAAAGGAGTAAGCAAAGTATGCTTTTATTAAAATAAGGAGGTTGTTCTCTTTTATCATTTACCTTACTGCATGATTATGTAATGTTTCATAAGTGCTCAGAGCAACATAACAAAACAACCTAAAGTGTGCAGTGTTTAATTTTAACTGAAGATTTAATATCAAGTAATTTATACTAATAAAATGTTTATTAAAAATCCACAAAGTAACTAAGACTAGGTCATAAATAAAATAGCAATCATTACCAAAGTTTTTCAACCATACAGACTGTGGTCTACTTTTTGTTTAAAATGTATTTAAATTAGAAATCAATTGTAATTAGTACATTTGAAAATTTTTCAAAATAACTCATTATACAAAGAAAAAATAAAATTAGAAAATATTTGGCATTGGACAATATTTAAAGCATGATGTATAAAATTACTAAAAATTATTGAATACTCATATTTAGAAAAGGAAAATTAAAAATCAATGAGCCAAGTATCTACGGCAAGAAGTTAAGAAAATAAAAATAGAATTAACTGACAAAAGTAATATAAAAAAGGAAGCATAAAGTAGTGCTCTAAGAAATGCAACATTAGAGAAGATCAAAAACAAACCCCAAAAATGTTTGTTTTGTGTGTGGGGGGGCAGTTATCTCTTGCAATCTACTATCTTGGCAAACATTCGATTACAGTATTATTAACTATAGTCATCATGCATATGTTAGATTTCTGGACATATTCATCCTACATAACTACAACTTTGTACCCTTTGACCAAGAGCTCCCCATTTCCCCTACTTCCCCACATCTATTAAAACCCTAGTTCTCTTCTCTGCTTCTTTGTATTAGACTTTTTTAAGATTCCACATATGTGTGAGATCATGCAGTGTTTTTCTTTCTGCATCTGGTTTATTTCACTTAGCATAATGATTTCGAGACTACTGTAATCACATCATTATGTACATGCATTATCAAATCATCATGTTGTACACTCTAAATATAACAATTTATAGCGGTTTCTTGTGAGTGTATTTCTGACAAAGAGAGAGCAATTCCCTCATGAAACTACAAAAGAAAATTTAAAAACAAGAGTAGGAAGGAAGGGAGATCAGGAGGGATGAAGATAACATTAAAAACAAGAGCTTGCAATACACTGGAAACAATGAGATGAGCACAACTAATGTGATCACTATATCTTATTGCCTTGAGAAAGTTCCCAGGCTGTAGCAATGGTGCAGGAGTGCAGGCTCAGCCACAAGATTACCTGACGTGACAAGATGGAGCCGAGAGCATGGTGCTGAGATTTGGGAAAGAAGAAGTTTAGAGAATACAATACTACAGAAGAGAGAACTACACAGAACAAGAACCATGGAAATCTGTAGATAAGTGTCCTCAAGCATTATCAGCAGAGTACTAATCAGCCCACCTGTGTGAGAAAACCACCTAGAAGGAGAGAAAGAACCACATAATTAAGATTAAAGGTGACAGTGCCTGGTGTCTACACAGGGTCAAAAACAGCACCTATTCCTACAAGCCACACAGGATAATTTCAAGATTGACTGGATAGTGGGTAATGCAAAGAACAATCTAGTGAGGAAACAAGGTAGGAACAAAGTAGTGAGGAAAAATTATCTATAGAATAATTTTGTCAAAAATGTACCACAGACTCAAAAAACAAAAACTTTCCCAAGAAACTTAACTTCATCCTATAACAAAGCTCAAGAAGATTTATAAGAATACATAAAATAAAAGCTTAGAACCCAACAAGGTAAAATCAACTGTGGCCAACATTCAATCAAAGTTTGCTAGTCATGCCAGTGAGGCAAACAAACATAACCCAGAATTATCTGATGACAACTCAGAAGTTACTATAATTGTATATCAAATGTTTAAAAACTGAATTAGAGACATCAAAGATATTTCAAATCAATTTAAAAAAATTTTGATTGACCAAATTTTATTAATGTGGAAGTAACTGTATATATGAGTATGCATCAAGTATTGGAGAACCTAATAGGCTATATCATATGCTAGGTCATAAAATAAGTCTTAACAAATTTAAGATTGAAATTGGATTAAGAATCTTTTCTGAATACATTGGTATAAAGTTAGAAATCAGTAACCACAAGAAATGAAAAATTCTCAAATATTTGAAAATTAACACATTCTGAACAATCAAGGGATCAAAAAACATATAAAAAGGAAAATGAAAAACTATCATGAGACAGATGAAAGTGGAGAATTAAGAGAATAAAGAATAAAAATCATATAATTATCTCAGTAGATGGCAAAGAAAGCATTTGACAAAATTCTATATCCTTTCATGGTAAAAACTCTCAACATATTACGTCTATAAGGAATGTAGTTAGCATAATAAAAGCCCTATATGACAAGCCCACAGCTTGCATCATATTCAAAGGTGAAAGGCTGAAAGTATTTCCTATGATATCATAACTGAAACAAAAGTGCCCACTTGCAACACTTCTATTCAATAAAGTACTAGAAGTCATAATCATAATTTTAGACCAAAAATAACCCCATCCAAATTAAAAAGAAAGTAGTAAAATTGTCTCTGTTTATGCATGACATAATCATATATATAGAAAGTCATTAAGATGTCACCACAAAACTGTTGGAACTAATAATAAACAGACAGTTAAATTGCAAAGTACAAAATCCACATTAAAAATTCAATTGTATTTTGATACACTGACAATGTACTACCTGAAAAATAAACTAAGAAATAATCCTATTTATAAAAACATCAAACAGGATAAAATATTTAGGCACAAAATTAACAAAGTAGGTAAAAGATATGTACTATACTGAAAACTATAAAATTATGATGAAAGAAATGAAGACAACACAAATGAACGAAAAATATAATGTGTTCATAGGTTAAAATAAATAATATTGTTTAAATGTCCATTCTACTTAAATAATCTACAGATTCAATGCAATCCCTATCAAAGGTTCAATGATATTTTTTATAGGAGAGGAGAAAACACCCTTATAAATCATATGGAACCACAAAAGACCCCTAATAGCTAAAGGCATTTTGAGTAAGAACTAAGTTAGAAGCATCATAACTTCTGATTTCAAATTATATTACAATGTTATAGTAATCAGAGCAGTATGGTACTGGCATGAAAATGGAAATAAAGAGCAATGAAACAGAATTCACAGCCCTCAAACAAACTTAAACACATTCAATCAACTAATCTTTGATGAAGGCGCAAACATTATGAAATGGGGACTCAATTTCTTAAATAAGTGATGTTAGGAGAACTGTCTGTACACATGGAAAGGAATGAAATTGGACCCTTATTTTGCATTATATACAAAATTCAACTCAAAATGGAGTAAGACTTAAACATGAGACTTGAAACTGTAAAACTCAGAAAAAACAGGGGACAAGCTCCTTGATGTCACTCATGACAATGAGTTCTTGGATTTGGTACCAAAAGCACAGGCAACAATAGCAAAAATAGACACAGGGGACTACATTAAACTAAATTGTCTGCATAGCAACAAAACAAAAAGGTAAAGGCAAACTACAGAACAGAAGACGACATTTGCAAATCATAGGGCTGATTATAGGCTAATAGACAAAATATACAAGGAACTCATACAACTCAATAGCAAATACAAAAAATAACCTGGTCTAAAACTGGGCAAAAAATCTGAAGTATACTTTTTTTCCCAAAAACGATATTCAAATGAAGAGCTTATACCATATTCATAGATTAGGAAACTTAATATTGTTAAGGTGTCAAATACCCCAATTTATCTATAGATCCAATGCAATTCCAATCATGGTCCCAAGAAACTTTTTATAGTTACAATATTGTTTAAAATATTTTAGAGAGTGGCAAAACAACAAAAACAGCCAAAATAATTATTAGACATGAAGAGCAAAGTTAGAGATAACACACTATAAGATTTTAAGACTCAGTACAGTAATCAAACAGAGTAAAAATGGAAGGAAATATCTGTAAAATACCTGGTTAGTATTCTTTAGAAGTGCCAAGATCATGAAAGGAAAGAAAGACCACAAAACTGTCCGAATGGAGGATGCTAAAGAGACAGGATGACTAAATGCAGTATGTAGTCTCCTGTATTGCATTCTGGAACACACACACACACACACACACACACACACACACACACACACATACACACACACAACATTAGGGGGAAAGGTGGCAAAATCAGCATAAAATCTGTAGTTTACTTAATAGTATTGTACAAATATTAAATTTTACTTGTAGTACATGTATCACGGCTAGGTAAGATGTCAATATTAGGGAAAGCTAGATGAAGAGAGTGTGGGAATCCAGAAAGGCAGCTTGGGGTCCGTTTGTGAAGGTTTTATTTGTTGTTGTAATTTTCAATAACAAGCCAACAGGGTTATTTTCTATGCTGGAACCAAGCAGGTAGAGTTGGTTTCAGTAGGAAAATAGGATGACAATTTCTTCGCTTTGAATTGTATTTTTTTTTAAAGGATCATTCTTACTACAATAGGCAAGACAGAGTTGGGAAGATAGGCAACGGAAATAAATTATTTTTTAAAAATTACCACATGAAGATTTGTACTTATTGGGTCCTTGTGGGTTTAATTGATTCTGGTACACAAGCATTACAAAGTTCCCAGGAAGGAAAGCATACTAAAGCTGAGATTTTAAGAGATCCAGTTCAAACCTCCTTACAAACAGGAAGCCAAGGCCTAAAGGGGTCAAGTCCTGGCTTCCAGATAAGCAGGAGATAAAAACCAGGGTTAGTGACTCCTTCTCCAGCAGCACCGGCCAATTAGGCTGGAATGAGCACCGACCGCCTGGCTGCATTTCATGCTAATGCTCTGGGTGAAAGCTCAGGATAAGAATGACTAAAGAAGGACAGGGTATGGGGCTGTATCTAGCAAGAGGTGCTGTAAGAATGGACAAACTGTCTTGGCAGTTGCTCCTCTTGGTCTCTGGTGGAGGGACATGATATTATCATTGCTGATTTGTATTTGGTGAATGAGGCATTTTAATACATACCTATACTGGGCATAGTGTTTGCCTGCTTAGCACACTAGCTCTTTTCTCTGAGCAACAGTAATTCTCTTTCCTTTCCTTTTGGGGATTGCTCTGATCGGGCTACTAGTCATAGTAGCCTGTCCCTCACGTCTAGGATTGTCACTCAGGAGGGGATAAGCAAAGCACTACAGCTCCCTTGACACCTATGTTATGACAGACAAGAGTTCTTCCCAAGACTTTTCAGAACTAGGATTGAATGCATGGCCTCTCCTCTTCCCATGCTTCTGACCTATAAGAACATGACATAAGTCCCACTGGTGGCTATGCCTCCCACCACACAGAGTAATCAATGCATTGCATTCCTCCAGGGCCAGAGCCTGAGGCAAGGGTGCCAGGGAAGCTGGTTTATTTGGAAAGTAAAAGGCACATCAACAGGGGAGCGTGACAGTGACCCAGGGAAGAAACGGAAGGCAATGAAGGGAAAGCTACAGAACCAGTTACTGCTGTGGACAATGCACAACCCAGAATGATGTTTTAGACATTTACAGCAGGAACATTGATGCCTTCTGGACTGAAACACATGTGCTGGACCTTGGAGAGCATGGTCACTCTGGCTCTGAGGGAAACATATCGTAAACAAAAGATTACTTAGTGAAGATGGAATCAGAAACAGAGGGCACCTGACCCATTGGATTCAAATGTGTAATGGCTTCAGGCTGGGCAAGCAGGAACAACCATCTGCACAGCAGAGAATATGTGCCTGGGGCCCCACGACTTACTGAGCTGGGGGGTCCAGGCATACTTCCCCCGGCCAACACTAAGGCCAAGCCAACTTCTGCTTTCAAACCACTTCCATTCCTGTTTGTTGTCTCTCCCTAATAACTCCAAGTCATAGGGGGTTATTCCGTATCTGGCACAGTTCTGAAAAGCTTAACATGCATGATCTAATTAGTTAATTTTCCAAGTGGCCTAATGACTTTGGTACTAGTAGCATTGTCTGCCCTCTTACAGAAAGGAAGCCAGTGTGTAAGGGGTATTATCGCATGTGTTCATGCATTGGTTAGTGGTTTGGAGTATTTTGTTAGCTATCAACAGCATGTCCTATTATTTTCCTTCAACACTGACTCTCACTTTTACTTTTTATTCTACCTCACCTCTTTATTTCTCTCCTAACATGCCCCATTTTACACAAGGTAGATTGTAAAGAGCACTTGATAGAGAGTCTTAAGAGACTCAGCTTTGAGACAAGTCTGTTTTACTAACAGCCTTTTAAACTAAGGCATCTTCCATCTCTACATTGAAGATAATGCTCTGCAGAGTCCGCCTCACACATCAAATATATTCACAGATGTGAACCGGGCATTGCTATGATTGAGATGTGGAAATGGGAAAGGACATGTGTGGGAGGGCACATGGGTGGGATAGAAAGGCAGTACCGCAGGGCTGGGAGCTCGCCATTTCAGGCTTGGGAGGTCATGCAAAACAAGTTGTGGAATAGTGCTGAGTCTGTAAGCTGAAAGGTGGTTCACAATTTCTGAGGTGTGAAGAGGATTTGCTGAAGTGTTTCCCAAAAACTGTTGACTAAGTACTTTATCAATCCTCATGTTTTCATCCTGCACACATGTATCGTGCTTTGCAGCATCTCGGCGAAAGCTTTAGATAATTACCTACTAATTATAACATCATTAAATGGGTACAACGAGGCAACCATATAATTATGGAGCCAAAAGCTCTGGGCAATTTTAAAGCTAAGCATATTGGTTGATTACAATGAATCCCAGCTTATTGTTGATATTTGTCACCTGCTAATGTACCTAATTTCTTGATGTATATGATAAACCATGTGCAACATAGGAAACAGAGCTTTTGGAGAGAAAGCCCCATGTAAGGGAGATACAAGAACATATATGCAATGAATTAATGAATCAGATGATATGCTCATTCCTGTCTGTCTAGCATCATATCATTTTAGGCAACCGCTCTAGTGGTTCTTGCCCTGTAGGACCACCCAGTCCAGGAAAGAAGACAGTCTTATAAGTACAATATAGTGAGTTAGCTTTGGTAGAGATGGATGCAGAATGTTATGGGAGCTTAGTGGGACAGTGACTTGATGGAACATTGGAGAAAATTCCAGATCTTCATGCCTCCAGCTAAGGACCGGGCTTACAACCTGGCTTACAACCTGGTTATGTGCCCTGACTGGGGAGTCTAACCAGTGTAAATCTATTTTTGAATGATGAAAATATTGCTAAATGTATAGGGGAGAAAGGGAGTCTTTGAGAACATACAGTCTTCATTAAGGCTGTTTAGTTAATCAGAAGAACACATACACAAAGAAAATGATACTCTTTTGTTGTAGTCCCCTGAAAATAACATCCTCGCTTCATGTAAACAGAAGCAGAGATCTTGATAGCTACAAATGGAGATATCTAGTAGGAGAACACTACTGTAAAAGCCTATCTTTAAATATTTTGATTCTCTCTACCACACCCAAGTTCCTCAAGTAACACCTTTGTGTTTCTGGAATGAGCTTATATAACAGCTTTCTTTGCCAAATCCCATAATTGACCTTCATGCTTGAAACAACAAAGGGAGCCTTGAATCAATCTTGGAAAAAATCATGAATGTAATTAGGTAATTGTAGAAAACTTACTTTACATTCTCGCCTCGCCTTCAAGACAGCATTGTTTTTTAGTCCTCTATTTTTGCCTCCAATTTTAAGACTTGTTAAAGTGCCTGAGGTACTTCTACTCTAATCATTTCCTTAAAAAACAGATTGTAAATATTTGAAAGCATTGGATTGACATTTTCAGTATATGGTATATGGATTTCTCTAGATTTATTTTCAGCTCCTGCAAGCCAAAATAAAAACAAAAATTCAGCAACCATGTAATTAATATTTACCTTTAATACCTCATTTCACTGAGGAGACTGAAAATTAGTAATTGAGTATATTACATAGCTTAGAGTTATGTAAGTACATTTTTCATATAGAACTATGTTTCTCTTCTCAGGGAAAAAAA
This sequence comes from Noctilio leporinus, assembly GCA_004026585.1. Lineage (NCBI taxonomy): Eukaryota > Metazoa > Chordata > Mammalia > Chiroptera > Noctilionidae > Noctilio > Noctilio leporinus. The sequence goes on along the minus strand of PVIW01000228.1, from coordinate 507,582 downwards.
AAAAAAAAAAATGAACACATGGCCAAAAAAAGTGACAGTCAATTTCCTTTGCAGCATCATGACAGCAGTTATGTACTATGCTCCACACATAGTGACATTCAATAAGTATGTGTTGACTGACTTATGAATTTGAGACATTACCTTGAAAGAAATGTGTCTGTGCTTCTAAGATATTAGACAGGGAACAATGAAGGTAAAACACTATCTGAAAACTCTGCACACAGCCAAGGACATTTTGCTTCCAGGATCATCCATTTTATCTAGCTTTCCTCTACACGACATGGGAGAGTCAACACTCTTGGTTCCTCTTCTGCACAGCTGAACAGCCCTGTGTGAAAAGCCAGTGCTGTCCAGGGGAGGAGGGTATTTGGAGTTGAACCTTCCGAATCATTTACTACTTAGATGCTTTCAAGAAATTTCCTTAAGCATTATTTTATTATTTGAGAAAAATCTCTTGTTGACATTTGAGGAGAAATGCCAATTCACTTACAAAAGTGAAGATGGATCATTGTTTTATCACAACTCAGACCTCTTTGGAACCCTCTGAGTCGAAACTATGTCTAGCAATGCCCACAAGACTGTAGATACTCAACACAGTTTTAAAAATGTTCAGACAGTTCCCTCTGTGGTCTTGGGATCTGTCTCTTGCTTCAACAAGGTTTGGACAGAACCAACCTAGGCATGTGTCTTCTTTTCTACTATCTTTCAACCTTTTTTCTAGTCACTATCTTTAGAACCATGTCAGCCATCCTTAGCCTCTGAGACCAGCCAACACCATTGTTTTCGTTTGTTTGTTTGTTTGTTTTTACCTTAAATCTTCACTGTGGAACAACCATGATCTCCCAAATTCATCAGAATTATTCCACCGAAGTGGAGGCTGCTGTCAACCACCTGGCCATCTTGCATCTGTGAGCTTCCTACACCTACCTCTTTCTGGGCTTCTATTTCCCCTGGGATGGTGTGGTTCTGCAGGGTATGAGCCACTTCTTCTGAGAGTTGACAGAGGAGAAGTGTGAGGGTGCACAGTGCCTCTTAAAGCTGAAAAACCAGTGCAGTGGCCACATTCTCTCCCAGGACACAGAGAAGCCTCCCCTTGGCCCTGGAGAAGAACCTGAACCAGGCTCTTTGGATCTGTGTGCCCTGGGTTTTGCCCGCACAGACGCTGATCTCTGTGACCTTCCTGGAAAACCATTTCCTGGATGAGGAGGTGAAACTCATCAAGAAGACGGGGACCACCTGACTAACATCCACAGGCTGGCTGACCCCCAGGCTGGGATGGGTGTCTCTTTGAAAGGCTCACCCTCAAGCACAACCAGGAGCCTTTGGAGCCCAGAGGCCTTTGAAGGGCCCTCTGCATTTCCCTGGCATCTGGCTTTTCCCTGACCTTTCCTTAAAGCCACTAGATACCTTTTTAGCCCTCCTGGAACCTTCTCAAAAAAAAAAATTGTTAATTTTGTCTTCTATTCACCAATGAGGTTTAACCTATGATTATTATACTTTTTCTATACCTGATAATATAGTTTGACATTTGGAAAGTAATGCATGGCCTATACATAATTACTAAACAGAAAACAGTAGCATAATCCATACTCATGTTAATTAAATATTTACTTCTAAGTCAACATAAAAAATAATCATGTATGAGGAGAGGTTCTTTTAAAAACAAATTCCAAGCCCTGGCTGGTGTTGTTGAGTGGATTGGCACCAGCCTGCAATCCCAAAGGTTGCTGGTATGTTTCTCCAGTCAGGGCACATAACCAGGTTGCAAGCCAGGTCTCCAGCCAGGTCTGTAGCTGGAGGCAGGTGAAAGGCAACCGTACAGTGATGATTTTCGCCCTTTCTTCCTCCCTCCCTGCCCTTCTCTCTGAAAATAATCAATAAAATCTTTTTTAAAAAATTCCCATTCACACACGTGTTGGTTAATTCAACAAATATGTGTTGAGGGTCTCCTATGGCAAGCGCTGTTCTAGGACAGTGTTCAGGTCAAGATGATGAGCAAAGCGAATGAGGTTCCTATCCTCAAGCAACAACACACCTCTAGCTGGGCAGTAGCGGACAATAACAAGTAGGTATTGAGGTCAGTTTCAGGTAGTGATATGCTGGTAGGCTTTCAGAGAAAACAAAGGTAAGGAGGTGGGTAAAATTTTAGACAGTGTAGTCAGGAAAGACTACTTGGAGTGACATAAGAGCATCAAATGTGGTATTGGTGATATTTTGGGGAAGAACATTCTAGAAAGAGAGTATGACAATTATAAAAATCCAGAGTTGGTAGACTGTTTGATGCCCTTAAGAGTGAATAGGAATTCTATGTGTGGGCGGAAAGAAACATGGGAAGATTGACAGAAAGTAAGAGCAGAAGGCAAGCCAGGAACCAGAGCATTTAGAGATTTATAGGCTATTTTAAGGATCTTTGATTTCTTTCCAATGAGATGGTCAGCCACTTAGAGTTTTGAGCTGAGTGGTGACATGATTTGCATTTTAAAAAGGTCTCTAAGGCAGCTGCTGTGTGAAGAGACTATTAGAATAGAATCGGAGAGACCATGTAGGAGACTATTTATTGTAGCCAAGGGAATGATAGTGTTTTAGTATATGGTAGAATCAGTAGTGTTAAGAATTGGCAATATCCAGACCTCACTCAACACCTAACCTCCACCTGCTATGCCTCACTACTTATATGCTAGGCTGGTAATTTCTTTCTTCCACATGCCCTAGCCTGTTTAAAGAGCATAGTGAAAGAATTATCTCTCACTCTGGCTGGTATGGCTCAGCGGACTGAGCACCAGCCTTCAAACCCAAGTGTCACTGCTTCGATTCCCAGTCAGGGCACAAACCCAGGTTGCAAGCCAGATTTCCAGCCTGGTCCCCAGCTGGGGGCAGGTGAAAAGCAACCATATATTGATGTTTCTCTCCCTTTCTTCTTCCCCCCTTTCCCTCTCTCTAAAAATAATGAATAAAATCTTAAAAAAAAAAAAAAAAAAAGAATTATCTCTGATAGGAAATCATCCATACTCCTGGGTTTGTTCTATTTTTATTTTCAATTCTCTCTCTCTCATTCTTCTTCTCTCTGTCTCTGTCTCTATCTCTCTGTCTCTCTGACTATATACACATGCCACAGATTCAATGTGATTCTTTTGAGGAAATTTACTGCCACATAATAAATACAAAATACATTTTTTGGTAAATGAAGGAAGGAGCTGGAGTGGCAAAATGAAAAGGCAGATACTTGGTACTACTTAGGAAGGCATTACATAAACAGGAATATTTGATTAATCCATTCATCCAGTGTACATTGTTTAGTACCTACTATATGCACACAGGCATATATATACTAGCTGTTGGAGATACAATGACAGTAAGACACAATCAGCTCTGGTTGCCAGTCCAATCCTCAGCACATTTCAACTCTGACTTAAGAGTACATTATCAAAAACACCTAAAACTAACAGGCCAACAGGATGCAGGGAGGCTCATACATTGTGAAATAGTTCTAGATGATACTTCATAGGCAGTAAAGTATCACCTGTAGCTATACTTCAAAGATAAGCAGAGTAGAAATTTAAAAATAGGTAGCAAATGTTCTCTAACCCAAAAGTACACACAGAAATGATGTTGCTAGAAACCATTGGGAATGCATAATTAATTATGAGTGACATGAAACCAACCATAGCCCATGTCAAAGATAAGCTATGACATTTCAGGCCTGTTAATATTCAATAAAATGTGCCAAGTATAATTCCATGGCATGGAGTACTTGATGGCAGAGACAGAAAACTGATCTTTAGACACTATAAAATCTTAAAAGCAACTTACAGGCCAGGCGGCTTGTGACAAATACCAGCTGGTTGTGAAAATGATGCAAGACTGATGAAAAAAATCATGGGTGACCCCTGGATAAACTGAGTTCCTCAGTGCATGGCCAATTAACCAAAGGGGAGTTAGCATTTCTGTCTTCACTGAAACCTGGCTTTGTTGCAGGCCTATGCCCTTCTACTACCCATTGTCCAACAGCTTGCAGCTGGAATAGATGGTTTAATTACTGACATCCACAAATCCTATGGCCAACAGTTCTCACACAGATTTCTAAAACCCCTCAGCTACAGATGGAAGAAAGAAATCTGCTGCAGGACAAAAAACTGTTCAGGATAGAAAGCATCAAGGCAATCAGGCATGCTGTGAAAACCATCATGGCATACTGCTTCTGTCTGCAGCTGCTAAAATGATAATTAATAGGGAGCCAGAAGGAGATTGCAGTGTCTGAGGATTGATCGTTGAAGGACTAAAACTTCAGGGCAGTGTACTGGTCCAGAGCCATCTTCAGAATCAAACAAACTGGGTTCCAGGCATAGAGCTTTGCACTTTTTATTTACTGATTGTGAACTCTTAAAACTAGTATCTTTTATATTCTTTTTTCAGTGATGTCCTTTAATAGCATTATATATCCTGCCAGAATTTATCAAAATTTATTTCTCCATGAAACAGTTAAAATATCTTAAAAACCTAGTCTATTTCTAGACCATTTTCATCCATTTGTAATGGACAACACTATAACATGTTTTAACATCATTTACCTTTCTTTTGCCCTTTTATTCTGTTCTCATTTTTTTTTTTTTTGCTTCAAACACACATAAAATAACTAGAAGAATCTTGTAGACAGAAATTAATAAGCAATTGAATTCAGACCCCTCACCCTCAGGAAATAATTGGAGAAATTTCAAAAGTCCATGTTTTCCTCAATGTTTTCTTAAACACCTTATCCAGAAACTCATCATCATCCATCAGCCAAAGATGAGAAGTAATCAATTTCATATTAAATCTACTCCTGGTAACTAACCTCTAATTCAATTTGAGCACTGGTAGGAAATTTATCTACCACTATGTCCCAATGCTATTTTTTATCCTATCCCAGACATTCTTTCTGATGCTCAATTGTGTTAGTTTCAGATTATTAGCTAACATTTATTATGTGTTGATATCATGTAAGTGAGTCTTCAGTATCCGTTTGAATTGTGTGAGAAGAAAATAAAATGGTGTCATAATGTAAGAATACTGGATATGGGTTACAAAAGCTATTATAAATGTTATAAACAGTAAAACATGGCTTCCAAGGCTTGGTATGTGCCAGACACAATGCTAACATTATTATATCTAGTGAATTTTATATCTTATTCTGATATTTGTTAATGTTGTATATTTGAACATCTTAATGTCTCTGAGACTCATTCATCTTCTATCAAAATGCTAAAATAATAGCTCTCATATGAGGTTGTTGTAATAATTAAATGAGATAAAAATGCAAAAGGCAGGATGTCTAATGTAAAATAGATGAATGTTAAGTGATTATTTTAAAGATGCATCAAGAATTTAACCTTTATGAAAATGGAAAAAGAAAAGAATGGTTTGTCTATGGTTGTTTTTAAACTGTTTCTTCGTATAAAGAAACATTTTTCTTTCAACTAACAAAAATACTATTTCTAATAAAAACAAACAAGTATATGTGAACAGACACAGGAGGCATGTATTGTAAAATTCCATTTATAGGAAATGTCCAGAATAGGTAAAGAAGCAGAACTATAAAGCAGATCAAGGTTGCCAGGGGTGGAAGGAGTGAGGAGTGGGTATTTCTGGTGCAGGGGTTTCCTTCTGGGGTGATGAAACATTCTGCAACTAGACCTTCTGCTCAGAGATCAGGTCCAGCCCTGTGTCTGCACAGACCTCCATCTGGCAGGAATGATAACGCACTTTCAAGGCTCAGGATAAACTGGGCAGAAGGTACCTCCCACACTCCATGTCCACCCAGCCAGCCCATAGGTTCTTCTTTCCTGCTTCTCCTATTTTATGGCAACTCAAGTGCTCTTTGCCTTTATGACCACAATAATATTGCTAAATCTCAGGGTCTGCAATTGTGCTGGAGCTCTCCTCAGCCTAGTCTTCCTAACATAGAACTGGCCCACTTTTGTGATAATTTAATACAGTGTTTCTATAGAAGAACCTCTATCTTGAGCTCTAGCCCTATTGTTCACTGTGGCTTAAATAAGCCAAAAACTTTTCAATAGTCTCAGATTAACATGTAAATTTGTAATACCTTCTCAGGAAATGACATTATCAATTTATCCTCCGGTCTGAAAAAAATATTTCAGATTTCTGACTTTTCCATAACACTCACAAAAAAAAAAAAAAAAAAAAAAACTGTTAATTTTAACTCCTAAGTACTGCCTCACACTGTCCCTTATACTGCATACTCACCTCCCACCCACACTATTTCTGGGCCACTTCATTTCTCACAAGACTACAGGAACATTACTAATGAAGACATTGTTAAACTATGTTTTCAGAACTTTGGGTACTTCTTGAATTGATGAAGAAAAGCAAAAGGGAGGCAGAACAATCAAATCCTAAATTACCCATCATTATTTTTCCCTTTGATTGTACAACTATTACTTTGTCACTTTTTATTTTTCAACTACAGTGAACATACATTATTATACTAGTTTCAGGTGTACATCCCAGTGATTAGACATTATATAGCTTACTAAGTGATCATCCTGATAATCTCATACCCATTTGGCACCATATGTAGTCATTACAAAGTTATTGATTATATTCCCTATGCTGTACTTTGCATCCTCATGACTATTCAGTAACAACCAGACCAGTTTGCACTTCTTATTCCCTTCATCTTTTACATTCATCCCTCCAACTCCTCCTACCTGGAAACCATCAAAATATTCCCTGTATTTGTGAGTCTATTTCTGTTCTGCTTGTTTATTTATTTTTAATATTCAGTTAATATGTATTTATTGCTATTCTATTGTTCATATTGTTGTTGTTGTTCTCCTCTTTCCCCTCCTTCTTCTTCCCCTCCTCCCCCTCCCCCTCCTTCTACTTCTAGGAAACATTTTAACATTTCATGTAATACTGGTTTGGTGATGATGAACTCCTTTAGCTTTTTTCTTGTCTTGGAAGCACTTTCTGCCCTTCTATTCTAAATGATAGCTTTGCTAGATAGAGTAATCTTGGCTGTAGGTCCTTATTTCTCATCACCTTGAATATTTCTTTTCTTTTAACCCTTATCTGATGATATATTTATTTATTTTTAGAAAAAGAGGAATGAGGATGGAGAGAGAGAGGGAGAGAAATATGTAAGGGAGAAACATCAATCTGTTTCCTCCTGTACACATATCCCCAAAAAGGGATAAGGCCCACAATCTAGGTATGTGCCCTGACTGAGAATTGAAACCTTTGATGTATAGAATGATGTTCCAAGCAGCTGAACCACCTAGCCAGGGATTAATATTTTTTGCCAATCCCTTCTGGCCTGCAAAATTTTTGTTGAGGTATCAGCTGATAGTCTAATAGGAGCTCATTTGTAAGGAACTGTTTTTCTCTTGCTGCTTTTAAGGTTCTCTCTTTATATTTAACCTTTTGCATTTTAATTATGATGTGTTTTGGTGTGGAATTCTTTGGGTTCATCTTGTTTAGGACTCTGTGTTTCCTGGACTTGTCTGAGTTAAGAAAGATTTTGTCATTATTTTTTCAAAGAGGTTTTCAATTTCTTGACTTCTTGCTTCTCCTCCCAACACGCCCATGATGCAAATGTTGGTACATTTGAAATTTTCCCTGAGACTCCTTACACGAACCTCAACTTTAAAAAATTTTTTTTTTCCGTTCTGATTGGATGTAATTTCGCTTCCTTCTAGTCCAAATTATTGATTTGATTCTTAGCTTCATCTACTCTACTATTGATTCCCTATACATTAATCTTCATTTCATTTAGTATATCCGTCATTACTGACTTGTCCTTTTTTATGCTAATGAGTTATCACTAAGTTCATTAAGCATCTTTATGACCAGTGTTTTGAATTCTGCATCTAATAGATTACTTTTCTCCATTCTGTTTCATTATTTTTTCTGGAGTTGTATTCTGTTCTTTCATTTGGGCCATATTTCTTTATCTCCTCATTTTGGTAGCCTCCCTGTGTTTGTTTCTATGTATTTAAAAGAGCTACTTTGTCTCCCAGGCTACGCAGGGTGGCCTAATGTAGTAGATGTCCTGTAGAGGCCAGTTGTACAGCCTACCTGACCACCTAAGCTAGGCCCTTGAGGTGCATCTCCCATGTGGTCTGTGTACACCCTCTTGTGATAGCTGAGCTTGACTGCTGTTGGCAAATCAATGAGATTTATTCCCATGCTAATTAGCTGGACTGGCTGTGATCACTGACCTCCAACTTCAGGACACTGTGGAAGATCAGCTGTATGGGGGCCCACCCCACAAAGCTGGACCTATTTCACTGGGGCTCTGGTACCTGCTGAGTCCACACCTTGAGTGTGTTCTTTGTGGAAGTGGTTGGGTGGTGTTTTGACATGGTCTGAAGCTGTCCATGGGTGTGCTGACCGTGGGGCCTCCCAGGAGGTATAGGCCAAGATCAGCAGCCATCTGTGCTCTGCCCCGGGCAATCTGACATGAGCTACAAAATGATCTGCAGATGGCTGCTACTTGTGCTGGGCTTTGGGGACCCCAGGCAAGGACAAAAGCAGGGCAAACAGAAAAAGCCACGTTGATGGTGTCTCTTATGGTGCGACCTGTGTGGGGAGGCTTCATCAAAGGAACAATGACCTCTGCAAGCTCTTCTCTATGGGGGAAAGCGGTCCTCAAACAGGTCTTGCCCTCATAGCAGATAATTTAGTTTCTCCTCATATGTCCCTGGCATCTTTTGAGTTATATTGCTGGAACTCAGAGCAAGTGAGATCAAGTAAGTCTATGTGTTGACCTTTTAAGAGGAACTGTCCAGGATTCCAGAAGTTTTCTGTCATCCTCAGTCTCAATCCCTACTGGGTTTTACAACCAAAAGTTATGGGGATTTTTCTTCCTGGCACCGGAACCCTGAGCTGAAGGGCCTGGTGTGAGCCTGGGACACCTCACTCCTCAGAAGGGACATCCACAGCCAAGATATCTCTCCTGTTTTTATCCATCACACATGGGTATGGGACCAGCGGATTCTGAGTCCCTGCCCCTCCTACTAGTCTTGATATGTCTTCATGGTTCTGAAAGATGGTTGTTCTGTAGTTTAATTGTGGGAGGAGGTGAGTACTGCATTTACCTTTACCACCATCCTTGACTAAAGTGCTTATCCCTACTTCAAACAAATATATCCCTTCTATGTGATGTTTCAAATAAGACTCCATTTAAAAAGTAAAGATTTTTTGTCTGCTTCCGGTTCACCTCCTGAGTCCTGGCGACATTGAGAGGCCTGAGGTTTAAGTTGACAATAAGCAGATGGAGCCAGGGCGTTGGAGTTGCTACCCAGTCCCGGGCTTTCGCCACCCTTGTGCCCGGCGTGTCTCAGGTGGATAACAAGTCTGATTTTCTGGGGAAGAGGCCCCATCGCCGGCACCCCGGCATCCTGCAGTTGCCGCGAGGGCGGTTGCCTCAAGCACTGGGAGACGCCGCGCGGTTACTGCTGCTCGAGAATTCAATGCCTAATGTGGAGAAGCAGGTTCAAGCACTGACCAATTATCTCTGGAGCCGACATTTACCAGTCGAGCCAGAAGAGTTGCAAAGACGGGCTGTACATCTTGAGAAAAAATTCCTGGAAAACCTAGACTCATGTCAGACAGAGGAGAAACTTCGCAGAACAGTGCTGCATGCCCTGCGTAAAACTACCTACCATTGGCAGGAACTGAGCTACAGTGAGGCACTGAGCCTGGTGTATATGGCAGCAAGACTAGATGGCGGCTTTGCAGCAATCTCCAGGGCATTCCATGAGATCCAGATTCAAGTTCCAGCCTTTCAACCACAAACCCTGATGGACTTTGGATCAGGTACTGGTTCTGTCACCTGGGCTGCTCATAATATTTGGGGCCAGAGCCTACGTGAATATGTGTGTGTGGACAGTTCAGCTGCCATGTTGGAGAAAAATTACTAAAAGGTGGTTCAGAATATGGGGAGCCATATGTTCCAGGTGTCTTTTTCAGACAATTTCTACCAGTGTCACCCAAGGTGCAGTTCAGCGTGGTGGTATCAGCCTTTTCCCTAAGTGAACTGCCCAGCAAGGCTGACCGTGCTGAGGTAGTTCAAACCTTGTGGCGCAAGACAAGTGATTTCCTGGTGTTGGTGGAGGATGGAACTAAAGCTGGGCACTGCCTTCTCATGGAAGCCAGGGACCTGGTCCTTAAGGGGAAGGAGAAGTCACCTCTGGACCCTCGACCTGGTTTTGTCTTTGCCCCATGTCCCCATGAACTTCCTTGTCCCCAGCTGACAGCTTTTAAGCCCCTGGACTGTAGCTTTTCCCAGGCTTACCATCCTATCCCCTTCAGCTGGAACCAAAGGAAGCCAAAGGAAGAAAAGTTCTCAATGTTAATCCTCGCCCGGGGTTCTCCAGAGCAGGTTCATCGCTGGCCCCAGATCACTCAGCCTGTCCTCAGACGGCCACGCCATGTGCATTGTCACCTGTGCTGTCCAGATGGGCACATGCGGCATGCTGTGATCACAGCCCGCAAGCATGGCAGGGATTTGTACCGCTGTGCCCGCATCAACTCCTGGGGAGATATTTTGCCTGTGACCACGCCTGAGCTTCCTCCATCCCCTGCTCAAGACCCCCCTGAGAGGTGACAAGGATATGTAACAAGGCTTTCCTTGTGTCATGCCTGCCAAGGCTAAAGCTACCTGGTATCCAGGATGGGAGTGTTGATACCCCTCTATGCCTACATTTGTTTGAGGTGTTAATATAATTAAAAGTTTTCAAAGAATGAGAAAAAAAAAAAAAAAAGTAAAGATTTTTGTCCACAGCTGCAGGCAGGTAAAAAGCAACCATACATGATGTTTCTCTCCCTCTCTGCCTATCTTCCTCCCTCTCTGAAAAATAATAAATAAAATCTTTTTAAAAATAAAATAAAAGTAAAGATTTTCTATCTAAAATATTCTAATCATTATTCTATATAGAAGACATTTTCAGATATTGAGCTAATGTACAAATCTTATATCACTTCCTTGATAAACAGGTTTGGTATCAAAACCATAATTAATAAGAAATAATAGATTTATTGTAGGGATTAGGTCCTATACTATTATGAAAACTGGTGAAGAAATCTGTGTGAGATTGTTGCCTATGCATTGTGTGGTGAGCTGAAGTCACTGTAGGTCAGCACGATTGACAGCAAGAAAGAAAAACTGGAGAGTGAGAAAAGCTGAAGCCCATGAGGGCAACTAAACTCATGTCTGTTTCTCATTGCCTTCAGTCTTGACAACACACATGACCTGCAGAAGAAACCACTGTCTTACAGCATAAATCTATTCTCATTCTGGCTCAGGAGTCAGAAAAGCTGAAGGAGGAGAGTTCATGCTTAGCAGTTCCTATAGGGAAAACTTCTTGCCTATCCCAGCTGTGAGAGTGACCCAAATTGTCCATGTTCGTTAAAAAAGCCTAGCTGCATGTGGGTCATATCCCCAGCAACATTCACGTACAGTTTGCAGCAAAGTATTAAGTCTTCACTCCAGTGGTCCACCTTGGCCAAGACAAGTAGTACTTCCATGGCAGCCAAGAAACTGCCCGCAGTGTGGCAACCTCTCTTAGACAGTGTGGGGCAGTGAAGGGCAGAGCACAGCTATCAGTGGATTATGCATTTGAACTTCACTAAGGTGATTGATGCTGTCAAATCCATAGTTGTATAAGGAATCCTCTGAGAGACTGGCTGTCAGGGATGTTTACACATCATTCTCTCACTCTATGAGAGAATCATGAAAAGAGATGTAGCTGTGAGAGGGATATCAAATTCATTTACTGTGACTAGGAGTATAGGCCAAGGTGACAGCTCTCAGTCATTAACAGGATGTTGCATTCATGCAGCACTCCACACTACCATCAGGTGCAGCATTCCAGCATGGAGGAATCATTTATTATGATTTTTGTTTTAGAGAAAAAGGACAAATGCCCTATGTCATGCATTATCCATAGAATAATACCTCGGCAGATGTGGTTATGTTTAGGGGGAGGCAATATGGTATTTTTTACCTATAGTGCTCTAAAAATTATTACCTTTTTGATTTTTTATAAACGGAAGATGACAGATTTCTGTGTATTTTACAATTTAGAGATTTCAGTACAAATCTGTAATGAAAATCTCTGTCCCAGTCCCCAGCTCCTCTAAAGAATATTTGAAATCAATGTGTATACTTCTCCCCCTCCTGCCCCTTGACATATGTAGACCCAATTAGAACATGAGTCCTATGAATTCATTTTTATCTGTCATTTTATAATTTTCACTCTAACCCAGGTGCATATTATCTCTGACCCGTGAGAGCACATGTCAGCAACCCAGATTGGAACTTTAATACCTGCAAGTTCCAGCTAAGCTGAAAGAACAGATCTTCCATGCTCTAAGCTCAAACTCTAGCTCATATACTTTATGACTTTGATGTCCCATCATTCCTCACAGAGCTGCCCATCAGTCAAGGGCGTGGTTAGTCTTTGAAGGGTCTATCCACACCCCTGAGTGATGGGCAGCTCTTTGAGGTTTCCTAGGATGTTTTCCTCTTAGCTGGTTGGTGTTTGTTCAGCACATTTAACAGGCATCCTGAAGTCTTCAGCCAGCCCCTCTGGACTGCAGTACTGTCTCCCAGGACAAGGATAATCTGCTGCCTGAGATCTCACAGAGTCCAGATATCTCAACACATTATGGGGAAATGGCTCTATTATAGGCTTTTGACAAAAGTCAGGATCAGAAATCACAGGTAAGTCATTAAATGTGTTAGGCAATGGGCTATAAAGGAGTTTGCTTTCCCTTATGTTGGAAGGCGGTAGACAGAGGTATTCTCAGAGTCCCCTAACTTAGCTGTGCTTTCTCCCTAAGAAGTAGTTCTCTCATATACCCAGAATGACAATATGGTTTTGCTGCTCCTGACTTTGGACCAGAAGAAAACAGGCCGTTTCTTCCACATACTATTCAGTGGAAACACACAGATTGTATAAGGTATTGCTGGGACATGCTCTAATGCCAAAGTAGAAAATAACCATTATACATTAAGAATTGAACTTGTTAGGACTTGCCAGACCCTCTATGATAAAGCAAGTGTCACCCACATGTAGTGTGTCCCCATTAAATTCTCGAGACTAAGAACTTGCAATAAGATTTGCTGGAACTTTCTCCTGTATGTGGCCACCTCATTGCAGATCTGACTTTGCATGTCTGGCTAACTAATCAGAAATGTAATCTTACAATGCACAAATATGTTACTTTCTACTTTAAATCTACATCCCACTTAAGATGTTACAAGTATTCAGAAGGTGCCAAATAAATACCAGTTATTCAATATGACCTTCAAAACTCTCCATAATACAATTCTAACCTACATCTTCAGCCTATCACCCACAACTCCCATGGGTGTATTTATGCATCAAGTGAACTGAGTTATGAGTTGGCATTGATTACCATTCTCATATTTTCACATCTGTGCCTTTGCTCTGCTGCTGTCCTGGTAGACTCTCCTTATGCCCACCTCTAAATTTCCAAGTCATTTCAAGTGCCATGTCAAAGTCACCAACTTCACAAATTTTCGGTCTTCCTTCCCTAGTGTGTGCATCTCTCTTTTTGCTGAATTTTTAGGGTTTATTAATATTTATTAATATAGAGGTTTTTGCATTTTTCATACTCCATCATTTACTTTTGTATTACCATAATCAGCTGCTTGGTAATTTTCACAAGGCTTTAAGATTTTAACATTTAGCACTGTATCCTTTGGAAAACAAATGCATTGGCTGATTTAAACTGCATTTTCTCAAAAAGGGAAAAATCTCTTTTAAAAGAAAATGTAGGAACAGAAGCTTCAAAGTAAAGCTAACAGGAGTGGTTCACAAACTTTAGTAGGCAAAACCACAGGGAAGTTGATTTATGACGTCTGCGACAGGGTCAGAAAGTTGCCTTTAACAAGCAACTGAAGTGATTCTGATGCAGGTGGTCTGAGTGCCACACTTGAAAAGACACTGCCAGGGAGAACACACAATTGCTAACGGAAGCAAAGGCAAATGCTGGCCAATGTGTGTAACAAACAATTATCTGTAATTTAAAGCTTAACTAGTTCTGGCTTCATGGTACAGAAAACTGGTCCAAATACAGAAGCGGTTGGCTATAAACAATGAAAATCTCATGATTAAAAAAGTGCAGTGAAGGGAAATCATACTGAAAAATTATTCTACACTACTTGAGAAGTAGACACGTAGAACTCTTTTTTAGAAAAAATAAAATAAACTGTATAAAAATGATTCTGTTGGCTTTAAAAATGGGAGGCAGAAGTTTCATCATATAGATACAATGCAAAAAACTTACTTAGAAACAGTCAATACAAATGTTAAATCATGTAATATCAATCTAGAGCCTAAGACAAAGTACCATACACTAGAGAAAGAGTAAAAAGAGTAAAAAAAAATGCTGAAAACAATCAAATTAACTAATTGCAAAAAGGTATCTAACTGCAATAGGCATTTGTCTTTAAATCATGCCTTGACTTTTCATCAATCAAAAGATACATATTTACTTTTAAATAAAATTTGTATTTATAATATAAAATGTTACAAACAAATCTCAATTTTTTTTTTTTCCAGCTAAAAGAACCTCTGAGTAAAGATAAAATCTCACTAGTAGCAATGGCTCCAATCTTGTTCCTACTTGCCTCTCCTGTAAAGGACTCCAGTCCCCATGAAAAAGTTCTCTCCATGCTTCTGGGAGAATTACAGAGGTGTCATAGAGTCTCAGAAATAGATCCTATTTTATTATACAGATGCTGAGTTGCTTGGCATCATCCTGTGTGCCACTATATTTGCCAAGTTCCTATCGTCTCTTGTCAGTCATCACTGAGTACCGCCTAGCCCATTAGCTACTGTAATGTCCCTCCACAGCCATGCCATTGGCACCACCCAGCTGGTAAACATCCAGGATCATGATGCTCTTTTGCAAAAAGAAGAAGGCTGCCTTCTATCTTCTTTAGTTCATACATTAAAGTGCACTCAATGCTCTAACTTAAGACTGACATTTTACAAAGTTTTCAGTCCTTTCTGCTTACAAAAATCTAATGTTTATGAAACTTAGATATAAACCCAAAGGTGACCAGGCCAAGAAGCCACTATGAATTATAGGCATACATACCCACCACCTTTCCAAATGCCTACACAACAATGTACATTACTCCGAGAGCTTCCCATTTGTCATGTCAATAAACTTTTGATTCTCCCATACCATCTTTGTCTAATTTCATTTATAGTCTAACAAAGACCACTGCTACTTAAGTTATAGTTATGCTTTGTTGTTTACATTAAAAACCACTTTTATAGTAAAAACATGCTCAAACAGGAGGAAATGTTACATTGTTTAATGTATGAAATACATAGGTATCATACCTATTAGAAGCTAGTCTCTTTTCTTTTTTAATCATAAGCTTAATTCCAAAGACTGCCTTGTGGATACTTATGCAGATTATGTAGTCAATAGCAGGAATAAAAGATATTCTATCAGGCATAATCAAAGGTTGTAAATTAGTGAATATTTTTGTTTGGTGTGCACAGTGTTCATAACTTAAAAAGTAATTAATTGAGAAAAGCTTAAACAGTAAAAATAATAAGAGCTGACATTTATTAAGTGCTTCTTCTGCAGGGCCTTCCATGAACTTGACTAATTTAGTGCTCATAAAATGCCACATGG
The DNA here is from genome assembly GCA_004026585.1 of Noctilio leporinus. NCBI lineage: Eukaryota > Metazoa > Chordata > Mammalia > Chiroptera > Noctilionidae > Noctilio > Noctilio leporinus. Next base: position 491,895 of record PVIW01000228.1, on the reverse strand, counting down.
TAGGCAGTGCTGCAACAACTCATATTCCCCAGGATAACAATCAGAGCCCTTCAGAAAGCACTATTTATTTTTTTCAATGTATGGCTGCCTTTCACCTGCCTCCAGCTATGGAACTGGCTGGAGACCTGGCTTGTAACCTGGTTATGTGCCCTGGATGGGGAATTGAACCAGCGACCTTTGGGGTTGCAGGCCAGTGCTTTATTCACTTAGCACTATTTTGAACCTCATTTTCCATTGAGAACAAAGAGGCATCAAACAGTTGAGTAACAGCAGAGTCATGGACTAGTAGGTGGCACGATTCAAATGCAGGGTTTTAGACTTCTAAAGCCTGTCCCAAGCCTCTGAAATCAAATTTCTTGTTACAACTTCTATTTCTGGCTCCTGTGGAAAAATCAAGATGATTTGGCAACATTAGCCCTTCATTTTGTTATGACCCCAATGGGTGGGAGGGGTAATGGCTGCTCTCCTGAGCCAGCTCCTGCACAACACTACTTAGCACAGTCCATTCTCTTGTGTCTCCCTGACCAGGAACTCTTTCCCATTATTCTTGCCTTGTTGCTTTTTCCATAGTCAAGGCAAAGCAAAAGTAAAAGATTCCTTGAACCTTATACAATCATGTCACTGCTGATCCTGTGTGCATGTGAGCTTGTGAATCTAGAGCTAGGTTTACAAACGGAGACTTAAAATTTAACAACAAATTTCAGAATTAATTTGTAGCTATATAATTTAGAGTTTCATTCCAAGATTATAGAATGTATAGATTTTGATCATAGGCTTTAGATCTAGACAGACCCAATTTAAATAAGAGTTTCACCACCTACTGCTTACATGACTTGGAAATAATTAAATTTTAAGCCCTGAGCCTCAGTGTCTATACTACTCAGTGTGTCTAATATTAAATAATATATGCAACCTATCCATACTCTTGAATAATTAGATCATGAAAATATAAATGAAACTTTATAAACTGTTGAGTACTGCTAAGTAGTTTCTGCATTAAATCTTAGCTTCATGTTTGAGTTTTAGATACAGAAACAGAAAAAATAAAGAAGTGTTCATATTAATTACTCGAACCTATACATGCCAATGATTTTACCCTTGTGACTTCTAGTAAGCTTTTCTTCAATTTATCAATGCTAAAGACAAATATCTTTCTACAGAGTTAGCAGAGATTTTGGCACATTGCTACTAAAATCCTGGTCAATGACTTTATTCCTCTAACAATTAAGCTGACTGATTATTTGCATGCATTCTCTAACACCAGCCTTGAGAAAGTAATTACTTGTTTGAAAGTATACTGGTTTCTTTACTGACAAAGCTTTTGTCAAACATGGATAATATCCAAAATGAAGCTATGATATCCATTATTTTCTAATAATATGCAGCTTTTTGTATTATAATGTTTGGATAGTGAACCGCCACAGCATTAGATCCGTGGGGCCTAATATTATTGAGGGCACAGCCAAGAGTTTTACAGAAAATAGACATCAAATAAATGCTTGCTCAAGAAGCAAATGAATAGGTAAATAATTAAATGCATAGCAGGAAGTGCATTGTATTCATACTCATTTTCGTAAGATAATATAAAACATCAGTTTCAGCATCAAAATAGAAAGTGAAAAAGGATTAAGTCATGGTCTCAGGCTTGCACCCCCCTCACTTCACTAGATTAGAGTTTCTCAAGATTTCAAAAGGTAAGAAATGAGATGCAAAGCTGCCTTTAGCTACTCCTTTGAGCATATGATTTTCTGAAAAGAATATGAAGAGGCTTCATAACTACTTTTATAAAATATACAAAGATTTCCCAAAGTTGAACTCAAAGGGGCATTTCTCATGGAAACTGGATGTAAAATCAATTTCCAAATGGCTACCCTACACTACTTCATGGACCAGCAGTTATTTCCAGAGAATTCCTTGAATGTTTTAGGATCAAAGAATAGTGTGAAGCCAAGTTCCTTGAATGAGAAGCCAAGTTCCAGTGAAGCATTTAATGGAAGCTTAGACTATTTTATTACCAAAAAGCATCAAAATGTCCATGAATTCATAACTCAAAATATGTTATAGTCAACAAAAATAATTTACATTTTTCAAGACCTGGCATCTATGAGAGCTCATTTTATTGACCCCAAAATATAAAAATATTTGGTATATTCTTATCTATAACAAGCATCAAAACTCAGTAATTTGGAGAGAAACAGCATACTGCAAATATAGCTTATGATTTGATAATGGAAACTATAATACACATTTTAAATATTTCAATTAAAATTAATATTAAGATATATTAAAATGTTAACAAGAGAAAATATTCTAATATTTAAAAAATAAAAGCCTTATTGTCTAAGACATGTTATATACTGGGAAATAGCTTAAAACAGAGAAAAACTATAACTTTTAATAATATAATGGATTAAAGCTATTTAATTCTTCTCCTTAGGTAAATAACTAGAAAGAAAGTGAAATGAAAATTCTGGTTAGAGTGAAACTAAAAATAGTTATAAACAGCATACCACAGTGTGCAAAAAATGCCTGTTAAATATTATGCCCCTTAGATCCCAATACTCAATGCAATATTTCATAGATCAACTAGAATGTATATTTCCTTAAAAGGTAGGCATGAGACCTCTGATCACCTAATTTTTAATCCTTTTGTTGAAAAAAACTTAGGCAGAGAGTGTGATAAGGAAACTAAGAGATTTGTTGACCTCTAATGTACATGATTCTAGAGGGATGACCAACAACAGCGGAGTTTATGTTAAAGAAAGAAATGCATAGCTTGGTCATATGTACTTTCAAAGAACCACTCTCTTCAATCATAAAATTTTCTAAACATAAAACAGGGTAAATGGAGGAAAAAATACTAATCACCTATTATCTTCTGACCTTATTCAACAGATCAGAGAAGAACAAAAAATTAAAAGACCTTTGGTTTCAGAGATGGTCACCTCAACTTTCAACCAGATGATTTCTACCCATTTCCACAGGATAATATTTAAGGGTGGGTACGTCCCCAGGATGCAAGACATCTAAGACTGATTTTGTTGTAGAATGTTTTTGAACTCAATATCTATAAAGAAATGAAAGAAGCAGTATTGGGTAAAATGAGAAATTGGGCTGTTATGTAGTTACAACAAAGGCACAAACTCATGGTGGCTCAGGAGTTGAAATTGCCTGTATAGCTGTCCCAGATGGCAAAAGGTACTGGCCTTTTATAACCTGACATTTCCAGTATTGACTGCTTCAATAGAGTGGGCATCACACTTCAACTGAGAGTAATTCCCAGCTGCTGGAGGAATAAATGCTTTATTCTTGAAGTTGGTGGGTGAAGATCAAGGCAGCACATGACAGTTTTCATTAAACACATTTGAATCTGTGCAACAGTGTAAATGCTGCTGAGAACAAAGGCTGTGGCTTGAAAAAATTCTTGAGAGGAAAATTATGAAAATCTAAAGTCAGTAAACAACAACGTGATGTCTGTCCAGGAAGTATCCAGCCATGTATTTAGAAAAAGCAACATTTATTGAAGAAGATACCAGAAATATTGTACACAGGACATTTTAGGGGTTTGTATATCATTTGTTAATAAATGATAAGCAAACAGTACGTTACGATCAGTGCTGGTGAGGAAAACTAAGTGGTAAAAAGATTAGTAGTGTGAATATAGGTTGTTGCTATTTTACACAGTGGTCCAGGTTAGGTGGTAGGCAGAATGGCCCCCCAAAGATGTAGACACGCTAATCCCTGGAATGCATGGATATATTTATCTTACATGGCAAAAGAAGCAGATATAATTAAGGTTATAGACTTTAAGATTTGGATATTATCCATGGGTATCTGGGTGGTCTCAATTTGACTCCTCAGTCCCCTTCAAAGTAGGCACCCTAGGACTTCACACAGTTCTCCCCATTGCTATCAGCTGCCTGTTGTGTTTTCCTGAATCTCATCTACAGTCTGAAATCTCTTCCCTTCCAAAGGTGATTTAGTTTTGGGGAAAAACCAGGAGTCACAGGGTGACAAATCTGGGCTGCAAGAGTGTTAAGACTCTTGGGGGATTTGATGTTTGGTAAAACATCAACAAACTTTGCACCAGATGGGACACATAAACAGGTTCTTTATTGTAATGAAGCTGCCAATTACCAGTTGCCCAGAGCTGCAGCCTCCTGAACCATACCAATAGTTTCCATGGAGGAATGTTCAAGCTCAATGCAAAATTTGATGCAGATTCATTGCTCTACTCAGTCATTTTGAATGTGATGGCCACACAGTCCACATAGTCACTCAATTGCATCTACTCCCCCTACCAACTAGTACAGCGAAGCTGTTATTGTTCACACATGCTCATTCCAGTTCACTCTCGTTGGCCACCAAGTCACATTCATGTTACACAAACTGTTCTCATTATATTAATAATGGCTGCACTTTTTCTGAACAGACCTCATATGATGCTTAGAAAGATGATGATAAAAATGGAAGGTGAATGATGTCCCGTGCATGAATTACTAATATTCCTAAACAGAACAGAAAGACAAAATAAGAAATAAATTCCCATATGATAACTAAACTAAATAAAAATATGAGTAATGAGTTCAAAAGAAATAAAAAGAAATGATTCAGAATAGATTAACTCTATCATGCTGTGATCAATTTATGAAAGAAAGTCCAAAGGAAATTGAGGCAGAATCAGTAGTAGATCATCAACATAGTTTGAATAATAGAATAATTCCTTATATAATAACATTTGGCACCAGAATACTAAAAACCAAAATTTTAGGCCCTGGTTAGTGGCTCAGTGGACAGGCACTGGCCATTGAACCCAAAGGTCGCTGGTTCGATTCCCCAGCCAGGGCACATAACCAGGTTGCAAGCCAGGTCTCCAGCCAGGTCCATAGCTGGAAGCAGGTGAAAAGCAACCATACATTCTGCTGCCCTCCCTTTCCCTCTTTCCAAAAATAATAATTTTTTTTTTTTAAAAAGGAGAAAAAAAGAAAAAAGAAATCAATGACTTATAAAAGACAAATTTTTCTCCAATCATAAGTCTTGATAAACTAATGTAACCTGAATGCTGTGTTTTATTTTATTTTTTCCTTTTTTTTTCCCATTTGGATACAGGAAAGTCCCTGTATCCAATCCCTGAAAGAGACACTCTCAGGTTGCCGACAAAATCTGTTCTTCAGTTGCAGTTCAGCATCCCAAATAAATGCTTTTATTGCCTTGTAGCCTTGTTTTTTCTCTCAACACTAGCTACACCATTCTACTAATCTTTACTGTAAAATGCAAAGTAGGTTCTGGCTTCAGGGTCTTGTTACTTGCTCTCTCCTCTACTTAGAATATCCTCCCATATAACTATGGAGCTCACTTCATCATTTATTTGGTACAAATGTCAGTTTCTCAGCAAGACTGTATTTGTTTTCTATCACAGCCAGAGCAAATCACCACAACTTAGCAGCCTAAAAAAATTAAAATTTCTTACTTCACATTTCCATAGGTGAGATGTCTGATTAGGCTTTCCTGCTTTCTCTTTATGTTTCACCAGGCCCAAATCAAGGTTTCAGCCAGTATAGGTGTTCAACTCTAGTCCTTAGGAAAAAATACATTTCCAAGTTTATTCAGTTTCTTGCAGTGATAGGACTGACATTTCTATTTTCTTGCTGGATGCCAGCCACTAGGTCAGGTCACCTATATTCCTCACCAAGTTAGCTCCTCCATCTTCAAACCAAGTGTTTTCCTTCTCATAGTTCTAAGCTCTCAGGCTCTCCTTTCTGTCAAATCTTTTCTGCTTTCAGCTGGATAAAGTTTCCTGCTTTAAGGACTCATAGAGTCAAATTGAGACCACCCAGATACCAATAGATAATATCCATACCTTAAAGTCTATAACCTTAATTATATCTGCATAGTTCCTCTTGCCATGTAACATAATATATCCATACATTCCAGGGATTAGAGTGTGTACATCTCTGGGGGGCCATTCTGCCTACCACCTAACCTGGACCACTGTGTAAAATAGCAGCAGCCTATATTCACACTACCAATCCCTTTACCACTTAGTTTTCCTCACCAGCACTGATCGTAACTTACTGTTTGCTTATCATTTATTAACAAATGACATACAAACCCCTAAAATATAATCCCATGAAGACAAATATTTTATACTGTTTCACTAGTACACTAATGTATTCCTAGTACCTAAAAGGGTACCTAGCGCATGGTAAACTTTCAAGTACTTGCTGGATAAATAGATTATATTTAATTGCATGAAAATATGCAAAAAACAATCAATCTTCTATATTAATCCATTTATTTCAAACATAGAGTAATGCCCTGACAAAAATCTGGCAATGATAGTTCAAACAAGGAAAACAGAGAAGTTAAGTACAGATAACAGACTGTTGCTTGTGTTGTCTCTAGAAAGAAAAATAAAATTAGTGGAAGATATGAAGATATTTTATACCTTATTCTGAATAATTTATTGTTTAAAACTTACAACAAAGATGCTTTTAGTTAATACTCAGGTAATTAAATTCTATACAGATAATTTTTTCCAAAACTAAAAAGCAAAAAAGAAAAGCAAGAAAAGCTTCTAATTATAGAAGCTTTTGATTTTTATCAAAGTTCTCATGGGGATCATTGGATATTAACAACAGGATTTTAATATTAACCAGAAAAAAATAATATAAACAAATAAAGCAACAATTATACATGAGAATACACACTTTTAAATGGCCATGCCTTTTGACTCATATCTGTTTCATTCTTGAATGTTAATGATAAAACTCACACCATCGCACAAAGAGGTAAGTAGAAGATTAATTTTACTGCACTGTCTGTAGTTATATAAACTGTAAATAAGTACATTTTAATAAAGCATTAAACAAAAATGCACTTACATATGATGGTGTGCTCTGTGGATCTTCTAAAGAATGAGATAGCAAGAAATATTTATTTGTTATGCTTTTTCACTATAAGATTCCCTTTACGGTTAGTAAATATATTGGGAAAATTCTTCAATACTATGCAACTATCCTATTTCTCCTCAGTAAGAGAAATATATTTACTAACCAGAGCACAGTGTCTTTATACATTTATTACTGTCCATAGCCTTATAATGTACAGTCAAAATACTGTTTTCCAAAATTAATGATATTAATGCTATTCATCCCTATCCCTTTCAGTGTGATTATATTAGTGATCTGTAATACCATTAGACTAATTAGCTATAGTTGGTATTCCATTTTAGGTTCAAGAAATACCATGAATTTTACATGCATAGCTATTTTATTTTGCAAATTTGGAAGTGATATTTTATCAAGTCAAGTTTTGTTAAATATGAAGAAAACACAAATCAATAAATCTCAAACAATTCCCAATTCATAAAAACACCTTTAAGCATGTCTAATACAATTATAAAACTGAATTTTCAGGGACAAAGTTCTAAGTACAATATACTGCAGATATTCCTTGGTTCTCTAGTGAGACCTTGGTTTGCAAGTTTCCACAGTTTGATTTCAGAGACTTAGCCACATTTCAAATATGACTCTTTACTGATTTATTGCCCTTTGAGCTCTCTGTGATTCCCTGAGGTAGTTGTGTTTACACTAGTCTTGGTACTTACCCAAGCTTTTTGAGTTAAAATAAAAATAAAACAGTAATTGAATACATTTAGTTCTATAGGTGAACTTAGTTTTCTCTGTATATTTACCATTCATTCTACAGCTGTCTTCAACTTTTTAACAAATGTGGAGCTGTAGTGAAGAATTTCTTAAATGTTAGAAAAATCAAAGCAAGTGATTCTAAATCAGGTTGCAGTCAGTTCCTTTTAACTGTAATTTCTATGTGTTCAGATTTTCAAAATGTACAGTAGCACATTCTGTAAGGACATATGATTTTCTTCTGTATTTAGGTTTAACTGTCACTCATAAAACACACATAGTACTGTACTATCAACAGAATAATTTCAAACACCTGACAACCATTGAGCAAACACAGGAATTCATTAAAACCTTGGGGAAGTTTTCTCTTCTGCAGTAAGAATAGCTTCACTTTTACTCCTGCACAGAATGCTAATGCAGAGAGTCTGTGATCAAAGTGTACTGGGGATGTGTTTTAGGATAGGGAGTTGCCCCATATTGGTGTTTTTGTTTGATCCTTTTGTTCAGTAAAAATGCTACTTTCAACAGAAGTACACACAGAAAAGGAGAGTGTGACAATGCTGAACAAGGAAATGAGGCAAGGCTGAGATGCCTTCTGATATTCTGATAAATCTAAAAGGTTTTCCTTTGCAGCGCAGCCTTTGCTATAATATTTTCTTCTCTGCTTTGGGCAATGTGACTGGCTGGACAGCTACAGCCTTTCTTTCCAGCTGGCAGGAGTGTACCTAGAAGTTGACAAGCAGCCCACTAATGTGGCTTGTACTCTTATTGCTGTGGACAGGCTGAAAATGCATTGCTTACTCTCATGCTCATTGCTGCAGCTGTTGCTAACGAGGTGTCTTTGTTTTGGTTTTAGGTTTTTTGGTTTTTTTTCTTTTCATAACCAAGTGAGACTCTAGATGTACTATGATAAGAAACAAATGTGGTTGTTTTTTTCGGGTGTTTTTCAGATCTACATAATCTTATCAGACCTGTCTGTAACAATCTTCAATTGTAAATGGCTTTATTTTGTGTGTATACACTACTGATGCTAGAATTTACACTTCAACATTATTTCTAAATGCTTTTAAGAGTCCCTAATTCTCATTTAGTTTTAGTTAAGATAAAATGTCATCTAGAACATGGAACTCTTACATAAAAATATATTTAACATTAAAATATAATGTTTTCAAATAGTTTTTAATAAAATGAAAGACATTAATAATATAATAATAATTAGAGTAGATAAAAACAAACTGTGATGTGATAAAACTGTATGTACCGCTAGTTGAATTTCAAAATATCAATAGTTGGAACCAAATAGAGAGTCCTGATATAGAACCAGACAGAGCCAAACAAACATGGTTCATTATTTTACACAAAGGTCCAAGATAATTTAGGTGTGAAACAATAGTTTTCTCAACAAATGGTGCTAAATAAATTGGATGTTTACATGACAAAAATTAAATAAAATAAAAGGAGCCTTGATCTCACACCATATGAAAGTTTAACTCAAAGTGGATGATGGATTTAAGTGTAAAACCTAAAACTATAAAACTTATGGAAGAAAACAGAAGAAAACTACTATAACTTGTGTTGGTCAAAGATTTCTTAGCTATGATGCAAAGAACACAAATTTATATATAAAAATTAATGAGACTTTATCAAAATTAAAAAGTTATTTTTTTGTCAAATGTACTTAAGAGAATTTAATAAGGCAAGTCACAGACTGGAAAAAAGTATTATAAAACCAGAATATATAAACAACTCTCAAAAATCAATATAAAGAAATAAACAGCCTGTGAACTCAAAGGTTGCTGGTTCAATTCCCAAGCCAGGGCACATAACCAGGTTGCAAGCCAGGTCTCCATCCAGGTCTGCAGCTGGAGGCAGGTAAAAGACAACCATACATTGATGTCTCTCTCCTTCCCTGCCTCCTCCTTTCCCCTCTCTCTAAAAAAATAAATAATTTTTAATTAAAAATAATAAAAATAATAAATGATGGGCATAAGATTTTAACATACCCTTATTCAAAAAGAAATATACATATATATGATTGCAAAGAAGCACATGAAATCATTCAATTGACATAATTAGTCATTAGACAAACAAAAGTTAAATTTTTATAAGATACTACTACATATCTATCATAAATATTTTTTTTTTAAAGGAGGATCATATAAAATGGTGGCAAGGATGCAGAATAACTGAATGCTCATATATTACTAATGAAAAAATAAAATGCTACAGCCACTTAGAATAAAGGCATATCTTTGCACAAAAACTTACACATGAAGCCCTGACTGGTGGCACAGTGGATAGGGTGCCAGCTTGCTAACCCAAAGGTCACTGGTTCAATTCCCCAGACAGAGCACACAACCAGGTTGCAAGCCAGGTCTCCAGCCAGGTCCGTAGCTGGAGGCAGGTGAAAGACAGCCATACGTTGATGTCTCTCTCCTTCTCTGCCTCTCTCCCTTCCCCTCTCTCTAAAAATAATAAATAAAATCTTTAAAAAACAACTTACCCATGAAAGTTATTAGAAACTTTATTGCTGACTGTCAAAAATGTGAAACAAAGCAATGTCTATCAACTGGTAAATGGATAAACAAACTGCAATACATCCATAAAGTCAAATTCCAGAGAACAACAAAAATAAACAAGCTATTGGTTTTCACAGAAACATGGATTCCTTTCAAAAGCATCATGCTCAATAAACTACACCAGAACTAAAAGGATGCATACTGTATGTTATGTTTATATGGCATTCTGAAGAAAAAAACTATAAAGACAATAATCAGATCAGTGGTTGTCACAGCCTGAGAGAAGAGGATGCATAGACCATGAAAAAATGCAAGGAAACTTTGCAGTGATTAAACTATTCTATACCTTGAGCAGAGTGGTGGCTCCATGACTTATGAATTTGTCAAAATTTATAAAGAATACACCTGAAAAGGATGAATTTTACTATGTAAATATTATACCTCAATAAACCAAGAAAAACATCTATATTACCTACTTCTTAGTGATAAAATTCTCATATATACATATACATATACACTACATACATATACATATACATATACGATATGAAAATATCGGCCGTGCAAACTGCTTTAACTATATTGATGTTGGTATGATACTTTATGGACAGACCATCTGTATGTAGTTCATAGATTGATTTAATTGATGGATAAGTGCATTTTTCTCAGTATTTTAAATCAGTTTGATTGGAAGTTGACTGCAAAGCTGATTCACAGCAGTGGTTGAGAATATAATACATCTCCTATAGAGTTCAAGTGAAAATTTTCTTTGGGAGAATTTAAAACTTGAATTCCAAATCAACTGCATAGAGATACTACAATATAGAAAAGAAGGATCTTTGAAGGCCTATCATCTGTGAGAAATCTTTTGAGCTCTTCTCCTAAATTAATAGCTATATTTCCTTGTGATTTTTAAAAGAGGGTAAACCAACTATAATTTCTCAATTTGTATAGTAGAAACAGTGATACAACTCTGTTAAAGGATTTTTTTCCAAAGAAGTAGTCATTGGTTAATATCAAAAGGACATTCACTATTCCAGGTTGCTGAACTATAATGTCAGGAGTTTCAAACTCATGTTAGTATAGAGGCCATTCCTGCAACAGCAATGGGTGCAGCCAATTTATTGTAATGTGATAGGCAATGTGGAAAACAAGACAAGCTAGAGAATGTGGGTTCTGTAAAAATGTCTGCATTTAAAATTTTAAACATACTGCTATTCAAACAAAACAATTGTTATTGAACATGACCACCTAGATGACCTTTTGATTTCTGGATTTGTGCATTACCATCAAAAGCATAGGAATTCTTTTTTATATATTATGAATTGGTTGTCAAAAAATAAATTGCATTGTTTATATAAAAATGTTTCTTTCTCCAAAGCAAATTTAATTTTTATAAAGTTAATACAAATTATTCCATTAAAAGTATCCATAGATAAAAGAAGAAATTACACAGAAAATTAGAAAACATTTTAAACTGAATTTAAAAAGCATTAGAATTTGTAGGATGAAGCTAAAGTAGTACTTAAAAGGAAATTCATATATTATGCTTATATTTAAAAATATTTTTAAGCAAAAACTAAGCTTTCAACATACAAATCTAATATGAGGAGATCTAAGTAGTAGGTAAATGTGGTACTTGGATTCTCCCAAAACCATATTAAAATTACAACTAAACTACAGAACATACATCATTTAGAGCTTATCTTATTTAACTAAATGGAAGTCCTATAACTAAGGCTAAAAAAAAAAGTCACATCTGTAGTGGTAGGAGGAGTGGAAAAGTGGAATGGCTGGTCCTATAGTTAAAAGTCAGGAGGGATATTTTGGTTGTGGAGATTCTCTGTAAGAGGCCAAAGGTTCCAGCCCTACACAAGACCCCCAGCCCCGGGTTTCAGTGAGGGAGGAGAAGTCTCCATAACTTCTGGCTTTGAAAACTAGAATGGACAGTGGCTGAGTAAGACAGCGAGCCCCTGGAGCCCAGGTTTTCCTCTTAAAAGGCTGCACATGAATTGCTCAAATTCAATTACTATGAATTCCAGCAGCTCAAAGGCACCAGGAACACACAGGGAGGAACTAAATTATCTGGCATCTGAGTGAGGACTTGAGAGGCAGCTTTTTCCCAGATAGAAATGCTGGCAGAGACCATTGCTCCTTAGTTGAGTCCTCCCACCACAGAGCCAGCAGGCAGGTCACATTTGTTCACGTCATCCTGGCTATTCCTTGAGGCCCGGCCTCACCCAACTTGCAGGCCTCCTCAAGCCCTTACCAGTGGCTTTTTCATACAAACAGTCTAACTTGGCTCATGCTGCTGACTCCTAAAATCTCACAAATAAGCAGAATCTTGCCTTTGCATACCCTGTACCTCTTAATAAGTGGCCCTATGCCTGGAACTATTAGCACTTGGTGTTGGTTCTCAGCTCAACTTCTCCAGGGCACCTCCAAGCCAAACATAAGGAACAGTCATCTGCAAATAGCTTTATAGCTCATATTGGGTGGCTCAAGCAGGGCTGAGCTGTGGCTGACCTTGGCTTACACCTCCCAGGAGGATCCAGAGCCAACACACCCATGGACAGCTTTAGACAACACCAAAGCACACCCAACCACTCCATTAGCAATACACTCATGGGGTGGACTCAGTGGGTATGTGAGCTCCACTGAAGTAAGTTCTGCTCCATGAGATGTGCCTCTGCACAGCAGATCCTCCATAGCAGTTAAAGAGCAGCCCTCACACTGATCAGCCTGGGGATAAGTCCCTCCCATTGACATGACAATAGCTATCAAGGTTCAACCCTAACAGGAGGGTGCACATAGCCCACACAAGGGTGGGGAGGCATACCTGGAGTTTCCAGCTTGGGTGGCTAGGAAGGCTGAATCTCTGGGCCCTGTGGAACATTTAGTACATAAAGCCACTCTACAAAGACCAGAAAACATAGTAGGTCTACCTAATACATAGAAATAAACACAGGGAGGCTGCCAAAATGGGGAGACAAAAAAATGTTCAAAATCAAAGAATAGAACAAAATTCAAAAAAAGAACTAAACAAAATAGAGAAAATAAATATACCACATGTAGGGTTCAAAGCACTGGTTATAAGGATGCTCAATGAATTTAGGGGAAGAATAGTGGAACTTAGTGAGAATTTTAACCAAAGAGATAGAAAACATAAAAATGAAGATGTAAAATTAACAAGAACCAGTCAGAGATGAAGAATACAGTAACTAAAATGAAGAATACATACTAGGAAATCCATAGTAGAGTAGATGAAGGAGAGGATCGAATCAGAGATTTGGAAGATAAGGAAACAGAAAATACCAAATCAGAACAGCAAAGATAAGAAAAAAATTTAAAAAAGAGAGAGAGAATAGTGTAAGCAGCTTCTGGGACAACTTCAAATACATGATCATTCACATTATAAGGGTACCAAATGAAGATGAGAGAAAGCAAGAAATTGAAAACCTATTTGAGAGGAGGAAACAAGATGGCAGAGGAATAAGTGGAGTTACATCAATCTCCTCTTGGGACCAATCTGGAGTTACAACTTAATTGGGGAGAAATCATCCAGAATAACCAACAGAACACCAGCTAGAGAGAAGTCTTATAACCACAGGCAGAACAGAAGAGGCTGAGACATGACTGGCAAAAACTGTGGAGACCTGAGAGAGCTGGCTGAGCTCCCAGGGGCAGCAGCTAAAGAGAATGGATCAGGGGCTCCACCTGAAAAGGGTGGGTTTTAAACCCCAAGAAGGGCTTTCCAGCCTCCAGCAACATAGCTGAGAGTAAAACAGTATCCAGCTGTAAAAAGCAAAACCTTGGGATTTGCTAGCCTGAGATGACAGAGTCAGAGAGTTAATAAACTGACCGCATACAAAAATACATTGACACCCACTTACCCTGGGCTCCAGCAGAAGGAGAGTACAGTGGACTAACAACACTTAAGGAAAGTTTGGAGTGGCAGCTTGGAGGAGAGAAATGAGGCAGCAGCCCACAAGGTCCCAGTGCTAACTCATTCCCCACACCACAGGCAAACTAAGCTATGTATCACAGGGATACCAGAAGGAGAAGAGAAGCAAAGGGTAGAAAACCTATTTGAAAAAGTAATGACAGAAAACTTCCCTAACTTGATGAGCAAAAATGCCACTCAAGTTCAGGAAGTACAGAGAGTCCCCATGAAGATGAACCCAAACAGGCCCACTCCAAGACACACATCATAATTAAAATGGCAAACATGAAGACAAGGATGGCAAATATAAGCAACAAGAGAGAAACGCCTAATAACATATAAGGGGGCTCCAATAAGGTTATCAGCTGATTTCTCAACAGAAACACTATAGGCCAGAAGGGAATGGCAAAAAAAATATTGCAAGTAATGAAAAACAAAGGCCTGCAACCAAGAAGACTCTATCCAGCAAGGCTCTCATTTAAAATGAAAGGTGAAATAAGGAGTTTCCCAGACAAAAGAAGGCTAAAAGAACACATCTCCTCCAAACCAGCATTGCAAGGGATGCTAATGGGTCTGCTTTAAAAAGATGAAGAAACAGAGAGAGAGAGAGAGAGGAATACACGTACAAAGAGGAAAAATGTCAATGAATAAATACTTATCAATAATAACCTTAAATGTAAGCAGATTAAATGCATCAATAAAAAGACATAGGGTAATTGAATGGATATGAAAACATGACCCCTATACAGTATATGGTGTCTACAAGAGACCCAACTCAGAACAAAAGATCAACATACACTGAAAGTGAAGAAATGGGAAAATATATTTCAAGCAAATGGACACGAAAAAAAGGCACAGAGTAGCTGATTGGACCAAAAACCAAAATTCAATCAGGGGACACATCTCGACTGTAAGAACAAATACAGGCTCAAAGTGAAAGGGATAAAAATGATTCTCCATGGAAATGGTATGCAGAGGAAAGCAGGTGCCACCATATTTATATCTGACAAAATAGATTTCAAGATAAAAAAGGTAATAGGAGAAAAAGATGTACATGTTAAAATGATAAAGGGGACAATATATTAAGAAGACATAACAATTCTCAATATACATGCAACCAAAGAGGAAGCACTAAAACACATAAAAAAGCTACTAATAGATCTAAAGTGAGAAATTGACAAAAACACAATTATAGTAAGGGATCTAAATACCCTATTAACTGTTATGGCTAAATCATCCAAACAGAAAATAAATAAAAAAATATTGGCCGTAAGTGACACATTGGACCAAACTGACATAATTGACATTTACACAGCCTTTCATTTGACCACCACAATATATGTACATTCTTCTTAATAAGCATGGTACATTCTCAAGGATAGACAATATGTTGGGACACAAAGTTAGCCTTAAAAAGTTTAGAGGACTGATATCATATCAAACACATTCTCTGACCATAATGCTTTGAAATTGAAAATCAGCTGCAAAATAAAGCAGGCAAAACCACAGATACGGGGAGACTAAACAACATGCTATTAAGAAAACAGCTGGGTTTGGGGGTGGGAGTAAAGAAGTGGGGAGTCTAGTCAAGGAACTAGTATAAATGACCCACGGACATGGACAACAGGGTGGGGATTGACTGTGGGATCAGGGGGGAGGTTGACAGGGCAGGAGGAATCAACAGAAGGAAAATGGGACAAC
Organism: Noctilio leporinus; assembly: GCA_004026585.1. Classification (NCBI taxonomy): domain Eukaryota; kingdom Metazoa; phylum Chordata; class Mammalia; order Chiroptera; family Noctilionidae; genus Noctilio; species Noctilio leporinus. The sequence goes on along the minus strand of PVIW01000228.1, from coordinate 476,086 downwards.
CGTAATAGAACAATTTTTTTAATTAAATAAAATAGAAAAGAAAAGAAAAAGGAAACAGCTGGGTTAAAGAAGAAATAAAAGGAGGGATCAAAAGATATGTAGAGACAAACGAGAATGACAATGAAACATACCCAAACTTTTGGGATGTAGCAAAAGTAGCAATAAGAGAAATATGTATATCATAACAGGCCTATTTCAAGAAATAAGAAACCTGGAATAAACAACTGAACATTATATCTTAAAGAGTTAGCAAGAAGAGTAAATGCAGCTCAAGTTGAAAAGACAAGAAATAAAAATGAGAACAGAATTCTCCTTCCATCACCATGTATCCTCTCTATATCCTCCTCCACCTCCCCCATACCCTTCCCAGCAATTAATTACCACAATGTTGTCTATATTCATTAGTTTTTTTCTCTTTTTTCTTCTTTGCTCAGTCCTTTGTTCACCTAGCCCCCCAATTCCCCTCCAACAGCTGTCAGCCTGTTCTCTGTGAATGTGTATATATTTAGCTTGTTATTGCATTTTGTTCATTAGACTCCACAATAAAGTGCACTGATGATGTGTTGTGGAATTGTGTACCTGAAATCTGTATAATTATATAAACCAGCATCACCCTAATATATTTAATAAAAAGGAAAAAATAGAAGGGAAAAAATAGAACAGTATTAAATGAAATGGAGAATGGAAAGACCATATAGAAATTAATGCAACAAAGGCCTGGTTGTTTGAAAAGATTAATAAAATAGACAGACCTGAACCTAGACTCATGAAGGGAAAAGAAAAAACACTAAAAATAAACAAAATAAAAAATGAAAAAGTAGAAGTCATGACAGACATCACAGAAATACAAAGGATGACATTAGAATACTATGAAAGACTTAGGGACTTCCAAATTCATAACCTATAAAAAATGGACATGTGGTTAGAAACATGTAACTTTCCTAGACTGAATCACAAAGAACTAGAAAATCTAAATTGACAAATCAACAGTGAGGAAATTGAAACAATCATTAAAACCCCCTACTAAGAAAGCCTAGGACCAGAGGCTTCTTTAGTGAACTCTACCAAACATTCAAAGAAGGTTTAACACCTCTCCTCAAACTCCTCCAAAAAATGAAAGAAGAAGCGATCCTTCCTAACACATTTTATTAGACAATATACCCTGGAACCAAAACCTGACAAGAACAATTCAAGAAAAGGAAATCATAGTCCAATATCTATGATAACTATAGACACAAAAATCCTAAACAAAATACTAGCAAATTGAATACAATAATACATTTGACAGATTATATATCACTATCAATTGGGTTTCATTCCAGGGGCACAGAATGGTTCAACACGTACAAATCAATGTAGGTGATACACCACATCAACAAAATAAAGGATAAAAATCATACAATCATATCAATAGATTCATAAAGAGCACTTGTAAAGACATAACATCTATTTATGATTAAAGCAGTTAATAAAACAGGTATAAAAGGAAAATACCTAAACATAATAAAGGCCATATAAAGCTAACCCTCAGTCAATATCATATTAAACAGTGAAAAGCTGAAAGCCTTTCCTCTAAAATTAGTAACAAGAAAAGGATGCTGCTCTCATCACTGCTTTTCAACATAAAACAGGAAGTCTTCGCCACAGCAACCAGGCAAGAGAGAAGATACAAGGCATCTAAAGTGAGAATGAAAAAGTAAAATTGTTACTTTTTGCAGACAACACAATTCTATGTATAGAAAATGCTAAAGCCCCCACCAAAAACTTCTATAAACAATAAACAAAGTTTCAAGATTCAAATCAATGTACAAAAATTCCATTGTACCCCTATATATTAACAATAAACTTTCAGAGAAAGAATTGTTAAAAATCAATTCCATTTGCAATTGCAACAGGAAGAATGATGGACCTAAGAACAGACATAAAGGATATGAAAGATCTATGCACTGAAAACTATAAGATAATGATATGAATTGAATAAGACCCAAAGAAATAAAAAGATATTCTGAGTTTATGAATTGAAAGACTCAACATAGCTAAAATTGCCACATTACTCAAAGAAATATACAGATTTGATGCAATCCACTTCAAAATCCCAAAGGCATTAAAAAAAATAATCACGTTTGTATTGAACCACAAAAAAGCACCAAATAACCAAAGAAATTCTGAGAAAAAGCAAAGCTGGAGGTACTACCCCTAATTTCAAATTATACTGCAAAGCAACTATAATCAAAACAGCATGGTTTGGAAGAAAAAGAGGCATGCAGACCAATGGAATGGAACTGATACGCAGAAATAAACCCACATATGTTTGGGTAAATAATTTTTGTTAATGTACCAAAAAACATACAATAAAGAAAATAAAGCCTCTTCAATAAGTGATACTGAGGATATTGGAAAGCCACATGCAAAAGAAAGAACTAGATGGCTATTTGTCACCATATACAAAAATTAGCTCAAAATGGATCAAAGATATAAATTAAACCTGAGATAATACATTGCATAGAACAATATATAGGTACTAAAGTTATGGACCTTGGCTTTAGAAAGGATTTTATGAATTTGATCTTCAAGGCAAGGAAAGTAAAAGCAAAAATAAATCAATGCCACTATACCAAATTAAAAAGTCCCCCACACAAAAGAAACCATCAACAAAACACGAAGGCACCAATCAAATGGGAGAAGATATTTGCCAACAATAGCTCCAACAAGGGGTTAATATCCAAAATATATAAAGAACTCACACAACTCAACAACAACCACCACCACAACAAATTCAATTTAACAATGGGCAGAGAACCTGAGCAGACACTTCTCCCAAAAAGACATACAAATGGCTAACAGATATATGAAAATATGCTCAACTTTCAGTAGCTACTAGTGAAATGCAAATCAAAACTACAATGAGAAACCATGTCACACCATTACAATGCCTATTACCAACAATTAATAACAAGTGTTGGAGATGTTGTGGAGAAAAAGGAACATTCTTTTACTGCTGGTGGGAATGTAAACTGGTACAGCCACTGTAGAAAACAGTATGGAGGCTCCTCAAAAAAATAAGAATAGAGTTACCATATGACCCAGTGATTCATCTTTTATTTATCCAAAAAATTTAAAACATTTACTTGTAAACATATATGTTCTTGTTGCATTATTAATGGCAGAAAAAACATGGAAATGACCAAGTATCCTTTGATAGATGATTGTATAAAGAAGATGTGGTACATACATACAATGGAATACTACTCAGCCATAAGAATAGATGAAATACTGACATTTGTGAAAACATAGATGGATTATGAGATTACCATCCTAAGTGAAATAAGTCAGATGAAAAAAGTCAAGAAACGCTGGATCAAAAGTCAGTTCCATTTTTAGTTTTTAAAGTAAATTCCATAGTGGCTGCACCAGTCTGCATTCCCAACAACACTGCACTAAGGTTCCCTTTTCCCCACATCCTCACCACCATTTGTTTGTTGATTTGTTGATGACTGCCATCCTGCCTTTTGATCCAGTGATTCTACTGCTAGCATTACACCTGAAGAACCCTGAAACACCAATTCAGAAGAACCTATGTACCCTTATTTCATAGCAGCCCTTTTTACAATAGCCAAGTGCTGGAAACAGCCTAAGTGCCTATCAGTGGATGAATGGATCAAAAAGCTTTGGTAAATTTACACAATAGAATACAACAGAGCAGAAAGAAAGAAGAAGCTCCTACCTTTTACAACAACCCAGATGGAACTAGAAAGTATTATGCTTAGTGAAATAAGCCAGTCAGTGAAAGACAAATACCATATGATCTCACCCATTACAAGACACTAATGAATAAAACAAACAAGCATGCAAAACAGAACCAGAGACATGAATGAATACAAGGAACAGACCTTCAATGTGTAGAGGGGAAGGAGAGGGGGGAGGAGGAAGAAAGAGGCAAACAAGGGGAGAAGTTTAGTCAAAGAACTAGCATGGATCCATGGATATGGACAACAAGTGGGATTGACTTTGGGGGGAATGGGAGGGTAGAAGGGGAGAGTGGGGGCGGGGAATGAGATGAATGGAATCAACAACAATAAAATTAAATTAAAACGTCAAGAACCACATTATTTCACTCATATATGGGATATAAAACTGAAAGCAACAAATAAGTAAGATGAAGAAAAAGTCATAGACATAGATAACAGTATGGAGGTTACTAGAGGGGAAAGGAGAGGGGAAGATAGTAAAGGATAAAGGGGGTCAAATATATGGCGATATAAGGACATTTGACTTTGGGTGATAAACATACAATGCAATACATTAATGATGTTTTATAGAAATACAAACTTGAAACCTATATAAGCAATATTAACCAATATTTCTTTAATAAATTTAATATTTTTTTTAAAATGCAAGCAGGGTTTAAAGACCCTACTTATCAATAATATATCCAATAATGACTTATATCCAGATTGCATAAAGAATTCTTACAACTCAAAAATATAAATACAAAGGTCAAATAGAGACCATTTTTAAAAAGGTCAAAATATAGGAATAGACATTTCATCCTGGAAAATATATGAAAAGGTAATAAGCATATAAAAATTTGGCCATTGCCCTGGCTGGTGTGGCTCAGTGGATTGAGTGCTGGCCTGAGAACCCAAGCAAGGGTTGACAGTTTGATTCCCATTCAGGGAACATGCCTAAATTTCTGGCCAGTTCTTCAGCCACATCCCCAGCAAAAGGAATGCAAAAGGCCACCATACATTGATGTTTCTATCCATTTCTTCCTCCCTCTCTTCTCCTCTCTCTAAAACTAATAAGTAAAAAATTTTTAATTCCATTAAAAAAATAAAATATAAATATATAAAAATTTGATCATCATTATCAGTTTTCAGGCATATATAAATGAAAACTTCAATGAGATCTCATTATGCTACCACCTGAATGTAAGAAAAAAGAAAATAAAAAATTGTTGGTGAAAATGGGGAGATTATTGCTCTTGCATTGCTGGTGGGAATGTAAAATAGTAAAGCTACTTTGGAAAACATTTCATCAATTTATCACTAAGAAGCCTACTCATATATCTGCTCAAGAAAAATACAAACATTACATCTACAAAAAAAGGCTTGTGTATAAATGTTCAGAGAAAAATTATTCATAATATTTAAAAAAACTGAAATAACCAATTGTCCATTAACTGGTATAATAAGAAAGTGGCATATAAATACAATGAAATATTATTCATTATTATGAAGAAACAAACTACTGATATATGTGCTACAATATGAATGGTCCTTAAATCCATTATTCTAAGGAAAAGAAGACAGATGCAATAATATATATATATATATTCTAGGATTCAATTTATACAAAAATTTCATGAAAGGCAAAGATGATTCATGGTTCTCTGAGACTGAATGGTAGAAGCAGAGACTGACTTCAAATGGGTATAAAAATACATTTTGGGGTAATGGAAAAGTTTTAAAACTGAATCGTGGTGATGGTTGCAAAACTCTATATATTCATTAAAATATTTTAATTGTACTCTTACCATATACTAATGTAATTTATATACCACAAAAACTAAAGAGAAAAATAATGAGCTAGTGACAGTTATTTTCCAACTTAACAATTCTGTATTACAGGGGAACTTGAGTTCTAACAATATCAAAAGGAAAAACAAAGCTTCCTTTGCCCTCTTTCCCCTTTGCTTACCCAATTTAATGTTGATACATTAAAGTCTTCAGGTTCTGTCCTACATTTATTATTTACTCCAGCCTTTTTCCAGCATGTCTAGCTGAACAGTGGAGCAGGGACTCAAAGCTATCAATTCTAAGAGACAAAATTTCACAAATTATGTTCCACAGATGTTAATGAGCATCATTTCCCATCCCCACAATTTGAAAATATTTTATGTATCAATAAGTTGGATAACAATGGACTAAAAATTTAAAAAGGAACATTTTTTCATTATCACAGAGCTTCTCAGCATCTTTGGCATGTTATTGTAAAACTTATTTACAGTACAAAAAATAATGTATTATGTGACCATATGCAGCCGCTCAGAAACCCACTGACACCAACTTCAGTGATTAACTACAAAGCCCAAGCGTATGATGGGGTCACTAGCTAGCAGGCAGGTAAGAGAATGGAGAGAGAATGTGTGCAATTCCCTAATCACAGCTCCATTATATGATTACATTTAACCACAAGGGAGACTGGAAATGCAGGCACAACAAAAAAGAAGAAACAGGTGTAATTATCATCTAACCAGTGTTTTTTTTTTTTTTTTGTTGTTGTTGTTGTTTTGTTTGTTTGTTTTTTTTTTAATGAAAATATCTCATTTCATTCTTTGGTTTGTACTCCCACAAGCTTCCCAGTGATGGATAGAATATGACTATAGCTTGATATACCCTATATCTCTTCTATAGAAGAATACGATGTATCTGACATGATTTCTCCAAATTTGTGTGTCTACTCTTTGTCACCTGACCCCTTTGTGTTCTGCTACATATATATTTTTAAAATTATTTTACCTAAAACGTCCATATAATATAATCCTGTTGGGAGAAAGTGCTTTTCTTCCAAGCACTTAAAACATTTTTTTTCCTCTAAATGCATAATGTGTTTATGTTACCTACAGTTTCCTCAGGTTGTTTCTTTAAAAAAAAAAAGGACTGATGTTTGTGGATTGCTTTATAGTTTTCACGTTACTTTTGGAGGCAAAAATCCATTTAATCATCATACTTTTCCAGGAAGGTATATATATCATACCCTTATTCTACAAATAATCTGCAGATAGGGGAGTAAAGTGTACCTTGTTACTGTCACTGAAAAATAGTGAGACATATTCTAGGGAATATCTCACAGGAGTCCCTGGTACAAGTTAAAATCAAATAAGATTGAGAGATATTGCATCTCAGTCATTCAGGGGCAATTCTATTTAAATATCAACTTTGATATTTCTTTTTTTAGCTTTTTAAATCTAACTGGAGAGCCAGACATTTTCTACTTAAGAAGATCTCCTATTAAGAAATTAAATAAAATAAAATTGGAATGAAAACAAATGATAGAGATACTCGAATGCCAAGAAGAAAAAAGAATGTTGAGATTTTCCATATAGGTTACAGAAGCCAATTATTCTATAACAATTATCTATATCTAAAATTATTCTATTTATTTGTATCTGCTGAGCAGAAGATAAGGTAGTATTATGAGAAATCATGTGCAGAACAACTAGATAACATAGATGAAATACATTACTAGAATATAAACTACCAAAACTAATCCCATGAAAAGATAATTTGAATACATGTATAACAAAAACTGAATTAATGAAAAAATTTTCCACCCTGAAAAGTCCAAGGCCAGGTGACTTGGTATATTCTACCAAACGTTGAAAAAAAAAAAAAAACCTAACACATACTGTTAGCAAGCTAAGAGAAAGAGAGAGAGACAGAGACACAGAGACAGAGATAGAGACAGAGACAGAGACAAACTTCACAATTTAGTCTCCGAGGTCAGTGTCTTACTAAGTACTACAACCAGGCAGACAAATTTAGAAAGGAAACTCAAGAACACTAACAATAACTCTTGTGAATATAAACACAAAACCCTGAATAAAATATTAGAACACTAAAACTTGTAAAATATAAAAAAGATTGTCCCATTACCAAGTGGGATTCTTCCAATGAATGAAGAATATCCCAGAATTGACCATTGTTCTAAGTCATACCAATAGAGTCAATGATGAAAAAATGAATGGTCATCTTGATAAACAAAGAGAGATAATGATAAAATCCAGAGTTCTGTGCCATGAAATCAAACGAGAAACTAGGAACAGAAAAAAACTTCAACCTGATAGACAATATCTATGGAAAGCTAACATCTAACAGCAATGTGCTACAGTAAAAGACAGAACACTGCTGACCTAAGATATGCCTGATGCAGTCACTCTCAGTCAACATTGTGGTTAAATTACTAGAGCCAAGGTTATCAAACAAAAAAAAAAAAAGAAAGAAAGAAAGAAAGAAAGAAAGAAATCCAAATACCCAGATAGGAAAGATATAAGATTATGCTTATTCCTAGATTACAAGATCTTTTATATAGGAAATCCAAAGAAGTTAGAAAATTATATATATATATATATATATATATATATATATATATATATATACCAGAACTAATAAACAACTTCAACAGCTCATAGGATAAAAGATGTATCTACAAAAAATTAATACTTAAATTTGCATTAATACATTAAAAATAATGTATCAATACATTTAAAATATTTTGTTAAACTTATTCAAAATTATTTAATATATTTTGACACTACTGTAAATGAAATTGTAGTCTTAACAAAATAGGTGTAAGACCTTTATAATAAAAACTATAAAACATTCATGTAAGTAATTCAAGGAGACCTAAAAATTGAAATGACATTCCATGTTCACAAATTAGAAGACAATATTTATAACATGGCTACACTCTCCAAATAAATCTACATATTGAACATAATCATTATCAAAATCCCAGCTGGGTTCTTGGAGAAATTTAAAACTGCAAATTTAAATGGAAATACACAGGTCCCAGAATAGCCAGGACCACACTGAAAAAGAAGAAAAGGTATGATCATTCAAACTTCCCAATTTTAAATCTTACTATAAAGCTATAGTAATCAAGATAGTAACATATTGACATAAACAGAGACTTAGACAACTAGCATAGATTGATCGTCCATAAGTAAACATTTACATTTACACATTTACAGTTAACTAATTTTCTTACAAATGTGCCTAGTTAATTTAATAGGGAATGTAAATTCTCTTTAACAAATAGTATCAGTGTAACTGGATATCAAAATGCAAAGAAATAAAATTAGACCCTTTGCTCTAACAACATATGAAAATTAACTTAAATGGATTTTTACCTAACTATAAAATCTAAAACTATTATTTCCATAGAAGAAAATATAAATGCAAATAAATCTTTGTTATTTTAGCTTAGGCAATGATTTCTTAGATGTAACACCAAAATTATAACCAATAAAGGAAAATGAGATAAACTGAAAGTCATCAAAATTAAAAACTTGTATTGTAAAGCACACCAGCAAAGGAATATTTGCAAATCACATATGTAATAAAGTTATGTTATCCAAAATATATAACAAATACAGTGTTTGACAATTAAAAATAAACCATTTAACTGATCAAGAATTTAAATAAATATATCTTCAAAGAACACATACAAGTATTCTATAAGTACATGAAAACAAGATCAATATCCTTCAACATTAAAGAATTACAGATCAAACCACAATGAGACAAGAAAGACAAAGTTTAACTTCAGTAGCCGCTTAGTTCTTCCTTTTGTGACCTTTCCTTCCCATTCTAACCCAAGCCTTTTTCAGTCTATGAAATATACTAACAGAAGGGCACCAGAAATTTACAATTAACAGAGGACACCACTTGTGTTGCATTCTCTTTATAATGATGAGCTCTGGATTTATGCAGCACCTTGGCCTCAATATATATGAAATTGTAATAATGAGAAAACTTTCATGGTAGTAATATCAGCAAGATGGCAGAGCAGAAAACCCTAGACCTTTCTCTTGTCCACAAACATACAAATCCAGCACAATTCTGATAAATATTCTTTGTGAAAAGTCCAGAAACTAACAGGAAGGCTCTTACACTCCAGGATGATGTAAGACCAGACTCATCAAAGGTAGTAGTAAGAATGAGAAACCCTCTCACCTAAGTTCCTGCCACAAATATAGTGCCTTACATCCAGAAACAGACTTCCTAGCTCCCTTCCTCATTTTTCTGAGGGGGCTCCCCACAGGATTGGCTTCTGATTTAGCAATCTTGGAGCTCTGACAAGTCCAGCATTGTCTACTCACCTCTGGAAAAACGGAGATGGAGATTTGGGCTGACAGACACCACAGGTCCTTACCCTACTCAGCACAAAGCAAGCAAAAAAATAAATAAATAAATAAATAAATCCAAGTTCACAACTTACCTCTAGGAAGGAAAAGAGTTGATCCATTCATCCAGCACTCTAACTTCTCCTGGGCTGACCAAAATGTTTTGCCATTCTTGAAGTTCTAATGGGTACACTATAATATAGCAACCTGGGGAAGAAAACAAATGGTGGCTTGGTCCAGTAGACACTATATGTAGATATTTCCCACCCATGCTCAGCACAGAATGCTACATAGTAACCCAGTTTTTCTGTTTCCCCCAAGGAGGGAAAAAGTTGAACAAGTAGAAGCACCCACATAACACTTGACTTCTCCAGGGACGCCCAAAACACTGGCATCCAACTTGCCAGCCTTGGAGCTCTGATGGCTATGGATGGAATAGTCTAGCTTCCTGAGAAATAACACATGGTGTTTTGAACTAGATGCCATAGCTCCCTGCCCCCTAGCTCGGCACAGAGCAAATGGACAAAATTCACAGCTGCTTGCTTATTCCGGGAGAGGAACAAAGTTGGTAGAGATACCCAGACGTCCAAACAGGGCTAACTGGTAGGAGTCTTTACATACACAAGTCCGGTTTGTGAAGACTGGGAGAGGTGCCTGCTTTGTTTAATGTCCAGATAATTCTTAGAGGTGACTGAGCTTAAGTTACCAGGTTAAATAGACCATTACAACTATAACATATATTACATAAGCCTCAAGCTAACCACACAAACATGCCTGTAGAAATTGCACAAAGGAAAGCAGGGATCCAAGTATATCCATACAGAAAATAAACATAGCATAGGAAGGCAGGTAAAAAGGGAAATGCAGGTTGTGTTCCTTTTTGTCATTGTTGTTGTATTACATCCATCCCCTTTTAGCTCCCTTCTGTCCCCCTCCCCACCCACCCATTCCCCCCAAAGTCAATCCCACCTGTTGTCCATGTCCATGGTTCCTTTATACTAGGTTCTTGTCTAAGCTGCTCCCCTTTCTTGCCTCTGCCTCCCCCCTCCCCTCAATCCCTTTCCCCCTGACCACTGAAGGCCTATTCCTTGTACTCATATACTTGGTTCTGTTTTGCTTGTTGTTAGTTTTGCTCATTATTGTCCCATAATGGGTGAGATCATATGATATTTGTCCTTCACTGACTGGCTTATTTCACTAAGCATAATACTCTCCAGTTCCATCCATGTTGTTGCAAAGGGTACAAGGTCCTTCTTTCTTTCTGCTATATAGAATTTCATTGTGTAAATGTACCAAAGCTTTTTGATCCAATCATCCACTGATGGGCACTTAGGCTGTTTCCAGCACTTGGCTATTGTAAATAGTGCTGCTATGGACATAAGTGTACATAGGTTCTTGTGAATTGGTGTTTCAGGATTCTTTGGGTATAGTCCAAGTAGTGGAATCACTGGAAATTTTAATACCCTGCTGTCAATGATGGCTAGATCTTCCAAACAAAGTGTCAACAAGGATATTGTGGCATTGAGTAACACTCTAGATCAAATGGACTTCATTAATATTAATAGAACATTTCACATCAAAGAAGCAAAGTATACATTCTTTTCAAACATGCATGGATCATTTACAAACATACATCATGTGATAGGAAACAAAACAAGCCTCAATAGATTCAAGAAAGTAAAATCATATCAAGCATCTTCTTAGATTACAATGGCTTGAAACAAACAAACAAACAAAAGCACCTCAAAGAAAAAACTCAAAAACATTAGAACACATGGGAACTGAATAACATGTTAATAATAATGAATGGTTACCAACGAGATCAAGAATTTAAGATGTAATAATTATATAAACTACTGACATATTTACAAAATTTTATATTAACTCTTCAAAATACAGTATATACTTTATAGTATATTACAGTTTGAATTAGCCACATTTTAAGAGGCTACCATATTGAACACTGCAGAGTTAAAGAATAAAGAAGATGCTGGCCTGTGAACCCAAAGGTCACTGGTTCGATTCCTAGCCAGGGCACATAACCAGGTTGCAGACCAGGTCTCCAGCCAGGTCTGTGGCTGGTGGCAGGTGAAAGGCAACCATACATTGATGTTTCTCTCCCTCTCTGCCTCTCCCATCCCCTCTCTCTGGAAATAATAAATAAAATCTTAAAAAAAAAAAAAAAAAGAATAAAGAAGACTAAATTTGGGGGAAATTTAGTTATTCTATTTTATTTATTTTAGCTCAGGAAAAGTCTGCCTATAACTAAGCAAATGCAGGTAAGACCTGGGAAGGATAATTATGAGATGAAATTTTTTCAGGGACAAGAAAAAAATCAAAAAGTATATGATAGCAAATGAAAATGAGCACACAACAGCACAGAACCTATGGGACACAGTGAAGGCAGTCCTGAGAGGAAAATTCACAGCAATACAGGTCTACCTAAAAAGGATTTAAAAATTATCTCAAATAAATAACCAAACCCAGTATCTACATGAACTAGAGGAGCAACAATAAAGCCCACAGTGAGGAGAAGGAAGTGAATTATCAATATAAGGGCAGAATTAAATGACACAGAGATTTATAAAATGATCCAAAGGATCGGTGAACCCAGGAATTGGTTCATTGAAAGATAGACAGAATTGACAAATCTTTAACCTGACTCATCAAGAGAAAAAGAGAACCCAAATAAATAAAATCAGAAATGAAAGAGGAACAGTAACAATGAGTGCTACAGAAATATAAAGGGTTGTAAGAAATTACTATGAACAATATATGCCAAGAAATTGGACAACATAGGCAACATGAATAAATTTCTGGAAACATATCATCTCCTAAAACTGAATCAAGATGAAGCAGAAAGCCTAAAAAGGCCAATAACAACTTATGAAATTGAAACAGTAATCAAAGAACTCCTGGCACACAAAAGCCTTGGACCAAGTAGCTTCAAAGGTTAATTTTACCAATCAAAGAAAAACTAACATCTATCCTTTGCAAAACAATTCAAGAAGACAGAAGACTCCCAACTCTTTTTTACAAGGCCAGAATTACTTTAATTCCAAAATTCTGCAAAGACACCACAGAAAAAGGGAGATTACAAGTCAATATCTCTAATGAAAATAGATGCTAAAGTCCTCAATAAAATATAAGCAATGCAGATCCATCAATACATTGAACAGATCATACACCACAATCAAGTGGGATTTGTCTCAAGGATATTAAGATGACATAGCATTTGCAAATTAATAAACATAATACATCACATAAACAAAATGAAAGGCAAAACTAACATGGTCATATTAATGGATGCTGAAAAATTTTTTGACAAAATCCAGCACCCATTTACAATAAAACACTAAGCAACGTGGGAATAGAGGGAGCGTACCTCAGCATAATAAAGGCCATATACAAGAAACCTACTGCCAACATCATACCCAATGGGCAAAAACTAAAAATGTTTTACTTAACATCAGGAACAAGATAAATGCACCCACTTTCACCAATCGTATTCAACATAGTATTGGAGATTCTAGTCACAACTAGACAAGAAAAGGAAATAGAGCCATCCAAATTGGAAATGAGTAAGTAAAACTATCATTATTCACAGACAACATAATAGTGTGCATAGAAAACACTGTAGTCTTCAAAAATCTACTTAATGAATGAATTTGGCAAAGGAATACAGTCGATATTCAGAAAGCAAAGGCATGCTTGTACACCAACAATGAATTATCAGGAAGAGAAACTAAAGAAAAATATCCCATGTACTATAGCAACAACAAAAATAATGTACTGAGATATACTTAACAAAGGAGGTAAAAAATCTGTACTTGGAAAACTATAAAACACTGATGAAATTGAGAATACAAATAAATGGAAGTGTATGTCATGTACATGGATTGGAAGAATTAACATCATTAAGATGTACATACTACATAAAGCCATCTATGGAGTTGATGCAAATACCAAAAGCATACTTCAGAAATTTAAAACAAACCTTCCAAACTTTCCATATCAGTTTCCTATACTGTAGAATGGTAATACATAGTGGTTAAGAGAAAAGGCTCTGAAATCAGACCTCATGCCATCAAGTCCTTACCTAGCCCTTTTCTGGCTCTTTGAAATGGGACAATTGACTTTTTACTTCAGAGTTTTCAACTCTGGGATAAGATCACCAACATAGTAGCTATCTCATAAGTTTGCTTTGAGGATTAAATATATCAAGTTATGTATACATTGTAAGCTTCTAGTAATTGTTAACTGTTTCTGTTTCCATGAAAACAACTTATTTAGCCTCTCAACTTAGTTATATGCAGAGTAAGACACTGAGAAGCATGGTTTTAATTTCATAAAAAATATTTTAGTTTGACACATAAAAGTTTACCTTTACTTGCCTTTGGTGAAGGTTTTAAACATTATTCTTAATGTAGGAGGCACTTTATTTTTTCCCCTTTTTGAAAGTGATCATAGTTCTCCAAGTTCGTGTGTGTGTATGTGTGTGTGTGTGTGTGTGTTTAATTCACAAACATTTCCAGAAATTCTGATAAAATTTCTCATACCTTTAATCAGAAATGGAAATAAACGCTCAAATCTTGAACAGGTTTAGAGACAACAATGTAAAGAACAGATTTTCTTACAATGAGTACAAAACACGATAACAGACAACCAGAGTATCTTCTTTCATTTTTGACCTTTAATTGAAAGATTGAAGATAAGTAGTTCCTGCAAGAAAGCAAGAGGCTGCTTTGACTTGCCCTACAGCTTCAAGTGAAAAAGCTTCCTGGAAGCTTTACTATATATTATGAATCACGCTCTTGTCGCTCAAAGAAGTTCAGGGCTAAGTAAAATGCTGGAAATAGATTGATGGTGCCACAGCAGACACTAGGGCTAAAGAAAGAGGTAAAAGGCCTCCAGATAACATATCTGGGCCTCCCTTCAGGCAGTTTTTGGTAAAGTTGATGTTTCTGACCTAAGGCTTTCCTGTCTCACTGTATCAGAAAAGACAGCTCTTGAAAAATTCCATTATTTCAAAACATTCCCATCTATAAAGTTATAAAAAACTAAGTGTATTTTACTGTTTGTCAACATTGCCTTTGCCTTTGTCATTGGAGTAGTCCTCCTTTACCCAGAGGGAGTATGTTCCAAAACCCCGGCTGGATGCCTGAAAGCATGTAATACCAAACCCTACATGTATACTGATTTTCACTCTACATATACAGTATACCTACAATAAACTTTAATATATAAATTAGGCATAGTAAGAGATTAACAACAATAACTAGTAATAAAATAGAACAATTGTAATTATGTAATGTAGTAAAAATTATATGCATAGCTTTTGGTCCAGTATTAAGTAAAACAAATGTTACTTGAACACAAGCCCTACAACACTGTGACAGTAGATCTGATAACCAAGAAGGCTACCGACTAAGGCCTGGTAGGGTCTATAGCATGGATATTCCACACAGCAGAATGACTAACATCTTGGGCACAAAAGAATGGGGAAGCTTGAGATTTCATTACACTACTCAGAACCCTCAATTTAAAACTTATGGTTTATATCTGGAATTTGTTATTTAATATTTTTGGACTATAGTTGACTACACATAAGTGAAACCACAGAAAGTGAAACTGAATTTAGGTAGAACTACTATTATGATCTCAAAAGGGAATCCATAAGCAAGTCTTAAAGTCCTAGTAGTTTTTATTGGGCAAGTGATTGCAAACCCCATAATAATCAGACCCTGGAAAAGAAGCTGCTGGAAAAAAAAAGAAAAAGTTGGTTTTAAGCCAATATCTGATGCCATTTTAACAAGTCACACAATCACACAATAACATATATTTTTATCTTTCTATTACTATTCCTCTAAGTTGATTAAATTCATATTCACTTTTTGTACTTATTAACAGTAACTCATCCATATTTGTTACAAATCCTTTATAGATTTTAAAACTTTCACCAATTACATTCATCTAAATAAATATGGGGTGGTTGGCAGCAAAATCCTCATCCAAATTACAGAAACATTTGTTTCCCCCCCCGCCCCAAATTTTCATTCAACATACTGGACTCGTACACTATGCAAAGCATTATGATAAACATCTTTATCATGCAGAGTAATACAGGTATCAAAGGGTGAATCTAATCAATTGAAGATGATTGAAGAGTTATTCAAATTCTATAATAAAAATGTAGCCTCAAGTTAGTATCACATGTAAGCACAAAAACATCAGTAATTTCTGTTTGGGGCAGTTCAATTATAGCGGGGAGATCTAGAAAGCTTCTTGGATCTTGGATACTAGGAAAGAAAAGGACAGGAGAAAAAGGGAACATGAGAGAAAGAGAAGGAAAGGGGGAGAGAAGAAAGACAGAGAGAGGGAGGGAGAGAGAAAGGAGGGAGAGAGATTGAAAAGAGAGGAGAGGGAAAGAATGAATTAGAATTCTAGGTCTGGGAAACTGGAGGTGATATTGTCTGGAGAGAAGAAAGTGACATGTGGTTTGTGGGAGAGTGGTGATATATGTTTTAAAGAGAATATGAGTACTGAAAACATATGCAATAAAGTTAAAATTGGTTCACTGGGAGCTGATTGTATCTTAGTTAATGTTAAAGAAACTATTCAGCCATTAATTAAGCCACAGAAGACAGGCCACTTGTTCTAATAAAAATCTGTTTGGTTTTTATCAGACAGACTTAGACTCGTATAATGAATCAATTATCCCTAATCACATGATGTTTGAACAAGTTACTTAATCTGAGTCCCAGTGATCTCAGTTGTAAAATGAGCATCATGCCTAACTTTCAAGATTGTCTGAAGTTTACATGTAATATATATGAAATATTTATCATTATGGATGGCAATATGTAAGCATATAAAAATAATAACAGTAAGCACTAACTGGAGTTTATTATATATAACTACAGTATGTTATTTTTTTAAATATTAGTTTTAGTAGTAGTATTTTCCCCACAATTTAAGCTTCCTAAGGGACTTCCTGCTATAACCCTAGTGATTAAAACATTGCCTTGATTATAACATTTGATCAATCAACATTTCAAAAATAAATGTATAAGTAAAAAATCATACTCAGTTTGTCACTACAAACACAAATCAGAAGGAAAATAAAACTTTGGAGTGATGAATCTGGAAGTTCTATGTGGGAAGAATTAGAGGTAAAGGGTAAGGACCTCCTTCCTGAGGTCCATCACATTCACCTAGAGAAGTAATGTAAGGCTGTTGTGAGAATAGATGAAATAAAAGGAAGATATTCAAATGACATGGTGGTAAATAAAAGAAATGCCAGAATTCAGCAACTGTTCATATAGGCTGACAAGAGATAGACTGACAATGCAAATTAAGTTGATAATGCTTAAGGTTATAAGCCTAGCACTTAGAAAGATATTGGTCTTATTTCACCAAGATAAGGATGACAGAAGAAAGGACTGATTTTAAAATATAGTAAGCCATCAAATCCAGATATTACGTGTGCATGGATACTCATATACTTATCGAGTGTTTGCTATGCCAGGAACTATGCAAAGAGCCTCATATTCATGATCATATTAAATCCTTCTCAACAGTCATATGAGATGAATGGAGTAATTACTCATTCTTTACATGAGATTGAAATACACAGTGATTGGATAATATGCCCAGGATAAAGCAGATTATGTGGCCAAAGTGGTATTTACACATTGACTATCTTGACCATAAGGCTCTACCACATAGTTTTATATATGAAATGTTATTGGGGCATATGGGAGAGGAAGTGGTATAAATTGGCCAGTAATTCATATTAGGGATTTGCCATTCACCATTATACTAGCCCTATAATTTTTGATTATGCTATTACAGTTGTCCCAATTTTCCAATTTCTCCTGTTAACACCCATTCCCTCCAGCCATTTCCTGCCTTAGTTCATGCTCATGGGTTGTGCATATAAGTTCTTTGGCTTTTCCATTTTCTATACTGTTCTTAATATCCTGTTGTCTATTATGTCCCTACCAATTTGTACTTCTTAATCCCTGAACATTCTCCCCATCCTTCCTCTTTCCTTTCCAGCTGATAACCCTCCAAATGATCTCCCTATCTAGAATTCTATTCTTTTTTTTTTTTTTTTTTTAAGATTTTATTTATTATTTCCAGAGAGGGGGAAGGGAGAGAGGCAGAGAGGGAGAGAGACATCAATGTATGGTTGCCTTTCACCTGCCTCCAGCTACAGACCTGGCTGGAGACCTGGCTTGCAACCTGGTTATGTTGCCCTGGCTGGGAATCGAACCAGCGACCTTTGGGTTCGCAGGCCAGCACCTTATCCACTGAGCCACCAGCCAGGGCTTTAGAATTCTATTCTTGTTCTGCTTGTTTACTTAATTTGTTTTTTTAGATATATTGGCTGATAGTGTGAATTTGTTGCCATTTTAATGTTCATAGTTTTTATCTTCTTCTTATATAGGTGCCTTTAACCTTTCATATAATAAGGGCTTAGTGATGATAAACTCCTTTAGCTTTGCCTTGTCTGGGAAGCACTTCATCTGTCCTTCCATTCTCCATGATAGCTTTGCTGGATAGAGTATTCTTGGTTGTAGGTCCTTACTTTTCATCACTTTGAGTACTACTTGCCAGTCCCTTCTAGCCAAAAACTACTTTTTTTAGAAATCAGCTGAGAAACCCCTTTTACATTATTTTGAAAAGTGTTTACACAATAGAATACTTTGCCAAATGATATCATATTTATCTGTTCAGTCACAAATATTTAATTCTAAGCAGAGGTTGGCAGATATAATGTTCAGTTAACTCCTGGGGTGAGTGTGGTAAAGACCCTAGTGGATGAAGGGACAGCCAAGGAAGGAATCCAAGATGATGCTGGTCTTCCTCCAGACTAAATCAGACAACAACACTCACCTGATGTTTTATAATGGGCTTTCAGGTTATTCCCACATTAATTTCCTTAGAAACTATTAGAAATAATTCAGTTTAACTCTCAGTGGTCAGTTTCCAATTTTTAAGTATAAATGGTGAAAGGGGTTTTTAGGTTGTACTTAATTATTCATGGGGTGAACTTCAACAAATATCCTTAAGAACCCCCCATGTTTCTCATTTATCCAAAAACCCATTGTCATTCTCGTCAGGTTTATAACTTGATCAACATTTCTGATTGGTCACAACCATGCTCTTTGCTTACATTTTAGCTCTTACGTTATGCCTCAACAAATGCTCACTTGCAAATCAAATCTATTTCTAGGAAATGATGTTTTCGGCATCTTGTTGCATCACGATGTCCATGCCAATATGTCAACTAACAAACTGAAGGAAAGGTCATTCCTGTAGCCTGACGTCCAAGCAATAGTTTACATTTGATTTTATTAGACAACAAATAGCTCTGTCGCATAATCTACAGTGATACTAAAGTTGCCTTCAGTTAACTAAAAGGTCACATTAGCTTTTAATTGGAAAGACAATGTTAAGTGTAAAACTGACTATGGGTCAAATGTCTATGAATATATCAAGTCAGAGACTAAACTAAGAAGTGTTCATCATTAAATATTTATTAAAGCTTGAATCTGAGACTAGTTAACAATAGAAAAGTTGTTTGTACATAGCTACATGGGTTTTTGTAATTTTTCTGTTGATTGCTCATGACTGCTTTAGTTTGTAAAAGGAAACCAAAAGCTTGATTTCTTTAACTTTGTATTCTTCAGGTCCATGCTCTTGATGTGTCCTCAGTAAATATATATTAAACTGAATAAAAGTTGAGATTCTGAAATAGTTTAAATCAGCAGAATTCTAAGTATACAAAGTTTTAGTTATGAAAGATGAGTAAGCCCTACAGATATACTGTACAGCATAGAACCTATAGTTAATATTATTTTATGACATCCATAAAATTTTTCTAAGAGGGTAGATCTTATGTTATCACAGAAATAGCAATAGTAATAATAATTAATAATATTAAATAGAGAGGGAAGAAAACCTGTAGAGGTGATGGATATATTTATGGCATAGTTGTGGTAATGGTTTGGTGAATGTACACTTACCTCCAAATTTATCAAGTCAAATACATAAATATGCTCTTTGTATACTACTCCTACCTCGATAAAGTAGTTTTTAAAAACATGTCTTATATTCTGGACTTATATGAGGTACCTTGCCACTTAAAAATCATGATCTCTGATTCAAACCAATGCTAGGGTGACTCAGTGGGCATTCAATATGCCCATGTTCAGAGTACCGGAAAGCTGCCAGCACAGAGGCATATGGAAGCATGCGTCAGGGTTGTAGAGCTGGGAACACACTTAGAGAGGAGAGTTTTGGTGAAGAAAGTCAGGGGTCAAGCTTCCCATTCCTTTTCCCACCAGGTACCCCCCAGATCTTGTTCCCAGCTTTCTGCTGCAACTTGGAAATGTGGCAAAATAGATCCTAAACTGGAGCCTGCTAAGCAGCTTTTTTCCCTAGGACTTTTAATTGCTACTTTAATGGTGAAAAAAAAGAAAAAAGTTTCTTCATGTAGCAAAAAGAACATGAAGCATGTTGGAAGACCTTTTACAACAATGGATTTATGTTTTTAAGATTGCATTTATTTTTAAAGAGAGAGGAAGGGAGAAAGAGAGGGAGAGAAACATCAATATATAGTTGCCTCTCACATGCCCCCAACTGGGGACCAGCCTTGAAACCCAGGCATGTGCCCTGACTGGGAATTGAATCAGTGACCCTTTGGTTTGCAGGTCAGTGCTCAATGCACTGAACCACACCAGCCAAGGCACACAAAAATAGATTGCTTGACTCCATAGAGGAACAGGTCTCCATATGCATTTGGGGCTCTTTTTTGACTGCCACACTGAAGAGGATCATCCTGACCTTTGTCAAGCTCACTTCTGCCCTGTCTGTAAAAAGCACATTGCAAAGTCTGACCATGGAGTCAATGCCCAGGGGACGCATGCAGGTAGGTGTTCAGAAACTAGATTGGTATCACTCCAGAAGCTTCATGGTTATTGGAGAAAGGTGCTCTTTTCCTTGAGATTCATGTGGTTTATATTACAAAGGATGCAGTGGTCGAGTGAGAATCTTTTAAGCTTTTTATAGCCTAGTAAAAGCTTGGGTTGCCCTGGAAAATGGAAATGGAATAAAAAGGCTTTCCAGGTCTCATCTTGAAAAGAATTTTTTTGCTATCAAGGAGCAGAGCTACTAAGCAGAACTGACATTCCAAATGGATGGTGGTAATAACAGCCCATGAAATAAAATAAGATAAAAATCTCTATTTGGAATTGATTAATTTGGAATTTATTATAATATTGAGCCAGGCTGGATGTAAGTCTACTGGTAGAAGAGGATTACTACCCCAAAATGCTATAAAACAGGACAAAATATTAGCATAGTAGGCCCCTATTGATTTGGTTCTTTTTCAACTCTCTTAAGCAAGTACATTTGCAAATGATTAATAAAAAAAAATAACTAAATAAAACATAAGAAGTGGTGTTCACCTATTCAGAATGTGTCCTGGCAAGAGGTCATATTTTTCATTATTGTTAATATCCATGTAGATGCCAATTATTTTAAAGACAGCGGATCAGTGCTTTGGGGAGGAAATATGTGGTACCAATCTGTATATGAACGGCTGACATCTACATTACAAAATGTAATTATCACAACAAATGTAGCAGTTGGACACTTCTTTATTATGTTTTATTGACTAGATACCATAGCTAAGCAGTTAAAAGCTACTTTCCCAAGGCCAAATGGCTAATCTATAGTCCAGACAGGGATGGGAGACAAGTCTGTCTGATACTGAATCATGTGCTTTTAACTTCTGACATATTGTTCCTCTATTCCTGCTTACAAAATGATTTCCATGTATAAAATCTATAGTACAGCAGCATTACGACATTAATAAACCCTATTACAGAAAGAAATAGTTATGATATACTTATATGTAGCTTAGGTATACATTGTTCAGACTTTTAAATATGTTGTTTTGTTAATGATCAGAATATGTAAGGTAGCGTCCACAGCCCTCAGGATGAAAGTGTAGGAAGTACAGGGAAACAAGGTGAAAGTGAGCATTACAAGAGGGATGGGTCACTTCTTGAATTATTTAAATAAAAAGCAAAAGTTAAATCCTATAATCATTAGCCTCCTAAGACCCAATCACCACTTTGGACCATTCCTCATGCCATGTACTGAAGTCATTGTTGACCGTATTCCTTAAAAAGTTACATCAAAATCCTAAAAGTCTGCTATTTCAAGATCAAAGTAGAAAACCTGCTTTCGTGAGAACAGAAATAAGTAAAAATGCATGTCTTTAAAACAGTATAAAATCTGACTCTAAAATTTGTTGACATAACAAACCACTGTTGAACCATACATTAAAAGAACCATTTAGGTTTTTATAAAATAAAACTTTAAAAGCCTCAAATGTCCACTACTGACCCTACTATCAATAATTCATTTATTCATGGATTAGAGCCCACCTATGGGCTTTGATTTGATACACTGTAAAATACAAATGATCTAAAATGTGCATTAATACATTAAAAAATTCAATATTGGACTACGATCAATTCACACTTTTCTTTTTTAAAATTTAAGACCTTGTATACAGTTAGGAAAAATATTAACTCCCTCTACTAACTTTCTCACACACACTCTTTTAAAAATATGAAAAATAAAGAGAGGGAGAAACGGAGGAGATGAAAAGAGGAAAAATTTTATTTATCTGTTACAGGCATACTTTGTCTTATTGTGCTTCACTTTATTACACTTTGCCTATATTTCCTTTTTTGCAAATTGAAAGTCTGTGGCAACCCTGTGTTGAGAAAGACTATTGGTGCCATTTTTCCAATAGCATTTGCTCGCTTGGTGTCTGCACCACATTTTGGCAATTCTGGCAATATTTCCAACTTTTTTATTGTTCTTATATTTGTTTTAACCCTCTGTATCAGTGATCTTTGATAGTTCTACTTATTTTGATTGATGGTTTAATTATTTGGGGGAACCATGAACCATGCCCACACAAGATGGTGAACTTAATAGATGGCTATTGTGTGTACTCTGACGGCTCCACTGACTGGCTTTTTCCTGATTCCTCATTTGTCCTCAGGCCTCCCTGTTGTCTGTGACACAATTATTAAAATGAGGCCAATTAGCCCTGGCTGATAGCACAGTGGTTAAGGTGCCGGCCTGCGAACCCAAAGGTCGCAGGTTCGATTCCCCAGCCAGGGCACATAACCAGGTTGCAAACCAGGTCTCCAGTCAGGTCTGTGGCTGGAGGCAGGTGAAACGCAACCATATATTGATGTCTCTCTCCCTCTCTCTTTCCCCCTCTTTCTAAAAATAATGAAATAAAATCTTTAAAAAAAAGCCATTAAAAATAAATAAATAAAATAAAATGAGGCCAATTAATAACCCTGCAATGACCTCTTGAGTGTTTAAGCAAAAGGAAGCATCATATATCTCTCATTTCAAACCAAAAGCTAGAAATGATGAAGCACAGTGAGGAAAGCATGTGAAAAGCTGAGAAAAGCGGAAGCTAGGTCTCCTGCACCAAATGACCAATTATTGAATGCAAAGAAAAAATTATTGAAGGAAATTAAAAGTGTAACACCAATGAATGCACAATGATAAGAAAGTGAAACCTTAATGCCAATATGGAGGAAGTTTTACTGGTCTGGATAGAAGATCAAGTCAGCTACACATTCCCTTTAGATCAAGCCTAGTCCAGAAGAAAGCTCTAAATATCCTCAATTCTATGAAGGCTGAATGAGGGAGGGAAGCTGCTGAAGGAAAGTTCGAAGCTAACAAGTTGGTTCCTGAGGTGTAAGGGAAGAAGCTGACTGTAAATAAAAGTGCAAAGTGAAGCAACAAATGTTAATATAGAAGTTGCAGTAAGTTATCCAAAAGATCTAGCTAAGACAATTAATGAAGGTGGGTACACTGAACAACAGACTTTCAGTGTAGTAAAAACAGTATCTTATAGCAAAAGAAGATACTATCTAGAAGGTTCACAGCTAGAGAGGAGGGTAAATGCCTGGCTTCAAAGCTTCAAGGAAGCCCTGACTGGGAAGCTCAGTTGGTTAGAGCATCATCCTGATAAACCAAGGTTTCAGGTTCAGTCTCCAGTCAGAGCATGTACACATAAATGCATAAATAAGTGGAACAACAAATTGATGTCTCTCTCTCCTCTCAAACCAATAAATGAAAGTTTAAAAAATATTCAAAGTACAGGATGGCTCTCTTGTTAGGGGCTAATTAAGCTCGTGACTGTAAGTTCAAGACCATGCTTATTTAACCGTTTGAACAACTTAAGTTCTTAAGAATTATTCTAAATTGACTTTGCATGTGCTCTATAAATGGAACAAAGCATGACTAACAGTGTATCTGTCTACCACATGGTTTACTGAATACTTCAAGCCTGCCATTGAAACCTACTGCTAAGAAAAAGAGATTCCTTTCCAAATAATACTTCTCATTAGCAATGCACCTGGTCACCCAAGAGCTCAGATGGAGGTGTTCAATGAGATTAATGTTGTTTTATGCCCGTGTAACAGCTCACACAACATGCATTCTGTAACCCATGGGTCAAGTAGTAATTTCAACATTAAAGTCTTATTTTTTTAAGAAATACATTTTATAAGGCTATAGCTGTTATAGAGAATGATTTCTGTAATAGTTCTGGGAAAACTAAATTGAAAACCTTTGACAAATATTCACCATTCTAGGTGCCATTAAAAACTTTTATGATTCACAGGAAGAGCTCAAAATATCAACATGAAAGGAGTTTGGAGGAAGCTGATTGCAGCCCACATGGTCGACTTCAATGGAGGAGGTAACTGCAGACCTGGTCGAAACAGCAAGAGAACCAGAATTAGGAGTGAAATCTGAAGATGTAACTGCATTGCCACTCTTTCATGATAAAACACTAACAGATAAGAAGTTGTTTCTTACAGATGAGCAAAGAAATTCATTTCCTGAGATCAAATCTACTCCTGGTGCAAAAGCCATAAAGGTTGTTGAAATGACAATAAAGGATTTAGAATTATACATAAACTATTGAAAAAGCAGGACAGGCTGTGAGAGGATTGATCCCAATTTTGGCATAAGTTTCAGTGTGGGTGAAGTGTTATCAAAGAACATCTCATTCTACAGAGAAATCATTCATAAAAAGAAGAGCCAATTGATGTAGCACCCTTCATTGTTGCGTTATTTTAAAAAATTGCCACAGCCCTCTTAGTCTTTAAGAACAGTCACCCTGACCAGTCTACAGCTATCAACATTAAGGCAAGATCCTCTACCAACAAAAAGGTTCACTTAAGGCTCAGGTGAATAACTTTTTTAGCAAAAAAATAAATAAAAATTTAAAGCAAGGCATGTAAATTTTTAGACAGTGCTGTTTACTGCACACTTAATAAATTAGTATAGTGTAAAATAACTTTTATACACACTGCAAAATCAACAAATTCATGTGGCTTGCTTTACAGCAACTTTCACTTTATGGTGGAGGTCTGGAGCCAAAACCACAATATCTCCAAGGTATTCCTTTATAAGAAATTGGCTCATGCAATTGTGGAAGCTGAGGAGAATCAAGAACTGTAATTTGAA
This sequence comes from Noctilio leporinus, assembly GCA_004026585.1. Taxonomy (NCBI): domain Eukaryota; kingdom Metazoa; phylum Chordata; class Mammalia; order Chiroptera; family Noctilionidae; genus Noctilio; species Noctilio leporinus. The sequence continues at coordinate 450,585 of PVIW01000228.1, read as the reverse complement.
GGCCTGAGAACAGGGAAAGCCAATGTCCCACCTCGAAGACCACCAGGGAGAAACAGTGAATTATCTTGCCCAGCATTTTGTTCTTTTCAGGCCTTCAGTTGACTGGATGAGGCCTAACAGCACCTGGAAGGGCAATCTGCTTTATTTATCCTACCAACGAACAGTTCACATCATCTAGAAATACACTCACAGATATACCCAAAACCATTTTTAACCAAAGAGCTGGCTCCCTATGACTCAGTCAAGTTGACACCTAATTTTAACCATCAGAAGTGCCTCAAAGTAAGTAATTTCCAAACTTAAACCATCTCAATTTCTATGGCCACTAATAGAGCCCACAGTCAAGAAGCAGCCCAAGCTTCTTCTGTTTCCTCTTCCCACTTCATTTCACAGGGTCAGGAAAGTTAAAGCATCCCAGAAATCTGCCCCCTCCCTTCTGTGCAATGTTCAACCGCTTTTGTTTAGACCTCTAACTTTAATGGCATGGACTATTGCAAAGTTAACTGCCTGGTGTTCATATTTCTAATGCCACCCACTTCATGACTTTCCCTGCTACTATAAAACACTCATTTTTCTAAAATGCAACTCTGCTTATGATATTGCTCTATTTTAAATTAGCCTTTGATTCTTCATTATTTGTAAAATAAATCTAAACTCCTTAGCTTGACATTATCAAAATCTGGGATTTAACACATTACAGTCACATATCTCACCATTCCTTCTGGTGCAACATATTATCCTACAGTTGAATTAAAAGCTTCTAAATCTATCAATACATGTTATGAGCTGAATGAGCTATCCTGAAATTCATATGTTGAAGTCCTAATCCCTAGTACCTCACAACGTGACTCTATTTGGAAATAGGAACTTTAAAGAGGTAATTAAGTTTACAGAGGTAATTAGTATTGTCACTCATCCAGTACAAACTAGTGTCCTTTATTAGAAGAGACTCTTAGGACAGAGCCACACAGAAAGAAAAGACCATAGGAAGACACAGTAAAAAGATGGTTGTCTAGAAGCTAAGATGGTCTTCAGAAGAAATTAATCCTGCCAGGAGCTTGATCTCCAGAACTGTGAGAAAATAAACTGCTGTTGTATAAGCCACCCAGTCTGCAGTACTTTGGTATGTCAGCCATAGCAAATACATATTAACATTCATGGAAGTGCCTGACACAATGTTTAATAACTGTTATCTTTCTCCTACCTGAGATACCTTTCCTTCTTTTATCTCCCTGGTAAGATTCCTCTCATATTTCATGACTCAGTTCAATGTCTTCTGAAAAGTGCCTCCTTTACTCACCCTAAGTAGTCTATGCCCTCTCTTCTTCTGGAATATATAACATCATGCTTAAATTACCTTGTTAGGATGACTGTAATTTAATTGGTAGAATATTTTGGACTCAACAGTTTATTATAGAAGTCTGGAGCTATAGCAATCCCAAAATTAGTCAAGATACTTGCCTTAATTTTTATTTCTGTTAAATAGAAACACCCTCTACTTGGTCTCGGATTTTTTTTCTACATTTTCTTCAAGTTAATATTCAAGATTAATAATCCTGGGTATTCACTGGCTGATCTATTAATGCTGGGTAAGAGGGAAAAATCAAAGTGCCAAGGTGTTTCTACAAAACTTAAATGATGCAATTCTCCTAATTAGAGAGTCACAAGAATATGGGAGATAAACACCCAGGATAGGGAAAAAGCATTTCATATTGGATATTTCCATTTCTGATGATAATACACATTATCTACCCATTTTGACACTTCATAAAATAACAATGATTAGCGCAGGGGTTAGCAAAAACATTTTCTGTAGCACCAGGTAGTATGTATTTTCAGCTTTGTGGGACATGTGTCACTGTTGTGACTGCTCAAACCTGTCAGTGTATTACAAAACCTGCAATAGGTGATTTGTAATGAAGTTCTCTAAAAAACTGTATTTACAAAATTAGGGGATGGGCTAACTTTGACATCTAAGTCTAGTTTTACTGACCTCTTATTTAGAAAAGGTTAAAGGACATTACTTCTACTTGACAAAGAGCCTTGAACAGCATTGAGGATATTCAGATCAGCCATAGCCACATTAACACTTGGCAATATATTGTACATTAACCTACAGGTATTTGAAAGTATCAGTAAGAGTTTCATAGACAACTTCTATCAAAGAACCAAATATAGTCATCAACTTAATTTTGGTACACTTCTATGATAAAAGGTCAGGGAGAATAAATGGAATGAATAAGTGGAGGTTGGCCAGATTAGAGGAATATGCTGATGAAAAATCATCTTAATCCTAGATCCCTTTGCCAAGTAATTCTTCTCTATATTTTAATTCTTAGCATTCATGTATCCAAATCATGAATCTTGTGCTCTAACTCTATGTACAGCTTGCTCTTCATTACTTTCTCATTGTATAGAAATGCCCTTTCAGCTCCAGCACTAGTCTCGGCACTCTCAAAATATGTATCCATTGAAGTAAAAAGGCAATAATAAGCTCCAACACACAGCCCTTGTTCCTTACCAACAGAGGTCCAAATGTGCTCAGGTAGCAATGTACCTGGTTAAGAATACCAGGTTCTCCCTGGCTGGTGGCACAGTGGATAAGGCACCAGCCTGAGAACCCAAAGGTCGCTGGTTTGATTCCCAGCCAGGGCACATAACCAGGTTGCAAGCCAGGTCTCCAGCCAGGTCCAAAGCTGGAGGCAGGTGAAGGGTAGAGACATTGATGTCTCTCTCCCTCTCTCCCTCTCTTCCTTCACCTCTCTCTAAAAATAATAAATAGAATCTTAAAAATATATAATATCAGGTTCTTAGTTGCTTTGCAACTAAGGTGGCCATATGAACTTGTCTGGTCAATGGCATAATATCTAAAAAGTTTGAGTAGGGTCTCTGGCAAAGCTTTGTAAAGATACGGATTGGTTCTCTGCTTACTCAGCACTTCCTCTCCTTCCTACTTGGAATAAGGACCAAATATCCAAGCAGCAGCAGCCCCCTTGAGCAATAAGAATGAAAAACACCTGCTGAGAATGACCAACAAGGATTCTAAACTGAATCCAGGTCTGGATAACCCATTGGAGAGGCAGCATTTGCACTGGGCTGCCTAACTCTGGACTTGACTCTGAGGAAAAAGGAAACTCTCAGTGCAAGCCAGCAGTCATTGGAGTTAGTACCATGGTACCATGTTCTTCCTACACCACAAAGTAATTAAGTAAGTAGTAAAAAATCCATGGTTGCAGTAAACCTGAGAAGTTTGGATTAGTTTTCTATGGATGCTTTGGCCACAAACTTAGTGGCTTCAAAATATGCAAATATTATTGTGTAGTTCTTTAGGTCAGAAGCCTAATGCAGGTTGCACTGCATTAAAATCAAGAAGTCAGTTGTGTAGTGCTGCGTTTCTTTGTGGAAGCTGTAGAGGAGAAACCTTTTTCTTCCCTTTGCCAGTTCTTGCACACATTCCTTGTTTCATGCCCTTTTCCTCCTTCTTCAAAACCACCCTTGGGTAGTTAAGTCTTCCTCTTACTCCAGCTTTTTAGGACTCACATGATGAGACTAGGCCTGGGTAATTTGAGATCATCACCCCATATCTGGGTCCTTCACTTAATCACCTGTGCAGAACCCCTTTTGCCATATAAGATAAATATTCACAAGTTCTGGTGATTTCAGATGAGGACATCTCTGAGTTCCTATTATTCTATCTACTACATCATCATGAAGAAAGTCAAACCAATTGTGAATTACATGACCCTATTTCCTGGTATAACTCAAGTTTCTTGTATAAAGTTATTCAAATAATAGAAGTTATAATTTTAAAAAATAACTATCTTACAAGACATGAGTATTATACTATTTGTACAAATTACATACTAAAGTAATACTATTATGTTATCAATAATCCAGGATGGATAATGAGCCTGAACGTATCTAAAACTGGGAAAGCTAAAAATTGAATTAGGCAGAAATAATGAAAAATTTCTATTATTCACACATGGGTTGTTGCAATTTTTTAGCAAGACAGATTATAGAAATAGAATTGTTTTAGAATAAATGACTGCTTCCCAGAAAAAGTTTATAAATCACGAAGTGATTTTATTATACAAAAACTTATGTAATAAATAAATATTAAAAAATTGTTCTTGGCTGGTGGTTCAGTGGATAGACACCAGCCTGCGAACCCAAAGGTCACGGGTTCTATTCCCAGTCAGGGCACATGACTAGGTTGCAGGCCAGGTCTCCAGCCAGCTCCCCAGTTGGTGGCTGGTGAAAGGCAACCATACATTGGTGCTTCTCTCCCTCTCTGCCTTTCTCCCTTTTCCTTTCTCTGGAAATAATAAATAAAATCTTAAAAAAAAAAAAAAAAAAAAAGCTTTAAAAATTGTGTACAATCCATGAACATGATGTATGCTTCCATTTATTTTTATCTTTCTTAATTTCTTTCTTCAGTGTTTTGTGGTTTTCCCAGTACAGGTCTTTTATCTCCTTAAGTTTATTTATAGGTACTTTATAATTTTTCTTGTTGATATCGTAAGTGAAATTTTATCCTAGTTTCTGATATTTCATTGTTGGTGTACAGAAATGCCTTTGATACTTGAATATTGACTTTGTATCCTGTTATTTACAGATTTCGCTTATTAGGCCAAGTTGGATTTTTGGTGGAGCTTATAGGATTTTCCATGTTCATTATCATGTCATTTGCAAATAATGACAGTTTTACTTCCTTCTTTCCAATTTGGATGCCTTTTATTCCTTTTTTCTGTCTGATGCCTATGACTAGAACTTCCAATGTTACGTTGAGCAAAAGTGGTGAAAGTGGGAACCTTTGTCTGTTCCTGATCATAAGGGGCAGGCTTTTAGTTTTTGACCAGGAGTACGATGTAGGCTATAGGTTCCTCATATATGGTCTTTATTATGTTGAGATATGCTCCCTCTATTCCCTCTTTGCTGAGCTTTTTTTTAAAATTATAAATGGGAGCTGTACTTCATCAAATGCCTTTCAGCATCTATTGATATGATCATATGATTTCTGTCTTTCATTTTGTTTATGTGGTGTATTACATTTATTGATTTGTAAATATACCATCCTTGCATCCCTGGGCTGGATCATGGTGTATAATCTTTATAAATGATGCTTAACATCACTAGCCATTAGAGACAGGCATATTAAAACCACAATGAAGCCCTGGCTGGTAGCACAATGGATAAGGTGCTGGACTGCAAACCCAAAGGTCGCTGGTTTGATTCCCCAGGCAGGGCACATAATTAGGTTGCAAGTCAGGTCTCTAGCCAGGTCCATAGCTGGAGGCAGGTGAAAGGCAACCATACATTGATGTCTCTTTCCCTCTCTGCCTCTCTCCCTTCCCCTCTTTCTAAAAATAATAAATAAAATCCTTTTAAAAAATAAAAATAAATAAAACCACAATGAGATATCACCTCACACCTGTCAGAATGGCCATCATTAATAAATCAACCAGTGCTGGCAAGGATGTGGAGAAAAGGAAACCCTAGAGCACTGTTGGTAGGACTGCAGACTGGTGTAGCCACTGTGGAAAACAGTATGGGATTTCCTCAGAAAAACTAAAAATGGAACTGCCTTTTGATCCTATGATTTCACTGCTGGGATTATACATTAAGGATCTTGGACCACATATTCAAAAGAGACTATTCACCCCTATGTTCATATCAGCATTATTTATGATAGCCAAGTGCTGGAAACAGCCTAAGTGCACATCACTAAATGAGTAGATCAAAAAAACTATAGTACATTTACACAATGGAGTATTATGTGGCAAAAATAAAGATAGAATTTCTACCTTTTGTGAGATGCAACCAGAGTATCATATTAAATGAAAAAAGCCAGATAGCCAAAGACAAAGGCCATGTGATCTCACCTATACACAAGAGGAACCTAATGAATAAAACAAACAAATGAGCAAAATAGAAACATAGACATGGAAACAAGAAACAGACTGACAGTAGCCAGAGGGGAGGAGGAGAAGGAGAAAGAGAAGAAGGGTCTAGTTGAGGAACATGTATAAATGACCCATGGACAGGAACAATGAGGTGGGGATTGACAGTGGGGATAGAGGACAGTGGAGAAAAAATGAGGGGGGGGGATCAGGACAACTGTAATAGAGCGACAATAAAATAATATAAATTATTTTCAATTTATAATGTGAGATTTCATATAATTCCACTTACTCGTACATTTTTCTTAGCATTAAGACACCTTAAATAGGCATTTTTAAATTACATTCTTTTACTTCATCTTCTACATCTGGTATGTGACCAAACCCCTTTTTTCCCAGAGAGCCTTTTTGGTTTCCATGTCCTGTCCATTTTTACTGTCAACAGTCATGCCTAAGTATGACATAATTTACTGTTTAGGCTATTTAGCTCATTTGATCTTAAACTATCACTCATACTCAGTAACATCAACGTGCTACTGCCAGAAAAATCCTAGAAATAAAATACAATTACCAATATACTAGACATGTGATGGGTACACTCTTTTAAGGGAAGCTTGAGAAGTAGCCACCCACCCTTTGCTTTAATACTTTCAAGCAGGTAAAGCTATGTTTTGCAAGGCTCTCCATACTATATAGCACTGATAACCTTTGGATTACTTGAAAAATATCCCTTACTATTTTAATGTCCTATATTTTTCCTTTATTAGCCACAAGCACTAAATTGACTCTTCTTCAGCATAATGGATTATCACATACTTGGAGACCATTGGTGTATCTTTTCTAAATCATCGATGGTCTCAGTTAAACATTCGCTATTTATGCAACTCTTCCTCATCACAATTGCAAACTCAAGACTTTTCTACTATCTTTTGGATACATTATGTTTCATAAATAACACATTGAAAAAAATTACTACTTGAGTTAAATTGAATATTTCTAAGACACCACAGCATATGGCAAATGGTGACTATGGCCTCAGTATCTTTTATCACCTATGATTACTGTGATTTCTGTGACTTTCATGTTATTATTTTTTCCAAATACTTTTCATATGACCTACTTTTCAAACATGGTCTCTCAAATTCTAATCTTTTACAATGTATTTATTTATTTATTTATTTATTTATTTATTTATTTATTTTTAGTACTTTATTACTTTTAGAGAGAGGGGAAGGGAGAGAGGCAGGGAGGGGGAAAGACATCAATGTATGGTTGCCTTTCACCTGCCTCCAGCTACAGACCTGGCTGGAGACCTGGCTTGCAACCTGGTTATGTGCCCTGGCTGGGGAATTGAACCAGCGACCTTTGGGTTTGCAGGCCAGCACCTTATCCACAGTGCCACCAGCCAGGGCCTTACAATTTATATTTTAAATATTTCTACTACACATGTAATTCATGTTTGGTGTAAAAAAAGAGGTTAAAAAACATAATTTTCACATTCAAAAATTAACCATTGATCCTAAATGAGGATATCAAATTTTCTGTTTAATGGTAGATTAAGTAATTTGTATCAATCTTCCCACCGAGAACAACTATACTAATTAGATAGTTGATAGACTAATAATATATGATAGACAGCCCTATGAATATCCTTGAGAAGTAATAAGATAAAGACTATTTTATTGCTATCATATCCAATGGCAGACAGAAATCCAAAAACGTAAACCAGAACTTGGGACAAGGCAACTTTTCTGTTGGTAGTACCTGACATGAGGAGAACATGAGAAGCACTTATGACAACAACTTGGAATGTGAAAGAATCTTTGGATTCCAGGGTTCAAAATACATGGAAGTCTTGATAATTCTAACACCATGGGTTGGGACCTTTCCAGACTGCAACACAGGAAAAGAGTAAACCAGAAATAGAATTAGATTGGTTTTCACAGAGAGACCTTTTTTTTTAATATGGAATGCTTCACGAATTTGCATGTCATCCTTGCACAGGAGCCATGCTAATCTTCTCTGTATTGTTCCAATTTTAGCAGCAGTATATGTGCTGCTAAAGTGAGCATGAGACTTTTTTTTTAAGAAAAGATTTAAATAATCTCAATTTCTGAGAATTGATTAAAGTGATCTCAGATTATTCATGTCTCTAGACACTTAGCAAAAGTAAATATAAGTTCTGTATAAAGCGTTATAATATTTATAGTCTCAAGTTATTTCTACAAACAAATTCATAATATAATGTCAGTTACAAAACAAAATGATCAAGTCAACAAGAGATAAGTCTACAGGAATGAAAACTAAAAGTACCAGATAAAATAAGCAGAATGTTGGGACACTAAATATTAAAATTCTAACACACTTTAAATAAGAATATGATCATTTTGAAAAAGAAATGATAAAAGTATTCAGGGGGTTATATTTGAAAGAAAACAAAACTGGACCAGAAAAGATACCAGGTACAAAATTAAGAATTCACTGAATACATTTAAGAAGCTATCTTTCTCATGGTCATAAAATCAAAAGTTTAATGAAGCATAATAATATAAAATCCAACACTACATAAACAAATAACACACCATGGTAGCATATGGTTTATTTCAAAACTGCAAGTTTGACTTAGCATTTTGAAAATCAATCAATGTAATTCATTTTCTTAGTAAAATAAAGAGTAAAAGCTATACGGTTCTTTCAATGAAAGCAAAAAAGAATTAGATGCAATTTATACCAGTAAATTATAAAAACTTATAGCAAGGTGGAATATAAGAAAATTTCCTTAATCAGACAAAAACTTCTGCAAAAAGAACATGCTGCCCTGGCTGGTAGCACAGTGGTTAAGGCGCCGGCCTGCGAACCCAAAGGTCGCAGGTTCGATTCCCCAGCCAGGGCACATAACCAGGTTGCAAACCAGGTCTCCAGTCAGGTCGGTGGCTGGAGGCAGGTGAAATGCAACCATACATTGATGTCTCTCTCCCTCTCTGCCTCTCTCCCTTCCCCTCTTTCTAAAAATAATGAAATAAAATCTTTAAAAAAAAAAAGAACATGCTAATAATGTATTGAACAATGTCTCCAGATCCAAGAACAAAACAAGAATATCAACTATCTTGATTTATTTTAGATATTGTTTCCAAGGTCTTGGCCAGTACAAAAAACTATAAAACAGACTTCTGGTTCTGGCTAAAATGAAGTAGCCCCACTCCTCCTAAGCTTTCCCTCTTAACAACTAAAAACTCTGAACACACAGCAAAGAAAGACATAGAAAGGTGAAAAGAAGACAAAGAGAGCCCTGGCTGGTGGCACAGTAGATAAGGCACCGGCCTGTGAACCCAAAGGTTGCTGGTTCTATTGCAAGCCAGGTCTTCAGCCACCTCTGTAGCTGGAGGCAGGTGAGAGGCAACCATACATTGCTGTCTCTCTCCCTCTCTGCCTCTCTCCCTAGCAGGACAGTGGGTTCCCTGTTTTCCTTTTGGTTCTTATATACCCCAGTAGAGTGCTGCCTCCAACTCAAAACCTACAACAGGCACAAAAAGAGGTCCAAGAAAGCCTGATCTACTTAGCAAAACACCAGAAATGTAGTCTATGAGCAAAAGATGGATATAGACATTCATGTGATAAGTAAATAATAAATCTTCTAGAAAAAGCTAGGATAATATTTTCATAACTTAGATGTAGGCAAAAGATTTTTTAAACAGTACCCCAAAGCAACCAATCATTAAAAAAATAAATTATCCTTTGTCTTCATGAAAATTAAAGTTTGTTTAATCAATCAAAAGACATCCTTAATTAAGAAAATATTTCACAGATTACAGGCCAATATCTCTGATAAACATAGATGCTAAAATTCTCAACAAAATGATGGCAAACTAGATCCAGCAATATATTTAAAAACTTATATACCATGATCAAGTGGGATTCATCCCAGGCATTCAAGGATGGTACAATATTCACAAATCAATAAACATAGTACACCAGATAAAATGAACAATAAAAACCATATGATATTAATAGATGTCAAAAAAGCATTTGATAAAGTGCAGCACCTTTTTGTGATAAAAATGCTCAGCAAGATGGGAATAGAGGGAACATATCTCTACATAATAAAGGCCATATATGAGAAACCTACAGCTAACATCATACTCAGTGGGCAAAAACTGACAGCCTTTTCCTTAAGATCAGGAACAAGGCAAGGGTGTCCACAATCTCCACTTCTATTCAATATAGTCTTGGAAGTTCTAGCCACAATGATCAGACAAGAAAAAGGAATCAAAGGCATCTGAATTGGAAAGGAAGAATTAAAACTGTCGTTATTTGTAATGACATGATAGTGTACATAGAAAACCCTATAGACTCCACTAAAAATCCACTCAACCTAATAAGTGAATTTGGCAAAATAGCAGGATACAGTCAACATCCAGAAAATGCTGGCATTTTTATACAACAAGGAAACATCAGAGAAAGAAACTAGAAAACAGATCTCATTTACTATAGCAACAAGAAAAAAAAAAAGTATCTAGGAATAAATTTAACCAAGGAGATAAAAGACCTATACTCAGAAAACTACAGAACAATAAAGAAAGTAATTAAGGAAGATACAAATAAATGGAAGCATATACTTTGTTCATGGATGGGAATAATTAACATCATACAAATGTCCATACTATTCAAAGCCATCTATAGATTCAATGCAATCCCTATTAAAATACCAATGTCATATTTCACAGACTTAGAACAAATACTTAAAACATTTATATGGAGTCAAAAATGACCCCAAATAGCTACAGAAATCTTGAGGAAGAAGAATGAAGTAGGAGGAATCACAATACCAGATATCAAACTATATTAAAAAGCCATAGTAATCAAACAGTCTGGTATTGGCACAAGAACAGACACACAGATCAATAGAACAGAATAGAGAGCCCAGAAATAAACCCAGCATTCTGTGGGCAGCTAATTCAACAAAGAGGGAAGGAACATAAAATGGAATGCAAATAGTCTCTTCAACAAATGGTGTTGGGAGAACTGGATAGGCACATGCAAAAAAATGAAACTAGACCACCAACTTACACCATACATCAGAATAAACTCCAGATGAATAAAAGACTTAAACATAAGCCGTGCCACCATAAAAGTCCTAGAGGAAAACATAGGCAAAAAAATTGCAGATATCCCAAGCAGCAATATTTTCGCTGTTATCTCTCCCAAGGCAAGGGAAATAAAGGAAGAAATAAACAAATGGGACTACATCAAACTGAAAGGTCTCTGCTCAGCTAAAGAAAACATCAACAAAATTAAAAGAGAACCAACCATATGGGAAAACATATTTGCCAATGATATCTCAGACAGGGGTTTGATCTCCAAAATATATAAAGAACTAATATGATTCAACATCAGGGAGACAGACAACCCAATTAAAAAATGGGCAAAAGATCTAAACAGACAATTCTCTGAGGAGGACATACAAAGGGCCTGTAGGCATATGAAAGAATGCTCAACATCACTAGCCATCAGAGAGATGCAAATTAAAACCACAATAAGATACCACCTCACACCTGCCAGAATGGCCATCATCAACAAATCAACAAAAAACATGCTGGTAAGGATGTGGAGAAAAGGGAACCCTAGTGCACTGCTGGTGGGAATGTAGATTGGTGCAGCCACTATGGAAGACAGCATGGAATTTCTTCAAAAAACTAAGAATAGAACTATTTTATGACCCAGTGATTCCACTGTTAAGATTATACCTGAAGAATCCTGAAATCAATTCAGAAAAACCTGTGCATCCCTATGTTCATAGCAGCACTATAATAGCCAAATGCTGGAAACAACCAAAGTGCCCTTCAGTGAATGAAAGGATCAAAAAACTGTGATACAGTTACACAATGGAGTTCTATGCAGCAGAAAGAAAGAAGGAATTTCTACCATTTACAACAGCATGGATGGAACTGGAGAGTATTGTGCTTAGTGAAATAAGCCAGGTAGCAAAAGATAAATACTACATGTTCTCACTTAATACAGGAGACTAATCAACAAAACATACAGACTAGCAGAACAGAACAAGAGACAGGGACAAAGAGGAGCAGAATGACAATGACTAGAAGAGAGAAGGAGAAGGGGAAGAGTGGGGAAAGGGTTCAGTTGAGGAGCTAATGCATAGGACCCATGGACACGGTCAACAAGGGGGAGACTGACTGCAGGAGAGGGGGCGGGGAGGATGGAACAGAGGAGAGCAATGGGGGGGGGGGGCGATGAAACAACTGTAATACAACAGTAACAAAATTTTAAAAATGGAAGACATTTTTCTTACATCACAAAGTACACCAAACCACTTATCAATACTAAATTGCTATTTTCCAATTTTATTGAAAGCTGTATGGAAGCATTTTTGGCTCTTGACAAAATTGTTTCCATATTCTGAGAATAATCAATGTGAATTGTACTTTGATGTAATCTAAATTAAACTGGCCATCAGTTGGCCTATTACAGCTTGATGTCAAAACTTTAAGAAACTGAAATCAATACTTCAACTGCCACCAAGAAAAACCTCTAGTAATGTATTTCTGAAGCTTATCAATGAGACAACAAAAGAGGAATACTGTTGTATAACAAAGGATAAAACTTTCTAAAAATATTTATCCAATTCTGTTTTAAATGCCTTTCATAATATGTCACTTACTACTCAAACTGTCTTCTCCCTCTGACAAAGCTTCAACCTAAAATTACATTCCACCTCTCCTTGCTCCTGTTATTCTTACTTACTTATTGCCCTTCAGAAAAAATTCTCACGTTCTTTCTGCTCAAAATGAATGTATCCTCTTTCACTAATTATTTAGTCTCTTCTTACTCAATACTCCAATCAGAATAATAATATCCTAGAAATAAGCAGATCATAAAAAATTTAAAAACCATGACACCTTTGGTTTACCTCACCACGGTGTGATATTAAGTACTATGACAGTACTACCTCAATTCATACAGTACCCTACATGGGTATGAGTTAGTTTCCTAAACTTTTTATCAGCATTACTTTATATATTTGATACCTGTGTTAAGATCCTGAAACTCACTCCAAGAATATACTTTCATTCTTTTATTGTTCATAATCAACAAAGGGATGTTTATAGAAAAGTGTAAGGGATGTCATTCAGACTACCCCACCACTGAGAAAGGAAGGTCTCATTATCATCCTTGAAGCCAAAACTTGCATTACTAACACTAAGGTCTGTCTACTCAGATTCTAAGAGAGAAAATCTAAGGAAGATGCAAAAATTCAACTTCACAAGCACCACAAGGATCTTCTACCAACCCCTCATAGCTGTCATTGTGCCATCTATGAGTAGTATTTTATTGGGTAAATGTCCCATAGTTGTTTTATCCACTCATCTACAAAACAATCTTTTTATATCGATGTAAGATTTCTTTCATTTTTTGATGTCTTCACAGTAAAAAATAAAAGTGGTGATGTCAGCACCCACTGTCACCATGTACTTCCCCTTCTGCTAAGACTAGCAAGAAAAATAAAAATGTAATAAAAATAAAAATTAAAAAGAATGAAAAGCAGAAAGAGAAGCAGGTCCTAACCTGAAAAACAGCAGAAAATACATGCAAGTTTCCCCAAGAAGAGAGCTCTTAGATAACCCTTTGCAAACCTTCAATTTTGTGATCTTCATTTGCATACCTTCAAATACAAAGATTCTGGGGTCTTTAACAAACAAGACAGAGCTCACTCAGTTAACCAAATTATGACCAAGGATCAACACTGTATGTCAGGTACAAACATCAACTTATTAAACAATATGCAGAGTTGCATAAATGCAATTGCCACTTTTAAATGTGGAAGAAGCACAATCACTTTTTACTTTGCTCAGAACGTTTTTAACAATTCCCTATCAGTGTCACCATCTTTGTCAGCGATGCTTCATCAATTTTTTGGCATAAAATGGAGTACAGCAGTTAAAGAAGAATCATTAATCTATCAAGCTAATAGTAAGCAGTGTTAATTTTCTCCACATTTATTGACATGTCACATTCCATAAAAATTACCAAGAAATTCCAGACAATGTGTCAAGTAAAATCTGACAAAATCTATACTATTTCACAATGAAAGGGTGCATATATGAAAGCCAACAAGATACTCTTGTTGGTAATTAATGGTGACTGCTATATAGTAAAAACCCTATAAAACTATTATTATTCAAATTCATGTAGCAGCTACTAAATAAGATTTTTATTGCATATTGTAGACACTTGAAAAAGATCATATAAGTCAAATCACTCATTTTGTTTGGGGATTATTTGTACTCTGCTTTCAAGATGTATTTAATATTTAACACAACTTTTCTCATCTCTTATCATTTCAAACGTGTTAATAATTTTCATCAGAAAAACACTATATACCTACGTCATAAAATACAACACATTATAACAGGGAAGAAAATCCTTATATTTAGAGAAAAATATAAGCAGACATAGTAATGTTCAGATACTCCCCCCTTTCTTTCTAAAATTCAGAAGATTTATTTCTGTGCATTAATATTTTTTTCTGTAGTGTTGTGTATCATCATTATTTAATTTTTAGAGTCTCACTACAACCATAATGAATCATCTCTGTATGTTTGGCTTCTTTCAATATTTCAGGGATTCATTTATGTTGTTACATGTATTGATGTTTAGCTCCATTTTATTATTGAACAGTACTTATCATACATATATGCCATCATTGAATTATACATTCTTTGGTTATTGGAAACATGATTGTTTATAGTTCTTGGCTATTATGAATAACACATATGAAATTCTTATAGAGCCTTTTTTGGATAAGTGGTTTCAGATCTCTTGGATATATAATGGAGACTAGATTTCCTGGATCTTAGAGTATATTCTAGCATGATAGAAATGTTCTATTTTATAGGATCATGCACATTAATCAACTTTTATCCAACAGTACATTTAAGATAAATAAATTTTAGATCACATGTTATTAATATATATAATATACATAATACAATCACATATTAAAAATATTTGAAATATGTATGCCATTATTTTACTCATCTACTAAGAGTTTATTTATAATACCAAAATTTAAGTGCAACAAATGACCAACCTCGTTTATAGAACAATCTATGTTATTTGAGGAGTTCTGAGGTATGTTATTATAACCTTAAATTTTAGTGGCAATTCTATTTCCTAACTAGTAAAAATATTATCACTCATTTATAGACAAGGAAAAGTGAGGCATCCAGACACTACATGGCCCAGCCAAGTCAGGTAGCATGTTAGGAGAGCCCAGGCTCCTTGGTCCAGTGGAGCCAACAACAATCAATATTTCATAAAGCTGTTTTTATGGAAATCCTCTGCATAATGTTGAGAACATTTGCCAAATGAGTAAGTTTCAAAACAGAGCTTCCAATTATAACCTAATGTACTGCTACTTCCAACTAGATGCAATGATGGGAGACATTGCCCTTTAAAGATTAACTAGATGTACTTAGAGTTAACAACTGCATTGACTAGCTCTTATTTATTCATTGGGGTTGTGCTGGAATAGAAGAGGATTTGTATTTGCATTTCCACTATTGGTTCCATCTCATGAAACTTTTAGAAGGCTGAGGTAGAACTGGTAGAAATTATTGTATTTACTAGACCAAAGAGAAAAACAGCCTTCCAGCAGTACAGTTGTGCTAAGAATAGATGTTCATCTTTAATACAAACAAACCTTCTTTATATAATATTCTTATAAATCAGTAACATAACAGGATGGCTATTTTTTTAAATTAAGTTTTTTGGGGTGATATTGGTTATTGACATTATGTAAGTTTCAAATTACAATTCTATAATACATTATCTGTATTTTGCATTGTGTGCTCAATACCCAAAGTCTAGTCTCCTTCTGTCACCATATATGTGATCCCCTTTCCACCTCTTCCACCTCCTCCCACCGCCTCCCACACTCTTCCCTTCTGGTAACCATGCTGCTATCTATGTCTATAATTATTTTGTTTTGTTTGTTTGTTGCTTTCTGTTTTATAACCCACATATGAGTGATATCATATGGTTCTTGTTCCTTTCCATCTTATTTTGCTTAGCATGATAGTCTCAAAAGCCATCCATGTTGTCATGAATATAAGTATTTCATCCTTTCTTATGACTAAGTAGTATTCCATTGCATATGTGTATCTCATCTTCTTTATCCAGTCATCCATCAAAGTATACTTAGGTTGTTTTCAAGTCTTGGCTATAATGAATAATGCCTCAGTGAACACAAAGGTTAAGTGTTAACAAAATTTTTGAGTAGATACCCAGAAGAGAGATTGATAAGTCATATGGTAGCTCCATTCTTAATTTTTTGAAACTCCATACTGTTTTCCATAGTGGTTGTACCAGTTTAGATTCCTACCACCACTGAATGAAAGTTTCCTTTTTCCTACATCCTCTTCAACAGGTGTCATTTCTTGTTTTATAGATAATAGCTATCTGAACTGGTGTGAGGTGATGTCTCACTTAGGTTTTGATTTGCATTTCCCTCAGAACTAGTGAGCATACAATATATCTGTTGTTCATTTGTATGATTTATTGGGAAAAGTGTCTGTTCAGGTCCTCTGCCCATTTTTTTAATAGGATTGTTTGTTTTTTTTGTTATTGAGCTGAATAAGTTCTTTACATACAGAGTAGGGCAAAGGAAGGTTTTAGTTGTTTTTATAGAAAAATACAATAATAAAATTTGTGTTTTAAGTACGACTGTAAACCTACTTTTGCCCCACCCTGCATTTTGGATATTAGCCCCTTATCAAAGGTATTGTTGTAAATATATTCTCTTATTTGGTTAGTTGTCTTTTTATTTTGTTGATTGTTTCTTTTGTTGTTCAACAGCTTTTTAGTTTGATGTAGACCTATTCATTTATTTTTGCTTTTATTTTCTTTGTCTTATGGGATAAAATTCATAAAAGCCTCTCTGAGACCAATATCCATAAGTTAAGTACCTATACTTTGTTCTCTCTCTGTTATTGTTGCAGGTCTTATATTTATCTTTAATTAGTTGGAGTTAATTTTTGTTTATACAGTGGAACCTTGGTTTCAGAACTTAATGTGTTCTGGAAGGCAGTTCAAGAATTTATTAATTTGAAAACTGAAACAATTTTTCCCTTGAGAAATACAGGTATCAGCATGAAAGTGTTGTTGAGTCAATAAGTGAAGTTATGTTGGACAACTAAGGCATTTTTTTTCTGTGACAAATTGGTTGAAAACCAACTTGTTCAAGATGGGAGATGTTCAAGACTGAAGTTTGACTATAACATCAAATAGTAGTCTAGATTCATACTTCAGCATATGACTTTTGAATTTCCCAACACCACTTATTGAAGTGGTTTTTATATCTCCTTTGTATGTTTTCAGCTCCTTTGTTGATAATTAATTGTCCATATATATGTGGGTTATTTCTGAGCTGTCAAGTCTGTTTCATTGGTCTGTGTATCTGTTTTTGTGCCAGTGTCACACTGTTTTGACTATCATTGCTTTGTAGTATAATTTGAAATCAGGGAGTGTGATACCTGTTTTGTGCTATCTCAGGATTGCTTTGGCTATTAGGAGTCTTTTGAGGTTCCATTCAATATTTTTAAAAGATTTTTTAAAATTTATTACTTTTTAGAGAGAGGAGAAGAGAGGTAGAAAGGGAGAAAGACTTCAATGTATGGTTGCCTTTCACCAGCTACAGAGGTGGCTGGAGATCTAGCTTGCAACCTGGTCATGTGCCCTGGCTGAGAATGGAACCAGTGACCTTTGGGTCCGCAGGCCGGCACCTTATCTGCTATGCTACCAGCCAAGACCAATTTTTTTAAATTTATTCCTCCATCATTTATTTGTCTTATTTACTTTTTAAACTAGATTCTTATTGTTGACACCATTACAGATATCCCTCTTTTCCTCTTTTTTCCTATTTCTGTCTTTTGTAAGTGCCACTGGAATTTTAATGGCAATTGCATTAAATCTGTACCTTCCTTTAGGTAATATGGCCATTTTAACTATGTTGATTCTTCTAATTCATAAGTACAAAATACCTTTTTATTTCTTTTTGTCTTCTTCAATTCTTTCAACAATGTCTTGTAGTTTTCAGGGTACAGGTCCTTCATATACTTTGTTAAGTTTATTCCCAGTTATTTTATTTTTTTATTGCAATTACAGATGAAATTTTCTTATTTTTCTAATATTTCATTGTTAATATACAGGAATGCAATGTTTTTTTAATAAATTGATTAACCTGCAACTTTCCTGTATTTGTTTATTGTTCCTAATAGTTTTTGAATGGAGTCTTTATGGTTTTCCATACATGGAATCACAGTTACCTGCAAAAAGTGACAATTTAGTTCTTCATTCCCAATTTGGATATTTTATTTCTTTCTCTTGCCTGATTGCTCTAATAATATTATATTCCAGTATTGTGTTGAAACGTAGTGAGAACAGGCATCACTGCCTTGTTTCTTAGAGAAAAAGCTTTTAGATTTTCACAATTGAGTATGATATTAGCTGAGGGCTTGTCATATGGGGCCTTTGTTATGTTAAGGTGCTATTTTTCTCTACCCATTATATTGAGTGTTTCAATAATAAATAGATGTTGTATCTTCCCAAAATTCTTTTTCTGTATCCACTGATATGATCATATGCTATTTTATCCTTTATTTTGTCAATGTGGTGTGTAACATAAATAAATTTGTATGTGCTGAACTAGTCTTGTATTCCTGGAATGAACCCCACTTGGTAGTGATGTATTATCTTTTTAATGTATTGTTATTTGATTTGCCAGAATTTTGTTTAGGATTTTTCCATCTACATTCATCAAAGATAATTGATCTGTAATTTTCTTTCATTGTGTCATCCTTTGGTCTGTCATGTGAATCTAGAAAATCCATTATTTGTTTTCTTTTCTTCCTGACCCCTTTCTATACCATTCTCCTTTACCTCCTGAATTGTTTTATAGATTGTATGCATAGTAGGCTTTAATGGGTAGATTGTTATTTATGTTCATACACTGACTCCAGGCCATATTTAGTTTATTTCCTTCATCTATACATAGTGGGTATTATAGGAAATATATGTAACAGTGGCTCATCATTGCTTTTCAGACCCTTATTACTAATGGAATAATAATGTGGTTATAGACTTGAAATTTCCTTATTATATCCTTTAATTGGGGCTAAACATTCTAAAGAGTAAAGGATATATAAGAATACAGATCATCAAGTATGTTAGAAAGAATTATAAAATTTTTAAAATTTATTTTCTTTTTTTAAATTTTATTGTTGTATTACATCCATCCCCTTTTTGCTCCCCTCTGACGCCCTCCCCACCCACCCATCCCCCCTCCAAAGTCAATCCCACCTGTTGTCCGTGTCCATGGTTCCTTCATACTAGGTTCTTGTCTAAATTGGTCCTCTTCCTTGCCTCTTCCTCCCCACTCCCCCAACCCCCTTCTCCTTGACCATTGAAGGCCTATTCACTGTATTCATATATCTGGTTCTGTTTTGCTTGTTGTTAGTTTTGTTCATTATTGTCCTATAATGGGTGAGATCATTTGGTATTTGTCCTTCACTGACTGGCTTATTTCACTAAGCATAATCCTTTCTAGTTCCATCCATGTTGTTGCAAAGGTTAGGAGTTCCTTCTTTCTTTCTGCTGTATAGTATTCCATTGTATAAATGTACCAAAGGTTTTTGATCCAATCATCCACTGATGGGCACTTAGGCTATTTCCAGCACTTGGCTATTGTAAATAGTGCTGCTATGAACATAGGGGTACATAGGTTCTTATGAATTGGTGTTTCAGGATTCTTTGGGTATAGTCCAAGTAGTGGAATCACTGGATCAAAATTATTAATTTTTAGGTAGATATTAAAGGAGATATAAACAAGTAGTTATATGCCATATTAGATATTTAAAAGGTTATATTATAAAATTATCAACTTTCATATACTATCCATAGTAATATAAATTGGTAAAACCTTAAAATTATTTGAAATTACCTTATAAAGATAAGCCTAACTTAATTTAACAATTTTTTTAATTCTTTTTTTAAAATTTTATTGTTGTTGTATTATATCCATCTTCTTTTTGCTCCCCTCTGTCCCCCTCTCCACCCACCCATTTCCCGTAAAGTCAATCCCACCTGTTGTCCATGTCCATGGTTCCATTATACTAAGTTCTTGTCTAAGCTGCTCCCCTTTCTTGCCTCTGCCTCCGCTCTAATTTAATAATTCTATGCCTATATGCATTCCTCAGACAAATGTTTAGTGCTACTGGAAACATGTTCATAACTACACTATTCATAATAATATCTAAAACTGGAAGCAATCCAATGTCTATCAACAACAGGATAGGTGACTAGTTGTGCATTTATGCAAAGAAATAAAATATAGCAATAAAAAAAGAAGAATCAAAAACATGAACATTTCATTATGGATGACTCTCAAATGTATAACAAGGCATAAATATATCACCAAAGAATGGTATCTTATACATTCATTTATACAGGGTAAAATAAGGACAGGTAAAATTCCAAAATGTCTTGAAATATGGTGACATAGTAAGCCTCTAACAAAAATTAGTGGAAGGATAGAGAGGAATCTGTTCATGGAGCAGCTGCACAGAGCTTATATACTATTGACTTTCATGTCTCCTTCTGCTGGTGTTTCATAGTGAGGTTATTTTAAAAATCAGCCACTTATTTTATATTTTATGTACACTTTTATATCAAAAACAAGTATGAAACCTGACAACCTTAAAAGTTTCTATAGAGATTCTCATTTGAAGATAATGATAATACTGTAGTCCTTCCCTATCAACAGGGGACACCTACCTAAGTATCTAGTAGGTTCCTGAAACTATGGATGGTACCATGCCCCACATGTACAATGTATTCCCCTATACGTACATACCTATGGTAAAGTTTAATTTATAAATTAAACACAGTAAAATATTACAAACAATAACTCATAATAAAATAGAGCAATGATAACAATATAAGCAATACATGTTATACAAATGTGGTCATTCACTATCTCAAAATATTTTGTTGTATGTACAATGTGGATAGGCAGAGCAAAGTGCTGATCCATGCTTCTCAGAATAGAGTTCAATTTAAATCTTATTAACTGTTTATTTCTGGAATTTCCTTTTAATATTATTGAGCTACAAGTGAGTGTAGACACCTGAAACTTCAGAAAGTGACACTACAGTTAAGGAGGGGACTACCTTGACAATTGCTACTGCTCCTTTTAGAATTGTGCAAAGGCAACAAGAAGAGTATCTTTTTAAATTACACACTCCCCTAGCTATGTAGTAAGGACACAGATAAGAACCTAAAAGCCTTGTAAAGGAGGAAATGTGTCCACATGCAGTGGAAACAAGCAGGGATTTTTCTTGGAAGAATGAGCAGAGGAAAGATCAAACCTGTTGGCATAGGACAAACCAGCACTCAATACTTCTCATAGGTGAAAGGTGCATCCTAAGTCATGAGCCCCAAAATATGTGTTGGTAAGAGCATGAACAGGGTACATATTCTGGAATCTGAAAATTTCTCAGAAAAGTTTAGACTCTGAGATGTACAGGAAGTAGGGTTAAATAAAACTGAGACAGCATAGCCACTTTTCGTGAAGTACATTAAGGTACCTCGGTGGCTTCAAGGGATAAGGAAGAAAATGCATTGAAAACTTTCCCAGAACTGCCTATCACCATTAAATGGCAAGAAGTACGGACCACACGAACTTAAAAATAAATTCCAGCAAACTGACCTTCCTTCAAACAAACATTTAAGAAACAACTGACATGGGGTGGGGGGAAGTATTCATCTGTGATTTAAATGACTAATCAATAAGGAAACAGCAGAAAATCTGCACAACTATATTACTAGGGGAGGTAAATTAAAAAATGAAGAAGACAAAAATTGTGGCCAAAGTTCACCATGATTTTTTAAAAATTCAACCAAGTCATGGCTTCTCTGAAACAAAATCCAGGAGCACAAAGTGCAAAACTTCTGGCAAGTTATTAGAAACATCAAGAAGAACTTAATAGTAAGTAGGTGGAACTCAGAATAGAAGTATAAGATAAATATACAATAAAACCATTACAGAAATTAGGGTAAACTTGAAAAGACTGCAAGAATAAGAGACAGTGCTAAAACCACAGTAATAACCACAAATGAAAGAATTAAAAATATATAAGGTGAATAAAATAAAATATAATATTGTATAAAGAAATGCTTTGAAGAAATAAATAGAAAGTACTAAATATAGAAAAGAGAAAAAGAATACACTTATAAAACTGAGTACTCAAAATTTTGAAAATCGCATAATTTCATTGCTATAAAACATATTGCTATAAAACATATTACTCTATATGTCACTATATTTTAGTGACTTAAAATAAGAAGCACTTGACTTGCTTAGATTCTGTGTATGAGAAAGGTCTGTGCTGGACATTTCTTTTGCTCTTGCCTTGTTGAATGCAAGTTGGCTAGTATCTGAGCTAGATTAGAAATTCCAAATACATTTGGTTCTTCTCTTTGGCCTATCTGTCTACATAGCTAATGTGGGTTCATCCCAGGGTAGCCTGACTTATTTGTGATGACTGGCTTCTTAGAGATCATGTTTTGAGACGGGTAAAGCAGAAGCTAAAGATCTTGTGATACCTGGTCTCAGAAGGTACACATCGCTCCCATCACAAACTGCTGGTCAAAGACCAGTACAAAGACCAGGAAATATTGTATTGCCACCAGTCAATTCCAGCAATGAATTTTAGCCATGTTTAATCTACTTACTACTTTTCTTTTTATTTATTTACTTTTTTTTTTTTTCTTCATGGCTGGATCAGAACTTGACTATCTACAGGAATCTTCTTGGGATATTATCAATTATTTCTCATACAATCAGTCATCATATCCTATTTACTACTTGGTAAGTACATAATTCAAGAAAATAATAGTGGAAATGATAGGGAATTTAAATAATATGTTGAAAGTATTCCCTATGTCCTCAGAAAAACTGAACTTAAATAATCACCTTTAAAACATAGCCTTAAGCCCTGGCTGGTGGCACAGTGGAAAGGTGCCAGCCTGAGAACCCAAAGATCACTGGTTCAATTCTCAGCCAGGGTACATAAGCAGGTTGTAAACCAGGACTCCAGCCAGGTCTGTAGCTGGAGGCAGGTGAGAGGCAACCATACATTGATGTTTCTCTCCCTCTCTACCTCCCTCCCTTCCCCTCTGAAAATGATAAATAAAATCTTCAGAAAAAAAAAAAAAGCCTTATAATTTTCACAGACTCCAAATCATACAAATAGCTAACACTTACTGAGAATGCTACATAGTAGCTATTTGCCAGATTTGATGTAGGGTTGCCAGATTTAGCAAATAAAAATGTCTTACGCACTGCTTGAAACATTTATGCTAAGAAAACCATTGTTTATTTAAAGTTCAAAATTTAATTAGATGTCTTTTGTTTTATCTGGAAACCTTCTAAACAGTAATTAAAGAAATGTACTAGGGGTGGAACTCCAGACAACCAAAAGATAATTATAATACTAGGGTAAAAATATCTGGCAGTAAGTGTTAAATTCATTTAATAAAATTACAAGATAATAAACTGTATATAAACAAACTACTTAAATAGTATATCAATATATGCTTTGACTATGTAAAAAACATAATAATTTGAAGTTTTGGTGGGAAGGTTAATATAAGCAATATAATAAATGTACAGAGTCCTTCCTTTTTAATATCAGATAATCAGGGTTTATAAGTTAAGGTGATTTTTCAATTAATAGAATATAGGCATACTTAATAGCAAAGAAACATATACATTGCTTCAGATGTACTGAGAAAAGTCATAATTATTTTAAATCTAGCATTGAGGACAGTGAGAAAGGAGAAAAATAATTTTGTTTGTTTATATCATGGTTTATAATAGAAATATCAATCAGGGGCACAGCAGAAAAGAGGTGGAATGATGAAATTAATAAAATTTAAAGTAGGCTTATTTTCAAAGGAATACTGCATAAGTTTGGGGATTTAGAGAAATAACAAGGGACAGAGTGATAATCATGCTTCCATAGTTACTACTCGTAGGCCAGAAAGAATGAGAGAAGCAGTAAAGAGAATTTTGTAGAATCTGTAATAGTAAAACAGAAAATGATGGAAGGGCAAAAGACAGAGCCTTTTTCTTTCTCCCATCCTATTTCTTGCCAGGGTTCATCATTGGCTGAGCCCAGTAGAAGTCAGAGATCATGGGAATTTATTGATATGGTCCATAAGGGCCATACTTCTGGATCAAAGAGAAGTAAAAAATAGAAACTGGATATGGAGGGACAAATAAGATATGTAGTATGATAGAGAATTAATAAATATTGTCAAAGAAACAGACCATGAAGGAGATTATATAATTTTGTATTATAAAAATAAACTATGGCAAAAATAAATACATCAACAGAACTATACATTAAAAATCAAAATCAGGAAAGTGTCAGACCAAACATTTTTATAGCTATCAAATAGAAAACAGATCATAAAATAATTTGAGTTTGCTCAAACATATATACGTATTAATAAATGCAAATGGCTTATATCCACATAGTAAAAGAATATGCCATTCACATTACCTATCTTACACATACAAGAAAAAATGCTTTTTTAAAGATTTTACTTATTTATTGTTAGAATTAGGGGAAGGAAAGTTGACAGAGAAGGAGAGAAACAATCTATCACTGTTGTACAAGAGAGAAACAGTTGTCCCTCTAACACCCTCAACCAGACATGTGCTCTGACCAGGAATGGAACCAGCAACCCTTCAGTTCACAGGCCACTGAGCTGCACCAGCCAGGGCAAAAAAAAAATACTGTTTAACATCATGAAACACAATCTAAAGCAAAGTAAGTTGGAAAGAAAATTAAAAGATTCACAAAGAAATGTTACTAAAAGGCAAACAAACCAACAAGAAGAGTGAACATGACCTTTATATTATATAGAGACAAATCCATTTAAAAGACACTAAGTAAATCATAACCAGGTACTTTTAACAACTTAAGGGTGAAATTTATGATGAAAAAGTAAGAGACATGATTATCAAATAAACACAGCATCACCAATTAAAAAGCAAAGATTATAGGAGTTTTAAAATATGCTAATCAAAAAGTAGTAAGTTAGGAAAATATTATAATTTGTTAAATTCAGCCTATTACAGTTCAAAGGGATATTTTTAAAAAACCTAAGGAGGACTACCGGAGGCATGTACTATGGAGGCATAAGTACACATGTTTTGCCTCTATATACAACTACAGCAAAAATTATAACTAGACCATAAAACAAGTATCACCCAGATTTGTCATACAATCAAGCTGTATGGAAGTATGACAACCAAGGATTTAAAGAAGCCACATTCATTCTGACATGTAGGAGGGGCAGAGACAGAGAGGGGCACAGAGAGGTGCAATGGGCAGTCCCACATTCCTGAGCAGTGGGTAAATATCAGGAGGAATACCTCAGGAGCAAGTGATCCTAGCCCCAGACCAGACCGCCCAGCTCAGGGCTCCAGTGCCAGGATGTTAAGTCCCTGTAACTCCTGGCTGTGAGATCCAGAGTGGGTTGGGGTGGTGAAAGAAACTGCAGGTTTCTCAGGAGACTCCTTTTAAAGGGTGCACAAAGGCCTCAGGACTTATGCAGACCCACCCACTGTGGGATTCAGCACCAGGGCAACAGTGAAGAGCACAAGTTGCGTAAGGGGAGAAGAGAAGAAAGTGAAGTGACTGGTAACAAGGTGAATGCCTGGGTACAGCTTCCTCTCAAGCAATGTCCAGAAGATAGGCTGTGGCACTGTCCCCTCTCTGAGCCCTTCCCCACACAGAGCCACAAAGCAGTGAAGCAGGTTGCCCTGCACTGGCAATTACCTAAGACTCCACACCACACAAGTGACAGGTGCATTTTCAACAACAGGCCATGCTACTAAGACATGGAGTCAAAGGAGCTCTACCTAATACACAAAAATAAACACAGGGAGGCTGCCAAATAAGGAGTCAAAGAAATGTGATCTAAATGAAATAACAGGACAAAACTCCAGGGCAAAAAAAAACTAAATGGAATGAACACAAGCAGCCAATCAGATGCCAAGTTAAAAAACTGGTTATCAGCCCTGGCTGGTAGCACAGTGGTTAAGGCGCCGGCCTGCGAACCCAAAGGTTGCTGGTTCGATTCCCCAGCCAGGGCACATAACCAGGTTGCAAATCAGGTCTCTAGTCAGGTCTGTGGCTGGAGGCAGGTGAAACACAACCATACATTGATGTTTCTCTCCCTCTCTGCCTCTCTCCCTTCCCTTCTTTCTAAAAATAATGAAATAAAAAATCTTAAAAAAAAAAACCCTGGTTATCAGCATGATTTGAAAAATCACTGGGTACTGCAACAGCATAAAAAAGACCCAGGCAGAAATGAAGGTTGGATTAAGTAAAATAAAGAAAAATCTACAGGGAACCAACAGTGGAGGAGATGAAGTTGAGAATCAAATCAATGAATTGGAACACAATGAAGAAATAAGCATTCAATTAGAAAAGGCAGAAGAAAAAAGAACTTTAAAAAATGAAAATAGAATAAGGAACCTCCCCGAACATATCAATATCGGAATCATAGGGATGCCAGAAGGATAACCAAAATAAGAAATTGAAATCATTTGAAAAAATTATGAAGTACTTTCCTAATTTGGCAAAGGAAATAGATATACACGTCTGGGAAGTACAGAGAGTCCCAAACAAGTTGGACCCAAAGAGGACCACACCAAGACACAGCATAAGGAAAATGCTAAAGGTTAAAGAAAAGAAAAACTATTAAAAGCAGCTAGAGAAAAGAAAAGAGTTACCTGCAAAGGAGTTCCTATAAGATTATCAGCTGATTTCTCAGAAGATACTGTGCAGGCTATAAGGGATTGGCAAGAAATACTCAAAGTGATTAAAAGGTAAGGACCTACAACTTAGATTATGCTATCCAACAAAGCTATTATTTAGAATGGAAGGGCAAATAAAGTGCTTCCTGGGAAAGGTAGAATTAAAGGAGTTCATCATCACCAAACCATTATTATATGAAATGTTGAGGGGAACTATTATAAGAAAAAGAAAATCAAAGTCATGAACATTAAAATCACAACAAATTCACAACTATCAATACCTGAATCTAAAAAAAAAAAAAAAACAAAAACAAAAAACCCTAAGGAAACAAGCAGAGCAGGAACAGAATCATAGACATGGAGATCATTTGGAAGGTTATCAGTTGGGAGAGGAAAGGGAAAGGTGCAGAGATTAAGAATTGGTAGTTCCAAAATAGACAGGGGGATGTTAAGAACAGTATAGGAAATGGAATAGCCAAAGAACTTCTATGCATGACCCACAGACATGAACTAAGGGAGGGGGTTGCTGGAAGGAATGGAGGGTAAAGGGGAAAAAATTGGGACAACCATAATAGGATAATCAATAATATATATTTACCAAAAACCTAAGGATATAGGTGACCTAAATGATATAATTAACAAGTTATATCTGTATATAAAATATACAGATTGGGAAGTGTTCTTATCATCTTTATTCACTAAGTTGGTGTATTATTAATAATTTTCATCCTTAAATATTTGATTGAATTTATAAGCAAAGCTGTCTGGCCCTGCATAAATAATAATAATTATCAAAAATACTCTAAAGAGCCCCGGCTAATGGCTCAGTAGATAGGTGCCAGCCAGTGAACCCAAAGCTCACTGGTTTGATTTCCAGGCCAGGGCAAAAACCAAGGTTGCAAGCCAGGTCTCCAGCCAGGTCTGTAGCTGGAGGCAGGTGAAAGGCAATCATACACTGATGTCTCTCTCTCTCTGCCTCCCTCCCTTCCCTTTTCTCTAAAAATAATTAATACAAATTTTTTAATATTCTAAAGAAAAAAATAAGAAAAGTCAAACATAGAATAGAAAAAGGTATCAAAGAGCTGCTCCCTCCAAAGCAGTAGTCTAAGATAGTTTTTTTTTTTTTTAAAGTTTTATTTACTATTTCCAGAGAGAGAAGAAGGGAGAGAGGGAGAGAGACATCAATGTATGGTTGCCTTTCACCCACCTTCAGCTACAGACCTGGCTGGAGACCTGGCTTGCAACCTGGTTATGTGCCCTGGCTGGGGAATCGAACCAGCGACCTTTGGGTTTGCAGGCCGGCACCAGGCTGTAAGATAGTTTTAAGAACAATTCTACAATAGTTCTCAAGACTAGACAGGTTAATGCTATTTAAATTTTTCTAAAGCACAGGGAAAGGTTTACATTCTTTATGTGCAGTGAGGGTAACAATTTAAAACAATAGCAATAACAATAAATATTGAAGAAAAAATAATGTAGACAAGCACTACCATGACAATTGATGATAAATTCTGAGCAAAATATTAACAAGCAGAAATCAGCAATACGTTAAAAAGATATAAGACCAGGTGCATTTTTTTAGAAATGCAAAATGGTAAAATATAAAATAAAAAACAAGTTATCTATTTAGAGAATTAAATGTATTACTAAATTAAAGAGGAGAAATAAGCAATTGCAAAAGATCATTAACAAAAATTGTAATATTGGTCATCCACTGTTGATTGCAAAAATCTTAATAAAATAGAGATATAAATAGCCTGATTATAAAATTTACTCCAAAGCCAGCATCACGCATAATGGAGAATCACTAAAAACATTCCCCCAAAATTGGAACCAAGGTAAGATGTTCTTAGCGTTGCCCTTAGGGTACTATCATTACAGTTACAAAGCAGGGAAGGGAGAGCAGTATAGAATTATCTGTACTATAAGACTCTAAAATTTTATATCAAAAGATAGAGCTACTATTAAAAATAAATAAATAAAATTTCACAAAGTGTGTCTATATTAACTAGATGCACAGAAATCTATGACAGTATGTATTAAAACAACAGTTTGGAAGATATAATAAACATCTATTTTCAATGTTGAAATATATTAGAAATATGTCAGAACTATAAGCAATAAAACTTGAAAGTGTTTCTGAAAATCTCAAAGTAAGACAGATGGTAACTCCCATGAGATTGTTTTTCTTAATGGGGTCAACACTGTAAAAACAAAACCTTTATATTAGATCATCTTTAAATTTAACATGATTGTAATAAAAAAAACTAAGGTAATGCCAGGGTGATATGAAAGCAAGCAATACTCAAGGAACATAATAAAAGGGAGGAATATTGGGAGGTAATTAGCTGAAGCAAATATTAAAACATATAAGTATTAATTAAAATATTTGTTTATGTAAAATAAAGATGTATCAAAGGGATAGAATTGAAAACTATAGAAACAGATCCAAACGCTGAGAATAACCTAGCATATGATAAAGTTGTTGTCTAAATTAAAAGGAGAAATTTTCCCTGGCTGGTATAGCTCAGTGGATTGGTGCCAGCCTTGGAACTCAAGTGTCGTTGGTTCGATTCCCAGCCAGGGCACATAACCAGGTTGCAAGCCAGGTCTCTAGCCAGGTCCCCAGCTAGAGGCAGGTGAAAGGAAACCATACATTGATATTTCTCTCCCTTTCTTTCTCTCCCACTTTCCCTCCCTCTAAAAATAATGAATAAAGTATTTTTTTTTAAATACTAATTTAGCCCTGGCTGATAGCACAGTGGATAAGGCGCCGGCCTGCAAACCCAAGGGTCTCTGGTTCGATTCCCCAGTCAGGGCACATGGCCAGGTTCCAGGCCAGGTCTCCAGCAGGTCTGTGCCTGGGGGCGGGTGAGAGGCAACCATACATTGATGTTTCTCTCCATCTCTGCCTCTCTCCCTTCCTCTCTCTCTCTGGAAATAATAATAAATAAAACCTTTAAAATAAATAAATAAAAATACTCATTTAAAAAAGGGGAAATTTTGATTATTTAATAAACTATGTTGAAAATATAAATGAAAATAAAAATATTATCTAAAGTTCCTAATTAAGCAAGCACTTATATATAAATTTATAAGTAATTTAATAAATTAAACCATATTGGTATTTGAAGAAACAATAAGAGAATTACATACTACGTATCTTTGACTGTATATGCATAAAATATTTTAGGAAAAATATTTAAGGGACAAAAGATTTTATTTTCCTATGGTAGAAAAAACTATGTGGCTAGAACCAGAGGTAGACAGAAAACTGTTTGCCAAATACTTTTAATGTAATGTTTGAACTTTCCACCATGTGTATTACCTATTCAAAAATCAAATACAGTATATACAATTCATAAAAATAAAAATTTACCAAGTCAATAGAGTAACCCTTAATTAAAGAACAAAACTAAATTATTAACACAGGTATTTCATGCATATTATGGAAGGACTTCCAATAATATGTAGTCCTATAAGATTTCCAATCCCCAAAATTATATTTTTGTCTGTAACTGCTTTGTCTGACTATAGATATATTCCAAGAGAAGTCCTGGCTTACACCTCTGAACAACACCTAGAAATTTATCTTTTGATTTTATTGAAAAATGTTTAAAGCTGGTTGTTTATCTTCTCTGAATTACTGCAGTTAAAAAACAGTTTAGTCAAGGAACTAATATAAATGACCCATGGACATGGAAAACATGTGGGAACTAACTCTGAGATATGGGATGTTGAGGGTGGGGCATGGGGAGCAATGAGGAGAAAATGAGATAAATATAATACAACAACAATAAACTAATTTAAAAAATGACCACATGCAAAGGGAAAATAGGTTCTATAGGTTACATTAAACTTTCAATAAGCCTAAAGGTGGGGTGTTGAGAATTTTATTTCAGGAATCTGGGTCTGGATGACAACCAAGGACTCACAGTCAGATGCATCGGAATATCTCAGTGGAGACCCTATTATAATGATCTGAGACTCCTTTGCGAATATTTGCCTCAGATACAAAGCAGTATTAAGTCAGGATAGATTTATGTGCATTGACAGAGCCAAGTAACAAATGGAATGTGTATGCCCAGCCTGAGACTGTGTGATTAAATCCTGACTTTGATGAATCCCAGACCTTCAGGGAAGAGAAAATAAAGTTCAAAGACAGTTGGTTAATAAGACATTACTGAACCAGCCTGGGTCTAAGATGTAGCAGAAGGAGCAACATTTAGTAAGTACAAAGAGAAACAGAGAGAAAAATAGAAAATAATATTCATTCTATTCCAAGAGGGATAGTCTATCTTTCCCTCAATTTTGTTCCCATAACATTTTGGATACTATAGATAAGTAGGATATTTTATCAACCAAGTCAAATCTTTTATTAAATTCAGAAGGTGATATTGATAATTAATTATATTAGGGCAACAGATATAATCTAGGGCTGGTATGGGCATATCAACTGCCACAGTCACCCAAAGTATAGCACTTATTCTACAGTATTACAAGATTTTACATATGCACCTGTTTCCTCACTAGTCTATGGATTACTTGAAGAAAAAGACAATATGGGTTATTCATACTTACATCACCACTGCTCCATATAATGTATGTTATATGACCAACATTGGATAATTTGTTAGGAGAAGGGTATAATGAGTGAATTGATTTGTAGATGGATGGATAAATACCAAGTATACTCAATCTTATTAATATGTTTCCTGATTATATTTTTAAATGATGTAATATAAAATTGTTAGGTCAAATTAATTTTATTTTACACACAGAGGGTTTTTATGTATCAAAAAGATGATGTTGTAGTAGTTTAAAAAGTTAGAGCTGTAATTTTGTATGTTCAGACCCAGAAAACTCAATCAACCTGAAGAACTGCTCAGTACAGAGAGAAAAAGGATCAGAATCTGTTGTTGAAGAAACTCAGAAGTTAGACATAATTTGGCTAAGGCTTTGAATCAGGTTTTAAAAATATGTTCAAAAGAACTGAGGGGAAGCATAGCTCAAAAACTAGAGAAAATATGAGAATAATAGTTTCCCAAATAGAGGATATCAGTAAAGAAATATGATGAAAATTAGAAAACAAAACCAAGAATTTTGGAGATGACAGCAATAAAAAAATTCACTACAGGAGCTGAACAGCAGATTTGAGAAGGCAGAAGAAATGAAAATATATCTGGGAGATTTACTATCTAGGCAAAGGAAAAAGAGCAAAAAATAAGTAGAGCCTCAGTGACTCATTGTACACTCTCAAGCATACCAGAATAAAAATAAAAAGAAATTCACAAGAAAAGAGAGAAAGGGGGCAAATGAATATTGAAAAAATAGTGAAAGAAAAATGCCCAAAATTTTATAATAACTGTGATCTACATATTTAAAAGTCTCAATTAACTAAAAATAGAATGTACAAATCTATACCTAGACACATCAAGACTAAGTAGTTTACAACTAACAGGTGGGAATCCTGAAAACAGCTGGAGATGTGACTCATCATGTGCAAGTGACCGTAACTAAGCTAACTTCTCATAAGAACCTATAGAAATAAGAAGGCAGGGGATGCTACATTCAAAGTGCTTCAAGAAAAAGATTATTGACCAAGAATTCTACATCAACCAAAACTATTTTTTTAAAATGAAGGAGAAATTAAAACATTCACAGAGAAATAAAAACTGAAAGAGTTCCTTGAAAACATGCCTGTCCTACAATAAATACTAACGGGAGTTCTATAGCTGAAATAAAGGCTAGACAATAAGAAGAAATACAGAGCTCCGTTAAAGGTAACTACATTGGGAAATGAAAAAGCAAGTATAAATATATTGTTTGTAACTTTTTTTCTTCTATCAACTTTAGAAGACAACTTCATAAAGTTATACTTAGGAATCTGTGTTGGTAACTACACCATGAATAGGATTTAATTTAAATGATAATAATAGCATGAAGGAGTTGAAAGGGAATAAAGCTCATAAAGCAAAGGTATAAAGAAAAACTATACTACTTCTCCTGTGTGTTTCTCCTTTATCTCCACTACTATGACAATAACAATACTTCAAATGCCAGATATTTGGGGTTTCCCATGCCAAGCAATTCTGTAATACCAGGCAAAGTACCCTACATTTTAACTCAATTTTGACATTATCTACCAGGAGATAGCATCTGATCCCACAGGTTAAGGGTTCAATCCCACAAGACTTTTCCTCCTATCCACTTTAGATGCCAACATGTCATGTATGCTTATGAAAAATCAGTTATGTATCAGAGGTCTCCATGACTTGCTTCTCAGTTTTGCTTAATTTGCTAAAATAGCTCACAGAATTCAGGTAAACAGTTTACTTACAAATGAACATTCAGGGGGAAGGGATCTATAGAGCAAGATACATGAGAAGAGGCATGAAACTTCTATGTCTTCTCTAGGCACACTATTTCCCTAGCACCTCTAAGCATTCAGCATCCTTCTAATCATGGCTGAATAGCTAAAGAAATCTTGAGAGTGAAGAACAAAGTTAGAGGCATCATGATCCCTTATTTTAAATATCCCACAAAACTATAGTAATCAAAATAGTATGATAGTAGTACAAAAACAGACATATCAATCAATGGAATAGAGAACCTATAAATAAACCCACACTTGAATGGCCAATCTGTAACAAAGGAAGCAAGACTACACGATGAGAAAAAGACAGTCTCATCAATAAATGGTGTTGGTATACTGAACACACACATACAGAAAATAAAACTAGACCATTTTCTTACACCATGTACCAAAAAGCCTCAAAATAATTTTCAGACTTAATTATAAGACCTGACACCATAAAAATTCCAGAAGAAAACATAGGCAGTAAATTCTTCAATAGTGCTCTTAGCAACTTTTTTGGGGATGTGTCTCCTTGGGCAAAGGCAAGAAAAAAAAAATAAATAACTACATCAAACTAAAAAGCTTTTGCATAGTGAAGGATATTATCAACAAGACAAAAAGGTAACCCACTGAGTGGGAGAAGAAATTTGCTAAGATATATCTGATAAGTGTTAATATCCAAAATATATAAAGAACTAATGCAACTCAACATTGAAAAACAAACAATCTAATTTTAAAAACAGGCAGAGAGCCTAAAGAGATATTTCTCCAAAGAGATCATACAAATAGCCAAAAAGACACATGAAAAGATGCTCAATACCACTAATCAGAGAAATGCAAATTAAAACCATAATGAGATATCACCTCACACCTGTCAGAATGGCTATTTCAAAAAGTCAGCAAATTAAGTTTTGGTAAGAATGTGGAGAAAAAGAAATCCCTGTGTGCTGTTGGTGGAATTGTAAATCAGTGCAATCACTATGGAAAACAGTATGGATAGTCCTCAAAAAATTAAAAATAGAACTATGATACCGTCAATAAGTTTAATGCCTGGGTATTTAAACAACAGTTTTAAAAATGTGCACTCCTATGTTCATTGCAGCATTGTTTATAATAACCAAGATATGGAAGAAACCTGGATGTCCATCAATAGATAAATGAATAAAGATGAAGTACATATACTATGGAATATTACTCAACCATAAAAAGAATGGAATCTGGACAGTTGCAACAACATGTCTAAACCTACAGAGTATTGTTAAGCAAAATATCTTGAAGAGAGAAGGGAAATATTTTATGATTTCACACCTATGTAAAATCTAAAAAATCATATGAGCAAAGGAAATAAAACAAAAACAAACTCATAGATATGGAGAACAAATTGATGGTTGCCAGAGGGAAGGGAGGTTGAGTGGGGTCAGGGCAGAAAGTGGCAGGGGATTTAAGAAGCACAAATGGTCATTTTGACAGGTGTGAGGTGGTATCTCATTGTGGTCTTAATTTGCATCTCTCTGGTGATGGGCGGGGTGTGGAGGAAAATGGGACAACTGTAATAGAACAACAATAAATTAAAGAATAAAAGAAACACAAATTTCAGTTATTAAATGAGTCATTGGTTTGCAATGTACAGCATAGGGAATAGAGCCAATAATATTATAATAACTATGTATGGTGACAGATGTTTACCAGATGTGTATGGTGATCATTTTGTAAAGTATATAAATGTCGAATCACTGAAATAAATATAATACTATATGTCAATTATAATTTAGAATAGATTAATAACAAATAAAGAATACATCATGCACATACCAGTTTTTAGGAATATCTGACCAAATATTAATGGGGGAGGGATGGTTTGGACAGCATAGAAATAAACTTCAAACAACCTAAATATTAAAGGTTTAAACATGTACTTTAAAACAATTATGATCAATACGTTAAATGAAATAAATTACAAAATAGTAAATTGTACCAGAGGTCTCATATCAATAAAAATATCAAAGGTAAATTTTAGAAGTTAAATTACTACAACTGAAGATAAGAATGCAGTAGAATTAAAAAATTAAATGTAAGAGGTGAAAGGGTTAATTAACTGATGATATGTAATAGAACATATCCAGGCTAAAGCTGAGAGATAGAAAGATATAAACAATTACAAATAAAAGAAAGTAAGCAACTTGTGGGCCGTAATCAGAAAATCTAAAATATCTGCAAAAGGAGTTCTGAAAGGAGTGAAAAGAGTGAATGAGGTAAAATTAGTGAAAAAGATACTGGTGAAGAATTTCCAAAACTGAAAAAAATCAACCAGACACTTAGAGCTTTAAATAGCTCAATAAACCCTAAGTAATAAAAATTCAAAGAAAACTATACCTAGACAAAGCAGAGTCAAATTACTCACAGCTAAAGATAGAGAAGAAAATCCTACAAGCAGCCTGAAAGAAAAGAAAACAGGCACAATGCCTTTAGAGAGGAACAATAAACTCAGATCTTACCTTCCAGAAAAATGATGGAAGCCAGGAAAGTAAGTTTCTTTGAAGTGCTAAAAGAATACAACTACCAAACTGTAATTCTGTATGCAGTGAGAATGTTCTTCAATAATAAAGATGCCATTCAGGAAAAGGAAAAACTGAAAGAATTCATCACCTGCTGAATCTTACTAAAGGCTTACAAACTGCACAAAGTGAATTATTCTGGAAGGAGATAAATGATGCCTGATGGAAGTGCAAAAAGAAATAAATGCATAGAAAATGGCCAATATGCAGTTGTATATATATGTAAATATTAACTGTACTTATTATTAATTTTATGGGATTAAAATTTTGCCCCAAAGTGCAAAAGTTTAAGTAGACAGATGAAAGGACTTAAGTATTCTAAGGTTTTTGCTTAGTCAACGTGTAAATCCCAAATTTATTTGAAGTTTAGTAAGTCATGGCACATGTTGTAATTTATTGGGTAACCATTTTAAAAATTATAAAATAATTACTACAAAGCCAACAGGAAGGAACTATGGAATTTTTAAAGTAAGTGATTAATCCTACAAGTGGAAAAATAAAAAGAAACAACAAAATAAAAACAGAGCAAAGAGAACAAACAATATGATAATATTTTAATAATTATTTATAAGTAAACAAAATGCTACAATTAGACTTATTACAACTTTGTTACATATAAGAAACAGGAAAAAAACTCAACACAGGTAATAGCATGGTGATTACCAGGAGGAAAGTGGGGTGGAGAGATGAAAGAGGGTAAAAGAGGATAAATGGGGATGGAAGGAGACTTCATTTTTGGTGGTGAACACACTATACAATATACAGATGATGTATTATTGGATTATACATTTGAAACCTATATAACTTTATTAACTAATGTCACCTGCATAAGTTCAATAAACAATTTTTTAAACAGCATAAATTTAAGAACATAGGAATACTGAAAATAATGCAAATATGTATTACATAAAAACAACTGAAATAACATAAATAACCAACTGAAAGCTAGAGTAACGGCATTAATATGAGACACAGAAGGAGACAGGAGATGCTCAGATAGAAACATTATTAGATATAAAATTATTTTGAAAATAATCAAGGACCAGTCTTTCAAAAAGATACTCTAAACATCTATATACTTAATAACCTAAAATCAGCAATAAAGGGAAATAGTAAGATCCACAATAAGAGGAAAAGATTTCACACGTATTTCTTACTAACTCATAGTACAGAAAAAAATTGTAAATGGATTAAAAATGTGAACACAATTTAAAAATTTGGCTCAATTTATGTATATAGAAATTGCACCCAATAAAGGGTAGATATTTCTTTTTGAATGCACACAGATTATTTACCAAATAGAACCATGCACTTGAACATAAAGAAATTCTCAGGACACTCTTTGATAAAGGTAGAATTAAACTAGAAATCTGACAAAAAGATAGGTCTAGGAAACTTTCAGTTATTTGGAAATTAAACCTATTAATTCCAAATAACACAGTAGCTAATGTAGATAACATGAAAGGCATTAGAAAATATTTTAACTGAATAATAATTGAAATAGTACCTAAAAATTCTTGAGATATAAGTTAAACCAGTGCTTAAAATATTTAGGGACTAAAATTAATATAAAAGAAATAAGGCCTAGAAATTAATACAAATGTCCATTTCAAATAGTTAGTGAATACCAGAAAATCAAATATAAAGAAAAGCTGAAAAATGAAAACAATAATCTATCAGCAGTTATTAATGAGAACGGAAACAAATATGCAAAATAGAAAATAGATAGTGATAGGTATTGGATGTTTGAGGAGACCAATACAATAGATAAGCCTCTAGCAAGGGTCATGAGGAAAAATAGAAACAACTTATTCCAAATATCAAGAAGAAAAATGGGATATTACTGCATATTCCATAGACATTTAAAAGATAATAAATGTAAACTCTGAAAAAAATTAGCCAATAAGTTTAACAAAATGAAATAAAATACCACTCACCAAAACTGGCACCAAAAGAAATGAAAACCTAACAGAGAACCAAGATGGCAGAGGAGAAGGTGGGGCTACACCAATCTCCCAACACCGAACTGGAATTACAACTTAATTGGGGAGAAATCATCAAGAATAATCAACAGAACACCAATTGGAGAGAAATCTTATTACCACAGAATAGAAGAGCTGATTCACCACAGTGTGACTGAGGTGCCTAAAACTGACCACTGCTCACAGACTGATTGGATTAACAACTAAAGGAGACAAAGATAGTGCCTCTCTGATAGTCTTCAATTGGCTGATGAGGCCCAGACTGGGACACAAAGCATAGATCCAGGAAGTAAAAAATAGTGCACCTCTACACAACAGAAGGTCACACCACTAAGAGAGTAAGTCAAAGCAGACCAACCCAAGAAGCAGAAACAAACCAGAGTCACCTAAAATAGGGAGACAAAGAAATAAACCCTCAGCAAATGGAAAGAAGGAATCCCCAGGAAGAGTGCAAAATGAAATAGAGGCAAGTACACTTTCAGACATGGAATTCAAAATAATGATGATAGAGAAGCTCAATGATGTCAGCAAGTTCAAAGAAAACTACAAACAACTCCAGGAGAACTACAAAGAACTCCAGGGAAGCTATAAGGAACTTACTGAGAACTACACCAGCATTAAAAAAGACATAGAAACCATCAATAAGAGCCAGGAGGAAATGAAGAATACCATTTCTGAATTGAAGAACATAGTAGAAGGAATCAAAAGCAGGCTAGAGAAAGCAGAGGATCAGATCATAGAGCTGGAAGTCAATGTAGAAAAAAATTCCCAGACAATGCAACAACATGAAAATACACTGAAAAGAATGAAGAGGTTTTAAGAGAGCTGCAGGACAACATGAAATGTAAAAACATCTGTATCATATGGATAACAGAAGGAGAAGAGGAGAAGCAAGGGATAGAAAACCTCTTTGAAAAAGTAATGACAGAAAACTTCCCTAACTTGAGGAGAGAAAACGTCATGCAAACTCAGGAAGCACAGAGGGTTCCAAGGAAGATGAACCCAAACAAGCCCACTCCAAGAAACATCATAATGAAAATGACAAATTTCAAAGACAATGAGAGAATCCTAAAAGCAGCAAGAAACAGCTAATAACATACAAGGGGACTCCCATAAGGTTATCAGCTGATTTCTCAACAGAAACACAATAAGCCAGAAGGGAATGACAAAAACATATTTCAAGCAATGAAAAACAAAGGCCTGCAACCAAGAATACTCTACCCAGGAAGGCTGTCATTCAAAATGAGAGGTGAAATAAGGAGTTTCCCAGACAAAAGAAGTCTAAAAGAATACAACTCCACCAAACCAGCATTGCAAAAGATGCTAAAGGGTCTGCTTTAAGAAGATGAAGAAACAGAGAGACAGGCAGAAACACAGGTACAAAGGTAAATGGATTAAATGCACCAATCAAAAGACATAGGGCAGCTGAATGGATAAGAACCACGTTTAACTCATGAATGCTTTAAAGTGATCTTGTTATAAATCGATTTTACTAAATAAGGTACAATTTTGTATGTTACTTGTATCTGGCTTTACTGCAGGTTAAATTTTCTTAGATTAGAATCATTTCACAATATGGCAAAATCAGGTTACTTGCAATAACTCAGAAAAATTGAATGCAGTTAAGGAAGAAGAAAAACCTAAGAAAATGTGGATGTATATTACATAGAAGACATGCTATCTTTCTTATTCACTATTACAAAATATGTGCTTATTGGTGGGTGTGTAATATACAGATTTTGTTAGCAATTTATGTTTCAAATAGCAACCAACTGGACATGGGTGTGTTGTGAAATCAGTGAATCTTTAGGTTAGAAAAGATGCTGAGAATGAAGACCAATTTGGATGGGAGTTGCAAACTAATAAACTATATGATTCATGTACATAGACAATATATATTCTCAAATTAGCATGTAAATTAGATGAGATTCCTTTCAAATAAATCGTGGAAATACACATTTCCAGTTATGAAGGCCCCTAAACTGGGGATACTTGGGAAAAGGAATTAGTGCTATAATAAACTTTAATATTGAAATGCGAACATACCTAATTTCTACCTCAACAGACTCTTAAATAGTTCAGGGGTTAGTTTAGGATCACATAGGAAATCAACCACAAATTTAAAAAATAGCTAGAATACTATTCTGCAAAATAATTTAAATCCTAAGGATTTTTTTTACCTCAATTTAGTAGACATAGCAAGTGCCATTATTTCTGAGGGCTTCAACTTGTAAAAATACATGTAGAGGAAAAAACAGAGGGTTTGAAAGAAGTAAGCCTAAATAAATAAATAAATAAATAAATAAATAAATAAATAAATCTACTATTTAAGATAGATAACTCCAAAAAGAGTAA
This sequence comes from Noctilio leporinus, assembly GCA_004026585.1. NCBI lineage: Eukaryota > Metazoa > Chordata > Mammalia > Chiroptera > Noctilionidae > Noctilio > Noctilio leporinus. The sequence continues at coordinate 410,524 of PVIW01000228.1, read as the reverse complement.
GTTGTAGTTCTAGTAGCTTAAAATAAAAGTTGAGTTGTATTATTGGAGTGGGGAAGATCTGACTCAAAAACCAAATTCATTTTTTACTATGGGTTTGGCACTGTCTCTAGGGCAACTTTCACTGAAGTGAGTTCTGCAATATACCATTTCTGTGATATATTTCACAAAAATAGCATTCCAGAGTAAAATAAGTATTAAAGAAGAAAAAGTCTGCTTAATTTTGCTACAATATATCTAAAACACTATCATTTAACATGTAATAATTATGTAAGCTATTGGCATATTTTAAATTTTTTGTATTAACTCTTCAAACTCCAGTATCTACTTTAAATATGTGTACAAATATGTATCGGTGTAAATGTATTTTTGCACATGTTTGATAATATTGCAATTCATATTACTTAAAAGAGTAATTCTTTAAACAAATGAATTAATGTAGGCATTTTCGAGTAATGAAACTTTGTATTAATATGATTTGAGAAGCTGACAGAAGATAATAATTAAATAGTGAATTGTCTGGATGTGAAAGGAAAAAAGAAAAAGTACACATTGTTGGTTACAGGATAGACAGAGGGATGTTAAGAAGAACAAAGGAAACAGAGAAGCCAAAGAACTTATACACATGACTCATGGACATGAACTAAGCGGGGCATTGCTGGAGGAAATGGGGTACTGGGTGAAGGGGGAGAAAGGGGGAAAATTAGGACAACTGTAATAGCAAAACAATTTAAAAATATATTAATAAAATAAAAAGAAATGGAAACCTAGTCTTTTTATTAAGGAAATCCAAATAGTATTTAAAAATGTTTCTACAAATAAAGCATAAGGCTCAGGTAGCTTCCTTTTAAGTGTTTTAATACTTTAAAAAATGAAATAAAACCAATATTCTTAAAAAATATTGAGGAGACACTCCTCATTTCATTGTATGTGGCCATAATGAACTTGGCATCAAAATGTGAAAAAAAGTGACAAGAAACAATATACAAGATTAATATTTCTCACTAACACAGGCACAAAGTATATTTCAAGCAACAGTAAATTGATTTTTATAATTATATAGAATACAGACAATTTGAATTGTCCCATGAGTGCTAGTTTGGTTCAACATCTAAAAATAGCAACTGAAGCAATTCACTGTGTTAACAGAAGAAAATTATGAAATCATTTGAACATGCCATGAAGCCTTCCATCAATTTAAACCTCTATGTAACAGAACACTCTAAACAAACTATATAAAAACTATTTAGTTTGATGTGTGCACTTTTTTGTATACATTTTAAACTTATTAAAAGCTCTATGTTCTAAACAAACAGGTGAATAAATTTGAAAATCTGAATGTCTATGTTCTCCTCACTTATTTTCTTGCTTCATTAGTACATTTGGTTATTTATCCAATTATCCACCTCTTCTCCATATTTGGATTATGAATATCATGAATCTTTGAAGTACCTCCAAATATTGGGGGTGCAGTTTATTGCCTTATCCTGCCTTGGTCCCTGGGTTGCTTGGACCCTGGTAATGTTAAGGAGCTCAATTCAGACAGTCATATATGCTTGTGTAATTTAGCTCCATATGTTTCTGCCACAAGTCATGAAAAGAATACGCATCACTGGTCCAAAGAGAATAAAAAGACATGTGGAGCAGTCTTGAACCCAAATGTCAGCCAGGATTAGCTAATCCCAAGCAAGCCTAATAGAACAGTAGCCTGCTTGCACACCCATGAGAAGGAAATATTTTTCTTATTGCTGTGAATCACTGAGTTTTGAATTGATTTTATGCAGTGTAATTTCAGCTGAAAGCTGACCAATACAGCTTTCAAAGATTTAAAGGACACTTGGGTAATTTTTAAGTTGCATTTGTAAATTCATGAGGCCTTTGAGAAATTAAGCTAGATGTCATTAAAAAGTCTGAAAAGGCAAATGGTACTGGTCCAAAAAGGTAAAATAATCATATTTTTAAAGAATTAGTATTTATTGCATAGCTCTATAGATTTGTTTTGTTTTGGTGCATTAACAAATAGAAATAGGTGTTTGATTATATGAGTGGGGAGTTCTTCAAAGATAAACGCAATATTGCCTTCTCCTCCCTGTAAATACTAAAACATTGGTAGTGTTCTTATTTACTTTAGGTGGCATTTCTGGTTCTATTCCCCTCTTGTACTAAACATAGATGGAGGTTGTAACAAAATGCATGGAGAGCCTGAGAAACAGACGTAGGAATCACTTCGGTGCCTTTTTTGGGGAAGCATTTGGAACATCACAATATATATTCTTGGCTTGCCGCACACATATGCACATGTATTTCTGACTCTGTCATAGTCCTCAGCCTAATTGCATAATTTTTCCCATTATGTTTCTTTCACATGTAGCACAAAACTCCATGTGCTAGTTTTTTTCCAGCTGGGAGATCCCAAGAGCTGCCTTACAGATATATTTTCACCACCACCGCCTTCTCTCCATGCTGCCAGTAGAAAATGACATAGTAAATCCATTTTAGGCTTTCACACCAAAGTCCCTTAACATTTTGCAAGGTTGAAACACAGATGGGCGCTATTTTTAATTTTAAAGCACAGTCAGATGTTGAAAAGAAAAAGAGATATTCCCTTAAAAGGATAAAATTATTAAATACTTGTATATTCTTTTTAAAACTATTTTCTTTGCCCCAATTTATAATGACCAGACCTATTTTTAAATATCTTAAATATAATAGTCTATAATCTTGATGAATGCACATTATAACAGTGTAAAATGCTTATTTTATTATACACTTGTAGGTTTATCCACACACACCTGCTATAGAAATTCCTAATGAAGATGTTCATTAAGATGAAGAAAAATATAGGCTTTTATTGCTAATAACTATGCTAGATATCTGAGCGGTCTATAAAAATGAAACACCCTCCTACTATTTAATGTATGTAAGTATGTAAATGTTTTTCACATCCTTAACCATTAGAAATTTTGCAAATCAAAATTTATTTCTCATAGTTGTAAATAATTTTGGAATTCATGCATTCAATCATGGTCCTCAATCACAGTGTATCTTTTGTATTCTTTTGGCTCTATATTTGTCTCTATTCAGAAGATAAAATCAGGCATAATTTGAGGGTTATTTTTAATTACAAAATCCAATCAGACTTAACGAAGAGGCACTTCTTTTTTTTTTGCAAATTGAACTTTTATTATAGGATACTTATAGATGCACATATGATTGTAAAAAATAAGAGATCCCATGTATGCTTTACACAGTTTCCACCCCAACCCTCAAAAAAGCATCTTGCAAAAACCATGCTACATTATCACAACCAGAATACTGACATTGACAGGTTCAAGACACAGAATATTTCCATCACCAACAAGAGCTCCTCTTTTTGCCTTTATAGTCACACACACACCTTCCTCCCATGCCCACCTCCTCCTATGGCAAACATGTTTTCTCTATTTGTATAATTTTCTCAATTAAAGAATGTTATACAAGATATGTCCCGAAAGTATCAAGCCAATGTCAATATAATTAAAAGTTTGCTTGGCTGATGCTTTCAGGACAGACCTCATATAAGTGTAATCATGCCGTATGAAACTGGGATTAGGCTTTTTCACTCGGCGTAATTCTGGAAAGATCCAACCAGGCTGTTGCATGTACTGGCAGGTGTTCTTATTGCAGAGTAGTAGTTCATAATACGGAGGTACTATTATTTGAACACTGACCCATTGAGAGACATCTGTGCTTTTTCAGCTTTGGCTTTTATAAATAAAGCTGTTAAAAGTATCTGTTTACAGGTTTTGGGGTAAACAGGAATCTTTATTTCTCTGGGATAATATCTGAAAATGTAAGTGCTGGGTCATATGGTAATTGCATGTTTGGTTTTTTGAAAAACCCAACAAGCTATTTTCTTTCCTTAGTGAAACCAGCCTTTCATCTAGGGAAAAAACCCACAGTCATGAAATGCAATATTATTGTTGGATTCTATTTGCTAATACTTTGTTAACTGTTTTTGCATGTATATGTGGGAGGAACATTAGTCTATAGTTTTCATTTCTGCACTATCTTTGCCTGGTTTTGATATCAAGCTACTACTAGCTTCTAAAAATGAGGTGAGGAGTCCTCTCACCCACTTCTATCTGTGGAAGACATTGTGCAGAATTTAGAAGTTTTTACTTCTTTTAAAAGATTTGGTAAATTTCATTTAAAATGTTTTTATTGAATTCATTGGGGCAATATTGGTTAATAAAATGATAAGGTTTTAGCCCTGGCTGGTGGCACAGTGGATAAGGCACCAGCCTGCAAACCCACGTCGCTGGTTCGATTCCCAGCCAGGGTACATAACCAGGTTGCAAGCCAGGTCTCCAGCCAGGTCTGTAGCTGGAGGCAGGTGAAAGGCAACCATACATTCATGTTACTCTCCCTCTCTGCCTCTCTCCCTGCCCTTCTTTCTAAAAATAATGAATAAAATATTAAAAAAATAAAATTATAAGGTTTTAGGTATATAATTCTAGAATACATCATCTGTACACTGTATTATGTGTTCACCACCCAAAGTCACATGCGCATCCATACCATTTATCCCCCTATACCCTCCCTCCCCTCCCTCTACCCATTTCCTTCTGGTATTTACCATGCTGTTGTCTATGTCTATGAGGTGTTTTTTTTCTTAATCCCTTCACTTTTTCACCCATTCCCCCAAAACATCTCCCCTCTAACTGCTATCAGTCTGTTCTCTGACAAATTTCTTTAGTGAAACCATTGGACATGAAGATTTCTTTTTTGATAATTTTCAACTTACAACTTTAAGGCCTTAATGGTTATAAGACAATTAAAATAATCTATTTCATAATGGTGAGTTGTGACATTTTGTATTTTAAAGGACTTGAGTTATCTAATTTGTCACATTATATAAATATATATATTATAATATATATATATATATATATGGTTGTTTGTAATGTTTTCTTCTTTTCCTTTTGATACTTACAGTTTATAATATATACCCTTCTACATCCTGATGTTTATGGTTTGTGTCTTCTTTCTTTGTAAGTCTTGTGAGAGGCTTATCATTATTTTTATCACCAATTTAAAAACCTCTCTATTCCATTGCTGTTTTTCCATTGTGTTTTATGTTTTAAATGATTGATTTCTGTTCTTTGGCTTATCATTTTCTTTCTTTTGATAGCTTTGGGTTTAGTTTGCTCTTCAATTTCTATGCTCTTTAGGTAGGATCTTACAGGTTATTGATTGGAACCTCTTTCCTTCTTTCTAATATATGAATCTAGTGATATAATATTCCCTCATAGCACAGCTTTAGCTTGATCTTGCACATTTTTATATGTTATATATTAATTTATATTCAGCTCATTTTTTTATTTTTAAATTTCCTTTAAGACTCCTGTGACTCACAGTCTATTTAAAAGTAATACTATTTAGTTTCCAAATGTTTTGGGTTTTCATGTTATCTTTCTGACATTGATTTCTGGTGTGACTATGTTGTCAGAGAACATACTGTATGATATAATTTTTTAACATGTGAAGTTTCTTTTATGGGTCTATACATAATTTATCTGGGTATGTGTTCTGAAAGCACTTGAAAAAATGTGTATTTTGCTGTAGGGTGGGTGTCCTACAAACATCAATTAGATCCTATTAGGTGATAGTGTTATTGAGCTATATATTCTTCTTAATTTGAGTCTAGTTGTTGTGTTAAATTTTAAGAGAGGGCTGTTGAAGTTTCTCATAACTATGAATTTATTTATTTCTTTTAATCTTATTAGTTGTTGTCTCACATACAATGGTGTTTGGTGCATATACATTTAGAATTATTTTCTTCATGGATTGACTCTTTTACCATCATGTAATGTCCCTCTGTCACTAACAATTTCTTGGTTTTGAAACTGACTTCATCTTATACTTACATAGTCATTGATGCTTTCCTCTGATTAATGTTTACATGATATATTTTCTATCATTTTACTTTCAACTTGCCTATATCACATTTACAGTGGGTCTCTTGTCACAAACCTAGAGTTGAGTCACATATTTTACCCACTGTGTCAATGTTTGTCTTTCAATTGTTATATTTAGACCACTCAAATTTAACCTAATTGTTGATATGTTAATTCTATCTGCCAATTTATGCCTCCTGCTTATTTTCTCTGCTTTCATTTACTGTTTAGTTTTTCCTATAACCTGTAGGTATAGGAATTCCATTTTTATTTATTTGGAATGTTTTTGAGTGTATCTCTTCATGTAAAAATCTTAGTGATTACTATAAGTATTAGATTATATTTACACAGTTTGTCATAGTCTACTGGTGTTTTCCATGACCAGTTCGAGAGAAACATAAAAACCTTCTCTCTTTTTGGGTCTCTTTCTCAGCAACATTTACAATATAATGGCATAAATATTTTCTCTCTATACATAAGAGACTATTATAATTTGTGCTTCTATCATCAAACAATGTAGAAAATCCAAGAGAAGAAAAGTCTATTGAATTCACCCACATTGCGCTGACCAGGTTCTTTCTTCCTTCATGATGTTCCAAAATTCCTTTATGTTGAAAGAACATCCTTGAGCAACTCTTTTATGTCAAGTCATTGGCAACAAATTCTCACAGGTTTTCGTCATCTTAAAATGCCTAGATTTCTCCTTCATCCCTAAAGATTACTTTCACTGGGTTTATGACCTATATTGCCAATTTTGTTTTACTTTCAGAATCTGAAAAATGTTCTGCCACTTATTTCTGGCCTCCACAATTTCTCCTGAGAAATCTGTTATCATTTGAATTGTTTTCCCTTATGGCTAATGAGAAAATTTATCTGGCTGTATCAAGATGTTTTATCTATAGTTTTCAGAAATTTAATTTTGATTGTTCTTGCATGAATTTCTTTGATTTAATCCTGTCTTGGATTTGCTCGACTTCTCAAATCTTCTTATGTGCCATGCCAACTTAGGAAAATTTTAGCCATAATTTTCTCAAGAACATTTTAAGCCCTATGCCTTTCTCTTTCCTTTCAGGAACTCAAGCATAAAAATGTTAGATGTTGTTGTTCTACAACAAAAAAATTTTTTTTAATTTTCATGTATTATATTTCTAACTTAGTACATTTTTATCTTTTGCATAGATTGGTATTTTAATTATTATCTTCTAGTTTACTGATCCTTTCCTATGTCCCAATATCTCTTCTCCTATTGAGCCCATCCACAGAGCTTTTTGTTTCAGTTATTAGATTTTTTACTTCTAAATTTTCCATTTGATTCTACATAGCATTAGTTTCTTTATTAAGACTTCATATTTCTTTGCTGAGGCTGTCTTATGTTTTCACTTTTATCAACTATGTTAGCTTATTAAAGCATTTTTTACTATGGCTGCATAAAATCATTGTCAGTCATGTATAAAATTTCTTTCATTTCACTGTTGGCCTTTATTGCTTGTCTTTTTATTCATTTCGTTTGAGAGATTCCTGTTTCTTGGAATAACAAGTGATTTTTAAAATTGAAATATCTACATTTTTATATTATGTTATGAGATGCTGGAACTTATTTAAATATTCTATTTTAATTAGCTTTTTCTGACACTGTTCATGCAGGGAAAGTGGGAACACCATTTATTTACTGACAAATGGAGTTAGAAATTCAAGTTCTCCACTTGGCTTCTGTTGACATGGGAGGTGAGGGGTAGTTTGTTGCCAGTGGTCAGAAGAGTGAGTTCTGGTTACCTACACGGTCTCCAATAAAACATGGTAAGAACGGCCTCATTATCAGTGAAAAATGATAAAAGTGTCAACTCTTCACCAGGCCCCTTCTGACACTTCCTGGTTCCTCGCAGGAATAAGGAGGGGTGGCATGCTTCTTTTTCTTTCTCAAGCAAAAGATCATGGACAATTCTTCACACATCCTTAAAACCATTGATACCAATAATATAATATTATACATTTAGCTTGCGTGTTATTGTTAAACCTACTTAAACATCACCTGATAGAGACAAAATACTATATTAAGTATTAATGTCAGTGGTATTAATCATGTAGACAATTTTGTTGGATCATCTAAATATGAATGTGACATATAATTTGTGGACAATTTATGTTTTTGCTATTTTGGGTACATCTTTCCAATATATCTCATGAATCTAGAATATTTAAAAACTTAAATGGGAAATAATTACATTACCAGCACAGTTACCATTTCAGTTTTAACTTAATAAGAATTTTAATTCATAAATGTATATAAAAACACCTGGAAGTAATTTTCAAATTAAAAACATATTGTAGTGCCAAAACTACCCTTCCCATATTTTTTATTCTCTCTATAATGAATAAACATTTTTTCCTAAGGCTTTTTATTAAGATGATATAGTCATTGAAAAGAAAAACATTTTAATTGTATTCAAAATCAGGAGAAAATATTTTTTCAAGATAAAACCCTGGTATTTTTCAGTTGAATAGTTTAGAACTTATATTTTTGGAAACTAAGTAGGCATATTATATACTTATTAAATGTTTCATAGACTGTTAATTGACAACCAGGAAAAATGTATTAATAGTTAGATAAGGGGGTTAGTTCCTTACATATGCATTCTTATTATTTGAATTGTAGTTTTCCAGACTCTAAGATGCTCTAGCAGAGAATAGGGCCGCATCATTGACAGATTGTTCTTAGTCCATTCATTCAGAGCAAAGCTCCACAAAGCGCACTGGAAAACAGCAATGGCTCAGACACTAAGCCAAAGATCACTGAAAGGAGATTGGTGCAGTCATTGAACACTAAACTGTAGGTTAGTTAGTTTGCCTGCAGGTAGGGGGAGGTGAAAGAAGCAGATGGGAGAAGTCAACCTAGGGTCAGTACAAACTGCAAAATTTCAAATGCTGACTTTAGAAACTAGCCCTTTAAGGGAGCTAAATGTGATTAGTTTAGTCCCAGAAGTAATTTATACCCCAAGGTATTTTTGAAAACAACAGATTAATCAGCTGTCATTATGGAACTTAACAGCCTGGTGTAGAGTGACAGTCAAAGAGAGCCCTTCCAAAACTACTGTCCTTCCAAAGTGACTATGGGCATACTCAAGGAGGGCTACATCTCCTGAGGGACAATTTCAGGGCTTCACATGACAGGAAGAAATGTAGAATCCACTGAAATCACCCAGCCAGTCAGAAATACACCAGTAAATAACAATAACAAGTTTCAGGATAGAATAGAGAAGGTGGCAGTCCCCATAGGAAACTATGACTCATGCGTAATGAAGGAAGCAGAGATTGTCTGTGAGAAGAGCAAGATAGCAGATTTAAAAGACGGGTTTCAAAGCAGCCATTATAACTATGTTCAAAGAACATCAAAATTAAAAAGTAAAGTAAGGTATGATGTAAACATCACACCAAATAGTGAGAATCAATAAACTATTAAAAAGCAGTACATAAATATTCTGTAATTAAAATAAAGCTATAGTCAACTGACTTTTATACAGATGATGCATTATAGAATCGTGTATTTGCAACCTATATAATTTTATTAACCAATGTTGGTCCAATACATTTTATTTTTAAAAATTAAACTGGTAAAGCAAGTGGTATAAGCAATATTGAAGCAATTACATGATCATTTGCATGCCTCACACGGAACATTGTAAAGAGCATAATAATCTTACATATCACAGGTCTGTAGGTGCTTTTGCTTTTATGGTCAACTGATTTTTGACAAAGGTCCCAAGACCATTCAATGTGAAGAGTCTTTTTTATAAATCATGCTGAAAGAACAGGAAAGTCACATGCCCATCAATGAATTTGAACCCCTACCTCTCACCATGTACAAAATGTACACAAAATGGATCAAAGACCAAAATGTAATAGATGAAATTATAAAACACTTAGAAGAAAGCTTATGACTAAGTCTTTATAAATTTAAATTTGGCATTGGATACTTAGATATGTTACCAAAAGCACAGGCAACCACTGAGAACTTAAATAAATTGGACTTTATAAAATTGAGAAATTTGGCATTGTATCACTTGAGGAAACAATCTGGCAGTTTCTTAAATGATGAAGCATAGGATGGCAACATGACCCACCAATTTTAAATCCAGGTGTATATCCAAGAAAAAATGAAAACACATTTGTACACACATGTTTGTGGCAACATTATTTATAATAGCCAAAATGTGGAAAGAGCCCAAATGCTCATCACTAATAAATGAACAAAAACTGGCATAAGCAAAAAATGGAATATTACTTATCACAAAAATAAGTGAAATACAGATACATACTATAACATAAATAAGTCTTTAAAATATGCTAAGTCAAAAAGTCATTCACAAAAGACCTCATAAGGGATGATTTCACTACATGTAGTATCCAGAACAGACAAATCCACAGAATCATAAAACAGAGTAGTGTTTGATTAGGGTTGGGTAAGGGATGGGAATTAGGAGATTGAAAGCCTAAATAGACAAGAGTACGTTTTTTGGAAGTGACAACAATGTACTAAAATTGCATATATCTGTGAATATACTGAAAACCACTAACTTGTATACTTTAAATGGGGGGAGGGGTAAGCATAGTCTGATATATGCATTATTCATAGATACAACTTTTAAAAAACAAGTTAAATATTAGTGTGAACTTTCCAAAGAAAATATTTAGAAAAATATGAATGTTATTAGTAGTACACATTGTAGAGCCTCCAGCACAAGTAACTCCTAGAAAAAGGGCAGGCAGATCTTGGGAGGGGGCAGGAGGTGCAACATCTAAGAGTTTTGTAATTTTTATCTGTGCTTATTTATGCACATGGAATTAAGTTAGTCCATATGTATATTACATAATAATTAGAATGCTGTAGTTAATAAGCTGCTCCTAATTCAAAACCAGAATAAAATAAGAATATATCCTGCTTTAGAACCAAAATATAAAAAAAACAATAAATTACACATGGAAATTTGAATACTTGGGCTGGTATGCTGTGGCAGAGACTAATATCAATACTAAGTCCATTAATAGCAATCAAGTAAACAAACTATGAAAATAGTATTAAATTCAGCATGTTCCTTAAAAACAGCAGAAAAATAAATGAAAATTTGTGTTTAAAAGTTTTTTTACTTTAAAGCATTTATGTTTTCATATATTTCAACTTGTTTTCATTTTACCATAAATATACATTATATATATATATATATATATATATATATATATATATATACACACACACACACACACACTCTCTCTCTCTCTCTCTCTCTCTCTCTTTCATAAATTGGATCAGCCTATCCATATTCAGATATTCACTGCTTAAAACCTTATTTCAATCATTTACATGTTTAAATATTATCAGAGAGGTCTTTCTTGGTCATTCTTTTGTCCTTCTATGCTTTCCTCCTGGTTTAATTTTTATATGTTATCACAATTTGAAGTAGAAGGGCAGGGATTTCATTTATTTTGTTCATAGCTGTACTTCCAATGCCTAGAACAGTGCCTGATACATACTCATATTACATCTTCAATAAAGACTTGTGGAATGAATAATGAATGGGCAAGTCATTTTACAGACATTTTTATGTGAGTACACAAAGATCTAACTAAATTTTTTTGTTCCAAAGTACTCTTCTGTGTTGATGTCTAGTACTACACATTTAATCTTTTCTCTATTGATTACATCCTGTCCTTTTACATATATTTTCTCAGTGTGTGTGTGTTTGTGTGTGTGTGTGTGTATAACATCACTAAATTTCATTTTAAATTGCTGGGTCAACCTCATGTTTAACCATAAACTAATAAAAATACTATGAAAAAAATAACCAGAAATTAATATCTGACTCTTAAAAGTTAAAAGTATTGCTGAGCTGCAAGTTAATTAAAAATTTACTACCTGGCTGGTGTGGCTCAGTGAATTGGCACCAGCCTGCAAACCCAAAGGTTGCTGGTTCGATTCCCCAGTCAGGGCACATAACCAGATTGCAAGCCAGGTCCTTAGCTGGGGACAAGTGAAAGGCAATCATACATTGATGCTTCTCTTCTTTTCTTCCTCCCTCCCTGCCCTTCTCTCTGAAAATAATAAATATAATCTTTTTTTAAAAGTTTATGGCGAGGATGTGGGGCAAAGGGAACCCTGGTGCACTGTTGGTAGGAATGTAGGCTGGTGCAGCCACTATGGAAAACAGTATGGAGTTTCCTTAAAAAACTGAAAATGGAGCTGCCTTTTGATCCAGCAATTCCACTACTAGGACTATACCCAAAGAATCCTGAAACACCAATTCATAAGAACCTATATAACCCTATGTTCATAGCAGTGTTATTTATAATAGCCAAATGATGGAAACAGCCTAAGTGCCCATCAGTAGATGATGGGATCAAAAAAACTTTGGTACATTTACACAATGGAATACTACACAGCAGAAAGAAAGAAGGAACTCCTAAACTTTGCAACAACATGGATGGAACTAGAAAGTATTATGCTTAGTGAAATATGCTGGTCAGTAAAAGACAAATACCATATGATCTCACCCATTACAGGACAATAATGAACAAAACAAACAACAAGCAAAACAGAACCAGATATAAGAATACAGTGAATAGGCCTTCAGTGGGCAGGGGGAAGGGGGTTGGGGAGAGGGGGGAGGAAGAGGCAAAGAAGGGGAGCAGTTTAGACAAGAACCTAGTATGGAAGAACCATGGACGTGTACAAGAAGCGGGATTGACTTTGTGGGGGAGTGGGTGGGTGGGGAAGGGGACAGAGGGGAGTAAAAAGGGGATGGATGTATTACAACAACAATAAATTTTTTTTAAAAAAATTAAAGAATCTTATCAAGAAGTGGGAAGTAGGACAAAATTTATAAAGTAAACAAAATACTATTTTAAATGCAGGAAATTAGAGTGGTTCATTCCCTGACTAATAAGATTCCCAGACATCAATAATCAAATAATCAAATAGCATTTTTTAATGCATGTGGGCCTAAAAATTGAATGGATATATCAAGTGAGCAGCAAAATAAATAAAAATAGACAGGCATTATACTATCAAAAATTTTCTGAAAACTAGAGTTAAGAAATCCTCCAAAATCTGCCCCCCTGACTAAAAAAAAGAAAGAGATGAGAAAAAGGCAAAATAAAAGGGGTATGAGACTACTCAGCAGCAGTATTGGCTACTTTAGTAAGAATGAACATTTCCTTAGAATTCTGCAGAAGAAGAATCTTCAACCTAGAATTCTATACTCAGTTCTTGGGTATAGAACAAAATTAAGAAATACTGTATGGTAAAGGTACTTCCAGGCATAATGGCACAATAACTTTACCTCTATAGATACATACTTTCTAATGAAGTTATATGAAGGATGTAACAATAGAATAAGGATGTAAACATAGAAAATAAAAAACTTGGGCTTCAGATATTAATGATCCATCACTGTTAAGATGATACAATGCAGTGGGTCTTGAAATAAGTAGCACATATTTAGATAGAACACAATGGCAGAGAGGTCTCACTGGCGTGAATCAAGGGAACCAGAAAAATAATTATCATGATGGAGCAACTGAAATATTTGAAGAAAAAACATAAAGATGTTGAAAGAGAAAAAGACAAATGGAAATTAAAGGAGAAAAAAGTCTACCCAAGTAAGGAAGTATGATCAGAATGTAAAGGCCAGCTTGGCACTGAAATATTTGGATGGTGATAGTAATGAAAGCACTTTAACTATTTGGATCACAGACAGTTTTTGAACAATTTGAGGAGGATGAGGTAAGAGAACTGCATTCATACACCATGGCATAAGTAAATAGATCTTTTCTAAGTTGAATCTGGGGCTCATTTACTTATGAATAGTTTGGTTTTCCTTTTCTGTGTCTTGATAAAATTTATACTTTATCTTTAAATTCTGAAACATTAACAGGGTATACCAGATGTGTGGAGTCCCTCTTCATTCATCATATTTATCCTTTGATGAGTCCTTTCAATATGAACATTCCATTCACCCAAAGAAAATTTCCTTCTACTGTCATTTGCATAGTTTTCCCCTTATCTATTTCTGACTCCTTTTATTGGACATCCTATCAGACAGATATGGGATATTCTTATCATTCTCCATGTCTCTTAACCTTTATCTCATATTTTCTGACTCTTGATCTCTTTGTTTAACATTCTTGAAAAGTTCTCGTGCCCTTGCAAATGTCTGTGATTTTCTCTTACTTATATTACCAGCTCATTTTGTTGTTGTTGGTTTAGTCACTCTTTGGTTGTGTAGGGACATCATGTGATTTTAGCTCACATTTTCCAAGTAATGATATTGAGCCTCTTTTCATGTTAACTGGTCATCCAAATATCTTCTTTGGTGAGGTATATGGTTAGAACCGTTTTTATTATTTGAATTTTGAGAGTTTTTACATATTCTCAATATAAATAATTGGTCAGAAAAGTTACAGTCAAATATTTTCTTCACAGTGTCTTTCACTGAACACAAGTTATAGTGTTGATAAATTTTAATTTTTTCTTTGAATCATGCTTTTGTTATAACATCTAAAAGCCCTTGTATAATTGAAAATTATGGAAACTTCTTCCTATGCACTTTTCTGGAAATTATAATTTTATGTCTTATTTATACCTATGATTCATTGTAAATTAACTTATTCAAAACATGAGGCTGTGACATTTATACCTATTGAATGCCCAAATTCCAGTGTGTGTCCTAGCACCATTTGTAGAAAAGACTCTTTTCTTTTGAGATTCTTTTGTCTCACAGACCTTTTAATTAAATTGTGAAGATTTGCTTCTGAGTTCTCTATTCTGAGGCAACTGAGTGGTTCTTAACCATACTGCTTTGATTACTATAAATAATAAGCCTTAATATTGCATGGTTTGATCCTCTCATTCTTTCTTCTTTTTTACAAAATTATTTTGAAAAGCTTGTCAATATCAAATTTTTAAAGGTAGATGAGGATTTTAATTCAGATGGTATTGCATCTATAGGGGAAAATAAGGAGAACTAACATCTTAACACTACTGCACCTTACCTTCTGGAGACATTCTTTGGCATGTCTTCAATACTGCTAAACATTTTTGATAGTACATGAGAGATTTGAGGGCACCCACAGTCATTCAACTATAACTCTGCTAAATAATGTGGGTGGTCAAGCTGCATAATTTGATAAAAATAAGATATATATAAAAAGTAAAAGGAGGAAGCCCTGAACTCTTCCCCCAAAACATAATGAATCAGCAATAATTCATAAGCCCCCTTTTTGAAAATCTAGAAACTACTTGAAAGGCTCATGATAGAGGTGAATAAAAATGAGACTAACTGAAGCAGGTAGGGAATTTAGGACAACTTTGCACTGCAGTCACTGTCCCTGGCATAGCACAATTAGGAAGAAGGGAAGCCCCTAGTTCCCAGTTTCTCCCAAGGGAAGGTAGGGTTTGGTTCATGCAGAAAGTGTCCCAACTTTTCTGAATGGGCAGTTTCCTCAAAAAATTATAATACATCTACCATATGATCCAGCAATCCCAATTCTAGGAATTTACCAAAAGAACTGAATTGGGATATCAAAAATATATTAGCACTTCCAAATTCATTGTAGCCTTCCTCACATAAGCCAAGACATGGAAACAATTTAAATATCCATTCAATGATGAATGGATAAAGAAAAATGTGGTACATACAGACAGTGAAATACTGTGCAGACTTAAAAGAGAAGGAATATGTAAAAGTATGAACCAACCTTCAGGACATTATAAGTGAAGTAAGCCAGTCAGAGAAAGACAAATATCATATGACTGTATTTATGTAAGGTATCTAAAATAGTGAAATTCATAAAATTGAAGAGTGGAATGGTGGTTGCCATCCATGGACTGGGAGAAGGGAGTATGGGAAGTTACTAAATAATTGAAATAAAGTTTCATTTAAGTATGATGAATAAGCTCTAAAGATCTGCTATCCAACTTTGTACATATAGTCAACAATGATGTATTGTGCAATTAATTTGTTGAAAGGGTAGATCTCTTGTTGTGTTAATACAACAAAATAAAATTTTAAAGTTATTAAACAGATGCCCTTACATAGTTTATGAGGTTTCCAAATTATTTTTGCAATACAAACATTATGATAAAAAGCTTTCCAGGGTGGCTACACTAATTTGCATGTTTAAAAATCACATAATCAGCTCATAGATTGCATTTTTTAATATTTTATATTAGTATGCAAATTAACCATTTTCCATTCTTCTGCAAATATATCAAAAGTAGAGATTTTATACTGTTGTCAACTATTATTTGCCCCTGTCACAGAATTTGCATTCATTATTGCTAAGAAAGTAAATTCGTAACAGAATTTATACAAGATTAAATGATTCCAAGTCAAAATACCAAAAGTTTCCTCTCATTTCATAATTCTCCTAGATTATTCAGTAAACTTTTATGGGCTTAGTGATTATAATGATGGTACATAATACAGAATCTTTTGTACTTGGGTCTCATCAAAACAATAAGAATACATACCTAATTTGAAAATTCCTCAAATCCATTTTAAAAGCCCACTTTAATAAATAAATATCTTAATAGGACAAAGGGGGTATTTTACCTACCCTACACTGAACAGGAAGGATTATGAAAATGAGAAGTTGCAAAATAAAAATTGATAGTATTATTTGTGCTGCCATGAAATAATATAAAATGTCTTAGTATAGTATTGCAGAAATTAATTGTAAAAACTTGTCTTATTGAAAGAATTCCATTTATTGTGTGATGCTCACATATGTGTGTGTGTGTGTGTGTGTGTGAGAGAGAGAGAGAGAGAGAGAGAGAGAGAGGGAAAGAGAGAGAGAGGGAGATATTTCTTTTCTGTGCTAACCTTCCTATAAAAATTAGTAGCTGAAAACAGGAAGAAAAAAAAAAAGCTGTTTTTCTTATTACAGGAATCATTTGAAGAATTCATTTCAGTGTGATAAGTATATGATGAGTGTATAAAAATATTCATAAGCCTCATTCATTAGGAACTTTTAACATGTTAAATTCCTAAAGATAAGTAAAGAACTTAAAGTTTTTTTTTCTATTTTGTTGTATTAATCTTAGCTGATAAGAAGAAAGGAATAGTGTTTGTGATCTTTTCTTGTCAAAAAAGAATTGTCTGTTTGGCTAGCTAACAAAATATGATTTTGTTTGGATTCCTGTATTTAAGGGAGATAAATGTTGATGATTGAAAGGTGGAGATCAGGTAGGACAAATGGAGGTAATTGGCTTTTATTGAATGTCTCTGACTTCTAAGCACTGTGATACCTTAAACTTTTGATCCTTCTTTCACCATTTTCTTATCTTCATTTTAGAGGTAAGTAAATTGAAGATGAAGGAAATGGATCAACTATCCCAATATTACATAGCTAGCAAATGAGACTCACCTGTAAAATTCATGATTATTCTCTATTTTTAATTCATATATAAACTGACAGCTTTGTGATTGACCTAAGATATTTCTAAATATTGCTAATGTGCTATCAACTTTAAATCATTTTTAATTAAATCAAAATTATAGCAAAATTTGAATTCAACCCAAAGGTCACTGGTTCGATTCCCCAACCAGGGCACAAAACAAAGTTGAAAGCCAGGTCTCCAGCCAGGTCTGTGGCTTGAGGCAGGTGAAAGGCAAACATATATTGATGTCTCTCTTCCTCTCTGCTTCTCTCCCTACCATTCTCTCTAAAAATTAAAATAAAATTTGAATCGAAGCTTGTATATTAAGATAAACTTATCTATGAAAGTATATCTTAAAGACTACTCTTAGAAAAGAATGTTTAGTTGAAGAACACTTGATTCATAATGTTCTTAAACACAACAAACAACTGAAAAGCAAAGAACACTCTCTTCACTGAACCTAGAGGCAAAAGAACGTAAGTGCCAGGACATAAGCAACCATGGGGCCTGAGAGCCAAGAGTAGTAGTCAGAGTAACATGGTTTGATCTTCTAAAGAAACAAATGCAGCCCTGGCTGGTGGCACAGTGGATAAAGCACCAGCCTGTGAGCCCATAGGTTGCTGGTTCAATTCCCAGCCAGGGCACATAACGAGGTTGCAAGCCAGGTCTCCAGCCAGGTCTCCAGCCAGGTCTCCAGCCAGCTCTGTAGCTGGAGGCAGATGAAAGACAACCATACATTGATGTCTTTCTCCCTCTCTGCCTTTCTAACTTCTCCTCTCTCTAAAAATAATGAATAAAATCTTTTTAAAATGAAACAATTGCAGCTGTGGGTTAGGGGTGTTCAGCAGACTGTCTCAGATACCAGTACTAATTTCACTGGCCTGTGTTATCTCTGGGGTATAAGAGAGGGAAGGGACAATGAACTTGTCACTGATGGAGAGACACTGACAGGTCATTACTTATCAGAAAAGCAAGCCTAAATTAGTAATTCTCAGTTAAATGGAGAGATGACTTTTCCTAGGACAGATAGTGTAACTTTCTAAAATGTCTGATGCAAGAATCTCAGATAGGAACAACTTTATTGCACTACTTAAAGCTCAGGTCACTGAAGACAGATATTGCTATACTTTCCAAAAAACTGAAAACTGAAAATGGAAAGATACAAACCTCACAGGTGAAATGGAGTCTTCAAGAGGGCCTGCTTATGGAAGCCCCAAAAAGGGCCAGGAGGATTTGTTCAACAGAGTTTATGAGCTGTGTGACTATAGGGAAATTATTTAACCTAAGTCTGCTTTTTAGTTTGCAAAATTGATTGAATTCAATTTTAAAATGCAAATGCCTGTGTGTAGAACACAGTGAACACTCAGTAAATATTTATTACTTATTAGAAGCATGGTTGAAGACAGTAAATATGTCATTTGGGCAGCAATGATATTTTGTCAGCTGTATCTCTGTTTTCTCATACTCTTCCTCATCTGCGGTCAGTGCTATAAGCAATGACAAAGGCTTCTGTAGAAAAAGTGTCACAGAGCTGCTGGCAATACCTAGATGGGAAATACTTCTGACAAGAGTAGGAATGTGCACAACTTATCTTACTTCTCCAGGCTTCCTCCAGGTACATCTCCCAAAATAAGAGATTACTAGGGGAAACTTTTGAAGATGCTGCTGCTATCTCTTACTCCTGTGTATGTCAGTCAAGCTTTGAAACTATGATGTTAGTCAAATTTGCAACAACAGATTTTCCAACCACCATCTATGAAGCCCTCCACCAGCCAGGCATCAAGTTTTTTCTAATGTTTATACACTGCTGAAGGTCCTGTGTATTTTCCCTGTGAGGAAGGCTAAGAATGAACACTATGAAAATGGGTGAAAGTGTCTCAAAGTGTACCTAAGGAACACTTTGACAGACCAAAGGTCAAGTAACTTAGCTTTGCTCAACATAAATATTGATATATTACATGATTTAGATTTAATGGTGGACATACATGTCAACTACACAACTAAGTCAGAGTTTCCTACAGATAATTCAGAAACCATCAAAAATACCAGAGAGATTTTAGGCCCTGGCTGGTGTGGCTCAGTGAATTAGTGCCAGCCTGCGAACCTAAAGGTCACTCATTCAATTCCCAGCCAGGACACATAACCAGGCTGCAAGCCAGATGATCTCCAGCCAGGTCCCCAGCTGGAGGCAGGTGAAAGGCAACCATACATTGATGTTTCTCTCCCTCTTCCTCCTTCCCTTCCCTTCTCTCTAAAAATAATGAATAAAATCTTTTTTTAGAATGCCAGATTTTAAAAAGGCTTACTCTTATATTTGATATAGAAAAAAAATCTAGAAGACATTTTAAAATAGCTTCTAGGAAAGCTATAAAGTATATATAGGCCACTTTATCAGTGAATGTCTGAACTATATTAACCATTAATAATCAAGCTGTATAAATGGCCCCTGTATGAACTCCCATGCTTTGGAGAACTAACTGTTCTTCCAGCATTGAAAGTTCCAGGTTAAACTTCTGCATGCATGATCTCTGCTAATGGCATTTGGGAATTGTTTGAGTGTTTTTATTTTAATATATTTTTATCCTCACCTGAGGATATATTTATTGATTTTTGAATGAGAGAAAGTAGGGGGAGGAGAGAGGGAGAGAGAGAGAAGGAGAAGGAGAGGGAGAAGTATCAACGTGACTGAAAAACAGGGATCAGTTGCCTCCCCATATGCCCCAATCGGGAATTGAACCCAAAACCTTTTGATGTATGGGATGATGCTCCAACCAACTGAGCCACCCAGCCAGGGCCTAGTTAAGTCATTTCAGAAATAACATTTATCATCACTGTGGATCCAGCTGTTGCACACTGAATTATCACTTCTTTGAGGAAATAAATTTTGAGGTGATGTGGAAGGAATAAACATTTGTAAAATCTTACAGTGAAGCTTACAACTAATCTTTCAATAAAAGGAGTTTTAAGTATGCTATTAAAAATCTGTAAGGGACAGTCAAGAGAATTACCCTACAGTGAAAGAAACATGTGAGCTTCCCAAAGAAGGATTTTAGTGTAGATTTTGTCTTTCATGATGTTTAAGGAACAAGTTGAAGATTGAATAGAAGAGCCTGCCATTGTTGTTCCACGTTTGGTGTTGCTGTTACATCCTTTTGTTGAGTCTGTAGCTTCATAATCTTGTCAGCCTATGTGTGTATTGAATTCTGGAGTTTCACGGTCAAGACAGGATCAGAGGCCATGGAGACTAACAACTGATTTGTCTGTTTTATTCTGTCTTTTTCCATGACTATATCTACTGCCTTGTCTTGACTTAGGAGCAAAACCTGGAAAACCTGCAAAAATGTGTTTTGTGGTTATCTAGGAATAACACAGAAAATAATACTATTGTTTTTGGTGAAGAACGTCAGTTTTATGTAGTTGATTTTAATGTAAATGAAATGTGAAAAATTTTGTTCAAAAAAATTTGCAACAATAATACATAGCTGGCAAAAATGCAGCTCTAAAATAACATTATGAAAAAATGTAGTATGGCTACCATCAATAAGTCAAAAAACAAGTGCCGATGAGGATGTGGAAAAAAGGGAACCCTAGTGCACTGTTAGTGGGAATGGAGACTGGTCCAACTACCATGGAAAACAGTATAGAGTTTCCTCCAAAAATTCAACGGAACTGCCTTTTGACTTTCCAATCCCATTTTTGGGTATATATCCTAGGAACCTTGAAACACTAATCAGAAGAAACACATGCAACCCTATGTTCATAGCAGCATTATTTACAATAGTCAAGATCTGGAAACAGCCCAAGTGTCCATCAGTAGATAAGTAGATAAGCTGTGGTACATTTACACAATGGAAGACTACACAGCCATAAAAATGAAGAGGCTCTTCTCTTTTGCAACAGCATGGATAGGCCTTGAGATTATTATGCTAAGTGAAATAAGCCAATCAGAGAAAGACAAATATTATATAATCTCACTTGTATGTGGCTTCTAATTAATAAAATAAACTGACAAACAAAATAGGAAGAGAGGCATGGACACAATGGAACAGACTGACAGCTAGCAGAGGGGAGGGAAAAAGTGGAGACTGGATGAAAGAAGGTGAAGGGATTAGCCAAAGAACATATATACGTAATCCATAGACACAGACAACAGTGTGCTGATGACCAGAAGGGGTTGGATAGCAATGAGCAAAGAGGGAAAACGGGGACATCAGTAATAGTGTCAACAATAAAGTTAAAAATGTACACCACAAACGTTGCTGGTTTGATTCCCAGCCAGGGCACATAACCAGGTTGCAAGCCAGGTCTCCAGCCAGGTCTGTAGCTGGAGGCAGGTGAAAGGCAGCCATACATTGATGTCTCTCTCCCTCTCTCCCTTCCCCTCTCTATAAAAATAATAAATAAAGTCTTTGTTTTTAAATGTACACTATAAATGTTATCTAAGGAAAATGTCTTGGGAAGGGAAGAATATAAGTCAATATTTTTATATCATATGATCCTCAAAACATTATTCAATAAATCCTTTTATCTCAAAGATGTGGCAAGGTTGAAAAGATACTATCCAAAGTACACAGCTAGTAAATAGCTTAATAAGGATTCAAACCAAGTTTTATTATTTAAAAATAAATGAAAAAATGCACTAGTAAAATTTATTCATTGTAGAAAAACATAACTTAAAAATAAGTAGCAAGAAAATGAATTACTCCTAAGTACACAATGTAATCATGTTAAATATCTTAACATATAGCCACTGACATTTTAATGCACACATGTCTTTTTTTAAGAAAACATAATTATACTCTAAGCAAGTTTTTGAAACATATTTCTTCACTTACCAATATTTTAAGGCAATATAACATATCAACAAATGCACTTTGAAAGAATCACTTTAAATAAAATATATATGTAATAATCTCTTGTTTTACCAATTCTCCACTTTTTATTATAAATAATATTTTCATGAGAATCCTTGTAGTCAAACAATTTCAATTCTGTCCCAGAAATTTTTAAAAGATTTTTATTTATTATTTTTAGAGAGGGGTAAGGGAGAGAGGCAGAGAGAGGGTGAGACTCAATGTATGGTTGCCTTTCACCTGCCTCCAGACCTGGCTGGAGACCTGGCTTGCAACCCAGTTATGTGCCCTGGCTGGGAACTGAACAAGCGGCCTTTGGGTTCGCAGGCCGGTGCTTTATCCACTGTGCCACCAGCCAGGGCCTGTCCCAGAAATTTTAAGAAAATATGTAAAGATAAAAAAAGGAATAGATAAACTTATAATGCTCTCAATTTCTGGTATCTAGCTTATTTCACATTGTATCAATTTTATATCAATATCATATCACATTAATTTTTAATAATGTATAACAGTATATTTTTCCAAAATTGAGACAAAGAAATTTTTTTAATGTTTTCAGCAATTTGATCATGAAAGATATATACATTTTTATTTGCCTTTCCACTATTAAAAATAATTGGATTTTGAAATGCTTCTTGGCCAATTGTATTTCTTCCTTTATAAATTGCTTGTCTATGACCCTTTGTAGATTTTCTATTAGGTTTAATTTTTATTTCCCTAATTAATTAGTCTTTTTATATATTAAAATTAATTTGTGACTTTTAATTATTTTCATTCTAATGTAATTAAATAACCAATCCTTTATCTTCTTGGCTTCTATAAAGTTTTTTCTTTTTTTAAGGAAAGAGGTAGTTTTTTAAAAAGATTTTTTATTTATTATTTATCAGAGAGAGGGGAAGGGAGAGAAGCAGAGAGGGAGAAAGACATCAGTGTATGGCTGGCTGCCTTTCACCTGCCTCTAGCTATGGACCTGGTTGAAGGCCTGGCCTACAACCTGGTTATGTTGCCCTGGCTAGGAATCGAACCTGCAACCTTTGGGTTTGCGGGCCAGCGCCTTATCCACTGTATCACCATTTTTCTTTAAAATCCTTCCAAAAACCCAGATTACATAAATATTTATACCTATGCTCTTTTCTCTATATTTCTCTATTTTTAAACTTTTAATTCATCTTGAATTTATTTCATCCTAAAATGTGAGGTAAATAATCTTGTATTTAACAAATAGTTACCCAGTTGTCACATTTTTAAAAATCTACCCCTTGTCATTAATTTAAAATGTAAATTTAAATCATATTCAATTCTTCAGTCATTCAAAATGATATGTATATTTTTCAACTATTACAGTTTCATAATGGGTAATGCCTAGAGAATCTAGTCCTATAAGAACTCTGAGACCAGTGACAAAGGTGCTCTCTTCACCCAAAGTGGGTGCCAAAAGATGGCTTCCTCCCCTCAGCTTCTTCTATTAAGTGTATTTAAGTATTAGAACCCCCTAATCAACAACTGTCATTAGGAATCTCCCCTCCTTTCTCCTGTCAGATTAGGGAGAGTGAGAGCAGCAGCATAATATATTTTATTATATATTTTTAATGACTTCAACTTCAATGAAATTATCAAGTTAAGGAAATAAGGTTAACCTCTGAAAACAGAAAGTTAGTTATTAATCAGAGACTCAAATGCCATGTACTCAGGGAAGAATTTCCAACAATGTGATGATATAACTAACCCTTCATGTAATTACTAATTTGTTATAAGACTTTCTCTGTAGATGTTAATTTTCCTGAGGGCAGAACACTGGTCTGTCTTGCATTCCACTGTACCTAGAACCTCACATAATACTTATAGTGCAAAGAACACTTAATAATTTTGATTGATTAATTCGTTTTCGGTGGAAAAGAATCTTTTGTTTAACAATCATATAATTTACAAAAATAGCTATTTAAACATCTGTCATTACAACAACTACATAAATTTAGGAACCAAAAACAACATAAGAACAAAAACTTGACTGGGCACGTAAACTTTGGTCCTATTTATTTTATTATTTTTTAAAGATTTTATTTATTTTTAGAGAAAAAGAAAGGGAGAGAGGCAGAGAGGGAGAGAAGCATCAATGTATGGTTGCCTTTCACCTGCCTCCAGCTAAGGACCTGGCTGGAGACCTGGTTTGCAAGCTGGTTATGTGCCCTGACTGGGAATCGAACCAGTGACCTTTGGGTTTGCAGGCTAGCACCTTATCCACTGGGCCACCAGACAGAGCTCCAGTTAGTATTTTGTTTCCTCTCTATTAAACCTCTGAAACTAATATTTTAGTCTGTTAGGTCTGCTCTGGAAGCAGAGGGCAGGGGTGGAGGGGTGGAGGGGTGGAGGGGTGAGGGGTCTTCTGCTGACAGCCCCAAGCCTCAGCTCCCCTCTTACAGCCCTAATGTCCTGGGCCCAAGACCTCCAGCTCCCAGCAGCTGGGAAGGATGGGAGAATTAAAAAGCAAAGCTGTCTTTCCACATGCTCCTTCTTAATGATTTCCCACCAGAATCCCTTGTGAGGCCCAGCATGTGGTATCATGGTTGCCAGGGCAACACGTGCTTGCACAGCTCATCCCCTCCCCCCATCTCCAGGGGGTTCCCGTTACAGTATGAGTTGCTGATGTTTGCCCATCTTCTTGTGGTCACTATCTTTCCTTGGTTAAGCAGGGGCTTCAATTGCTGATGTCTATAAAACTTCTACAATACATGAACCTTCTATGAGTTTGTTAGTACATTTTATTCTAATTCCATTTCATGTTAAGTCAGGGTAGTATAGCGTTTTTACTCCCTGTTACAAGATGACTTCTTAGAAGCTCAGCTTCATTTGTATGTCAAACAAGGGAACTATATAAAAGTGAAGAAGATTCTTAAGAAATATCAGTTACTTTTCTTGGAAGCAGTATGGCCAAGAGGAGAAAGAATATCTCTTGGATTTCATCTTTAAAGTTCAGTTGCCAGAACTGAACTAACATTACTAAACTTTCAAGGATGCCAGACCCTGTGACTTCCTTAGGTAGCTCTACAGCACCCCCAACTTCTCACCTCCTTTAACAACCTACCCCATCCTACCATCCCCAGGCTGCTACAGTCCAGGGCCACCCAGGTGTGCAGTCCAAATCCTATCTCACAGGGGCCCAGCAAGAAGTAGTTGTCTCCTTTGCAGGGGAAAATGATTGGTTGGTCCCTGGTGATTCTGGGGGAAAAATTTCACTTGTTCTATAGTCATTCTCAACTCAAGACTAATAAAGCTACAAATAAAGGCAGGGTGATTTGCTGTTGAGGTGTGCATACATGACACAGCAACCCATTGTGACATGGTTGCCAATTGGCTTTTGCTTAGCATGTGGTGCCAGTACCCTACTCATCTGGGCCACTTGTTTGCCTTTGTTGCTTATGTATCTTGGACCTGTTGCTGTCCTGTCCAGGCTGCAAATCTGGGCCCCATGGCTCCTTTTCACATGGCAGCTGTTTGTGGTAGCTGCTGGTCCAGATTCTGTCCTGCTGACCTTGGTTCCCCTGGATAAGAGCTTCCCCATGTTTCTGACGACTGTTTTGTCATTCCAAAAGGAAGCCTCCACCATGCGGGCAGAGGTCCCTGAAGAAAAGGAACCTTTTCCAACCCCTCAGGAGGTCCCAGTGCATCATCCAGAAGACCCTAAGGCAGGAGAACCCTCTTCAACCAAGGAGGACACTTCAACTCAGTCTGCAGTGTCTGCTGAGTTTTTCAAAATTTTGCTTTTTATCATGGAATTTTGGAGCAGCATCCAACTCCCTCTGAAAATATTCACTCTTCAGTCCAGCAGAACTCAGCTCTGCTGCAGCTATGCAGCTGCCCCTTGCCAGTGCAGAACGTCCTGCAGTACAGCTTAAGAGTCCACCCTGCTCAGCCTCCAAAAGGTTCTATAAAATCCTGAAGGTCTCGCCTGTAGATTCAGGTGAAGCTTGGCATCCAGGTTGCCGGAACAGAAGATGGAGGAGGGCAGTTGCTGGAGAAGACTACTGATTGGGCTTTGGGATACATGTTAGTCTTTCAGTGCCATGTACAAGAGAACTGTGGAAAGAAGCCACATGGTAATGGTATGTCTGAGGACGAGGTTTTTGGCAAAATGGAGAAGCCTCTGCCTCAATAGCCAAGGCTACTGCTGAAGAGACGGGTAATAGGAAGCCTGATAATGCCTTAAAGTGAACCCCCATGCTCAGGCAACTAAAAGTACCATAACCAGAGGTGGCTTAGCTGGTCTCCAGTTGTTGTCCAGCTTCAGGCATCTTCAGTGCTCAGGTCCCTACTGGCCCCTGCTGGGGGGCGGGGGGAGGGGAGTGGAAGCACTGGGAACTTGACATGCCTGACCCCTAGTGGGGGGACCAACTGACTTTATGCTTCCCAGCCTGCTCAGTTTCAAAAGTTGTTGATGATTATACTTCAGTGTTTGGTTAGTTCTTCACTTTCTTGGAGAGATTATTTAAGTTTCCCTAATATAACTAACTGATTTTAACTGGTAATACCATAAGTGTATAAACATGTTTTGGGGAGGATCAAAATATTTATAATCTTGAATTTTCCCATCTGGGAACATGGATTTGACTTTTTATCAACTGATTTCTCATTTAATGTAAGTTCAAAAAAGATTTTTTTCTTCTCTGTATATAGTTTGTTCATATCTACTGTTACATGTACTCTAAAACAGCCAATGATTTGTGTTGCTACTGTGAGTGAGATTTTTTCTGTATATCCTCTAAGTATTTATTATGGATATATTAAAATAGTAATTTTTACTTATTTATAAGACAACTGCCCATCTAAAATTATCTTTTTAGTTCTAATATGTATATAGAGTTTTCTCATTTTCCCAGAAAGATAATTGCATAATCTGCAAATTATATTAATATATGTATGTCTAATATCTATTATAGTAGATAAGTTCTTAGAAAATATTTTTGGTAAATGGATTATATGGATATGTAGGTTAACTATTTATTGAATCAATAAATAATAAATATGTACTAAAATATTTTCAAAATAAGTCTTTAATAAGAGTACAAGAGTTGGTAACACAAACTAAAAGAACTGCTTTTGCATAGCTGTTGTTTAGAGTTTGTTTTATTTCTTTATTTTGCAGAGCTATATATATAAACACTAGCTAAAAGTAACTAGAGGGGAAAAACAACATAACTTAATGAAATTTCTGCTTCCACAGAGGATACAAAAAGCTTGAAGAAAATATAACACTCATCCTAACAGTGAGAAAGCTCCAGATAATGAACAAAATCATAATGTGAGTCCTTCAGAGAGTTGCAGTTATTAGCCAACCAGGTGACTGGTGTGGATTTCAAAGGGTGAGAATACCTTCCAGTGAGAGATGGCACACTGAACTTATTTTTGACAGAACTTAGGTAGAGGTAGAGAAGTAGCTGAGAAAAAGAAAATGACTAAATATTTTAACAAGTTCTTACATTTGATTATGCCCGAAAATGAGAGTTTAAAACCCCTAGAAGCTTCAGACACATAGTCTATACTAACTCACCAGGGGTTTTCCAAGGACATCCCTGCCTAGGTATTCATAAAACAGGAAGTTTTATGGTATCAGACAGGAAGCCTGGCAAAATTCCCCTCTAAAGGACAAACATAGTGAGCCTAGGTTTTCAGACTAGAACCCGAGAAAATCTGTAGAAGCCTTCCTGAGCTCTGGGCCCTGCCTAAGAACCAGGCAAGTATCAGCAGTCACTGGAGAAAAGCCTATCCATTACCTCCACATCAGCACCCCTGAGTTTTCAGGCCTTCAGACTCTAACAAGGATTTATACCATCAGTTCCCCTGATTCCCAACCTGTGGATTCAGACTGCATTATACTAACAGCTTTCCTGGCTCTCCAGCTTGTAAATGGTCAATTGTGAAATTTCTCAGCCTCTATAATCATGTGAGTTAATCATTCTCTTAACAAATGTATAATTTCCTATTGATTCCATTTTTCTGGGGAATCCTAATACAATAAGTTAATTTCAGTTTATCTGCACAATGGAATATTACTCGTCAATGCCAATGATTTCATCTCAAAAACAGAGACTAATAAAAAAAGACAAAAAAAAAATGATTATGTACTCCATGATTCAATCTGTGTGACAACCTATTGTAGGAAAGACAGAACTATAAAGATCAGTTTTTACTTGGAGGCAAGAATGGGTGAGAGCAGACTGACAAAAACTGGCAGGAGCAAATACTCTGGGTGAAGAAAATGTAATATGCCTTGGTTATGGTGGTTTCATACTTGTAAACTTTGTCACAACTCATAAAGCAGTACACTAAAAAGGGCAAATTATATTGTCTATAAATTTTACCTTAAAAATGAAAAAAAAAATACATTAGAAAAAGCTACAGCAGAGAGACACAAAGACCTTTGGTGAAAAGGTCTTTCCTCTTTAGTTCCCTAGGTAGGCAATTCCTGCCTATAGGAATGGATAACTACATGCTCTCTGGTTAACTATAATCAGACTAAGTGCTTTGCATCTGACCTGAAGTCCCTGAGTTCAATATTAAAAATGAAATTAGCTAACATATATTTCATGATTTATATGTGTCAGGCCTTGTTTAAATCCTTCATAGGTTATTATTTCACTTCATCCTAAACACAACTCTATGGGGCAGATGCTATCATTCCTGCATTTAGTTAAGATGTGCAGATACACTAACTGTTCGGCTGAGAGCAGAGAACTGGGATGCCAGAGAACTGACTCTTTGTCTCATCCCACTGCCTTCTGTCGTCCACTCCACAGGTCACTGCCCAGTGTTCCCCTGCTGGGACCCTCAAAAGCTGACTTGGAGCATGGACCCCACTGAAGATTTCTCTTACCCTCTCACTTCTGTTTTAAGTTCAGCCAAAGAAGAGTGTGGCAAAGAGGAAGGTCTGTGTTTATTTCTTTGGTTTCCTCCCTGTAAGGTGGTTGGTTGCTAGCAGAGCTGGAGGCCTCCCTCCATCAAAGATCACAACATCTGCCCTGGCTGGTGGCTCAATGGATAAGGCACCGGCCTGCGAACCCAAAGGTAGCTGGTTCCACTCCCAGCCAGGACACATAACCAGGTTGCAAGCCAGGACTCTAGCCAGGTCCTTAGCTGAAGGCAAGTGAAAGGCCCTTTCTTCTCTCCCTTTATTCCTCCCTCTCTGCCCTTCTCAATGAATAAAAAAATCTTTTTAAGAAATCGCAACATCTGTTAGGTGCCATATCTTCCCTGAGGTCTGGTAGATACTCCCCTGAACTCATTCCTCTGGAAGTCCTGAGAATTACACTACTCCTTTAAATACAATACAATAGGCAATTGAGGCATCTAGGTGCTTATACAATCCTCAGGTTAACCGCCTCCTTAAATTTCATGCCTTCAGTCCCCTGACCTACCCCTGATTCCTTATTATCCAGTGTAGTATCTGTTTTCTGCTGGGACACTGACTAATACATATTCTAACTATGAACTACTACTGATCAATACATGTTGTCTAGCTATGAAACAGTACCACCTTAGATGCTCAGAAACAGTGAATGAAATTATCCTGCAAGAAGTTGATCACAGACTTATGTCTTAGGACTCAACTGGAAGCAATGTATTAAAAAGAAAAAAAGACTCAATGGAAAAAAGAACAAGCATTGTAAAAGGTGTTTTACATGACAAAATTACTCATCTATTCTTGAATGGTTTGAAAAACTATTGCTCTATTGGGCTCTGATATAATTTAGAAACAAAGGTCACAGTTGAATTTAATGCTTTCAGGTAGCATAGGAGTCATTATTAACAAGTATTTATACAACTAGAATGATCTTGGAGTCTGTAACATGCTGGTCATCTAGCAAATTACATCCAGATTCCAGCTCAGTAGCTCTGAGCTGGGATCCTGAATGGACATTTTAACAGGTGTTCCAGGTGATTCAGATGCACATAACCCATGGATTACACCCAGAGAAGCAACTAAGCTATTATTCTAATAAAGATTCACCAAATAGGCTCATTTTTTCTGATCCATGTTATTTTTTAATATTTTCTCAATTATTCAAATCATAACCTGGTGCAATGAGGAATGAAAGACCACTGGGGTGGCCAGAGGATAGGAACATTCAGGAATCTAGAACAAAGCTTCACCAAACCACATCCTAAAGTGATGGGTGAAACAAAATGAAATAACACAACAAACAACATGTTAATACAGTATTAGTGAATAATCATTAGAGGCTCGTTGGGTAAAAATTCATAACAACATGTCTTTATTAAGAGGTAAAAGTTAAGGTGCTCAGTGGATGAAATTATTTTTTTGGCAGGCTGTCTTTATACTGCCCTTCAAATTGTATTTCATGGGCCCTACATACTTGTCAAGTTGACTCTGAGAATGGTATCACACTAGCACCAGCCAAAGTTAGACAAATCTTTAAAGTACCAAGTGCCTATCTTTAAGCTACTATAGTCTAAGATAATAAAGATGAGAATAAAGCAGTGAAATACGTGACATAAAATTACCAGAGTTACTTTGTTATTTTACAAAATTTGTCTACTTAACTTAAAACAGTTTCTAACTACAATGAAAAATTAAAAAATCAAATATTCCTTATCTTAGCTAGCTACAGAGTATACACATTAGATAACTCTTGAATACAGTATAAATTTATTGGGAATGACAGACTACATTTGTTTGTAACATATGCTTAAACAATCCAGCATTATCTGTCCTAACAGCATCTTTCTTGTAGTTGTTTTCTGTCAAATATTTTGTATGAGGGAAAGTTGAAAGCTGAACACTACATTAACATACATTATATTCATTTAATAAGACTGTGAGATGACATATAAAGCCTTGACTGTCCCTTCCCTTCAAAATATGGGGAAAAATCGATTCAAACTGGGACTTTCAGGTTTTCAGGCATCATGCAGTAATTTAAGGGTAGATTTGGTGAAGCAGCAACACTGCATTGTCATCTCACCTTCCTCTCAGCATAAGCAAGTCAACTTCTGCAGCTGATAATGTTCAATAACTGTATTGAATGACTGTGATTCCAATTTTTTTTTCAGTAGATGATGATGACTTGGAGCTACAAAGCAAATAATGTCAATCTTGTCAAGTTCTATTCTGTACCACTTGACTTTCAGAAACAACCATTTCATAAAAGTCCTATTTACTTTTGCTTTAATTTACCATAATTGAAATTTTAATAAGGATTTTGCAGCAATACCAGGCATCGTACACTGCCAGGGAGAAATGATAACTTTATTGCAGTCTGCACTGACAGCCAACTCATAAAAATAAATGACATTCTATATCATAACATCTCATAGGCTGTTCAGAATGTTAATAGCTTACTTCATCTTTCTTTAGCATAATGAAGCAGACAGTGTAACAATATTCAATGCAAAAATGAAGATTAAGAAAATCTGAATTGAGGCAGGAAAGTAACATTTAACAGGATTCAGACAACATTCAGATTAAAAGTTTCAATTAAAACACTATTAGCAAGCTTTTTATCACAGAAGCAAAGCTTTGTCACCCAACACCAATCGCTGTTTTGAAAAATGTTTATCTCTAGAAACACTTAGTTCTTCAGACTCTGTTTGTAAAATGTTAGAAAGCTTCTTCCCCAGTTCAGCACCGAAAAGACTCATTGTATCAGATGGGAATATAAGAGGTCATTGAATTAAAATAATTGTAAAGGATGTCTTTTAGATACCCTACTAAGTTAATGTTTATGTATATGAAAACTATTCTTTATCTCATAGCCTTGAGCTTCTATACTTTAAAAAAATTCTGTAGGATATCTTTGGATTCAGATTAATCAAAAGATAGTTGAGGCCACTTGAATTTGTAAAATATACATATGAAATATAAAATAAATAGTATAGAAATACAAAAGTATATATTCTATAACATATATATTTTCCCTTTCTATGTGTATGGAATAGAAAATACAATGTCCATAAAGGAAGGATGAATCGAAGTTAGATACTCATAGTAGCATATAAAACTTGGAACTGGTTGTTCACTTTTGTGAAGTTTTATTGAGATACCAAAATTTTAGTTGTCTTTATCTTTGTATAGATTTGAGAAATTTATTCTTGTCATCTTTCTATGCATTTGAATGAAGTATCAGTAACAGAAAATGTTTAGTTAGTTGCGGTACCCAACTGTCTAACTGATGCAGACAGACACAGCGGTTAAGGCCAGCCACAGATGGAGATAAATGTGGTTTTTGTTTTCTCGAGTTGAATATAAGGAAGAGATAAGTTGGTTAGAGGTGAATTAATTGTACCTAATAGATTTCTACTGCCAACCACATAATAAGTGAAAGAATAGTGTGTCATATTTGAATGTTGTCATATCCCCTGTGTAGCTTATTTATTATGCCAGAAGAAATCAAAATATTAGAAAATACAATTGTGTTGTTTTACATTTAAAAATAAAAGACTTCTTGTACTCTAATTAAATCTGTTCTTCGGTTTTCAAGATGTTAGAATAATAATGATACCCTTTAATCCTTTAATGAGTGCTATATCATAATTAGAAATTTTATATTCAAGACATTTGTCTTTTAGTCATATTTAAAAAAAAAAGATTTTATTCATTATTTTTTAGAGAGAAGGGCAGGGAAAGATAAAGAGAGAGAAACATCAATGTATGGTTGCCTTTCACCTGCCCCCAGCTACAGACCTGGCTGGAGACCTGGCTTGCAACCTGGTTATGGGCCCTAACTGGGAATCGAACCAGCAACTTTGGGGTTTGCAGGCTGGCCCCTATCTACTGAGCCACCAGCCAGAGGGCATAGTCATATTTCTTACATTTCTTTTCATTCCTTTTTATTTGGATGGCATTTTATTTTTTCCCTATCCAGATGAATGCACAATTTCTTTCTTTTTTTAAATTTTATTGTTGTTGTATTACATCCATCCCCTATGCACAATTTCTTGACCATACCAACTCAACTTTTTTATTTTCTGGTTTATGCTAATTGCACATTTATTTTCATGTACTTCCTGTCAGAGAGCTTCATATTATAGGTTGTTCTTTCTTTCGTTGCTTCAATTACTATGGACTCTTATGGGTAGTTAAAAATTTTGTGATAGTACTAGTACAAAGCTACTTTGAATTACATTTAATGATTTGTTGAATTCTTTAAATATATCACATTTTGCTATTTTTTTCTTTAAAATTCTCCCTATACCCACCCATTGTACTTAATATTTGTTTCATTAATGCATTATAAATTCTTTTATATGCAATTTCTGATTATGAGTAAAAGGAAGAATTACTTTTTTTTCTCTTTTCATGCTTATATATACTATGACCCACATCATATTTTGGGTCATAATTTTGGGAAATCAAAGTTTATTCTTTCTTTTTAGATATGGTAACCTCTAACTTCATTCTTTTCTACAGCATGTATTTTTATTTTTATTTTTTACATTATTTTGCTGTTCCCATTGCCCTCCTTTTCCAAACTCTCCCCAACCCTTGTTCCCCCTTCCTTCTGGCCATCACCACACTGCTGTCTGTGTCTACGGGTTATGCATGTATGTTCTTTGGCTACTCCCTTCGCCTTCTCTACAGTAAATTTTAAGTGAGATCTGCTGTTGTTATATAACATTATTAAGATCATGGAATTTAGTGTTCACTCTCACAAGGCCAAAAAAACACATTTTTTCAAAAGATTAAATGCAAATATATATATATATATATTTGCATATATATATATAATGCAAATATATATAGCTTCCTTTCTGTCCCTAACCATCTTTGCTGATATGGCTATAAGTAGCTTAACACTTCCGCACATTAACTTGTCTCAGGCGTAAAATGGGTACATCCTTCTTTCCTTTTTGTTAGATTGACCTGTTTTTCCCTCCTTTCTTTCTTGTCAAATTGGAGCAGTTTTTACTTACTCAATTTTAAAAGAATAAAATAACCTTCAGAATGGGTGTGGATGAAATTTTTAAAAAGGAGAAGCAAAGAAGGCACAGTTCAGTAAAGCAATGAAACAATGCAGAAAAAATAAGGAGCTGGATTTCAAGCTTGGCCCAGAAAAGCATACACCATGGCAACTATGGCATGGGTCTCAGAGTCATACTAATATAGATTTGAATCATATTTATAGTGTGGCTTTTGACACATTACTTATTTTTCTTTGTGTCAAATTTTGTTCCGTTTTGCTTGGATAAATAAAAGGGATAATGGAAACTACCTCTGAATGTGGATATAAGAATTAAATAGAATCATGGAAGCAAACTGATCAGCACAGTACCTAACAAATAATAAGGATTTTAAATAATCAACTATTTATATTTGTATGTACAACTCTCCGTTCATTTGAGACTTAATGACAAGATGATATGATACAAAGAAAATCCACCCTGGCAATATAACCAAAAAGTGACCTTTCTGCTTCAGAATATTTTAGTGAAGTTTTCCTCCATATTGAGAGTCTGCATTTATGAAATTCAAACAGCTCACCTAAAAACATAGCTCAAAGTAGCTCTTCTGAAAAATGTTCCTATCAGAAAGTGCTTTGAAGTTGACAAATGTAAAACTGTCTAGTTGTGCAAATCTAGGTGTGCAGTTCATTTTCTGATACAACTGTGGAATTCATCTGGTAAAATAACATTATAAATAATTCAAAATGTTCACTTTGTAACCTCTAAAAATTAAATTGACATTCTTGTCTGAGTTATGAAAAGTATTTACTATGTTTTGGATTGTGTCATGTAGTATATGCTTCTGGTAGAGTAGGGGAAGGAAATATAAATAGAATCTTTCTAATTATTTAAATAAAGGTAAAGCTTGATTTTATTTTAATATCATTGATCCCAACTCTAATCAATTTGTGATTAGCTGGGAGCAGTGATACATAAGGCAAACAATTCAAGTAATTTAGGAACTGGTGTAGCAACAGATAGTATACTCATCAAAGAGCCTCTAGCCTTGTGTGCCTTGTAAAGAAAAAAACTAGCCACCCATTAGAAATTATGAACTAATTTGAGTGGTACTCAGGAGACATATCCATAGGTAATAACACCCTGATGAATGAGTTATAAACGGTATTATAAAAAGATCATTTCGTTAGCTTATAAAATACAAATGAAAAGGAAAAAAAATAGAACCAAAGAACTCACAGACATGTAATCTAGACAAAACGGTGGCCATACCTGGCTTACAAAATTTGCTGGCTTTGGGACCAGTCCAAAATTGAATTTTGACACTGTTCACTATTAGCAACGCTGCTATCTTTAGTAAGTCCCTCACCATCTCAGCCTCAGCTTGGTCATCAGTAAATAGTATAATGGATAATGAATTCAATTAGGCACCGGGGACAGACATGAAAATGGGAATGATTTAATAAATATATCTGTATTAACCATAAAAATATGAAGAAATAAAAGCCAATAAAATATACATGAATAAGCCAGTTACTACTGTGTGCAACTAGGGTTTAGCTACACTAGAGAGACTATGCAAGATATAAAACATGTCAAAATTTTGAATTTACAATTGTCCATTTGAGAATGAGGAAACTATACTTACAACTTTACTTACTGATCTCTTGATTATATTTACTGATTGAGGCATATATTTGGAGGCATTAACTTCCTGGTATTTATTGCTTGCCAGGAGGCATGCCTAAAACAGTGATTTTTCAACTGGGCTGCTGCAAGAATTTTTAAAACATGCAACACCTATTTATTCAAGGGTATTGATCCCATTTCTCTCAGACTGTCAAATAAGAAATGACAACAGCCAACACAACAACAGCTATCTGGTGTGAATAGTCTTTGTTGAACAGTAAATATAGAGGTCAAATAATAAAGTTGCATTTTATTGGTCACATCACATCATAAGGTTGCATCTGATTGGTTAACCCATGGTACCAGAAGTCCTTATATACAAGTATAGGCATCTGATTTTTTAAAAAGTCATTTTGGAGCAAAAAGGCTGGGTAATTACTTTTTTTTTGTACATCAATCAAAATTATACCTATTTTTATCAGATCAACAAAAACTATATTTTTGGTATACTACAGAACTTTAGTAACTTGCTTATATGTGTCATGAGATGAAAAGGGTTAAAAATTGCTGGCCTAGAGAATGCCCAAAGGCAGGAAGGTATTGGTGTAGAAAGCTCTTTGGAATACATGGGAATTGTCAAGTGAAGAGGCAGGTGATCACAAGGGTGGCCTTAAGAGACATGAGCAGAGAATGACAGCATCTCTTAAAAAAAGTGAACAAGATGTACAAGATCTCTGCTCCTACAGATATTATGGGAATTGTGCAACAACCAAGTACATAAATGGGTGAGGTAATTTCTGAGAGCAAAAGAAATATGTTATAGAAATAAAGCAGAATCACGTGATAAAGAACAACTGGAGGATAGGATGAGGGAAAGAAAGGCGAACAATGAGAGGCCATGTTAGTTTTAGTTATCAAGTCTCTGAAATGGAAGAATGTGAGGTAAGTTCTGCAAAAATCTGGGAATAGAACACTCCAAAAACAGTGAACTATAAGAACAAAGACCCTATAGTAGGGTCAGTCTTGGCATGCTCAACAATCAGAAAAATACAGCAGGGTAAGGAGGGGATAGAACGTAATCAGAGATGAAATTAGAGAGTAAGGCTGATTACATGGTTCTTATTAGGACAAAATTAACTCATTTAGGTTTTATCCTAATACAATGGGAGTCCATGGATTATTTTCAGCATGAAAAGTAGTATGATCTAATTTGTATTTTAAAAAATTGTTTGGGTTAGCCCTGGCTGATATGCCTCATCATATCGGTTGGTTGGAGCATCTTTCCATAAACTGAAAGGTCATGGGTTTGATTCCAGGTCAGGGTACAAGCCTAGGTTGCAGGTTCAGTCGATGTTTCTCTTTCCATCAATGTTTCTCCTTCCTCTGTCCCTTCCTTCCCCTCTCTCTAAAGTCAATACATATGTCCTTAAGTGAGGATAAAAATTATTTGGGTTACTCTATAAAATATAAATTTCTTATAGAGGCAAGAAGGTAGGGAATTATCACAGTAAGGAGTGCTGACAAAAGATGATGTTTCTTGGACTAGGTTGGTAGCAATGGAGATGGAAGAACCAAATGAATGGAAATATACTTTAAATCTAGTTCACTGAACCTGTTGACAGACTGAAGCATAGAAAGTAAATAATATCCTACTCTAGATCACAGAAAGCCAGAGAAATATAAAGAAAATAGAATATTGGGAGTCCAGGAAACTTTGTTTTTGACTTGACTTTAAATCTATTTAAATGCATAATTGTAGTCAGCCAAACAGCTGTTTTAGGGTTCAGCTTCTTCATTGCTGACATGGTATCAATCATACCATCTCTACATCAGAGTTATTAAAGTTTAAAATTATACAGGTAAAAGAGTCTTGTTAATTTCAATGTGTTATACAAATTTAAGGTATTATTAGGGATGCCCTAAATTGCATTTACAAAATTCTATGTCATTACTTGCTGCTCTTTTATAACCTTTGTTTATGATAATTAATGTGATTAGTGTGCTAATTTTCTACAGTCATACCCTAAAGCAACTGTGCAGTAGTTGTAATTTTTAAAATTGGGAAAATAAGTAAATGTCAGCCTGTAATAAAATCCAAATGGATCCTTGATGAATGTTGATGGTGACTGGTAATTTACCTGATAAAATACTATAACTGCCCAGTTACCTTGGAATAGCTGATTTCTCAAAGTAATTACCATGTTCTGCATACTGAAGTGTCATGAGAGGAAATTTTAACACATAGTGGTGATTTTTAATTGCTAATTTAAATATCATCTTTATTAATGAAATAGTAGCATTTTAATTCAGATTGCTAGGTTCAAAAAAAGGGATGCATTTACATACTACAGAGTGCACTCGTGCAATGATGAGGCCATCTCTTGGTGATTAGCACTGCTATGACCTATAATAGAATTGTAAATACAAGAATTGCAGTACAAGAGGCCATGCTTATTTCTTGTTTGTTTTTAACTGCCATTTTTAGTAATACTTTCCTCCTGGTAAAGATAAAATCTTATTGGGATAGAGCTACAAAAGCAATTAAATACAGCTTCCCACCTGAAACTTTAAAAAAATTTAAGTATAAGATTAAGAAGTCAGTCTGAGTTGTAAGGCTTTGGGGTAGGGACCCTTCCTCTCACATTCCCACAAACTTGATGGGTACTTCCCCTTGCTATTGATCTGCTAGCTTCACTCTATGGGGCTCCAGGTAACCCCACTCTCCTGGGACCTCATGCATCTACCCTGCCAAGATCTGAGAAAAATCTGAGATAGACTGAGCAGTGTGGCTCTGGGGTGAGAACCACCCCTCTCACCTTCCCCTAACCCTGAGTGGCACCTCGCCCTCAGAGGACATCCACCATCCCCACCCTCCTGGCTCCCCACGGTCCCACCCTGCTGAGATAGAGCTCCTGGCAGAATCTGGGGCTAAAGATCCTAGAACTCTAGGACAGGAGCCATTTTCTCCACCCATGATCAAGTGATAAAGAGCTTCTCTTTACATAGTCGAAACTTGGTCTGTTTGGGCCTAATAAAGTCACTGGCCTCACCTAGATGATTCCCCGAGACCCTGCACCACCACCAAATGTGTAAGAGCACCCAGCAGAGACAGCTAGATTTGGTATCCCCTGAAGTATTTGCTGAGCATCCTCAGACTCAGGACTGGAACTAAGTTTGAAACTGTATCAATTGGGTACCACCTACCTCTACCTGATGACTTACCGAGAACCTACCTCACACAACTGAGTTCTGCCAGAGGCTCTTCTAATGACTGGGCCTAACACGGAGCCTTAGGTAGAAGCAAGCAGAGGCGGATCTCGGGGTGCCTTGGGATATTAGCTGACCTGTCCCTCAGCCCCATGCTGGAAAAAGGAAGCGTTGATGCACAGCTTGATCCTTCCAATGCACACCCAGATCCAGCAAAAGCAGCCACAAACTGTGGATCACTTTGTATATCTAAACAGGTTGCCCAAGGCCAGTCATAGGCCATGATGACATTGTCTGGCACCAGATTCCTTCCCAAGAGGCCCCACAGCCAACACACCCAGAGCCCAGCTTCAGACAACATCAGAGCAGGATCCAGTTAGCTTCACAAGTGGCAAATCCAAAGGGAGATCTTAGCAGGCACCAGACCCTGCTCAGGCAAATCCTGCTTTGTGTGGGCAACACCTGTACAGCTCATACAATGTGTTTGGATTGATCCTCATAATCAGTCAGCCTCAGGGTCAACCCCACACACAAATGAGCCGGTAAAAACCAAGGCTCAATTACAACAGGAGGGCCCAACAGCTTATACAAGGGCATTCTTGGAGCACCCAGCTCGGGTGATTCAAGAACCTATACCACAGGGTCCCAAAGGAAACCTACTATATAAGTTCACCCATTTGGGAGTCACAGCAGATCTAATACATAAAAACAAAAAGGCAGCTAAAACAGGGAGACAAAGAAACATGCCCAAAGTGAAACAAACAAACAAACAAACAAAAAACCCAGGAGAAATCTCCAAAAAACAAGGGTTAAATTATAGGGAGACAGGTAATTTATCACATATACACTTCAAAGAAATAATGATCAAGAAACTTAGGGAGAACCATAAGAGCATGAAAAAGGCATAGAAATCATTAAAAAATATTCAGAAATGATTACCACAATGTCTGAAATAAAGACTACACAAGAAGGGAATAAAAAGTAGGTTGCCGGAAGCAGAGGACTGAATCAGTGATTGGAAACAAAGTAGCAGAAAACACCCAAAAGAGGAGCAAAATTAAACAAAAGAATTTATGAAAGTGAGGATGGTTTAAGGAATCATTGAGACAGTATAAAACATAACCAACAACCACATCATGTGGGCATCAGAAGGAGAAAGGAGAGAGTAAAGGAAAGAGAACCTATTTGAAGAAAAAAAAAAAAAAAAAATGACTGACAACTTCCCTAACCTGGTGAGGGAAAAAGATACACAAATAACAAAAAGGACAAAATCTCAAATAAATTAAACTCACAAATGCCCACAACAAGACACATCATAATTAAAATGGCAAAACCAAGAGTTGATTTTTGGAAAAGATGAACAATATTAACAAACCTTTAACACAATTTATCAAGGAAAAAAATAGTAGATCCAAATAAATAAAATCAGAAATAAAAGAAGTACCAACTGACTTCACAAGCACACAAAGACTGTAAGAAAATATTACAAACAACTATTGTCAACCAATTGGTCAATCTGGAAAAAAATGAATAAATTCCTAGAAACAAACAATCTTCCAAAATGGAAACAGGAAGAATCTGAATGGAGAGATTCTAACCAAAGAAATTAAAGCAGTAATTAAAAACTCCCAACAAACAAAAAACGTGGACCAGATGGCTTCACAGGTGAATTTTACCATTCAAAGAACTAACACCTATCCTTCACAAACTATTCTAAAAGATTCCAGAGGAGGGTAGACCCCCAAGTTCATTTTACAAAGCCCAAATTACTCTAATTTCAAAACCAGATAATGACACTACCAAAAAAAAAAAACACACACACACAAGAAAACTATAGGGCAATATCACTGATGAACATAGATTCTAGAGTCCTCAACAAAATATTAGCAAACCAGATCCAGCAATATATTAAAGAGATCATACACCATGATCAAGTGGGATTTATTGCAGAGATGCAAGGTTGGTACAATATCTGCAAATCAATAAATGTGATGTACCATATAAACAAAATAAAGAATAAAAATCACATGATCATATCAATAGATGCAGAAAAGGTATTTTTGATAAAATTTTGCACCCATTTATGATAAAAACTCTCAACAAAGTGGGAATAGAGGGAACATAATTCAATGTAAATCAGGCCATATATCACAAACCCACAGCCAATATCATAGTCAACGGCTAAAAACTACAGCATTTGTCTTACGATCAGGAATAAGACAGAGATGTCTGCTTTTACCACTCTTATTCAACATAGTGTTATGCTTAGCCACAGCAATCAGAAAACAAAAAGAAATAAAAGGCATCCAAATTGGAAAGGAGGAAGTAAAACT
This sequence comes from Noctilio leporinus, assembly GCA_004026585.1. Classification (NCBI taxonomy): domain Eukaryota; kingdom Metazoa; phylum Chordata; class Mammalia; order Chiroptera; family Noctilionidae; genus Noctilio; species Noctilio leporinus. The sequence goes on along the minus strand of PVIW01000228.1, from coordinate 369,222 downwards.
GTCATTATTTGCAGATGATGAGATACCATATATAGAGAAACCTGAAGATTACACCAAAAACAAAACAAAACCCTACTAGAACTGATAAATTCAGTAAAGTAGCAAGATACAAAATAACTCTCCAGAAATCAGTTGCATTTTAATATACAAATAATGAACTTTCAGAAAGAAAACAATCCCACTTACAATTACATCAAAAAATAAAGTACCTAGGAATAAATTAAAGGATGTAAAACTAAATTATTAGTAACAGCACATTTTAGTGTGGTTTCTGATATTAAAATTTGTATTCCTTATACAACAAATAGATTAAAATTCAAAATAATCCAACTTAAAATAACATAAAAAATCAGTATTTTAGGCCCTGGCTGGTGGCACAGTGGATAAGGCACCAGCCTGCAAACCCAAAGGTCGCTGGTTTGATTCCTATCCAGGGTAACATAACCAGGTTGCACGCCAGGTCTCCAGCCAGGTCCATAGCTAGAGGCAGGTAAAAGGCAAACATACATTGATCTCTCTTTCTCTGCCTCTGTCCCTTTCCCTCTCTCTGAAAAATAAAATCTTTAAAGGAAAAATCAGTGTTTTGAAATAAATCATATTCAATATATGTAGAATCTCTATAGAACTATATCACATTATTGAGTAAAATTGAATCAAGCCAAAATAAATGGTGAAATAAAATATATTCATAGATTTAAAACTCAAATTTGTAAGTGTGCTCATTCTCTTAAATCAATCCATTGATTACAATAGCAATCATGGCTTCAGCAGGCTTATTTATTTTCAAAAACTGGCACATTCATTCTAAAATTTAGATGAAAATGCTAAAGGCTAAGGATAGCTAACATTTTTTAAAAGAATAAAGTACTTATAGCAGTAGGTATCAAGGAAGGCCTACTATATAAGCAACCATAATGTACAAAGTGAAGGGTTATTGCAAGGGTGCAGAGACCAATATAAACAAGCAGAATCCTGAAAAAGAACAACCTTACTTATGACAATGGGAGAACTGTAGTATAGGAGCGATGATCTTTTCCATATATGGTGTGAATCAATTGGGTATTATCAGAAAAAAATCTGAACTCTTACCTCACATTATTCTCCAAAATCATTTTCATTTATTGTACATCTAAATGGGAGAGGTAAAGCAATAATAATTTTGGAAGATAACACAAAAAATATCTTCAGGGCCTTATTTTTAAAGTAGGACATAAAAACATTAATAATTTGAACTACATTAAAATTTAGTATTGCTGTCCTGAAAAAGGCACCAATACAATTTCAAAAGCAAGCCAAACGGCTAGATGAAGATTACTCACAATTCATATAATTGACAAATGACTTATATGAACAATATACAAAATTTCCGACAACAGAGAGGCAATCCGATAAAAAAAAAAAAAATGGTAAGATTTATGAAGAAATAATTTACAAAAGAAGCTATACAAATATCCACTACATATTTGCAAAGGTGTTCAACTTCACTGGTCTCCAACTAAATGATAAGTAAATTTGCCATGATAATCCACTGCACATCTACTAGAACAGCTAAAATTAAACAAATAAAGTGTCGATTAGGCTTAGAAGCAACTAGAAATCTTATACAATACCGTTGGGATGCAAATGGAAGAACTGCTTTGGAAAAGAGTTTTCACATACAGTCACTGTATAACTCAGGGATTTCACTTCTGTGTACGTATTCAACAGATGCACTGATAAAAGCCTTAACAAATGTTCACAAAAGTATCATTTATAATAGCCCCAAACTGAAAACAATGTCTGGCAAGACAGAAAAAAAAACAAACTAGTGATACATGCACAGATTAGAAATCTATCAAAATGAATCAGATGAAGATACACACAATAGTGTATGTGAATCTCAATCATAACTTTGAACAAGAAGAGCAAATACAAACACATTCTGTATGAATCTATATGAAAATTTAAGGGTTAAATCATTCTATGCTATTAGAAATCAGGATGTTGTTGACACTTCGGGAGAAGAAAAGCAAGAGTGATTCGGATGGGGCATGAGGATACTTCCAAGTCCAATTAGTCTATATCTTAACCTAGTCTGACAGTTTTGTGGATGTGTTCACTCTGTACTAATTCACTCAGCTGTATACTTGTGATCTGTACATTTAATGTATGTATATTATATTCCAATTAAACATTTGAGATAAACATTAACATAAAATTGTACTATTTTATTTAGTGGCGAAATAGGATTATATCAAAAGGACTAAACAGACAGGTTGAAGGATTTTCCACTGGTCAATTTTGTGACAATTTTAGCATTAAAAATAGTGATTGTAGTGGGTTAATGCAATAAAAATCCCAGAGCCCAAAATGATTTTAAAAAAGAAAAAGTTACCAGCCAGGTCTGTAGCTGGAGGCAGGTGAAAGGCAACTGTACATTGATGTCTGTCTCCCTCTCTGCCTTCTCCTCTTTCTAAAAATAATTTTTAAATCTTTAAAAAAAAACACAAAACAAAAAAAAAGTCAGGAAAAGCTCACTTGTCACTCTTTGAGATGGCTATTAACAACTCCTTACTTTGAAAATTGATACTAAAGGTAAATATTTAAGTATTTTTATTGCCTTTACAGCAATAATTATATTTCAGAACAATCCAAAAGCCTCAGTTCATGGGAAAAGCTCTACCTTATAGGTATTCCTATCACCAGCTAATATGAATAAGGAGTAATTTGAGTTAGGAAAAATTTGCAAACCCTAAATGAAATCACCAATTCAAGCAACTGTTAAAATCCATTAAATGAATGTTTTATGGATAAGTAGGCAGTAGTCCCATACCTGCAAAAGAAACAATCTAACTAAACAACAGAAGGATCCGGTATCACATAAACCAATGATCAATCTTACCTTCACTAATGGTTAGTCAACCAGATACTGTATGTTTTCTCATTTGATGCATCAGAAGGTGCAAAAATATCATGAAAGATTTAGTCCAGTCAAGCATGTTGGACATGAAACCATTAAGGCCAACTATATAACTGTAGATATAGAGATACAGCCTAAGGGATTCCACAAGAAAACAATCAGGCAAGTCCAGAAGGTAGGACATTTTATAGGTCAACTGGCCCCATTCATTCAACAAGTCAGTATCATCACAAGGGGCAGTTCTAGATTAAAATGTATTTAAGAGCATAACAATCAGATATACTGTGTGGTATTTTATATTGATATAGTTTGAAGAAATCAGCTCTAAATCACATTTTTAATTAACTGGGGAAATATAAATACAATCTGGGTATTATATGTAATAAAAATGTACAAAAATATAAATGTGAAGATTATTGATTGAAAAACCAGGTGATAATGCAATAATATAGGAAGTTTACATTTGATAAAAATGTAAGACTAGAGGAAAGTATATTAATAATAGTGATCTCTATGTGGAAGTATTTTAGCCCATTTGTTCATTCATATTTTCTAGTTTTGCTATAATGCATATATACTGTTTTTTGTAATAATAAAAAGTAATTTTACATGGGCTAAAATTTCAAATAGCCAATTACCTGTTAAAACAGATATTACCCTGGCTGATAGCACAGTGGATAAGGTGCCGGCCTGTGAACCCAGAAGTCGCAGGTTCGATTCCCCAGCCAGGGCACATAACAAGGTTGCAAACCAGGTCTCCAGTCAGGTTTGTGGCTGGAGGCAGGTGAAAGGCAACCATACATTGATGTCTCTCCCTCTCTGCCTCTCTCCTTTCCTCTCTTTCTAAAAATAAAGATATAAAATCTTAAAATAAAAAACAAAAAACAGATATTATATGTCTCTATTACAACTAATAACTGTGTGTCATCCAGTCAATACAGATGTACCTCTTACTTTACTTTTAAGATTTAATTATAAAATCCTGACCTTATTAATGACCATTAGCATAGAAGATATGTTACTAAATTTAGAAAAGTTATATTGATCACTGTATACTTCTAAGCTACTTAAAAAAAAAAAACATTGTTAATACACTTGAATATTTTATTTTAAATATAAAGTGTACAATGTTTACTCAACAAAATACAAAGTACATTTAACCAAATTTGGAAATTAAAAATTGTAAGCAAAATCACCACCCAGAAATATTATTTCAGTTATGGAATTTGTCTTCTAAATAATTAATGTCTGTCTGTCTATCTATCTTTGCTCAAGTTGGTATCAGTTCAGTACTATTTAGGTAAGGAAGTATAAAGACAGACAGAAAGATAGAGATAAAAATAGAGAGGTAGATAGAAGATGGAGATAGACAGGGGTAGAGATAAATATGCACATATTAGTTCTCCCTCGCTCCTTAAATGTATGTCCTCCTTCATCTCACTTATGCTTTGCCCACTAGGTCTTTCATCAGCCAAGAAAAGAACATTATAAGTTTTCCTTTTAAAAATATGGTTCAATTTACTGAAACTTTATGAGCTTTTTAGACAAGTTGTTTAATAAAATGTATCAGTTATTTATGTATGTTATCTTCCTTATTAATAAGTTAGGATATCTTTGTCCCATTTAATACTTTTTACCAACCATGAATGAAACTTATTTGATATTAATATTGTGATCTTTTTCACTTAGTTTCTATTTGACTGCCATGCTTTGCCAAAGGGTTCACTTTCAAGCTTTCTGAACTAGTTTTTATTACTTATGTATATTTCTGTATACAATAAGTTGATGTTGTTATTAGATATAATCCTGGAAAGAATCCTATCTCCTCTCAGAAGTTCAACTTTAGACAACTTAAAAAGTTTGTTTACAGATGTAGCTAGGGATTAAAAAAGAACAATATAAAGGAACGATGGACATGGACAACAGGTAGGATTGACTGTTGGGGGAATGGGTGGGTGGGGAGGGGGACAGAGGGGAGCAAAAAGAGGATGGATGTAATACAACAACAATAAAGTTTAAAAGAAAAAAAACAGTAATACTAAGAGAAAAAGAGATATGCTCAGAAACAGAGACATACTCAGCACAGGAAGCTCTACAGAACCAACAGTTAAGAGTGTCAACAGAGCCAAATGGTTCTGGAGTTGTGTTCTCATGTAAGGTCATGCAGTAGAAGCCAAATAAGAAGCACAACCCAAAGCAGGCAGGAAACAGGCTAGAAATACCCCATTCTCTCACCTCCTAACTTAAACCCTACCATACTCTCCAGTTGAATGCCTTCAGATTAAATTAAGCCCACAAAGGAGTCTGGATGAAGTAGACTGCACAGTTCTGCATCTGTGACCACAGAACAGGTTAGAGAACAAAACAGATCCAGGAAGCAAACAGAAAAGTATCAGAACTCTACTCCCATTTAGCATTCATTTTTGCCCTTTGCTAAGATTAAGAAAATTGCATGCCCAAGACAGGGAGAACCACAGTCCCATCATGACTTAAATTGTTGCAAGGTATCAGCAATTCAGTTATACTCCCAGCTGGAACTTAAATTTTAATGTTACCCACCATCATTACTCTCCATACCAGACAGAAGGTGAGTGGGAGAAAAGAAAAACTCAATTAACATGAAATATGTTTATTAGCTTCTACTGTTCTTGTCTTTGGCCATGAGGCCAGGTTTGATCTTCATAATTTCATTTTTCTTTTTTCTTTTTTAAAGTCTTTTTTTTTTTAAAGATTTTATTTCATCATTTCATTATTTTTAGAAAGAGGGGAAGGGAGAGAGGCATCGAGGGAGAGAGACATCAATGTATGGTTGCTTTTCACCTGCCTCCTGCCACAGACCTGGCTGGAGACCTGGTTTGCAAGCTGGTTATGTGCCCTGGCTGGGGAATCGAACCTGCGACCTTTGGGTTCACAGGCCAGCACCTTATCCACTGTGCTACCAGCCAGTGGGGCATAATTTCTTTTTTCTATCATCACTTCCATGTTCAACCTACAATTTGCCAAATTTCTGCAGGACAGGGATTTTTTGTCTCATGAGATGACGCAAATCTTAATTTCATGGAATTAGGGTTCTTGGGGATCCTGTCTTTTTCTGGTGACCACAGTGTTTCATTGACTTTTTATGGAACATGTAAGTGCAAAAATGCTCCAAAGTGAATATCCTAGATTCTAGGCCAGTCTTTCTAGCCAAATTTTTTCCTTAATCAGAATTACTCACCCCAGCCACTAAACTTCATTGTTGCCAGTTAGGTCAGTGGCATTAGGAGTTAAAATGACATGAGTGCAGTTTCAAATCCCAATTTAATAGAAACACAGCTCTATTTCTTGGCAGAAATTACATTTCCTTCCTTCAAAAGCAGAACCTCCGAAGTCACAAGTACAAGGTTCCAAGTAGACAAGCAAATTTTTATAAATAGGATATTAAATAAAATAATAAAAATACATCCCTCCTAATTCTACCTCTTAGTTTCTGGACCTGTGCATTCCAGCTTTTGGAAATATGGGATCATGTTATTGGCTTATGGGTTAATCTGCTTGGCCAGCACCACAATTTCAAACAATACTATCTCCCAGCTGGTTCTGTAACTGAGCCTCCAGGAGGCCATTCAATCATTCTATCAGGCCAGCTGCTTATTGGTGATGAGACATGTGGGGAAATATGAATTTCATGGCTATGGATCTATTGTGACAATTATTTTGCTGTAAAATGAGTTTCTAGATCAAAGGCAATGTAGTGTTGGGCATTGTGGCAATAAATAAAGCAGTCTATGGTTAATACGGGTAGAATCATGGAAGGCAGAGAACAGGAACCCATTTCCAGAATATGTATCTATTTCTTGCTTATTCCATAATGTAAAGAGCTCACAAGGTGACTTTCTGGTGTCCCTGTGGAATGGTGCCATATCAGGAGCTCAGCACTGCCACTGGAAATTGGTTGGTTGGATACTCAGTGACAGTAGCTACATTAGTTTTGTTAAAAGACTGTCCATTTTGTTGAATTCTTGTATATTGACCAGCATGCTATCATGATACTTTTTACATGATCTAAATAAGTACAAAGATCACTGGGAAAAGAGATTTATAGACATCTATCTATGGAAGAGGTCATATACCTGACCCACCTCATTATTGAGCACCTTCTTTTAAGAATATTTTCAAGGTGAATGTGGATTGCAGGAGATTTGGAAAATAACAAGGAATAAATTACAGCAGTCTGAGTAATCTGCTCATTCAATATACTCATGACTCCCATGCCTGAGTTCAAACTCCGTCACAAGATATATTTATACATTAAATTGAATATTCCATTTAATAACCTGTAATGCTAAGGTACATGCACAACTTTAAGATTTAATAACTCAGATAACACCCAGTTGGTATGAATACTTCAAATCACATCTAGTGTTCCATTTTCTAGCATTATATTTCTTCTTGGGTTCAGTAGCAAGCCAGGAATTGTTTCTCAAACAGAGAAGAGTATTTGGCAGAAGGGACATGGCTTTGCTCTAAAATGCTAGGTCAGTGAACTATCCTCTTCTAGGTGCCAGCTAGAAACCTGAAACAGCATCACTAACAGCCACATGTGGTATGAGCTTACAGGTAGGGGAGCTACTGAAAGTGCTCATTCTGCATGGTGAGCAGTGCCAGGTGCAGTTTCTAGATTTTCTCTCTCTCAGTCAGATCCTTGCAAGAAAGAGAATTCTGCTTCAATGGTCCAGATTAGAGACTTTACTGAAGGGACTATTTACCTCAATATTTGCAGGATTTAGGGACTCAACAAAGGATGATGTAATACCCAAAGATCAAAAAGAGCAAAAAGCTACGACCATCCCTAGATCCGAAAGGGAAAAAGGGACAAAGGGACAAGCGGTGTGAACAACTTTGGTGAAACCCAGGAAGAGCTTCTACTATAGAGGAAGGTTATCTGATTGGAACTGCACTCATGCAGAATCAGAAAGGTAATAAGGAAGAAAGGTCATGATTTTTCTCTCTTCTCATGGCCCCTTATCTCTTACCAATGCCTTGAATGAACACAGTTTGACTAAAAGCCTGCTGGCAGAAGAACCAAGTGATAATCTTAGGAGTTTGCCTCCTGCAGCAAAGAATAGGGCAGCAAAGGTGGAAAAGAAATCTGAGTGGAAGGAACAGAATAATCAACATTTTGATTATTTGACATGTCCAATATGTCTTTTTTTCCCATTGTTAATTTTATTTCAGTGAAGCTATGCATAGTTTGAATTTTGTCATCTTATACAATGCTTTTTGCTTTCATGGTTCCATTTTTATACTCTTCCTATGAATGTATATTTGTGTTTGTTTTCTACTAGAGTACATAATTTTGTGTGTTTTGTACCAGTTATAAAGGTTATGACTAGAAATTGGCTTTTTAATTTGCAAATATATATAAAGTAGAGATGCCCCCTATAAATGTTTAGCCACATTCTGAAGGGTTGAGTGACAAAGTTTTTATTCACCTGAAGTTAAATATTACAATCATAGCATAAATCTGAACTTTTATAAATTCAATTGTGATTGTAAATTTTGTAATTACCATTTTAGTAACCAGAATTATGAAGACTGATATAGCTCAGGAAAATAATTTCTTACCACTGTCAACTGCTAGATTGCTCCTGTGATCACCATATTGCAGATAAAGGCTAACCTGACTAACTTTTCCAATATCACACCTTGACAAGTCAACTTTGGAAATAAATATTCATATGGTTATAATAAATCTAAAAGTTTGTGAGACTGTTGATTATATCCAAGTTCAGGGATGGCAGAAAGATGGTAGAATAGGTTTGTCTAACTTGGTCTCCTAAAGTCTGAGGCTAAATCTAAAGGTAAATGGAGATTTGAGCCTATTCAGAGAGGGTAAAGTTGTAAAGTTGAATGTTGGTGTATTCTGTGTGTGTGTGTGTGTGTGTGTGTGTGTGTGTGTGCGCGTGTGTGTGTACTTCTATGAGAAAGGAACTTCTCAGGGCCCTGAAAAAGCTGTGGCAGAGAGAGCCTGGGCACTGACACATAGGCACTTATCCTTCTATATACACTTGAATATACTGGTTCGTGGACTAATTCTCTTTCACAGAAAAACAATATGGATTTCTAAGAAATACCAAATAATTAAGTAAGGTGTTACTGAAGGTTAATTGCCTATTATAGTATAAGTAAAATCTCTACATAAAGGCCTTAAGGATGATCTGATGGCCATGTTTATTTTTATTCCACTGGATATGGCAAGGGATGGCTTTCCTCTTTTTTTTTTTTTTTTTGTGAATATGGATCTTTGTTTTAAGTCAACACATTTCTGGAACTTAAGGGAAAACCATAACCAACCAGAATCTAACCTTTCAATCCAGTCAAGAGTTTATTTCATTCCCTAAATGAAAACATGCATCCTCTGTAACACCTATTCATAATCACTTTGTCTGTATTTTCTCTATTATGTCCAAAACCCATCCATCAGCTGTTGGTTTAAAGTAAAGCCTATTTTTAAAATTGTGGAATTATTTATTGAAATGTGTAGTCCCTACTCTACAGGCTCATAAAATTCACCTCTATAGGCCATTGATTATTTATCTAGACCAGTGGTCAGGAAAAATACAGAGCATGTTTCACATATAATCATTCACCGCCTCTCTTGTTTCCTTTTGTTCACTAGTCCAAGGAGAGTAAGAGAGCAATAGGAAAAAGGGGGCAGAAAACTGGAACATATTATACATGATCCACCTCTTGAAAAGACAAAGTAGTATGCCCCCAGGTTTTTATCTGTAAATCATAACTACTCTAACTCCTCTAGTTACAAGAGGGAAAACTTCCTTTTTTATGTTGTTATGTTGTTTAGTTTGGAAAAGTAAAGTAAGAGTCTTATAAGAATGCCTGAGATCACAGTCTCAGAGTAATCTGTCTGATCATATAGGATAGTATGTTTTATTGTTTTGGATTTCTTGAAAAACTAGACTACAACTGCAGAATACTTAATGTAAGGTGTAGAAATCAAGTGATATGAAAAGCAGACAAAGCAATTAGAATGTTCAGATTAAAGAAGGATTTTAGGATGACATCAGAGCTATCTTCAAATATTTGAAAGCTTGCCCAATAGGAGACCATGGAGACAAATTTTATACTGCCATAATGGGTAGAGAAAGGAAATTTAAGGGTTAGATTTGAACTACTATAAGAAGTTAATAATAACAATCAGGTATAAATTGCTTTAAAGGGTTAGACATGTAAACAGAGAGGGGTTGTAACAGGGTTTAATTGTTAGATGTTATAGAGGAAATTAGGGAATTGAACAGGGAGTTAGACTAATTAAGTTTTATTGATTCTTTCAGTACTTATGCTCTGTTATTGTATAACATTTTCTGATATTTAACAATCATGGTATTCTCTTTTTATTGGCTGGACTAATAAGTGCATGATAAATGTGATAAAGTGCTAATTACTAGATTTGGAGTTGGAAATTTGGGGCTTAATTTCTAGTTCTATCACTGATTTTATGGCTGGAATTTAAAAATGAAACTTAACTGGGCCTTAGTTCTTTTTTTAAAAATAATAATAAATATACAACCTACTTCACAAGGTTATTTTATGGGTTAAATTGAGTATCAATGGGGCAAATCCTTAAAGATGACCAAGTGTGTGCAAGACATTGTTACAAGCTGATACTCAAAGATGAGAATGAGGTAATCACTGCCTAAAATTTGCTAGGGTTTATAAATCATAAACAAATAGCTGTAATTCAACATGATAAATGTTTTATAAAAAATAATGTTGAGAGAGTAAGGTGTTCAAGATGAATTAGGAAAAATTCAGAAAAGAGGTACCACAAATCCTATGATTATGATAAACAGAATTTAGAGACTATGCTAAGAATATACCAGTAATATTTAGCCTGATTAAATACATAAAAATAAACAAGAGTCTACCCTTAATTTCCTCTGCCACCCTCTTCCCCAAAGAAATTGTAAGCCCTATCTGGTAAATAGCATAGAGTGAAGACTGGTTAGATTATGCCTTTGAAGACATTTAGCATGGTGCATGGCCGATACACAATAGATACTCAAAAACAGAGTGTTTGAATCCTGGTTCTGTTCATAACAAAGTAATGAACTTCAGACTTATTTCCTTGCAATAAACAACTATAACATTAGACAAAATATAAAATGCTATGGTTTCCAAGCATTGTACAACAAGCAGTATGAAATTGTGATCCTTAAACTGAACATGTAAAGCAATTCTTCCATATGGGGCTACTTTCAAAACTGCAGGAAAGGACGGAGAAAACTCAAATCAGGGCAGGGACCACTCTATCAAGCACACATTTTTCTAACTACTTTGTTATAGATATAAAACTAATACAGAATAATATTACATGTAACACAACTGAAAACTAAAATAAGGAAATTAAATTAATAAAGAGAACAGTTTATTTTTTATTTTCATTTGTTTCAGATAAAGGATTTACAGATAAAGCTGAGGTGGCTGGAATTTATGAGGAAGCTTCCAGAGAAGAAAAAGCTGCAATGAGGAGATCCAAAAACCTACACACATTTAAAAAAATGTATTGACCGAATACTAAATTGTGTATATGCAGAGTAAGTTTTCACAAGGCCAGACAGAGAATAGTTACTGACTATCAACAAAGTGAGCAGTGATTACACTGGATGTACAATGTTGGGAAGCACCAGGGTTTCTATTAGACAAAGTGGAGAACCTCACTGAGCGTCCCCAACTGTTTATGTCACAATGGGAAGAGCAATTGGATGCAGGGCTAATCTAGCCCTGCCAGAGGAAATGCCTTTAAAAGCTTTAGACAAACCTCAGCTGAATCAAGTCAAGCTGATCCTGACAGTAAATTTACTGCCTGCTCAGAACAAACTTAAACAATATCATAGATGACCAAAAAAAGAAAAATCTAGACCCTCAAGTACATTGCATGAAAAATATCAAGTTTAAAATAAAAATAATTTTTAAAAATTATTTTTTTATTTATAGGGTGAGGGAGAGAAATAGCAATGTGTGGTTGCCCCTCACACACCTCCAACTGGAGACCTGGCTTGCAACCCAGGCATGTGCCCTGACTGGAAATTGAACCAGAGACCTTTTGGTTTGCAGGCCAGCACTCAATCCACTGAGCGACATCAGCCAAGACTCAAAAAAAAATCTGTATTTTTATTTCTATAACTATTTCTGAGTTTTTGAACATTGACAACTAATATAAAAACATTTGTAAATTCTACAATATTCTTTCAATCAGCAATTCAACTTTTTAAATTTTATTTATTATCATTATATTACAATTGTTTCATTCCCCCCCCCTTTGTTCTCCCCTGCCCCCCTGTCCCCCTCCCCCAGCCAATCCCCAACTCGTTGTCCTTGTCTATGGGTCCTCCTCACTAGTTCCTCATCTGGTTCCCCCTCCCCAGCTTTTCCCCTTCTCTCCATCCCCCCTAGTCATCATCATTCTGCTTTTTAAAAAAAATTTTCCATGTCTTTTGTTTCTTTCTGCTCATCTGTATGTTTTATTCATTAGTCTCCTGTATTAAGTGAGAACATGTGGTATTTAAGTTTTGCTGCCTGGCTATCTCACTAAGCACGATGCTCTCCAGGTCCACACATGCTATCATAAATGGTAAAAGTTCCTTCTTTCTTTCTGCTGCATAGAACTCCATTGTGTAAATGTACCAGTTTTTTTGATCCATTTATTCACTAAAGGGTACTTAGGCTGCTTCCAGCACTTGGCTGTTGTAAAAAAGAGCAGGAAACTATAACATAATCATAATAAATAAGCAACAGACTTCAGGTAATCAGGATGTTGGTAGCAGCAGACAAGCACACAACAGGTACTCAGATATGCCAAAGATTCAAAGAAAAATATAGAAAACAGTGAACAGTATGTGGATTATCATCAGAGAAATAAAAACTTTAAATTTTAAAATTCTTCAGTGTAGTAAGCCATGAAGACAAATGATAAAAATGGAAATGATGATAAGGAATGCTGCTAATATCTCCTCAGAACAAACGCAAACTGGATGACAACTGGAAAAATATTTTAATAACTGAAAAGAAATAAAATAGCGTCCCAGAATTATTTTCCCAATAAAAATAACCTTCAAAAGCAGAGGCAAAATGGACATGTTTTTAGGTGAAAATAAAACATGAGAGAATTTGTTACCAATAGAATAGCACTAGGAAACAAGTGAAAGGAGGTCTTTCAAACATAAGACAGTGATATAAAATGTAAACTCAAATCTATCCAACATAATAGGGGCATAAATGGAAAATATATGAATAAATGAGAAAATATTTTTGTTTCATAATATATTTTAAAAAGCAATGACTAATGGAAAATAGTAATATATTGTAGGATATATAATGTATGTAGAAAAAAATATGTGGTAGATGTATCACAAGGGACAGTAAGGAATAAATGTAAATAATCACATTGGTGCACAGGTGTGCTGAATGTACACCTTGCTTTCTTAATTGTGTCAGTATCCCCAAGTTTGGGTCTCTATTGTAGTGACAGTGGGAAAACGACAGAGAAGAGCAATCCTCTCACTATTTGAAAAATTTTCAAACGTTGCTACAAGACCACAAGCACCTTAAAAAATTTCAAGGCATGAAAATGCTAAGAAACTGGAGAATATTATTAAGGATGGTTGTCCCTTCCATTCAGTAATGGATTCAAAATCCCACCCCTAACATGCTATCCCTGTGAAAAAAAACATTTTCCTCCTGAAACAGCTCACAGAGTTAATTTGGTCAATGACTTTATGAAGGTCTACTGAATATATCCTTGGAATCCTTGTCTTTCTTTTTACAGTTATTGTTGAAAAAAATAAATGTTTCAGATTAGTAGGAAATTCCAGTCTTTCCCCAAGACTTGCAACAACAGAATAGAAAAGTGGTAATTTTTTTAGAGATATCCATTTGAATTAATATTAATCCTTCATGTCTTGACACATAATCAATGTAAATTATGAATGTTACATTTTAATTGGCAACTGAATAAAACTTGAAAAATACTGACATGTAGGCCTTGCCTTTAATACCCTATTACTAGTTAGTGCTAGAAGTCACTGGACAGGAAGGTGAAGCACCATAACAGATATGTTCTCCTTAAGCAACAATGACAACAGTGAGGAATATAAGTTTCAATAGAGAAGGACATAACTTTTATTATTTTAAGGTAATAGTTTTAGGATAATGTTTCCCTTGGTAATTATCATATCTGATGATTGTCAAATAACCTAATGGAGCCAATATTTTTCCTCAAAATATAAAGTCTTTACACCTTATTGCTGAAAGATGCACTTCCATGGCTAGCTACAGAAAAAGCTTTTGGAGCCTTAAGACTTCTCAAGCTTATTTTTGTTCACCGTATCTACTACTCTCCCTCTGGGGGTGTTATAAAAGACCTGGAGAACACTTACAGTTGGACAAAGGAGAAAAACAACTAACAATGAGTTTATTATGATAAATTGCTTGTACTGATTTTGAAACCAAGTACCTACAAGGATTTTGTTATTCAAACAATTGTATTTATTCTAGAAAACAGCATATCATGAAAATTCCCATTTGAGAGTTACCTGCATAGTGTTTCCTGAATGAGAATATGAGCACTTTTGAATTATCTTTATGTGATTACAGTTATTTTTTTTGCCAAAAACAAAGAGAAACTGATTATCTGTTCTAGGAGTGTCTTCCTCTTAAGAAGTTTCACATTACTTGGCTGTAAGTCAAATACTGCTTAGCTGTGGGTCTTTAAATTATTGGTCACAGTTTGAAAAGAGATCTTCAGGTTTTTGCATGTGAGCAGTTAGCTTAACCTATTCAGGTGTCTTATTTCCTCCAAGTTCTCAAAAACATTTTTTCTGAAATTTATTTTTGGAAGTCCATTTATTAGTTAAAAGCTCAGGTTTTATTTTGTTTCTCAGTATTCTAAAAAAAATAAGGATATTAATATACCAATTGACATCAGGGTAATTTCTGCCCATAAAAATAGTTTTGATTCATATTTTACATCATTTGGGTAATATAATCTTACAGTTAATTTAGTATAATGAAAGTTGGAGAGTGTAAGTTATGAGTCATTTAAAAATTGTTTGAAAATTTTCAAGTTGGTACCAGTTTATCAGACTGGTCACCTACTTAAGAGAGATTAAAAAAATCCGTAGCTGGAGGCAGGTGAAAGTCAACCCTACATTGATGTTTCTCGCCCTCTCTGCCTCTCTCCCTTCCCCTCTCTCTAAAAATAATAAATAAAATCTTAAAAAAAAGTTATGCCTGGCTGGTGGCTCAGTGGATAAGGAGCCAGCATGCGAACCCAAAGGTCACTGGTTCGATTCCCAGACAGGGCACATAACCAGGTTACAAGCCAGGTCTCCAGCCAGGTCTGTAGCTGGAGGCAGGTAAAGGGCAACCAACCATACACTGATGTTTCTTTCCCTCTCTGACTCTCTCTCTTCCCCTCTCTATGGAAATAATAAATAAAATCTTTAAAATATATATGTATCAAAAAAATTCAAAATATTATTCCAGGTAAATAAACAAAATCTCATTTTTTATTATTCATATATATGTATGTAAAGATATTATACATAATTAAAGGTCACACTGATTGAATACATAATAAAATGTGAGAAATTTCTAGAAAAAATGTTTTATCAATTTCAAAAAACAATCTCTGTAACATTATACAATAAAAATTATTTTACAGTATCCTGTACAGCAATGTCACCAAATTTGCAAAATGGGACACCTAACAATTATTTTAGGAAATGACAGTAATTATTCAATTTAAATTAATCACATTTCTTATGTTGTCAATCTTTCTGGATAACTGTTAAGTTTATATGTACATATATCCCTCAAAATAAAAGCAAGGCCTCAATTTGAAGTATGTGTCTGGGAAGGTAATCTAAAAATATTTTACCTTTAAATTCAATATGACTGCTTAAATTGCACATTGTTCCTTTAAAAATGATTATGAATTATTATCAAGCCCAGCAATAATAAAGATAATGGTGCCTTTGTTCTCAATAACCAAAAATTAAAAAGAATTCAAATAGCCAATTGTAAGAGAATAAATTAGTTTTAAATGTGATACAATTAAAGAATTGAAAAGTACTCATAAATACTACAGGAAGAGTAATGAGCTACTGATACATGCAAGGACATGGATGAATTTCCATAATACTCTGAGAAAAAAAAAATTAAACTAAAAAATTACATACCCTATGATAATATTCCATAAAGTTTTACTATGGGCAACATCAATCTCTAGTTGTAGAAACTAGATCAATGGATTAAGGGGTGATGGGAATTGGTTAAAATATGATATTAGACATTTCCGAGGTGATAGAAATACTCTATGAAATGTTGACTCAGGAGTGGGTTACTTGGGGGGTGTCTGTTTTTGTCAAAAGTCTTTGAACAATGACTTCACATTTGTATGTTTCACTCTATCTTTTTTATTGTTTTGCAATTAAAAAGAAGGAAAAATATAATCTAAAAACCTGGGAAAATAAAATTCTATACATTAGTTTAAAAAGCCAATTATTTCTGGTATTCTTCTTACTCTATTAGTATTGCTTTCATTGTTAATGGTCTAGATTTTCCATATTATTCAGCCCAGAAAGTGACATTTCAACAAAATGCAAAGGTTATATATTTCAGTGAGATAATGGCCAAGAAGTAGGCAACAAACAATTGAAGTACCAGCCCCTCATTTGTGGTATGCACAACAGCCCCTCAAAGATAACTGAATTCTAATTCCTAGAACCTGTGAACATGCAAAGGGGACTTTATAGCTGTAATGTTACAAACTTTAAGGTAGGAAGACTAGCCAATTATCCAAGTGAGTCCAATCAATCACATGAATCCTTAAAAGCAAGGAGCTTTCTCCTTGGAACGAGAGAGGTTTGACAGCAGGAGAAATTGGAAAGAAGTGAGAAATAAGAAGGCTCTGATGTGCTATTGTGAGTTTTAAGACTTACTGGCTCACAAGGAAGATGGGAGTCAGGCCTCCGGGTGCCAAGGCAGCCTCCAGTGGATACCACCAGGGAAAGGTCTACAATTGCACTGGAGTATAGAATGAGGCCCACAAGGGCAACCTCTGCCAATACCCTGAATGGACTTGGAAGCCAATTCTTACTCAAAGCTTCCCAATACATGCCCCTGACACCCTGATTTAGAAACTGATGATACCTCTGACATATAGAACTATGAGGCAATAATTTATGTTGCTTAAGTCATTGCATGTGTTGTAATTTATTACAGGGGCTGTAGAAAATGAATCAAGTATTTCAGAATGAGACTGAAACATGATGGGACCTTGATTTTCAGGAAGCTTAAAAAACATTGTCTCATAAATCTTGTGAAAAAATGGAAGGTTTGGGGAGGATAAAATTAAAAACACCATTTACATTTACATTTAATTCATATCAAATTCTACTAACTTGCTTCTGTTAGCCAACTCCTTTCCTTTTTGTTTTCTCATTGTTTGTACTGAAATCCTCTCCATGTATAAATTTCATTTGGTAAAACTTTGAATATGTGGATATACTTGGTATTTTATTTTACTTTTTTAAGATTTTATTTATTACTATTGTTTTTAGAGAGAGGGGAAAGGAGGTAGGTAGGCAGAGAGGGAGAGAGATATCAATGTATGGTTGCCTTTCACCTGCCTCCAGCTATGGACCTGGCTGGAGACCTGGCTTGCAACCTGGTTATGTGTCTTGGCTGGGAATCAAACCAGCGACCTTTGGGTTCGCAGGCTGGCACCTTATCCACTGTGGCACCAGCCAGGGCTATATTTGGTATTTTAACGTCATTTATATCTAGGAAGTTAATTTTTATAAGTCCGAATTCTTTTGGTTGCTGTAGCTCTACAGGGGAAATGATGGAAAATATAAATATTTTATTTGGAAATGAAACCAAAACCATCAGGTCTGCCTCTAGACTGGCTTGTCAACCTCAAATCATTTTGGGATAATCTGTTTCACAAATTGGCATCAGCGACTGATGCCTTCAGGTCACTTCCTTGCTCCCTCACACAGACTCCCATCCCCACCCCTCCTGGAAAATCATTACATCTAGTTAAAATAAAGCTTTCCCATTTTTCACTCCTGTCACCACATTTAAGCACTGCTCTTCATCAAAAGCCCCCTCCTACACACAATGATTTTTGTTGCCTACGAAGGGTATTTGTTCATGCTGGGCAGTAGTAAGGAGTAAAACCTAAACCACACACAATCTTGCTCTCTCTAGTCACCAAGGGGGTAACTTTCCATCATTATTTAAGATTACAATGTTTTGGTTTGTCTTTTTTTTTAATCCTACCTTATCTCAAAACCTCTCAGTAGATGAAAAATAAAAATCTAACTGAAAAAGGAATGCTCCCTGAGTCATTATTCAAAACACCAACTTAAATAAGAAGTCTTAACGTTCTTTAATAGAGAAACATTTTCTTGTTGGGACATTAAATACAGTTTATTTGCTCCATGATATGACAAACCCCAATGAACAAGTCTGATATTTATCATTTAGAAAAGCAGGATAACAATAGCAGAAGAACACAAATTTATTGGCTTTAGTTGAAAGTATTTGTTCTAAACTGACGGATATTAAACACAATCCATAGAAAAGACCTATTGCATAGTGAATACTTATTTGCCTGTTCACATAAGAACATTCACGTTTTACGGAAAATAATCCTGATAGATAACAATAAAATCTCTGATAATGTTATTTTTATTTTTATTTATCTATTTTTTAATTTAATTTTATTGTTGTTGTATTACATCCATCCCCTTTTTTCCCCTCTGTCCCCTTCCTATTTTTATTTTAAAGCAAAGATTTTAATATATTTGTGCTTCAATCTTCTTTATTCTTACTTCAGATATCATTAATTACTTTCTGTTAGTAATTCCTTTACAGATATTATGGTATTTTTAATTGAACTTAAATAATAATAACCGGTAAATTGTCTCACTGTTTATGAGACAAGGTTCCTATATCAGGTATCTGAGAATCAGTGTAAATTATTTTTATTTTCTGGTGTTAATGATAGTCATTTGAAAAATCAGTTTTGTTCATTAACATTTTAAACAACCGCTTATGTGATTTGAAAATAATTTAAAAACTGAGACTTACATTTTTTAAAAATTTTACTGTTGTTGTATTATATCCATCCCCTTTTTGCTCCCCTCTGTCCCCCTCCCCACCTACCCATTCCCCCCAAAGTCAATCCCACCTGTTGTCCATGTCCATGGTTCCTTTATACTAGGTTCTTGTCTAAACTGCTCCCCTTCCTTGCCTCTGCCTCCCCCGTCCCTCCAACCTCCTTCCCCACTGACCACTGAAAGCCTATTCACTGTATTCATATATTTGGTTCTGTTTTGCTTGTTGTTAGTTTTGTTCATTATTGTCCTTTAATGAGTGAGATCATATGGTATTTGTCCTTCATTGACTGGCTTATTTCACTAAGCATAATACTCTCCAGTTCCATCCATGTTGTTGCAAAGGGTACAAGTTCCTTCTTTCTTTCTGCTGTGTAGTATCCCATTGTGTAAATGTACCAAAGTTTTTTGAGCCAATCATCCACTGATGGGCACTTAGGCTGTTTCCAGCACTTGGCTATTGTAAATAGTGCTGCTATGAACATAGGTGTGCATAGGTTCTTATGAATTGGTGTTTCAAGATTCTTTGGGTATAGTCCAAGTAGTAGAATTGCTGGATCAAAAGGCAGTTCCATTTTTAGTTTTTTAAGGAAACCCCATACTGTTTTCCACAGTGGCTGCACCAGCCTGCATTCCTACCAACAGTGCACCAGGGTTCCCTTTGCCCCTGAGACTTACATTTTGTTCCACAAATATGGAGAAGTGGCTTGCTCAAGTTCATTTAAAATATAGTTACAGAGTTACAGATATTTCTTATTTTATGTAAATGAATTTTATAGCTTATGGAGTGAGAACAGGTTTAGAAAGTTAAAAAAAAAAAGTGTTCATTTTTGTCCCCTTGTTTCTCTTTAGAATACCTAGAAACTACGTTAAGATTTTAGAAAAAGCAATATAAACTTCTGAAACTTATGATCATAACAATTTTATTGAAAATCAGGGGTTAGATCAGAAAACAGAGTGAGTTTAATAATCCTATTGGTTACTTCCCTCCTCCTATTATAAGAAACTCCTTCTTTTTACTATATGTTTGACATGTTAAACTTTCTTAATTTAAAGAGGCCAATTCTAATGAAGAAGCTTCGTCATTGATGTTAGGAACACATTTGTGATTATAGCATTTAAAGACAAGGGTACAAGCACTTCCAATTTATTTTCAGTTCTACATAATAGAACTGAAAGATACATTATACCGAGCATAAATAGATTAGTTCTTTAGTACCAATTTGAGAACTGGGAAATTAAAAAAAAAAGTGAAAAATGATATTTATTAAAGTGCATACTGTGGACTATGAATGTGATGGATTTTTTGAATATGATATGATGTATATTCACGTAAGACCTTTATAAATGGAAAATTATCCCCATTTCAAGACAAAGAAATTGAGACTCAGACAAAGTAATACATTCCTGGTCATATAAGTGGAATTTTTATACTTACTTGTCTAATTCCAATGCCTACTATCTGGCTCCCTAGAAGGAAGACAGACTGGAGAGAAGAAAGAATAAAGAAAAAAATCAGTAAAGTAAGGAATTTCTAAACTGTAAAGTGCAGTCAGGGATCTACAGGCATCTTTCTGGAACTAACACACTGAGAATGTTGCCTTCTCCCAATATTTACCCTCCTCCCCAACCTTTTCATGGTAAACAGCAGAGAAACAGAAGTGCAAGGTCTCATCCGCCTATTTAATGTACCTAAGTGTATATTTCTAGGTCTTTTGATTCAGAGTAAGTGAGGGCCTTGCGTCAGGTGCAAAATTAAGAGGATGCCAAAACCTAGTAATGAAGTTAACTGATATTTTAATGCAATGTTTTATTAAATCAAAATTAATGCAAAAATATCCATGATAAAATTAATATTACTGACTTTTCCTTTTGCTTCAGGCTCCCCTATGGTTTGCCATGGTATCAATGTTATTGATCCTGTTAGACAGCTAAGAGTATCCCTAGAGATGATAGTAAATATGCTGAATCCAAGGATATATGCATTATAATTTTATATAATTATCATGTTAACTACTCTAACTTTACCTTTTTACATTTCAACAAATTTGAAATTATAATGAGTCTCCCAGTGGATCCTACATCACAATTGCTGATAGTGAGGTGGCAGTCCCTATAAAGCTGTCATTGCTTATGCAGGTCAATTTGTTTTCATTCTTGGTGGCATGACTAACAAACACAGCCTCTTTATTTTTCTGACAAGCCTTTGATATGTTCTATTTGTTATCTAAAAACCTTCCATTGACACACTACGGTAAGATCAAGAAAGCACTCGAATCAAAACTTGCAGATTCCTTAAAAGAAAGTCCCAGTGACAGTACTGGAGCAGAGTTTATGAGACATGCTGCATCACCAAAGCTCTTTCTGACAGAAAGAAGAATAATGAGTGAACAAAGAGAAACACTGATGACTCTGAATCCAAAAGTATTTAGAATTTTTAGATTGTTAATTAAGGGAAATTTTGAAATATACTTCTTTTTAACCCATGAATATTAGTGACATATAATTTTTAAATTGATGTTTAAGCAAGCTTAGAGAATTTAAAATAAAAGTACAATGTGATTAAAAAAAAAGTATTATACTATAGCTTGTCACTATTTGATTCTTTGTTACTGGCATGTAGATTAAGAGTTTGTCTTATAACTAAGACATCTTAAATTCAATAACATAAAGTATTGCTAAAATGTGCTATAAGATTTTCTTGTTAGTACTATGCAGGATTTTCTCCTAATCTAAACCATATCATTAACTTTGTTTATGATAGCTCTTATAAGTTCTAAACAATTTTTAAGTACATTCAAATTTATTTTAAGTATTTATTATTGATGCAGATCTTCCATATCTTCTATTATTAAAATATTTCTTATTTTCTTTTCATACATATTTTAGATTTTAATACACCTAAAATTTATTTTGGGATATTTTTAATGTGGGCTTCTAAATCACCTGTTTTATTGGTATAACTAATATAGTCTTGAAATTTTAATGTTTCATCAATGTCTGTAGGTTTAGTACCATTTTTTAATTTAAAAAGTATCTTCTTGGCCCTGGCTGGTAGCACAGTGGATAAGGAGCCGGCCTGGGAACCCAAAGGTTGCAGGTTCGATTCCCCAGCCAGGGCACATAACCAGGTTGCAAACCAGGTCTCCAGTCAGGTCTGTGGCTGGAGGCAGGTGAAACGCAACCATACATTAATGTCTTTCTCCCTCTCTGCCTCTCTCCCTTCCCCTCTTTCTAAAAATAATAAAATAAAATCTTTAAAAAGAATTATCTTCTTTCTAACATTTTAGACTTGCAAAAGTTTATCGGTCTTTTCAAATATCATATTCGGCAAATATCCATCATCTCTATTTTTTCTTTTCCATTTAAGAATTTTATGTTCATCAACAATACCTTTGGTCTTTCTGCTATTTAGTCCATCCATTAATTGTTTGTTTGTTTTTTGTGTGTGGGGGAAGACCTTTTTTAATTTCTAAAATCTCCTTTTTTTTCCCATGCAAATGGTAGTTACTTATATTATTTTTTGTCTTGAAGACCCTCCCAAGAGCCTTTACTTAGTAATGGTGAATGAAGATAAAAACTGTTGTGGGTATCCTAATAGGTTTTCTTTTTGATATGGTAGTTTCCTATTCCTCCCACATAGTAGCTATGTGTGTTAATAATAAAAAAAAAAAAATGGTCAAGCAATTACAAACAAGCTAATACATAAGAAAATCAAGCCCTGACTGGTGGCTCAGTGGAATGGCACCCACCGGTGAACCCAAAGGTCGTTGGTTCAATTCCCAGTCAGGGCACATAACCAGGTTGCAAGCCAGGTCTCCAGCTAGGTCCGTAGCTGGAGATAGGTGAAAGGCAACCATACCTTGATGCTTCTCCCCCTTTCTTCCTCTCTCCCTGACCTTCTCTCTAAATGATAATGAATAAAATCTTTTTTTTTTTTTTAAAAAGAAGAAAATCAGACAATGAAATCTGAAAGATAATTAGCACTAAAATTGATAATGTAAACTGCAACAAAAGAGAATAAAGAGTTCAGAGATATACATAATAAAGGTCTTAAAATGAGAAAGATAGTAAGTATAGATTGAGAAAACAAACATGTTACCAGAAAATTCTTAGGATTTTCCTGTGACCCCTCAAAATTATATGAAGCCCAAGTTATCATGCAAGTCACAAACATACATAAAAGATTCCAGAAAACATAGCTCAGAGAAATCTAATCAACCATAGAATGAATCAAAATAAAAAACTAGAAAGCAGACATACTTTATAAATGATGGGTAAACAATAAATCTTATAAATACAGAACTAATGTGAAACAACTAAGGGAAAATTTATGCAGAACATAAGGTAAAAGCTGTAAATAGTATGTTATAAAACTCCACAATGCATAAGAAAAGAATGCTAACTACATAATGTCTTCAAACAAGATGTAGACTAATACTGTCTAAAAGTAAACTCTGAAGGTAAAGAGAAACCCTAGGGACTTCTATTACCAGTAATAGATTCTTACCAACTCTCTCACTGAGGACAACAAAGACGTTAAGAGAGCTTAGCATTTGTAGCCACTCTTTAGCTCAAGATTTCTGCTACTTCTAGCAAGTTACAAAATCGATTGCAAACTTGATGAGTTTTGACAGTTAAATGTGTACAGGTTTGTGTGTATGAGAAGGGGGGTAGAGAATTGCAGTACCTGACCCTCCAAGTTTTGAGAAACCAAGGACTATATTCTAGGGAGAGTAGTCCACACAAGGGCTCAAAATCATGTGTACATTTGTAGTTGCACTAACATAACATAGAAATGCACTGCTTTTAGCTTCCAGCAAAGATTAAATTTATTCCTCCTTAGATAACAGTTAACATTTTTTCTAGGTTTAAATTATTTTTAAGTATATATAATGACTAGCAGGAAAAAATAATAAATAGGCAATGAGATATACCATAAAAGTAATAATTGATAAA
This sequence comes from Noctilio leporinus, assembly GCA_004026585.1. NCBI lineage: Eukaryota > Metazoa > Chordata > Mammalia > Chiroptera > Noctilionidae > Noctilio > Noctilio leporinus. The sequence continues at coordinate 345,177 of PVIW01000228.1, read as the reverse complement.
AAGACTTATAGAGGGAAAATCAACACAGAAACATTTTTCATTAAAAAAAATAATAAGCCCTGGCTAGTGGCACAGTGGATAAGATGCTGGCCTGAAAACCCAAAGGTTCGCTAACTCAATTCCCAGCCAGGGCACATAACCAGGTTGCAAGCCAGGTCTCCAGCCAGGTCTGTAGCTGGAGGCAGGTGAAAGGCAACCATAAATTGATGTCTCTCTCTTCCCCTCTCTCTAAAAATAATAAATAAAGTCTTTTTTTAAGTTAAAAAATAAAATAAAACAATAAATCTCCTTTAATTCTTGAATAATAATATACTTAAATTATCTCAGAGAGATAAAAAGAAAAGGAAAGAAAGAAATACAGGAAGAGAAAGAATGCTTTACTGGTATTGAAAATAAATAAAAGTGAACAGATTACTATAGAGAGCAAAAGATTTTTTAAAAATATTCTAGTGGTCCCAGTTAGAGCAATAATGCAATTAAGAGATTTTTATCATAAATCTTTAAGTGTATAAAGAATGCAAAGTAAAGGTAAATGCTGTTTTAATTGGTGGCAGATTTTGTGATGACTGCACAACTGCAAGAATCAACTTGCATACCTATACACTAGAAATTGAAAAATGAAATTTTAAAAATGTCATTTAAAACACAAATTACATGCTTATATATGACTGCATAAAAAGATGTGCAATACTTCTATGGTGAAAAGTACAAAATAGTACTGAGGAAATTAGTAACATCCACATACACAAAATGCTCTACACTCAAGAATTGGAAGATTGAGTAATGTTAAAATGGCAATCCCCCCCCCCCAATTATATATATTTATATAAAAAATATATATATGCACAATTAATTATATTGATAGACACAAGGCTACAACAGAATTGGGAACAAGAGTAAAAAAATAATATTATACACTATTTGATTGACAAAGTAGAAATAATGCACCAACCATGGGAAAGAGAAAGGAGAGGGAATAAGCCTATCCTTAAATTACTTATACTAGAAAGTATTATGCTTAGTGAAATAAGCCAGTCAGTGAAAGACAAATACCATATGATCTCACCCATTACAGGATAATAATGAACAAAACAAACAACAAGCAAAACAGAACCAGATATATGAATACAGTGAGTAGGCCTTTGGTGGGCAGGGGGAAAGGGGTTGGGGGGAGGGGGAGAAAGAGGCAAAGAAGGGGAGCAGTTTAGACAAGAACCTAGTATGGAGGAACCATGAACATGGACAACAAGTGGGACTGACTTTGTTGGGGAGTGGGTGGGTGGGGAAAGGGACAGAGGGGAGTAAAAAGGGGGTGGATGTAATACAACAATAATAAAATTAAATTAAAAAAAAAATGTATACTCAAATTATGTGCCTCTCTTGACCCATCCCTGATATATCCAATAAATATAAAAAGCTGCTCATTGTTCATTAGGGAAATCCAATTTAAGCTATAAACACACCATTGTACAAATAACTGAGTTCTTCAACATTAAAAATACTAACAATACAATCATTAATGATATAGTACAATGACAATTCTCTTACATTGCTGGGCGGAAAATGAATGGATAAAGCTACCCACGAACACATTTGCTCTGTACTATCCATGTGCAAGGCTGTTTATGGCAGTGTTATTTGTAAAAAAAATTAAAGTGCAGCCCTGGTTGGTAGCACAGCGGATAAGGCACCAGTCTGTGAACCCAAAGCCAGGGCACATAACCAGGTTGCAAGCCAGGTCTCCAGCCAGGTCTGTAGTCGCAAGCAGGTGAAAGGCAACCATACATTGATGTCTCTTCCTCTCTGCCTCTCTCTCTACTCCTCTCTCTAAAAATAATAAATAAAATCTTAAAAAATAAAATTAAAGTGGAATGTAGAATGAATTTTAAAACTTTATGTAGAATACAATGAAAAATAACAAATTAGAACTACATGTAACAGTATTAATTAATGTTGCATATATAATGTTAAGCAAAAGGGGAAAAAAAGGAATGTGTATTAGTTCCCTGAGGCTGTTTTTACAAATTATCACAAACGTGGTGACATAAAAAACCAAAAATTTATTCTCTCGCAGTTCAGGAAGCCAGAAATTCAGTCAGTTTTCCCAAAGCTGCGTTCCCTTTGGAGGCTCTAGAAAATAATCTGTTTCTTGACCTTTCTAGCCTCTGCAGCTACATTTCTTGACTCATAGTCCCTTTTTCCATGTTCAATACCAGCAGCATCACATCTTCAAATCTCTCTGCAACCACTGTCACATTGCTTCCTGCCTTCTCTTTTATAAAAACACTTGTGATACTTAGGACCCACCCAGGTAACCCAGGATAATCTCCTCAGCTCAAAATCCTTAAATAATTATGTCTGCAAACACTCTTTTTTCAAATAATGAATAATTTAAAGAAAGTAAGATGTGGACACCTTGGGGGGACATTTCAGGCAATCACAGAATGGATATATGAATTTCCAAAACCAAAAAGAGTTATCCTCCAAATAGTGGGTATCTTCAAAAACAAAGGGTATCTTCAAAAACAAAGGAAGCTCTATTTTGCAGAAAATACTTCTTCACCTGAGTAGTAGTTGCTAAGGTATTTGGTTTGTGGTAATTCCTTGAACTGTATAGATCTTGTGCACTTTTATGCTTTGGCCTTACATATACCTATATATGTATAATGTATAGGTACAGGTATAATTAAAATTTAACAAAGAAACAATAAGGACTCAATCACTTTTTTCAAATATTTCTTTTCTTCATGTAAGTGTGATCTTTTAAGAAATAGTGCAGCCAAGTAAATGTATTTTACTTACATGTAAAATAGCTGAATTCTCATAAAAATAACCTTTCTTATTTATTTCACTATCTCTACATATATCCATCTTCTATTATATACATATCTATCAATCTACTGAACTTTTAGGATGCATGAAATATGAAGTGCAATAGTTTATTTTAGTTTTGACAATAATAGTACATGTTAATTGCTTTTAAATTTCAAGAACAGCAAAAAGTACAAAGAAGAAACAAAAAAGTCATCCAAAATGTAGCTTACCAATTGTTAACACTGGTTATTTCTGTCATTTTTAGATAATTTATTTCTTCCTTGCATTTTTGAATATTGTTCAAACCTTTTTTTTTTAAGATTTTATTTATTGTTTTTCAGATAGAGGGGCAGGGAGAGAGGCAGAGAGGGAGAGAGACATCAATGTATGGTTGCCTTTCACCTGCCTCCAGCCATGGACCTGGCTGGAGACCTGGCTTGCAACCTGGTTATGTGCCCTGGCTGGGAATCGAACCAGCGACTTTTGGGTTTGCAGGCCGGCATCTTATCCACTGTGCCACCAGCCAGGGCTCAAACTTTTTAAATAAATATATATTCAGAAGTAAAGATAAAATACTATGAAAATCACTGAAATAAGATATATACATAAAAATTATAGTAACAAAAACAGAGGAATAGCTGTTTATATAGCAACTTATTTAGTACCTACTGTATATTATGCATTATTCTATATGTACTACACTTGTTTTCTAATCATGTCAATAATTTTACAACAGAGGCATATAAAACAGAATAGCCCATCTGTCTTGCAGATGAAGAAACAGAAGTGCTTTGTGAGTAAAAGTAGCAGACCAACAAATTTGTTGAGATATGGTACTCAAGTCAGCTGGCTTCAGAGCCAAAAGAAAAAATTTTGCTATGTTTCACTGCCATTTACAATGATTCAAAGCCAGTCATGACTGAATCAGATAGGTTATTAGCATTTCATAGGTAAAGACTATTTAATGAACACATTGCAACTTATACAAATGTTGTGTTCTCCCCAAACCTTGCTGTCCTTCTTTATCTACCATTGCCATCCACTCCCACAACAACTACACAATACACACAAACACAATTAGCTCCCTGAAATTTGAGGTCATGTCATATACACATGCGTGCGCGCAGGCACGCACACGTATACTATATTTGTTTTAATACCAGAATCTAACACAATATCTCACATTTATACAATCATTCCCAAAACATTTATTATAACTGAATTAATGATGAGATTCTAGCAAAAACCCAAAGCCATCAACTCAGCTGCAATACTTCCTAACAGAAACACACATTGAAACTATGCCATTAGCACTTATGCAGAAGCATTGCAGCCGAAACCACAGCCTGGGTAGGAGGCAGTAGTAATCTCTTATCTGCTTCCCACACAAAAAGAGAAACTTAATTCAGTCTATTCAGAGGTCACAAGATCCCTGTTATAATAGTGCTTGCTTCTCTAGTTTTCCATAAGTGATGCTAACTGAAACTGAGGTGAAACAATTATTGAACAAAATCAAGTTAAGGGTCTAAATCTGAAGAAAAAAGAATAAAAACTCATAGATACAGACAGCAGCCTGGTGATTACCAGAGGTTTAGGGGGATGGGGAAAGGTAGAAGAAGTTATGGGGGATAAATGGTGGTAGAGGGACACTTGACTTGGGGTGGTGAATGCACGATACAGTACCCAGATAATATAGAATTGTACACCTGAAACTGAAATTATTTTAATAACCAATCTTATCCCAATAAATTCAATTAAAATTTTGTATGCATCTGAGATTATCATATAAGGAAAATAATGCAAAGGTAATTACATGCCTAATGTGCAAGTCAATAACACACTGATCTAATGTGACTTCGTTAAGATTAGTACTACATAAATGTGGGTGAAATAAAACAATCAGGAGCCAAAATCATGCCTTAAAAATAGTGCATATAATTTTGTACATCTACAAAATTCCAAATGGTACTGATTAAGCCAATATGCATTCAAAGCATCAATGGCCACCATGCCCAGCCTATCTGAGGAAGATCATAAAGTCAATGAGCTCACATTTAATGCCCCTAATTGTCCCAGTGTAAGTAACAGTCAGTGAAAGAGCATTCAGTCCTTTCCCTAGACAATCCTTAAAACAGTCTTTTCATGAATTTTTAAAACAGTATATGGACAAAACAAAACAAAACAAAACCAAAAACCTAAACAAGAACAGTAAAGGCAGGGATTTCTAAAATGCAAATTCAAAGATTATTCAAATTATAGCAACAAACTATTCCTTTTCACAATGATAATATTCTCTCAGGTTCGGATCATCTTCTTGCTATATTTTCTTCAATTTTTCTTCAATTTCTAGCCATCTATGCAATCTTTATTTGGGACTCCTGAGCTCTATAACAACATTCCTCAATTATGGCTGTAAAACCAAAAATATGAAAACATTTCTAAGATGTAAACATTCCCTAGGAATCATAACTAAATCTTTTTATTCCTTATTGAACTAAAGATTATTGCTTTTATCTGCATGCCAATTGAAAGAAAATGATATGAAAGCAAATGAGTATGTTAGAAATGCTAGTTTTCAGCCTTTATTTCTCTTTTGTACCTAATAAAATACTAAGTAACAAATTCACCTTTGCATAAACAACTGCTTAACACTCTCCAAGAAGAACTCTCACCCTGGCAAATAGGCAAATAATACATATATGCCTTCCTTGCCTTCAGTATACAGCAACGAGAAACAGGCCAATTGGACCAACAGTGGGAAAAAAGATGATTTGTTCTTGAAGACAGACATGTAAGGTCAAGGTACAAATTTTAGATAGACAGGAAACAGCTTAATTTTAGGAAAAGAGATAGAACCTGGTGATATGTAAGTACATTTGGTGCCAGAAAAAGTGAAGTATTATGTTTCAACTTCAAAGTGTCAAGTATGGTATTATAGTTAACCTAAGGCACATAGGTTTTAGAGAGAACAAAAGGATCATAAAGTCAGAAGTGGCTGTATTTCTCCCAGGTGTTTGTTGTCTTTGAGTCCTAATCAAAGTAAAGCTCCAATATATTCAGGGAATCATTGCTAGAACTTTAATCAGCTTTGTCATTGCCTTTCATCTGCTTCTTTGTTGCCTTGCAACTGGACTGATTTATTGATTTTTATTTGTATTTGTAAGAATTTCAAGAAAAGATCTTTTAATGCCAGATCAAGGTACCCAATTTATAAAGCACTAGAAATATTTTGTGAAGATGCAGCCTTTCCACTGAGTTATTAAAGCACTTAATTGGCCTCTAAAATAATAAGTGTGATTTAGAGGCCTGATTCCAGGTTACAAAGTGCTGGCTGGCTGGCTGGCTCGGATTTGTCCCTTTCAAATTTAATGAACACTCTTTGTTCAGCTTCCAAATACTCCTGTGGTTAACAGGGCATGATAATTTCAACCAGAAAGGGAAGTTCATACATTTACTCATAACTCCTAATTGAAGAGCCAATCCAGAGTCAAAATTTAGCGTATATGTCCCTAGTAATTTATATGTGTGGGGAGTTTTAAGTTCACTAGATTCTGTACTCTGGAGTACATGTAAAAAAATGTGCTGCCAGAACATGCGTGATTGATTTGGTTCCACTGCTGATACTCACAAAAACTTGATTTCCCTTGACTTCCCACTCAGCAAGCTAGTAGAGAAATGTAATAGTGACAATATCATAGCACGTTTCTCTGAGGAGCTCAAAGTATTTTCCCAGCATCTCTTCATTAATCCTCACAACAACCTTACGAAGTTAACCAGCAAAGAGATTATTTCCATTTTACATTAGGGGTCAAAATCTTCTATGGACAGGTGATGGATCCAGAATTTTGTAAGCTGTTAATGGAAAATCTGGATCAGAATGAGGTTTCTCATATTCAGATAAGCATATAATTTAATGTTCTAACTAGGGCACTGTGAAAGTCACAGGGGAAATATTAATAATTATGGCAAGACAATAGTCATAAACTGATACACACAGGCACACTACCTAGAGTCCACTGAATGAAATAGTAACAAAGTCACAATGTCTAGGGGAAAGTCAAGGATTTAAGACAGAAATATTGAACTTACTGATATGGAGAAAATGTATAAAAACATAAGTAGTAAGTCAAAGGACTTGTTTCATGGTTTTATTTACTATACAATAAAATTTCTCTACTAGTGGTTTGTTGCATTTACTTTTAATCTTGCACTGTACAAAATTTTTTAAAAATAGCCAAAATTGTATCATGTAACTTAGTATTCAGAATTTTAATTTGACATATCAAAATTTTTCTCAAATTTACTAAAATTACTTCATAAATTTTTTTAAATTACCACATTATATTCCAGGACATAGATATCATCGTTGACATAGCCATAACCCAATTATTATTTGTAACCTTTTAGAAATTGTGTGCACTTTTAGTCTATGAAGATATCAGTTTTGAATTCTACTCTAAAATTAATATGGCCCATCAGGATTTGACTTTGCTTTATATTTGCTAAGCACACATTACCCATATTCAAATATCCACTCCCCCTTTCAACAAACACTTGGACTATTTTGCTGGACTTTAAGATTATTTTGTAATCATCATAGAACAGAGATTGTGTTTTACTAATTTATTCTGAAACTCCTTTTTTCTGCTAAGGAAATAAAACCATTTGTAATTATAATAATCTCTAATATTTGCTTATATTATGGGCTTTGAAATGTTTTATTTTATCTATTGTATTTTATTTTCTGTTCTTGAAATGGAGTGGAAAAGGTTTACATATATACAATTATTTTATATATTTTTATGTATTTAAATATATAATATAAAGATTTCATTTATCTTTAGAGAGAGGGGAAGGGAGGGAGAAAAAGGGATAGAAACATCAATGTGTGGTTGCCTCTTGAGCACTCCAACTGGGGGCATGGCCCACAACTCAGGCATGTGCTCTGACTGGGAATCGAACCAGCAATCCTTTGGGCTTGCAGGCCAGCACTCAATCCCCTGAGCCATACCAGCCAGGGCAATTTACATATATTTAATGAGCTCAATTTTATCAATAGCTTCTTGGTGCATTAAAAAATGATTACTCAACAGGTTACCCTACAGGCTTTTGTGGGAAGAATCTGGAGCCAGACAAGTGGTTGTTGGGATCTTGATTCTGCTACTTAACTAGTTAGGCCAGTGACTTCTTCAATCAGATGGATGTATATCATGGGATAAACAAAATCATCCAATGAGATGTTGAGAAAACTTTAATAATTCTATTCATATTTATTTTTTCATCTAAAAATAGGAAAGTAGCCCTGGCTGGTAGCACAGTGGTTAAGGCGCGAGCCTGCAAACCCAAAGGTCGCAGGTTCGATTCCCCAGCCAGGGCACATAACCAGGTTGCAAACTAGGTCTCCAGTCAGGTCTGTGGCTGGAGGCAGGTGAAAGGCAACCATACATTGATGTCTCTCTCCTTCTCTGCCTCTCTCCCTTCCCCTCTTTCTAAAAAATAATGAAATAAAATCTTAAAAATAGGAAAGTAAAATAAGCTTTCCTAACATTACAATAGAGACTCATAGCGGTGTCCCTGGGTGCTTGTCGCATCAAAAGGCTGTGTTTTACCAACAGCAGCTGACCCATCCTGAAGACAATGGCTGTTTTACCCTACAGAGAAGGTGGCAAAGGTGCCATCGTTTATGTGTTAGTTTACAGAACATTGTGATCTACTGTAACTATGTGTACTGAGTTAAATATTTTTAACTCACAAACTTTCATAAGATGATCAAGTAAATTACAAAGATTTCTAAAGAGATATTACATATTTAACATAACCATTGTTAGCTTAGTTAAGAAACAAGAATAAAGAATAAAGAAAGTCCAAAATGGATGTTCTCCCTACTTTTCAAATAAGCTAGATCTATGTCAGCCTTATTTCTATGGTCAACACTGACAATATAATCATATCTGACAAAAATTAGTCAAAATTATTTTAATTATCAAGAAAATTTGTTGAGTATGTTTATTACCATAAACTTTTTAAATGAAATTATAATAAAGAAAATTAAATACATTTAAAATTATTTTCTTTACTCTTATTTTTTTCTTTTTATTAAATTTATTGAGGTTTCTTTGGTGAATAACATTATGTAGGTTTCAAGTGTATATTTCTATGATACATAATCTTCAGATTGCATTGTGTGCCCACTACACAAAATGAAATCATCTTCCATTACCATATATTTGATTCCCTTTTACCCTTTGCTATAGTCCTAACCCTCTTCCCTCCAGTAACCACCATGAGTTTTTATTTGCTTTTCTTGTTTGTTTGTTGCTTCTAGTTTTATATCCCACAGATAACTGAAATCATATGATTCTTAACCTTTTCTCTCTGACTTATTTTGCTTAGCATGATGTTCTCAAGGTCCATCAAGGCTGTTGCAAAGTTTTATATGTATTTTTATAGTTTCATGTAGCACATGGATATTTACAAGCTATAAATATTCAGCTTGTATAAAATGTTTTTACTGATAGGGATTCAATGAACAAAATTGTAGACCTTTGATATTTGAGCTTCTTCAGAGCCAGGAATATGTTTATCTTATTCATCCTTATCATTAATAATGCAATTTAAGAGCATGTGCTTACTGCCATAAACTAATCCCTAAAGTCTTCTCTTTTCACAATTAAATATTAAAAATGTCATTTATAACAACATGATTTTCAGAATACCTCATTAGACAAAATAAGTCAGATGTCAAATAAGAATAATATGATTTCACTCATATGGGGAATATAAAATACATAGCAATGAATGAACAAATAAAACAAAAGAACTCACAGACACAGATAATAATATGGTGGTTACCAGAGGGATAAAGGGGTGAAGGGTAAAGGGGGTCAAATATATGGTGACAGAAGAAGTCTTGACTTTGGACAGTGCTCACACAATGCAATATAGATAATTACAGAATTGTACACTTAGAGTTTATACAATCTTATTAACCAATGTCACCCCAATAAATGCAATAAAATTAAGTAAAATGTTTAATGTTATACATTATTTAGTAATTATTCCATGATTAAAGGAGATCTAATAACTGTATATTATAGTGAGCAAATGCTTGGTAATAGGTAAATGCTACTACATCATAACTTTTCTATTTATTTAAATAACATACCAATTGATCATCTCATATCTATATCCAGCTCAATAGTTTCCAAGTTCAGATTAACAATATAACTTGACATAGTTACTGTTACCCATGCAAAGACTTATTTCCACAGATTACTGAGTTGTTGAGAAAATGTTCAGGAAAAGTAAACCTAAATTGATGCTGCCTGTGACATAATTTACTCTATTGATCTCCTTCACCATTTTAACACTTAACTCACACAAAATCTGGCATCATTCAAAGATGATAATAGAATAGCTATGAGCATGGACACTGTAGAAAATACAGGACAGTGCAATGTCGGGTTATAATTGTTCATATGGAAAATGATACAATAATTAATACATAATAATACAAGAATAAACTTTGAGTTTTGCAAACTAATGTAAACCCACTTTTTTCCTACCCTGTATATTTCAAGTTGAATAAAGAAAATCAAAAGATATATAAGAATATATGCTACATTAATTACCATTGAGCCATAAAGATTATGAAAATTTGAAAACCATTTTCCCATAAAATGTAAACAAACAAAAACACTTCTCAAATGATAGGGTTCCTCTTATATATGTGACCAAAAATAAGATGACAAGACTTAAAGCTAGTTTTTGTTATTTATCCTGGGAAAAAGTTTTTAAAGTATAAAGATGAAGTAGATCAAAACAATAATGCACATGTTTTAGAGATGTTACATGTATAAGCAGTTGATGTTAGTATTCCAATATTTATAAATTAGCACCTTTAATTTCAATTTTAAATGTGCAAATGAGTATTTATTTTAAGCACTGATTTTTTTGAGGTCAAAACTATAAGGTTACTAAGTTGACAATAGCTGCTTAACATTTATGACAACTTAAGATTTGTCATTTTTTTATTTATTAGATTTATAGAGATTAGCAATTGTGGCAGGATTTGTTTGTTAGATAATTAAAATGTTCATAAAGATAATTGAACATATTAAGTTTATAAGTCCAGTTTAAAATCTTTAAGGGAGTTTAATTAACTAAGCTGAAAATGGAATCAAACAATTAATCAAAATTCCTCTTAAAAGGAAGAGGGGTACCAGGCAGAGAGAGACAAAAGGTGAAAAAATGGGACAACTGTAATAATTAATAAAATATACATTAACATATTTTAAAATGTACTAGATTTATAGAGTATAATTTTTAATTAAAACTCTAAAACTGTGTTAAAATTTTTATTTTAATATGCTGCACATATTATTTTAGAATACTGAACTTATTGTCAATATTTCTTTTTTATCAAAAAACACAGTAAAAAACCCTCCAACATGCTCACGTATAGCTACTGTAAAACTCTGTCAGCCAAAGTCCTGAATAGATTTTCCTCTCTTGATCTGAAAATCCTATATCAATTCTCTTTATTTTTAAAAATTTTAAATGTTACAAATGCACATAGGTTAAGAAGTCAGATAGTTCTTTAAAGTTTCTGTGCAAATAGTAATATCCCATCCCTGCCATCCCATTTCCCCCCCTCAGAAGATACTACTTCAAGTTGTTTTTGAATTGCTTTTTGATTTTGCTTCTATAACTCTAAATAATAGTCCAATACTGAAACTTTCTTATTGTTCACCATTTAGTGTTTTCTATTGATTTCCCATTATGCTAGCTAAAGGTTTAATTATCCTTCTATATAATTATATCTTAACTTTATTTGGATCAATAGTTAGTGTTCATATTACTCTAAGATAATGCTCTCACAGATGAACCATTTTGTACAAATGATAGCATTTCATTCCTATACAATATTTTCTTTTTTATGTTGATAACCTTATTTTTCTTTTATTTCACTTCTACACTAATATTATTAAAAATAAGCTCTGTGTTCTACTCCAGGTATCGAATGAGTCTAACAATACATTCATGAACATTATTTTTATCAGTTTTAACTTTTTCAAAATGTTTGTTCGCTTCTGATTTACACGGACTGTGATTTACACATGCTATACTTCTTTAATGACCCAGAAATTTCTTATGCCTTATTTCCTTTTCTTTCTTCAGTAACTTTTTGAGATACTATGCATTGGAAGCTTCATTTTAGAACCTTGCATGTAGAAATGCTTTTAATTACTTTCTCATATCTGACTGATAGATCAGCTAAGCCTGTCATTCTTCTTTGGAAGTAGTTTTCTCTTACAAATTATAGGATTTTGCTCTATTGTTTTTTATTGACCTATTTTAATATTTTTCTCTCAGAAAACTTGAATTATCTTCTATTTTTTCTCAGTGTACTTGTTTTCCTCACTATTTTTCTTGGTGTTGCTATAGATCTATTTTCATCCACTGATTGAACTCCAGCAGGTCTGTTCAAATTGAAAACTCATAGACTTTAATTCTTACACATTTTTAAATTTACTTAAGTATACCAAAAACCATTTTATTGCTATCACTTTCATTATAAATTTCTTTCACTCCATATTTTAGCTTTTGACCCAGTTGAACTAATCCTTTAGTTCTCTTAACTTTTCTCTCATAATTTCCAACTCTTTTATTTTTATCCATTTTTCCAGAAAAATGCAGCTGAATTTATCTTTTAAATCTAACATTAAGTATATATTTTTGCAATAAAATTTTGAATTTTCAAAAATTCAATTATGTATTTTGGTAATTCATTTTATGTTATATCTTGGACTTGTTGCATGGGTATATTATCTTATTTTGTAAGAACATTAATGAAGCCCTGGCTGGCAGCACAGTGGATAAGGTGCCAGCCTGCAAACCCAAAGGTCACAGGTTCGATTCCCCAGCCAGGGCACATAACCAGGTTGCAAACCGGTCTCCGGTCAGGAGAACATTAATAATAACTTTATTTGCTCCCTTTACTTCTAGTTGCTTTATTTATTTTTGTCTTTATTTATTTTTATTTTACAGGTTACCCCCAGATTGTTTACATTCAAAAGCAGTGCCATAAATGTTCATAGTAGGCCCTGGCTGGTGGCACAGTGGATAAGGTGCCAGCCTGCGAACCCAAGGTCGCTGGTTTGAGTCCTCAGCCAGGGCACATAACCAGGTTGCAAGCCAGGTCTCCAGCCAGGTCTGTAGCTGGAGGCAGGTGAAAGGTAACCATACATTGATGCTTCTTTAACCCTCTCTGCCTCTCTCCCTACCTCTCTTTCTAATAAAATCTTTAATAAAAAAATTTTAAATGTTCATAGTAGCCACTAAGTTCATGTGTAAGAAATTTCCAACTGGGGTCTCCCTACAGGGTAATCTAAGAGGATGGACTATTTCTTTGGAAAACCCCCTCATAACTGCCCTTCTTTGGATTTTTCTTTAAAGAAGATCCTTCCAGTGTACTAGTCCAAGGGTCTAGGACTAACAGATCTTTGTGCTGTGGGCCAAGAGATGGATAAAGACTCTAGCAACATTTTCTTTCAGCAATGTTTGTTTCAGGTTCCTATTTTATGTGCAATTAACAAGGTCGATATCACTGATCCTGAGATCCTCTATTTCACCTTTCCAGGGGATAAATCTATACTTTTCTGTAAAGGGAGTCAAAAGGCACTAGACGTAGTGAATTTGGCATTACAAACACACTTCCAAAGAATCTTGCTGATTTTTATAACTACTCTTACCTCAATTTTCACAGGTGTCTTGTGCTAATTCACAAGTCTTTTGAGGGATTACATCTCCCCAGTGTCAACATAGAATTTTGTTCTCTCTGGTCAGCTAAGTCAGCTCCAGTCCTTTGTGGACTCTATCTTCAAAAATATTAGTTTCCTCTTGGCTTCTTTAGGTTTATATCATTTTAATTAACCATGATTTTATACAGTGTTTCAGAAGGAAATAGTCTATATGCACTTAATATGCCATATTTGCTAACATGTATGCCTATATTATTGCCCCTGGACCCCCCTTCTCTGAAGAGCACAATAAACTGTCATGACCTTGGGCAACTATTCTCCAGAGTTTGGTTTAGTAGTTTTCATGATGTTTATTTTTAACAAAAGTGATGCTTTAATATTTTTCTTTTATATTTCTTTTTGTTTTCTATTGTTTTAGGAAAGAAATAAAGGGCAAGGATATATTTCCTATGTTCTCATTAATCAAAAGAACAATTTGAATAGCACAGGAATTAACTTTTCCATTAAGTTAAATAAGATCTGTTTGAGAAATCATGTGGGTCAGAAGTTTTTAGGTTAGTATGACTTAATGACCTGTTCCATTTCTTCCATGTTGTTAGTATATGCAAAATGTTTTCATTGCTCTAGATTGTTTTTATAGTTAAATATCCTGAAAAATTAACATTTTCATGTACATTTTCAATTATGTTGGCCAAATTACAGAATGCATTAATTTGGAAATTTTCAATCATACAGTTTCTCATTCTTCTTAAAGTTTATATTTATTTTCATCTTCTTTTGAGGGGGATGTCCAATGTATTTGTCTTATCAAATAATCCCTCCCTTGATTAACATTCCATTGGTGAAGGTAAAGGGAGAGGGGTCAAGGGCTAGTGGAGGCAGGCAAAGAGGGAGAAAATGAGGGATATCAGCAAGTGTCCACAATAAATACATTAATTAATTAATTAATGGAAGCTTATCCTATATTATAATATAGGGTATATTATAATGTAATATAATATTCCTATGGGTGGGAAAAATTAACATCATTAAAATGTCCATACTACCCAAAGCAATGTACCCAATGCAGTCCCTATTAAAATACCAATGACGTATTTCACAGATTAAAAATATATACTCAAAAATGTATATGGAACCAAAGATGACCTCAGCAAATAGCCTCAGCAATCTTGAGAAAGAAGAACAAAGTAGGAGGAATCACAATACCTGATATAAAACTATACTGCAAAGCCACTATAATCAAAACATCTGGTACTGACATAAGAACAGACATATAGACCAATGGAACAGAATAGAAAGCCCAGAAATAAAACCAGACCTCTATGGTCAATTAATAAAAATCACTTATATTTCTATAGACTATCAACAAACAATCTGAAAAGCAAATTAATAAAACAAGTTTATTTACAGTAACATCAAAAAGAATAAAATTCACCCTGGCTGGTGGCACAGTGGATAAGGCATTGACTTGCAAACCCAAAGGTTGCTGGTTCAATTCCCAGCCAGTGCAACATAACCAGGTTGCAAGCCAGGTCTCCAGCCAGATCCATAGCTGGAGGCAGGTGAAAGGCAACCATACAATGATGTTTCTCTCCCTCCCTGCCTCTCTCCCTTCCCAGCTATCTGAAAAATAATAAATAAAATCTTTTAAAAAATAATAAAATTCTTATAAATAAACTTAAGAAAGTGAATGACTTGTACAATGAAAGCTACAAAACACTGATGAAAGAAATTAAGAAAGAAATTAAAGGAATGACATTCATGTTCATGGGTTGGAATAGTTAATATTGTTTAAATGTTTACTAACAAAAATAATCTATGTATTTAATGCAATCCCTATCAAAATCACAATTATGTTTTTTTGCAGTAATGAAAAATGCATCCTAAAATTCATATGGACCCTGAATAGCCAAAAAGTTCCTTAAGCAGAAGAACAAAGCTGAAGGCCTCATATTTCCTGACTTGGGAGCACATTACAAAGCTACAGTAATCAAAGAAGTATGGCAGCTGCATAAAAACAGACATATATACCAAAGGAAAGAATAGACATCCCAGAAATAAACCCACTCACATCAGGTCAATTGATCTTTGGCAGGGGTGCCAAGACTACAAAAAGGATAGCGTTTTCAACAAATGGTGCAGGGGAAATTGTATATGCACATGTAAAAGAATGAAATTAGACTTTTTTATACCATACACAAAAATTGACTCAACATGTATTAAAAACTTAAACAAAAGACCTAATACTATAAAACTCCTAGAAGAAAAAAGGTAAAAGCTTCAGAGCATTTGTCTTGGCAAAGATTTCCTGCATATAGCATCAAAAGCACAGATAATAAAACAAAATAAATAAAAAGTATTATGTAATAATAAAGAAACTATCAAGAGAGAAAGGACAATCTGCAGGATTTGAGAAAATATATGCAAGCTACATGATAAGGGGTTAATATCTAAAATACACAAGGAATTCCTACAACTCAATATAAGAAAATAGTAATAACTTGCTTAAACATGGGCAAGGGACTTCAGGCATTTTGATATTAATATAGTAATATAGAGATTAGAGGCATTGTGAAGTCTCCAAGTTCATCTCTTATGGCCACATAATCACCAGACGAATAGAGACACGTTTATATAATTTTTCTGTTACTATAGTTTCTGGTATTATATTAGGAAACAATTATGAGGGATATATAAAGAGGTTTTCTATTTATTTTCATGTATATTCTTTGTCATAAAAAGAAGCCAAGACATTGTTGTTTCTAATTGTTCCTTTTCACAAATGCACTCACGGTCTCTCACTAAATTATTGATGCTTTTCTTCAAATTGTGGCATAGTATTGTTCTACATCCTAAATTTTCAGTTGCCTGAGTTCTCACTTTTTCAGTGTCCTCATGCTTGTCTTAGTAAATAGTTGGGACAGGCTGTAATGGAATCATTTGATCAGATTTTGTTTTCATCCACCATAATTTTTGAATAAGGGAAAAAACATCAACACTGTTTCTCCTAACTTTGAAAGAATTTCAATGAAAAGTGAAAAAATCAAAACAGCTGCAAAATGTTGTAAATCAAGGGTCCATATGAGGTGAGAGTTAAAATGAGAAAAACGTCCACATTACTTTGGGCAATGCAACTACAGGGAAATAGTAACTCAGCACCTGAAAGCTAAATAATTCCAGAGGAATAAATATATACTCTGGTGTTCAGGAGAAAAATAATATCATAGAGATATTATGTCCATTAAAATATACATTTGCAGACATGTTGGAGTGAAAATTGTTTTTAGAGATGGGAAGAGGAGAAAAGCGCATCTTATTTGTGTAACAATTCTATTGGGTGCTTTTCACTGAAAGAAAACCATTCATATACATATTACAGTGAGAGTAATTGCAATATATTTCAACTTACATGAAAACCTAAAGAAAATTTCTGTTTCAGGTCATTGAATAATACCTCCTAGTTTAGTGTTCCTAAATTCTATGATTTTATGAATAATTCAGAGCAATGATTTTACCCTCTTTTTCTACCACAGCACTTGGCAAGTTTCCACTTCATTTCTGTTACAAAGACATAGGTGAGGTTCTTAGATTGGGAATATTGCTTAGAATGTATTTTGACCAAAGTAAAAAATATTATGAAAGGGTAACTAAGATATAGTTTATAAAGTTTTCAATTGTGATAACTAAAACAGACTTTGCCTCAAGGAAAACAGGCATCCTGATAACTCTTGATGATGTAAGAGAAAAAAAGACAACACTGGGTCAAGACTGGAGAAAGTGAATTCAATTTACTTATAGATCAGTCACAAAAAGCATAATAAATTCAACGTTGAATGAAGCTGATATTGATACTGAAACATTTATGTGATGGGTGGAGATGGTAGCAGACAAGGATGGCCATGTGAGTGATCAATTATTTTAGAGCAGACTCCAGCTACTGAACTATGAAAACAAAAAGCACTAGGTAATATATCAGTATATCAAAAATATTTGGGACAGAAATGTAGATCCAACAGGAGAATTATATTAGTCTGTAACCAAAGCAAAATCATAATCATAGCTAATGACAAAATCCTCTAGACTTGGTACATGAGAAATCTAATTCATTGTGCACCTTGATTCAGGGCTTAAAGCAGGATTCCTAGTTCTGGCCTCAAGACTGATTCAATAATCTCAAGTGCTTCCAGCCTTTGGTGGGTGCTAACTTAACACTGAAGGTAGCTGAACACGCAGGTGTCTGCTTTGATCTGAAGGAGACCTGGAGAAACAAGAATCTACCCTTAGAAAACCTGAGTTGAAATTCATATTCTTCCCATTTCAAATAGGAGGACCAATGTCTCCATCAGCAGCCTTAGCTGCCCCCAACACCACCCCCCGAGATGATATCAAGGATTCAAGAAAATAAGAAGTAGCTTCTATTGATAAAACTTCTGGGTCCCCTGACTGAGAAAATTACCCTATTCCTTTCCTGTGGTATCTCTTCTTGCTAGAATAAGCTTTCTCTTCCTAGGCACCAATAAAAATTGATGGAAAGTTTCCAAGAGATTTTCCTAGGTAACTTCTTCCATCCCAGTTAGAGTTGATAATTTTTATTTATCCATTCAAAGGACTACATGAATAGCTCTTGATTTGGATATAGCACCGCATATATAGCCATGTACCTTGCATTTCAGTGACTTCCACGTGTTTCTTATTTGTATATATTGTCAGCCCTTATAGAATTACCAGTATGGCTTTCTAAACTTAAATCTATCTCTATCCTTCACCCTATCTTCACTCCTCCCCAAGAGGAGTGAATATATAAATTGAACTGAATATATAAATGCCCCAATTATCCTAATTTGCATCAACACCACATGTGCATGCTCACCTCAGAGAGCAAAAGATCATTTTTTGCCAGTGTATGAATATGTGTATGTATGTGCATAATCTATATCTATAATCTACCTATTTATAGACATATACATACATATGTATATGTACATGCACATGTATTACCAATATATATATGGTAACAACTGCTGTAATCAGCAGCCAAGCCTTATATTAGACATGTAACTCTTGCCAAAACATGCATATTGAAAACAGTGCATGGCAAGTGCAGACGGAACCCAACAAATGCTTTAATTTATTGCAATCCCTCCAAAATATTAAACCTTGTCCTGGCATTACATCAAAATAAAAGAGATGTTTTAACTTATTGGGAAAAAAAGTTTGTTACTATGTTTTGGACTATTCTTATGCAACTGAATAGAACCCATGTTCAAAGTTTTTCCTCAATGTTACAATTACATGTTCCTTCCTATATGTGATTTTTGTTAGCATTCATTCCCATTTTGTTGTTATAGTTTGCCTTTACTAATGTAGTTGATTTAGCATTCTAAGCTTTCTGCTATTTTCAAATGTGTATTTTTGATAGGTACCTCAAACTTTCAACCTTTGAACTATAATCATTTTTGACATAAAATAGTATTTGGATTAAGTCACATATTTCACCAATATTTGCTTGTAGGAATAGCCTAAAGCCAAAAGCTGACATTTAGAATGACAAAGATTCGCTGTCTATTCCCAATATATATATATTTTTGGAGCATATGTGTTAGATATAGAAGGTTTTCATTTTTAAAGATACAGACAAGTTCAATTGTCTTTTCACTCTGTTTTCACTAGTTTCTTTTTTAAAATTATATTCCAACATTTGCCGTCAATGTAGTGTCATCAGCACTCTACTTCCAAACTTGAATTGAGCTAGCTGCTAATCACATTATTCACTAAGCACTGCAACAATTTATTCACCTTTCCTTTATTTTCCTTTTATCCTTGGAATTTTCTGGGTCATTGTTTACTTTCACATTAATTCATATCTATCATTCACAATAATTTCATATCTAATTTTGCCTAATATTAAAATACCATTTGCATTTATACATATACACTTTTCCTTTGCCTTTGGAAAGATATTACTTTCATTAGGGACCATTTTCTTACTCTTTTTCAAGGATTCTTCACAATTCTGATCAAAGGCCTGTCCTTCAAGATGAGTTAACATCTTCACTATACTACTGCATTTAATGTGCCATGCTTCCCATCTGGTTTCAATAGGAATTACTAATTGATTCTTTAGCTAATCAATACATGTAGACAGCACATGCAATGAGTGGTATGCTCCTCAACTTATTTTTCTGATCCAGAGTAGCAAATACATTGGGGTGAAAAGTAGAGAAAAGAAATTAAGTGTGGCTACATCTGCTAGTACCAAAGCAGCCACTTTGTCAAGGTAAAGCAATCATCAATGAGCTATAGAGATTGTTTGTCACCAGAACAACCGAATCAAGAGGTTTCAATTCATTGACTCCTTTTCATTCCCATATGCCTAAACATCTGGGACACACAAAAAATGATATGTGTGTCTTAACAGGCAATGCAGTGGTAATGACTTCTACCTACTAGAAGCAGTTATCCATTCTCTCTTTACTTTCTAATTTTATAAGAAAATACTTTAGCTGAATTCTAATGGAAACTCAGAAAGAACTATGGCAAATATAAATACTGAGGTAATAGCAGAAAATTACATTTTTTATGGACAGCATTATTGGACAAAATTTTTAAGTTTGATTTGAAAAGATGATATACAGCTAAAAAGTATAATATTCAACTTTTTGTGTGTATCTTTTTTAATTCAAGAACTAAGGTTTAGTAGCAATAAATATTATAGAGAATGTTGAATTGTATTTCAGGTTTATTCATCTTGTGAGATATTACCACATTCCAATGGTTCATCAGATACTCAATAAATTAACATTCAGCCTGTAAAAAGTACTACATGAATTATTATAGAAATACAGTAGAAAATACACTGTGGTTCTTCAGAATCTCAAGTTTATAATTCAGTGTGGAAGCTATACTACATCCTTGTGGAAATATCATAATCATGTTAATAAATTGATTTTTAAACATGCAAATTAACATGGTACAAACTGAATACATTAAGTATAGGAGCCAAATTAAAGCAATGACCAATACCAGAGGGATTAATCAAGAAATGGTGTCTTGGGGAAAGTAAATTTTAAACTGAATTTGATATATTTAGTTAGCATTCATTTTATGTTTTCTGATTTAAAAAATAATGTATTATCATAGTAATAAATTTGCAAAATAGTAAGAAAAATAAAAGAAATTAAGAATGTAAAGATAATCACTATTCGAGTTCCATTCTTTTCTTTCCCTTTTGTTCTTTGATACTTTCTACATCACCACCATAATATTACACGCTCAGTACTAATACCTTGTTTGTGGTTCAGCAGTCTCTATACACACAGAGTTTGGGTGATATAAATGCCTCAAAAATTAAGATTAACATCAGTCTAAATAAGTGTACCATATTCACAATTTCCCTATAGCTAAACATTTAAGTTTTCCAAAATTTTTGTTAAATAACTTCAAACAATATTCTTATTGATTATATTTTCCTGGGTATTATTTTCTTAAGGTAGACTTCAAAAATTTATTATAATTGTAGATAATGTGCTGGCCTGCGAACCCAAAGGTTGCTGGTTCAATTCCCCAGCCAGGACACATAACTAGGTTGCAAGCCAGGTCTCCAGCCAGGTCTGTAGCTGGTGGCAGGTGAAAGGCAACCATACATTGGTTTCTCTCTCCCTCTATGCCTCTCTCCCTTCCCATCTCTCTAAAAATTAAATAAATAAAGTTTATTATAATTGGTCACAGATCCTGATTATTTTAATGTCACTTATATCTGTATACTTATAAATAATAAAAGCTATCATTTCTTTATAATTTCTTAATTCTGGCTTATGTTATTACATTGTTCAGGATTTCCAGAAATGTATCAAATGCTAATTAGTCATTCTTAGATTCTAGATCATTTAATAGTAATAAATTTAGTAAATATAATATGATTTATAAATTTTATTGGCATGCTTGACATGTTAGTTCAGCATATTGGTATTTCTATTTTCAGTAATTTTGTTTGTTTTTAATCAGAAATTAATCTTTAATTTCTTCAATAACTGAATATTTATTTCAATGTTATATCACTTTCCTTTAATATAATGTCCATATTGCAACATAATCTTTATATAACAATAAGAGTGAGCCTGCTTGCTGTAAGGTATATTGGCATTCAGCTAGGCTACTTGGACACTTTTAGGTAAGTAATGAAAGCCCATTAGTAGTTTCTGAGTGGGGAACTGATATGGTCACATACTCTGATGACCAGAGCTCAAAAGAAATGGAAAATATCCATATAGATATTCTTAGCTCCTAATGTGTCATAGTTTGGACACCATGGTTTTCCAGATAACACATAACAGAAATTTGTACTGAGCTGTGGCCATAGAAATGATGAAGAAAGGATAGATACTGAATATATTGCAAAGGTATAAAAATTGGATAGCCATGACAAACAATTAGTTACACAAGGCATGGAAGAATGAGGAGCCATAATGACTATGAAGGTTATGAACCCCAGTGAATGGGAATAATACAGTATAATTTTTAGCAAAAAGTCTCAAAGCACACTGATAAAAAGTGTCAAAAGTAATGTATTACTAATAATAGTCTTATAATTATGAATAATTTATTCATTCATGAATTAAAGAAGATTCAAACTTTTCCTCAGAATAATACCACTCCCTTTCATTTCTATATGCTTTCTTTGGAGAGGAAGAGAAGTTGGCAGAGGTATTGCTGAAGTTGGGACTTCTTTCTCTCCTACCCAGGCTTCAGCTTTGGCAAATAAGCTCAACTTTAATGACTGTAATAATTAAACATTTCTTGTCCTGAACTTGAATACTTCAGATAAAGAAAACTTTGGAGGAAATGCTGATGGGTAGGACATTTATAGCTGGCAGAATATATTTTGTGCCATAAACTAACATAAGACTACATTTTTTTTAAATGACTGTATTTTTCCCGAAACATACTTATTCAGTAAACATATGCTTTCCTGAATTTTTTTCCTCATAGTACCACTAAAATTACTTTGCTAAGTGTTGACTATACTTATGAAATTAGAGATTCTATAAAGCTATAGAAGACTTATAAATACTGAAATGGTACAGTGATACAAACCATGTATCATAGCAGCTTGTAAAATTTCCAAGTTCACTATATTTTTAAACTTAATTATCCTAAATATGATGATTGAGGAATCCTATTAGCCATAAGTCAAATCCTCCTTTCTACTTCTTTTTAGAGTCAGTCACTTTTCTTTTGAAAAATTAAATTTTCACCATCCAGCTCATCAGAATTCCAATATTGTTCATTTCATTATACAATCTTTCTTGCTTGAAATGATGTCATGTTCAACTTATTATAATTATGTATTTTTATACCAGTTAATTTGACCTTATTTAAATCTCAAGTACTTTTCTAAACTCTAATAAAAAAAGAATTGAGTACCTTGTCCTTATATGCAAAAATGATTAGAAGTTTCCTAAGTAATTTTCTTAGATGCCAAGCAAAGTAACTTTTAAGCAAAATATTTAAAAAGATAATATATTCTAGGGGAATCGGGGTTATGTATAAGGGGGAAAAGGGAGGATAAATGGTGATGGAAGGAAATTTGACTTGGGGTAACACACAATACATCATACAGATGAGGTATTATAAAATTGTACACCTGAAACCTATATAATTTTAGTAACCAGTATCACCCCAAAATTCAACAAAAATTTTTAAAATATATTCTTAATATTTTCAAATAAGCATTTGTTGTGATGAAATTGTTTCAATGATAGCATGGCAGGTTTTTTAATTAAGTGACTATCTTAAAAAAAAGTAAAATAATTCAACCACAGTGCATTACTTTGAATACATGAGAATCACAAGTTGTCTAATTAAAACAATAAACAATTGTATTACAACAAAAAATGTTTTAAATACATTAATATAAATAAATAAATAAATTGTAAACTAGAACAATTTCAAAAGCCATTATTCCTGGTAGCTTTTAGGGTGCATTTTTGTTTTTGGTGTTGCTCATATGTGTTTCTAAGTCATCTAAAATGAGCGTGTATTATGGTGTAATTTTTAAAATTACTCTATATCAAACTTTATTGTTTCTTATTTTATAGAACACGGACTTGAAAAATTTAGAGACAACTATATTTGAAATGGATCCTCACAAAAACCCTGATTATGGGCTAATATGGTCTGCCTCCTCAGTAAAAAAGTATTTTAAGCCTGGCACATGATGAATCAATTATTAATTTTAAAAAGTAAAATCAACAGAAAATACACAGTTTTACATACCTGAGTTTTAATTTTAGGACTACATTTTAGACTGCAGTCTTTTGCTTAAAAAATATATCTATAACATTTGTTAAATTCTTTGCTATGAGGAAAAGAGTAAAACTGATCATATGTCAAATTGTAAGTTAAAGGTTTATTTTTTGAAGAGTTATAAGTGATGAGCCTGATTTGGGTTTTACACCAGTATAACTTCTGTACAAACTGTGTAATAAAAGTCATTCTCAAAATGTAACCTGGGACAATTGATGGGGGTCCCCAAACTCAAAACTCATTTCACAATAATGCTAGAACATTCCTTTCCTTTCACACTTTTCACTCTATTACAAGTGTACATTGGGAATTCACAGAAGCTGTATCCATGTGATAGCTGAACAGATTGAATGCTGACACAAATATGAGATTCCCACATTCTTCAATTAATATGGACACTGAAAATATTTGCAAAAACATAAAGCAATGTTAATCATTTCACTAATTTTCCCCTTGTAAAATAGTCATTTTTCATTAAATTATCATTTATTTTTATCTGTGATCATTTATAATGTCTATTATTAAGTTAATTACAAATATTTTAAAATTCTGTTTATAATTTTGGATATGACAAATATAGTTATGACCAACATAAATGAAAGCTTACATAAAAGTGGTTCTGACACAGTAAGTTTGAGATCCTACCTATGCCCCCGAGTTTAAGCATCTGTGGTACAAGTGAGCAACCACTGGGTAACAGGATGATTCATTTATTATGTTTTTTTCTTTATTATTTCCAGAGAAAGAGGAAGGGAGAGAGGCAGAAAGGAAGAGAAACATCAATGTATGGTTGCCTTTCACCTGCCTCCGACCACAGACCTGGCTAGAGACCTGGCTTGCAACCTGGTTATGTGCCCTGACTGGGCATCGAACCAGCAACCTTTGGGTTTGCAGGCCGGCACCTTATCCACTGTGCTACCAGCCAGGGCTCCATTTATTACGATTTTAATACTAGATCTAAACCTTTTTCTAGACTAAAGATTAACTAACTTTTCTGTAATGGACCATATAAACCTGTAAATATTTTATGATTTGAGGCCATACAGTCTTTGTCACAACTAGGCAATTCTGCCATTATAGTGGGGAAGCATCTGTAGATACTCTGCATGCAAATAAGTGTGACTGTATTCAAACAAAGCTTTATTTACTAAGACATATAGGGGATCAGACTTAGCCCACAGGTTGTAACTTACCAACCCTTGCCCAAGCCTCAACTTTATGTTTTGGAGTGTGTGTGTACGTGTGTGCAGGGAGCCCAGGGAGGAATTGGAAAGACAATTAACATTCATTGATCATTTCAAATGTGTTTGGTATCTATTAACAGCTATGTACTTTATTTAAATAGTATTTTTGTGTGTTTGTTATAAATAGTAATTTTTACCACCCTATTATAGATGAAGAAATTATAATATTAAAGTAGGAGACACACTAAGTGTAACGAAAACTTGCATTTGAACTGCAGTCTATCTGACTTTCAGCTGGTTATAATGCTTGCCACTCTCATTAGCATCAACACCAGTAGCAGTACTTCCCTAGTACTTTTGAGCATACAAGATGCATAATGACCTCATTTCACTCCAAACACACATACTCACATGCACAAAGAAAAATGAAAAAATAAAACACAAAAATAGCAACACTCTCCAACAGATAAACCAAGTCTTATTATCGTCAGTTCTCAAATAAAAAAAAAAAAAAAAGAGGTTAGGATTATGTGATTTGCAGCTTATCAGTAGCAAAGCTATGATTCTGACCATATCTTTTTTGTTCCCATTCTTAATATTTTGTTTTTATAGGTCAGTGTGTAGAACTTAGTCTTTGTAAGATTCCTGGGAATCAAATATTTCTCTCTCTTTTTTTGATATCTAATGTTTCAGCACAAAACTTCAAAGTTATAATATGTCCATTTTTTCCAATAGAGATGTATAGAGGAACATAGAGTAGAGATTGCATTTTATCTCCATCTCTGTGAAATAGAATTCATGCTGAATCAATGGGAAAGCATCAAAGGTCAAAAACATGGAAAAGACCTCAGCTCAAATTAGTAACATTTTCAATGATGTATTTTTCTTTGAAGCAAAAAGGTAATAGGGCTACTAGGCCATTGGTGTGAGCCCTTGTTAGAGTGGATTTAATTCCTTTATACCTAGAATAAGTCAGTGTAGAAACCATAGCATTTTAAAAAACCAAGACAATAATTTGTGAGCCTCTTACTGACCATTTTTAAAGTCCCATAATTACCAGTTGATTCACCTCTAATGAAATTTAATATGTTTGTACACTATGGAGTTAAACAATAAAATGAAGACAAATATATGCGTCAGAAAAGAAAATTTTACAAATCTTTGAATTGAACTATAGTTTATACTTTTTTCTGATCCCTAATAGTTAATTCAAAAAAGAATTAAACTAACCAGAATAACATCTAAATTGAAATAAAGCAAACAGGATAAAATCTAGATTGATGATAAGCTTATAAATTTTTTCAAAGTTCTTTATAGTGTCTTTTGTTTTAATGGGATAATTCTTGGTGGGCTTCTGGATGGGAACTGGTCCAAGCCCTGGACCAGGCATTGGTGACCAAACCCAGATTAGAAGCTTGGAACTATCAGAACCACCCTATACCCTCTGAGAAGGGGAGAGGGGCTGAAGACTCCATTAATGATCAATTGTGCCTATATAATGCCACCCCATAAAACTCCCAAAAGTACAGACTGAGATGAATACAAGTACATGCTGGAAGGGCAACAGACCTCAACTCAACAGGGACAGAAGATCCTGTACTCAGGACCTGTTCAGAGCTCATCCTGTGAATCTCTTTATGTGGCTGTTTGTTGTTATTGTTGTTGTTGTTGTTGTTTTTACTTTTGGTATCACTTATTATACCCTTTTTAATAAACTGCTAAAGAGTGTTTTCATGAACTCTAAGTCATTCCAATAAATTACCAGACCCAGAAAGGGGTCATGAGAAACTCAATTTACAGCCTGTCAGTCAGAAGTACAGTGACAACCTGGATTTATAACTGGTATTTGAAGTGGGAGCTGTCTTGTGGGACTAAGCCCTTAACTTGTGGGATCTGACACTATATCTATGTAGATATTGTCAGAGCTGAATTAAATAACAGGGTACTCATCTGGTGTCAGGGAAATGCCTAGTTTGTGGAAAAACCACTCATTTGGTGTCAGAAGTAAAGTGCAGTAGTAATGTGAGAATACAGCAAAAACACAAAAGCGTGTTTTCCCAACTTAAGAGGAAAAATTAAGTCACATCTCCAGTAAAACTTTGATTCTTCAGTAATTATGATTTCAGAAAGCTCAGCCAAAAAAGTAGCAACAGCCAAAACGCATAAAGCATTGAATTTAGCAAAACACACAGCAACTAATCACAATGACCAACATCTCCCTGGCAGGGATGTAACCTAGGTGATCTAATAAGTGTTTTTCACCATAGTTTTCATGCTTCTCTCATAATTATAACTTTGCTTTTTCACCATGTTATTCCCCCTATTCTGAGAAACTACTTGAGAATTCTTGAGTGAAAGTCTGTGCAAATTAAGCTGAAAGGACTCTGAAAAGAAATGGTAAAGGATAAGTTATTCAGCCGCTACTGATTATTTAATGCAAAGCCAGATATTACTGAAATTGTGACTGGCTGCCATGGTAGTATTATTAAAATTCTCCTGAAAAGAGTTCAAAATAAAGACAACTATAACTTCGAAAACGCGGAAAGTATAATGACAAAAATCAGCAGTTGATTTCTTAAGCTAGTTTGGTCGCCAAGAATGAAATCATTAATGCAGAAGAGATCAATTTAACAGACTATTTTGCAACCATGTAATGAATCTGCCTCAAATGCAAGATGGCCTTAAAATGGGATGATAGTTTGAAAAAATTCCATCACCTCTAAGAAAAATGTTTCAACATCAAACTTCCTTAAGACAATTTCTGCTTTAGAGAATTTCTCAAATTCTGGTGTGCCTAAACACTGCATGCTTCAAAAATAGTATGCTGGGGGAAAGGAAAAAGAAGCAAAAGAATACTTACTGTAAGCTCCATTTCAATGAAGCTCAAGAACAAATATAATCGATGTACATTCTTGAGAGAGTCAGAACTCTGCTTAACACAGTTGGAGTATTGAGGAGAATTGACTAAAAGGGGCAAGATAAATTTTCTAGGATGATGAAAATGTTCTATATCTTGGTCTAGGTGGTCATAACACATAATTTACTATACACAATTAAATCTCCATTAAGTACTATTTGAAAAAAAATCTACTGGTTATAGGGTTAGAAATGCAAATTCTTGAAACTCAACGTCAGAGAACTGATTCAGGAACTATAAGGAGATGGGAATCCCAGAATCCACAATTTGATCTTCAATGTGATAATCTTTTTTTAAGTAAAGCAATAAATACATACTTTTAATTTTATCTTCATCTACAAGATTAATTATATAAAGTATCTCTTTGGGCTCTGTTTCAATGAGATTGTTTTCATTTTGCTTAATTTGTTTGCTTTATCTATAGTCCACATGTGAGTCCATAGGTATTTGTCTTTCTTTGCCTATCTTATTTCACTTAGCATAATACTCTCTAGATTCATCCATGCTATGGCAAAATCAAGACTTCATTCTTTTTTATTGCTGTGTAATATTTCTTTACCCATTCATCAATTGTTTCCATATCTCCTTATGACTGTTTGAAATCAGTGTATAGGAACATGGTGCATTTCTGTATATTAATTTTTTATTCTGCTACATTGCTGAATTCTTTTATTAATTATATTAATTTTGAGGATTATTTAGGGACTTTTATATATAATATCATTTTATTTGCAAATGGTAACAGTTTTAATTTTTCCGTTCCTTGGATGCCTTTTATTTCTTTTTCTTCTGATTGCTATGGCTAGGACCTCCAACACTATATTGAAGAACAGCAGTGAGAGTGGCCAACCTTGTCCTGTTTCTGATCATAGAGGAAAGCTTTCACATTTTCACCACTGAGTATGGTGTCACCTGGGGGTTGTAATACACAGCCATTATCAAGTCAAGGAAAGTTCCTCTATACCCACTTCCTGAGAGTATTTATCATAAATGAATATTGAATTTTGTCAAGTGCTTCTTCTGCATCTGTTGACATAAATCATATGATTTTTTTCTTGGTTTTGTTGATATCATGCATATTAATTGTTCTGTGGCTGTTGAACCACTTTGGTATTCCTGGTATAAGTCTCTCTTGAGTATAGTATATAATCCTTTCGATATACAAATTAATTCAGTTTGTTAGCATTTTCTTGAGAATTTTAACATCTTATTAATCAGGAATGTTGTCTTGTAATTCATTCATTCATTCTCTCTTTCTCTCTCTCTCTCTCTTTCTCTCCCTTTTAATTGTAGTATCTTTCTCTGTTTTATGGTATCATGGTAGCACTGGCCTTTAGTATGAATTTGGAAGTGTTTCTTGCTCTTCAATTTTTTTAAACAGTGTAAGAGGCACCAGTACTAATTCTTTAAATGTTTGGTAGAATTCACCTCTGAAGTCATATAGTCCTGACATCTGTTTGTTGGGAGTTTTTAAGTACTGCTTAAATTTCATTGCTAGTGATTGGTCTGTTTAGATTCTCTATTTCTTGCTGGTTTAAACTTGGAAGGTTGATGCTTATAGAAATTTACCAATTTTTTTAGATTGTTGAATTTGTAGGCATATAATTGTTCATAGTATTTTTAAATCATCTTCTTTAAACATCCTTTGTAGTGTCAATGGTAATCACACCTATTTCTAATTTTATTTATTTGTGTTCTCTCTCTTTTCTACTTGATAAGTCTTGCTAGAGGCTTATCAATTTTATTTATCCTTTCAAAGAACCAGTCGTTAGTTTCATTATCTTTTCTATTGTTTTTCTATTTTCTATTTCATTTATTTCCTTCCTTCCACTTACTTTTGTTTATTCCTCCTTTTCTACTTTCTCTAGACATAAACTTAGGCTGCTAATTTGGGATTTTTCTTTCTTCTGAGGTAAGCATGTATAACTATAAACTTTCCTCTTATAACTCTTTTTGCTGTATCCCATAAGCAAAATGGGATTTTTGTAAGTTTGAATTTTAATTTTCTTTTTTTCTCAAGGCAATTTTTGATTTCCAGTTTGATTTTTCTTTGATCCACTGGTTGTTTAGAAGTATGTTAATTTCTACATATTTGTGGGTTTTTTTAGTTTATTTCCTATTGATTTCTAGCTTCCTGCCACTGTGTTCAGAAAATATGCTTGATATTATTTCAATCTTCTTGAATTTAAATAGAATTATTTTGTGGCCCAGCATGTGATCTATCCTAGAAAATGTTCTATGTATTCTTTAGAAAAACATGTAAGCTTCAGTTTTTCTATTAAATGCTCTATAAATGTCTATCAAATCAAGCTAGTCTAATGTGGCATTTAAAACCATTACCTCTCTATTAATTTTCAATCTGGATGATCTATCTACTTCATTATATTATTATAGTATTGTTATTAATATATACTTATATACTTAAGTACTACTATATTGTATGTGTATATATTTATAACTGTTATATCCTCTACTTGGGCTGACACCTTTAAAATTATATAGTGACCCTATGTCATTTGATTGGAGCATTTAATCCATTTTTATTTACAGTAATTATTGCTAAGTGTGTGCTTATTGCCTATTTGTGGCATTGAATAACACTTTAGATCAAGTGGACTTAACTGATATAAACAGAACATTTCAACCCAAAGAAGCAAAGTATACATTCTATTCAAATACACATGGAACATTCTCAAAGATAAACCACACATTAGGACACAAAACAAGCCACAGCAAGTTAAGGAAAATTAAAATCATACCAATCATTCTTCGCAGATCACAATGGCTTGAAACTAGAAACCAACCTCAAGGAAAACCTCAAAAACATTCAAATATGTGGAGACTGAATAACGTGTTATTAAATAATGAATAGTGAATAATGAAATCAAGAAAGAAATCAAAAGGATACCTTGAAACAAATGAAAATGAACAAACAGTAACTTTAAACCTAGGGGACACAGCAAAGGCGGTCTTGAGAGAGAAGTTCATATAATACAGGCCTATCAAAATAAGATAGGAAAATCTCAAAAAAAAAAAAAAAAAGAAAAAGAAAAAGAAAGAAACCTTAACTCTACATCTAAAAGAACTAAAAGAACAACAACAAACAAAGCCCAGAATGAGTAGAATAAAGGAAGTAATATAGATCAGAGCATAATTAAATAACATAAAGACTATAAAAATAATCCAAAGAATCAATGACTCTAGGATCCAGTTCTTAGAAAAGACAACTAGAATGACAAACCTTTAATTAGACTCATCAAGGAAAAAATAAAGAGGACCTAAATAAATAAAATCAGAAATGAAAGAGAAGTAACAACTAACCCATACTACAGAAATACAAAGGATTATATGAAATTATAGTGACAAGAAACTGGACAACACAGGCAAAATGGACAAATTTCTAGAAATATAGAATGCCCCAAACCTGAATCAAGAAGAAGCAGAAAACCTGAACAGACAAATACCAGCTAGCAAAATTGAAGCAGTAAATTAAAACACCCCCAGAACACAAAAGCCCTGGACCAGATGGTTTTATATGTGAATTTACCAAACATTCAAAGAACTAACACCTACCCTCCTCAAACTATCTCAAAAATTCAAGAAGAGAAGAATACTGAACTCTTTTTACAAGGTCAGTATTATTCTAATTCCAAAACCATGTTAAGACACAACAAAGAATGAAAATTGCAAGCCAGTATCTCTGATGAGTATAGATGCTAAAATCCTCAACAAAATATTGGCAATCTGGAACAAGCAATATATTAAACAGATCAAACCCACAATCAAATGGGATTTATCCAAGGGATCCAAAGGATTCAAGGATGGTATAACATTTGAAAATCAATAAATATAATAAATCACATAAACAAAATGAAAGATAAAAATCACATGATCATAGCAATAGATACTGAAAAAGTGTTTGATAAAATTCAGCACCCATTTATGACAAAAACACTCAGCAACATGAGACTAGATGGAGTAAGCCTCAACCTAATGAAAGCCATATACAAGAAACCTACAGCCAACATCATATTCAATGGGCAAAATCACAAAACTTTCCCCTTAAGATCAGAAACAAGACAAGGATGTCCATTTTTACCACTCTTATTCAACATAGTACTAGAAGATCGAGCAACAGCAATCAGAAGAAAGAAGAAATTAGTGGCATCCAAATTGGAATTGAGGAAGTAAAGCTGTTATTGTTTGCAGATGACATGACATGGTATATAGAAAACCCTTTAGTTTCCACAAAAAAATATTCAACCTAATAAGTGAATTCAGCCAAGCAGTGGAATACAAAATAAATATTCAGAAATCAATGGCATTCTTGTACATCAATAATGAATAATCAGAAAGAGAAACTAAGGGGGAAAATCCCATTTACTATAGCAACCATTAAAATAAAGTACCTTGGAGTACCTTGAGAAAGACATATACTCAAAAACTATAGAGCACTCAAGAGAGAAATTGAGGAAGATATAAATAAAAGGAAGCATGTACTGTGTTCAGAGATTGGAAGAATTTGCATCATTAATATGTCCCTAATATCCAAAGTGATCTAAAATTCCTATTAAAATATCAATGGTGTATTTCACAGATCTAGAACAAATATTCCAAAAATGTATATGGAACCAAAAAGACCCCTAACAGCCTGCAAAAGAAGAACAAAGTTAAAGGGATCACAGTACCTGGTATTAAACTATACTACAAAGCCACTGTAATCAAGACAATCTGGTACTTGCATAAGAACAGACACACAGATCAATGGAACAAAATAGAGAACCCAGAAATAAACCTGTGTCTCTATATAGGGTCAATTAATACTTGACAAAAGAGGCATGAGGATATAATGAAATAAAAACAGTCTCTTCTATAAGTGGTGTTGGGTGAGCTGGACTGGTACATTCAGAACAGGAAATAAAACTAGACCACCAACTTATACCATATACCAGAATAAACTCAAAATGGACAAGGGACTTAAATATAATTCATGATACCATAAAAGTCCTATTGGAAAACATAGGCAGTAAAATTTCAAACATCCCATGTAGCAATGTTTTGCTGGTATATCTCCTAGAGCAAAGGAAATTAAAGAAAAAATAAACAAAAAGAACTACATCAAATTTAAAAGTTTCTGCACAGCATCAAAATGAAAATGGATAGCCCTGGTTGGTGGCACAGTGGATAAGGAACTGGCCTGTGAACCCAAAGGTTGCTGGTTTGATTCCAAACCAGGGCACGTGACCAGGTTGCAAGCCAGGTTGCAAGACAGATTTCCAGCCAGGTCTGTGGCTGGGGGCAGTTGAAAGGTAAATCATACATTGATGTCTCTCTCCCTCTCTGCTTCTCTCCCTTCCCCTCTCTCTGGAAATAGTAAATAAAATCTTTTTAAAAAATGAAAATGGAACTGACTGCATGGTT
Source organism: Noctilio leporinus (assembly GCA_004026585.1). Taxonomy (NCBI): domain Eukaryota; kingdom Metazoa; phylum Chordata; class Mammalia; order Chiroptera; family Noctilionidae; genus Noctilio; species Noctilio leporinus. Next base: position 311,773 of record PVIW01000228.1, on the reverse strand, counting down.
GAAAATATTTGCCAATGCAACCTCGAACAAGGGTTTGATCTCCAAAATATATAAAGAACTCATATGATGACTCAACACCAGGAAGACAAACAACCCAAATTAAAAACGGGCAAAGGACCTGAAAAGACCATTCTCTAAGGAAGACATACATATGGCCCACAGACGTATGAAATATGTTCAACATCAGTAGCCATCAGAGAGATGCAAATTAAAGCCACAATGAGATATCACCTCATACCTGTCAGAATGGCAATCATTAACAAATCAACAAACAACAAATGCTGGCAAAGATGTGGAGAAAGGAACACTCTAGTGCACTGTTGGTGGGAATGGAGACCAGTAAAACCCCTGTGGAAAACAGTATGGGATTTTCTCAAAAAATTTAAAATGAAACTGCTTTATGGCTCAGCAATTCCACTGTAAGAACATTCTCTAAGAATCCTAAAGAAACAATTCTAAAGAACCTATGCAATTCTATGTTCATAGCAGTGCTATTTACAATAGCCAAGTGTTGGAAACACCCCAAGTGCCCATTGGTAGATGAGTGGATTAAAAAATTGTGGTACATTAACATAATGGAACTCTACACAGAAGAAAGAAAGAAGTCCTACCTTTTGTAACAGCATGGATGAACTAGAGACTATTATGCTAAGTGACTTAAGCTAGCCAGCAAAAGGAAAATACCATATGATCTCACTTATAACTGGAATCTAACAAATAAAATTAACTTACAATAAAAATAGAACCATAGCCATAGAATCATGGAACAGAATGATAGCTGTAGGGAGGGATGTGGGAGGATGGGAATGACTCATGGACATGGACAATAGAGAGGTGATCGACTGTGGGAGAGAGATGTGGGCTGAATACAGCAAGGAAAAAAATGGGACAGCTGTAACAGAATAAACAATAAAAAATAAAGTAGAAAAGAAAGCATTATAAACTGGCAAAATTTTACCCAGAATTTTAGTATTTCTTCACTGTTGTGAAATTTGGGAGGCAGGAAGGAAGTTTTACCAGCATCTCAGGCTAGTTTAAGTCACTTAAAATAAATATTTTTCCCTCCCCCAGATATATATGTATAAACCTTATACCAAGTGGGGTCATGGTATGAAAAACATTTCTGGAAGAAAAGCATAGGTCCAACATTTACAAGAAAACAGTATATGGTTTGTTTGATTATTGCCTGTGTATCTCAGTGCTGAATAAGCCCCCAAATTATATCATTTTCTCCAATAGCAACTGTTTCCTCCCTTCTGATCAGGGCTAACTGCTATGATGTTCCTATGGTAAAGCTGATCTCAGAGTGATTATCATAATCATGGGTTCTGTATCTATTAAAATGGATTGTAGAGGATTCTGGAAAGAGGGCAGACTAGAAAGCATCAGACACCTGTGTCCTTACCCAGCCAACAATGGCCCTGGCAGAATCTGTACGATGTAACTATTTTGAATTCTGGGTCCTACTAAAGGCTTACAACTTCTGGGGAAGCCTTGGATGATCAAGGGCAAGTTCAGTTCATTTCAGCTGTTGGCACAGTAGCAGGCACCTATAGTTAGCCCTCCAGCCTCATGTCAGGTAGCTGTGCATATGTTCCCAGAGCACCTTACGCATGGCTTGCTGGAGCCAGGATGCACAAAAAAGTCTGTGTCTTCTAAATATCAAGGAACTGTGCTTTGATTACGGACTGCTGCTTTTGATCATAATGATATAGACACAGAGAGAAGGCCATTGCTGTTGCACCCCTTCCCATTGTTTCAAGTCCCTTCCCCTTAAGACTGAAGTGACTTCTGAGAGATTTAAAAAGACAATGCCTTCCCACCTCCTTTATGGAAGCCAGACATTGAAGGTGAGAAGATTCCAAAGCAACTACATATAATGAAGAAATTACAAAGTAGCTACATATGCCCAAGGTAAGGTACAGGCTGATCCTAAATACAATGACAGCTTAAAATTAAAGAGAAAAAAACAAAACAAAACAAAACAAAAAACCCCTGGAGAAGGAGAAAACATGATTTTCAGAGTAACTACAGTATTAAGTTAAAATATTCCATTTTCTGGCCCTGGCTGGTGGCACAGTGGATAAGGTGCCGCCCTGTGAACCCACAGGTCGCTGGTTCAATCCCCAGCCAGGGCACATAACCAGGTTGCAAGCCAGGTCTCCAGCCAGGTCTGTAGCTGGAGGCAGGTGAAAGGCAACCATATATTGATGTCTCTCTCCCTTTCTGCCTCTCTCCTTTCTCCTCTCTCTGGAAATAATAAAATCTAAAAAATATATATTCCATTTTCAACAAGAATAACAACAAAAATCATTAGGCCTACAAAAATACCCACCTACACACACACAGAAAAAATATAGCTCATTCAAATGAAGAAAAAATAAATTCTCTGAAGGCATAATAGTGACTCTATCACGCATGGACTTTAAATCAACGGTCTTAAAAATGCTTAAAGAACAAGAGGAACATTAATACATGAGGAAAATAAAGAAAACAATGCGTGCACAAAATAAAAATATGAATAAAGGGATAGAAATCCCAATAATAAACCAAAAAGAAATCCTGGAACTAAAAAGTATAACAATTGACATGAAAAATTCACTGAAAGTGGTAAAAGGCAAAAGAAAGAATCAGTAAACTTCATATGATAGGACGATGAAAATCACTAAATCTGGAGAACAGAAAGAACAATGTAACAGAGAAGTGAACCTATGGAACACCATCAAGTGGGTGACCTTATACATTGCAACTTTTAACCTTTTTCATCTCATGGCATACATAAACTAATTACTAAAAAATATCTTTTTGGCCAATCTGCAAAAAAGATAGGTATAATTTTGATTCATCACACTGGGCAGCTATTGTGTTGGCTGTTGTCATTTTTTATTTTACAATCTAAGGGAAAAGAAGTCAGTACCCAACTAAACAGTTAAGTATTGTATGTTTTAAAAATTCTTGTGGCACATCGGTTGAATATTGCTTCACTACAGGAATTCCAGAAGAAAGAGAAATGAAGAGAGTATTTGAAGAAATGCTTGAAACCACCTAAATTTGATAAAAGTCAAGAATATAAACATCAAAAAACTCAACAAATTCTAAGAAGGACAAATTCAAGGAGATTCACAATAAGACATTATAATCAAATTGTTCAAAAATTAAAAAAGAAGAGTTTGAAAGTAGCAAGAGAGAAGCAACTCATTACATACAAAGGCTCTTCAATAAAAGTAGCAGGTTTCTCAGTCAAAACTCTGGAGTCCAGAAGTAAGTGGGCTTATATAATCAAAGTACTAAAGAAAGAAAATCTGTCAATCAAGAATCTTATATCTGGCAAACTGTCCTTCAAAAGTGAGAGAGAAATCAAGACATTCCCAGATAAACAAAAACTGAGAGTTTGTTACCATTAGACTAATCCTGGAAGAAATGTTAAAGGAATCATACAGGTTGAAATAAAAGTACAGTAACTTGAAGTAAAGACATATGAAGAAATAAGTATTTCAGTAAATGTAAATATATGCAATCAAAAAGCTAGTATTATAACAATTGTGTGTAATTCCACTTTTGTTTTCTATATGATTTGAGATACTTAAAACATTAAAATCTCTTGAAATTATACATTTAAAATTAATGTATATATAATACATTTTCAATGAAAGTGTATAGTAATACAATTTAGAAATATAATACTTTTAAAAATACATTTTTAAAAAAACAACTATCAATACTTTAAAAGGTGGTATCATTGTAACATTGGTTTGTAACTCCACATTTTGTTTTCTACACAATTTAAGAGCTTAATGCATTTTTTAAAAGTATTGTTTTACATTCTGAGACACATAAAATAATGTAATTTTGTGAGATAAATGAAAGAGGTGAGGATAGAGCTGTTAGAAGAATTGTTGTATGTTGTTTACGTGAAGCTAGGATGAATTCAAATTAGATTGTTATAACTGCCGAATGTTAAATGTAATCCCTATGGTAACCATAAAAAAATAACTAAAGATTATACACAAAAGGAAATACAAAAACTAGAACAATTCTTTACAAAAAAAAAAAAAAACCAAAAAACTAAAAACAAAATACTAGCAGGAAATGAAATATAAAAAAATTATGTTATATAGAAAACAAATAGCAAAATGACAAAAGTCAGAACCTTCCTTATCAATAATTATTATTTTTTTAAATAATTTAAATGTAAATGGATTAAACTCTAATCAAAGAGTCTTTGTCAAGAGCCATGGTTTCCTCCTTCAACAGTGCTTGAATGGAACCCAGTGCTCAACCCCCATCCCAGCCAAGTGCCCAGATCCAGCCTTCTGACACCTCCTCACAATGCCCTCAGACTACCCCAAAGCCCCTGCCACTACTCCAATGCTGCAAAGCCACTTGTCTTCAGCTACCCATCATGACTACCACAACCACACTGCAGGTGTGCCAGAACTACAACCAGGATCCAGAGGCCACCACCCGCTGTGAGATCAACCTGGAGCTCTACACTTCCTATGCTACCCATCCATGTCTTACTACTTTGATGGTGACACTGTGGCTTTGAAGAACTTGGCCAAATATTTTGTTTATCAATCTCATGAGAAGAGGGAAATTGCTAAGAAAGTGATGGAGCTGCAGAGCCAATGAGGTGGCCAAATCTGTTTTCACAATATCAAGAAACCAGACTACGATGACTGGGAGAATGAGCTGAATGCAATGAAGTGTGCATTACACTTGCAAAAAAGTGTGAGTGAGTCCGTCAGTACCAGGCTTACACAAAGTGAAAAACTGACCTTCATTTGTGTGACTTTGTTGAGATTCACTACCTGTATAAGCAGATGACCCATCAAAGAATTGGGTGGCCATGTAACCAACTTGTGCAGGTTAAAGGCCCTGAATCTGGCATGGCAGAGTGTCTCTTCGATAAGCACACTCGGGGACATGGTAAGGAAAGCTAAGCCTTAAGCTACCCCCACAGCCACGGGAGTGACTTCCCTGGTCACCAAAGCAACACATGCACATTGGAGTTACCTTTACCTTTCCTATAACATCTACCAAATCAGCCACATATGTCCTTCATTTGTACTGTTCCTTCAAATAAAGTAATTTGGTACCAAAAAAAGGGATTTTAAAAACCATGGTCCAACTATACGCATTACTATGGACTGAGTTTAGATTCAAAAACACAAATAGTTTGACAGTAAGAAGTATGAAAACAATATTCTGTGCAAATAGTGAGCACTAGTGATCAGGGATGGCTATATTAATATCAGAGAAAATAAGCTTTAAAATAAAAATGATGGTTACAAGTGACAAGGCCATTATATAGGTAAAATATACAATATAGCAAGAACCTAAAACAACTATCAACATTTACACACTGAATAATAGACCATCAAAATATATGAGGTCTGTCAAGAAAAAGCCCAGCCATTGTTAATATAACAAAAATGGTTTGCATGACATTGATGTAATCCCGCAGCCAAGGAGAAGGGACAGAAACACACATGTGTGATCAATGATGACTTCACTGTACTAGTCAATAGGGGCAATAGATACTGTTGAGGAACCATGTGTACCGTGTAGCCATCACATTCAAAATGACTTGAATGAGTCAAGCAATGGATCTGCATCAGATTTTCTGTTAAACTTGAACATTCTTCCTTGGAAACTATTCAAGTGATTCAGAAGGCTGCAGCTATGGGCAAAGGGTAACTGGCAATGTCATCACAACAACACACCTACTAATGCATCACATTACATCTCATGCAGAGTTTTTTTGGTGAAACATCAAACCACCCAGGTGAATCAGCTTCCTGACAGCCCAGATTTAGTGCTGTGCAACCTCTGGCTTCTCCTCAAACTAAAATCACCTTTGAAAGGGAAAAGATTTTAGACTGTCAATGAGATCAGGAAAATACAATGGAGAAGCTGATGGGGATTGGGAGAGCTGTGTGAGTCTCAAGGTGCCTGAAGGGGACTGAAGCATCATTGCCCTACATACAATGTTTCTTGTATCTTGTATGTTCTTCATAAATGTCTCTATATTTCCTATTACATGGTTTGGGCAGACCTCATATGAAGCTAAAATTAACAGAATTCAATAAAAAAATAAACAATGATACTTGGAAACTTCAATGCCCTTCTTGCAATAATGGGTGGAGTAGTCATAAGGGAGATAAGTAAGAAAATAGAGGACTTGAACACCACAATAAATCGACTAAATATAACAGATATATAAAGAACTCTCTGCCAAATAAAAACTGTATACACATTCTTCTCAAGTGCATGAGGGAATATTTTCCAGAATAGATGGTATCTTGGGCCACAAATTAAGTCTCAATAGATTTTTTCAAATGTATATCATACAAAGTATCTTCTCCAATCACAATAGGAAAAAATCATAAATCAATAACAAAAACCTACAGAATTAAAAAATTAATGGAAATTAAATAAAGCACTCTTAAGCAATCAATAGATAAAATAGAAAATGCTTCAATACAAAAAGAAAAAAAAAACAAAACACAAAACCAAAATTTGTGGAGCATGGTGAAAGGAATGCTAAGGGATACACTTATCACTATAAGTGCTGATATTAAGAAATCAGAAAAATGTCAACTCAACAACTTAAGGAATTGGAAAAAGTATAGGTAAACCTAAAGCTAACATAAGGAAGGTCATAATAAAGATTAGAGCAGATATAAGCAAAACAGAGAATAGTAAAATAACAGGGAAAATCAACAATACCAAAAGTAGTCCCTCAGAAAAGATTAACAAAATTGACAAACCTTTAGCTAGGTGAACCAGGAAAAAAATAGAGAAGGTGCAAATCATTACTGTTATATTGTAATTTATCATAAGAAATATGTATTAAGTCTTCATCCCTATTTCTGGCACAGAGCTTCTAAAATTCTTGGAATTTTTTAAGTGATGAGAGAAAACCATGAAGGTGTCTTTTGCTGTTAATAAGAACTTTGGAAAAGGATGGGGGTTGTTTGTCAGTACAGTCAATCATGTGGTTAAGGGTTGAAATTTTCAGTCCCAATCCCCAACCACTAAGGAGAAGAGAGAGGCATAAGAGATTAAATCAATCGCCAATATCCAATGATTTTATCATTCATGCCTACATAATGAAGCCTCCATAAAAATTTATAAGAACAATTTTGGAAAACTTCCATTTAGTGAATGTGTAGAAATCTGAGAGAGTGTAGTACATCTTAAGAGGGCATGCCCTCTCCCCGTACCTTAACCTTTGCACCTCTTCCATATGGCTATTCTCAGTTATATACTTTTATAATAAACTGGAGAGCTAGCAAATAAAATGTTTCCCTGAGGTCTATGAACCACTCTAACAAATCAAACCTTAAGAGGAGATCTTGGGAAACTTCTTAATTATAGCCAATTGGTCAAAAGCCCAGGCTATCACGTGACACCTGAAGTCCAAGGAGAGTGTCACTAGATTCTCCAATCTATAGCCAGTCAGGCAGCAGCACAGTTGATATTGATATTTCTTGGATATGACACCAAGAAATGACAAAGGCATAGGGGAAAAGCTGACAAATTCATGAAAAACTTTTAAAAACTGTCAAAAGACTATCAACAGAGTAAAAGACAACCTAAAAATGGTTGAAAATATTTATAAATAATATATCTGGGAGATACATATCTAGGGGATTAATTAGAGATATAATTAATTAATTATAAAACTAAACAATGCCCAAAACTCAAAAACAAACCAAAAAATAATTTCATTCAAATATGAACATAGGACTTATGCCATTCTTCAAAGAAATACAAATGGTTGATAGCACATGAAAAGATACTCAACATCCCTAATCATCAGGAAAATGGAAATCAAAACTATAATGTGATACCACTGGGATGGCTACTATTAAAAAAAATACAGAAAATAACAAATGATGACAAGGATGTGAAAAAATTAGAACCCTTTTTGTGCAGTTAGTGGGAATCCAAAAAGATATAGCTACTATGGAAACAGTATGGTGAGTCCTCATAAAAATAAAAGTAGAAATAACAAACATATGATCCACCAATTTCATTTCTAGGAAATTATAATAGTCAAAAAATCACAGAGAGAAAATGAAATGGTAGTTGCTAGGCGCTATGAGTGAGAGAACAGGGAGGTACTACTTAAACAGGTATACAGTTTCAGTTTAGGAAGATGAAAGCGTTCTTGAAATGGATGGTGGTAATGCTTGCACAATAATATGAATGAGCCTAATACCACTGAACTGTACACTTAAAGTGGTTAAAGGAATAAATTGTTGTATTTTAACCACAATTTTTTAAAAAATAAAAAAATAGACTGTAAGACCCCCAATAATTGTTCTCTCAGGCTATCTGGAAGACCAAGATATGTGGAAATTTCCAATTAGACATGCAAATAAATTGATATGTAAGTTACAAATAAATTATTTTATTTTTCATTTTAAAGTACAGAATACTTTATCAACTTTAAGATACAAAAATTCTTGTATGTACTATTCAATATTTAAACCATGCTTAAAGCTTCAGATTATTCGATTTAAAGGAATAAAAATGTACTCCAGATACAGTTAAATCCATCCTCTAAGTCCATTTCTTTTTCCTTCTCAAAGGGAAACATGATTTTAATTCAGGTGTTTGTAATTTTATTTAAATACATAAGTATCTTGAAACAATCCATCTGTGGTGGGGCTATTATTTACATAAATGATATTTCTCTTTTGAAATGTTTTTCATTCAATGAACATTATGTGTTTGAGTTGTGTTTTTAATAAAATAAGAGGAGGTCTGTGGCTGGAGGCAGGTGAAAGGCAACCATACATTGACGTTTCTCTCCCTCTCTCCCTTCCCCTCTTTCTAAAAATAATGAAATAAAATCTTTAAAAAATAATAATAATAAGAGGAGAAGCTCCTCTGAGGGCCTCTGGGTCCCCACCAGACCCAGCCTGAGGAGAAGACCAGGTCTGAGCGCTCAGAACCTACATGCCCAGACTGGGAGGCGTGGGGAGAGGCACTGCCAGGGCAAAGAGCAAGATGAATCCAGATGCGCTCCCAACGCTGACCACCCCCTCCCCACCCACCAACACACACACACACACCACCACCACCACCACGTCCCTGTCTTTGCCCCTGTGGGCCCAGCTTACCTGGCCGCATGGTATAGATGCGCAGACCGAGGCCCATACTTGGTGTTGCCTGGCGGGAAGACAGCTTCGACGTTGCGGCTGACACTCGTTCAATGTCCACAGAGAAAAGAACTGCATGCCACGTTCCCAGAGCGCCTCAGGCGCAGGTGGCGCCACTAGAAGAGCACAGGTGCACGTGGTCAGGCACAGCACCCGGAGCTCTGCCCAGAACACGCCCTCAACCAGGTCCAGCTTCAGGCACTCTCTAAGGCCAGGCCCCTCCCCAAGGGGGGCGGGGGGAAGCTAGTAAAGCTAGTTAAATCACTTCAATTTCAATGTAATATTTAGTTGATTAAGTACATCTTCTTTAACAAGTCAAGCTGTTTGCAATTTTTTCTATGAAAACGTTACTGGGAACCAAAAAAGAAATCCTATAGCATGTATACATGTGCAAGTTTTTCTATAAAGAAACCAAGAAGAAAAGCAAACAGATTATTTTCAGCTCTAGAAAGTTGCTCTTCAAAGAGATTATGTAAAATTGTTATTTGTTTGTGAAATTCAAATGTAATACATAATGAAGGAAAGCAACAATTTTCTTTAGGAAGAAAAAATTAAAGTCAGATAGGCTAGACCCCCTTATTTTGAAATATCTCACCACCTATTTTCTTTTTCTTTTTCTTTTTCTTTTTTTTTTTAAGATTTTATTTAGTATTCTTAGAGAGAGGGGAAGGAAGAGGGGCAGAGAGGGACAGAAGCATCAATGTACCGTTGCCTTTCACCTGCCTCCAGCTATGGACCTGGCTAGAGACCTGGCTTGCAACCTGGTTATGTGTGCCCTGACTAGGAATCAAATCAGCGACCTTTGGGTTCACAGGCCAGTGCCACCAGCCAGGGAGTCATCACCTATTTTCTTCTAAGGTAACTCATATCCCAAAACTGAGTAAGACAGTTAAACACCTCAATTAAAATGTCTTTGGGTGCACTACTAAAAGCCTTTCTAATGATGTGAGAGAGGGAATAAACTACTGAGGGAATAAACACTCATTTTAGAATATGCATTCATTAGGGAAATTAAATAAATTCTTAAACAAATTATATACATAACGAGAGGGAAAAGACATATTATGGTCTTTGATGAAAACTGTTCATCTTTTGACCCAATTTATTCACAAATATAAAAGTAGTCTGGTGTGTGGCATAGTTTGTAATGTGGTAATTTTTTGAGTTATGGGCCAATAAGTAAAATAAGAAGTAAAATCACAATCATTAAGCAAATGCCAAACTTGTTAACCATACCTTGAATTTTAAGCCTATGCAATTCCATGGTAAAAATGAAGGGCCGAAGTTACCTTCATTAAGTTTAGGAAGTGAGACGGCAAGGCATGTTTATTAGAACCAATGTTACACTTATCCTTGGATTCCCAAAATTCTGTAACAAGCAATTTACGTAGTCTAAATCAAGCTTCATTTACTGCTTGAATGATCTACGAACATTTAACTTTCTCTTTTTTTCTTTCCCTTCTTCCCTTATCTCTCTTTTTATATTATGGGGTAACTGAGACTTTCACAAAACTTATTTTTAAATGCAGTTACAAATGTAATATTTCTTTCAAGATATATGAGGGGGACCCAAAAACCTGGGATATGTTTATTAAAAATTGTGTATTTAGTCTTATATATTTAAGCTTCAGTCACTTTCGAAGTACTCTATGTTTGATGCAATACACCTTTTGAGATGTTTTTTCCACTGCTCCAAATAGTTTTTGAACTCACCAATTTTTATGCCTTTTAGTGCTTCTGCCATTTTTTGTTTCACCTTTTCCACATCAGCAACACATTTCCCTTTAGGGACTTTTTTCATCTCGGGAAATGCAAAGTCACTCTTCGTGGGAGCCGGTGAATAGGGAGGGTGGAGCATGAGGGTCATGCTGTTTTGGGTCAAAAACTGCTGAACACTCAGCTTAGCGTAGGCAGGTGCACTTGTAAATCACCCATCCCAAAATGAGCAAAAACATTGGAAGAATCTTCAAAAAAATTCACTGAAGTTGAATACAGCATCTCACAATAATGCCAGCTGGTACACTGACACAGAGGGGTTCTTAGAACACTCACCTAGTGGGTGAAGCCTGTACTACAAGGATCCCACTTTCCAGAAGATAATTCTGGATTTTTTTGGTCCCTTCTCATATATAAGGGTATACTTTATTCTGGCAAATAAAACAAACCTCAATAAATTTAAAGTGATTCAAACCATACAAAGTATGTTCTCAGACCATGGTTATTACACTGACATTTTGAACAAAACAATATGGAAAAATCCTTACATATTTGAAAATTTTAAAACACACTTCTAAATTACCCATGGGCCAAAGAGAAAGTCTCAAGGAAGTTTAACAATATTATAAACTAAATAAAGATGAAAATACAACTTATCAAAATTTTTGGAATGCATGTAAAGCAGTGTTTAGAGGAAAATAAATAACACATATGCTCACAGAAAGATAGAAAATCAGTAACCTAACAACCCTCTATAAGATACTTGAGAAAGATGACAAAACCAAAAATTGGAAGAAAAAAAAAAAACAAAGAGAGAAGAAATTGAAATTGAAGTAAAAACAAAAAAATTTAATGAAACCAAGTCTGGATCTTGAAAAGGATAAATAAAATTGATCAACTTCTACCTTGCTGATGAGAGAGAGAGGGGACACAAATGACTAACATTAGGAATAGAAGTGGAGACATCCTATTCTTCCCATGGAAATCAAAAGGAAAATTTTTAAATACTATAAATAACACTATACCAATAAACTTGACAACTTACATAAAATGGATCAATCCTTTGAAAAACACAAATTATCAACACTCATGTAAGAAGAAATAAGTAACATTAAGTAGTTCTATATCTAAATAAATTGAATTTATAGTTAAAATCCACCAAGAAAAATCTGACTATCCAGATAATTTCATAGCAAATTATATCAAAGATTTAAAGTGTAATATGAATTTTTCAAGTCTTCTCCAGAAAAATAGAAGAAAAATAAATACTTCAAAATTCATTTTATAAGGTCAATAATTCCACTATACCAAACCAGACAAAGACATTATAAAAAAAAGAAAGTATTAACTATAACAATATATAAAAAGAACAATACATTATGGATAAGGAAAACATATCAAGTGAGATTCATTCCAAGAACACGTCTCTTGTTCAGCATTTAAAATTCAACACAAGTAACTTGTTATGTTAAACCAATAAAAAACCAAATGATCATATCAATAGATGCAAAAATACTGACAAAATATTGCAAAATTCAACATCCATTCATAATTTAAAAAAAAAAAAAAAAAAAAAACTCCCAGCAAACTACAAATAGAAGAAGGCTTTCTTTAAATAGTAAAGGGTATCTGCAAATAAATAAATAAATAAATAAATAAATAAATAAATAATAGATCTAGAATTCATTTGGAGTTTTTATCTAAAATATAGCCCTGGCTGGTAACACAGTGGATAAGGCACCAGCCTGCAAACCCAAAAGTTGCAGGTTTGATTCCCCAGCCAGGGCACATAACCAGGTTGCAAACCAGGTCTCCAGTCAGGTCTGTGGCTGGAGGCAGGTGAAAGGCAACCATACATTGATCTCTCTCTCTCCCTCTCTGCCTCTCTCCCTTTCCCTCTTTCTAAAAATAATGAAATAAAATATTTTTTAATAAATAAAAAATAAAATATAAAATATGTGTTAATGTTCTTCTTGCTTTTTGTATATGGAAATATCCAATTGTTAGAGCACCATTTCTTTAAAAGTCAACCATTTCTCTATTAAGTGGCCTTTGCAATTTTGTTAAAAATAAATTGACTCTAGGCTCTGGCCTGGTAGGTCAGTTGGTTAGAACGTCACCCTAAAACGTCAAGGTTGCAGGTTCAATCTCTGGTCAGGGCACATAGCAAGAATCAACCAATGAACTCATAAATAAGTGGAAGAACAAATCAATGTTTGTCTCACTTTCTCTTGCCCTCTCTCTCAAATAAATAAATAAATAAGCCATATAATTGTGGGACTATGTCTGGCCTGTATAATCTGTTCCATTAAGCTATGAATTACATTATCTCATCAATCCCAAGCTGCTTTAGCTATCAAAATTTATTAATTTTGAAATTGGGTAGCTTGAGATCACCAACTTTATTTTTTTTTTTTTTCAGAATTGTTATGTTTGTTCTCACTCCTTTTCATTCCATATATATTTCAGAATCATGTCAATATCTATAAAAATATTTGCTGGCATTTTTATTGAGATTTAATTAAATATATAGATCAAATTTGAAAAAATAACTTTGTCATTTTCATCTTTCAGTTCATGAACACAGAACTTTTCTGCCGTGAGATATGTAGTAAAAATGTAATTTCTCTTACCCTTATTTTGTAGTTCTAGCAAGCTTTACTTGTACTAACCACCATGAAAACTACCCAAGTGCCTATGAATAAATGACTAGGTAAACAGATTTTAGTTTCTATACTGTGGAATACTAATCATCAGTAAAAAGAATAAGCGATTGACACATACAACAACATATTTGAATTTTTAAGAATAATTACACTAAATGAAAGAAGCCAGTAAAATATAGTACCTTCTATATACTTTTCTTTATTTAGAATTCTAGAAAGTATAAGCTAATATAGACTGGCAGATCAGTAGTTGCCAGTTTACGGGGTGTAGGTAGATAAAGAGGAATGGAATGGCATGTTTCTAATAGTGCAGTTAGACTTTCAGGGGTGATGAACATGGTGATGATGACCTGAATGCACAGATGTACCAATCAAACGTGGAATTTAAACACTTGCAGTTTATTGTATGGCAATAATAACTCAGTGAATTTTGTTCATTTTGGCATTTCTAAATTTCGTTCTGGATATTTGACAAAAACTATGTCATCCGCTCCACATTTTGCCCCCAGAAAGTAAAGGTATCAATCTATGGAACTCTGATAGCTCTATCAGAACTAGTTCTCACTTTAAGGTTTTTCTTTTCTACATATATTGTCATAGCAAAGTAAACACATAATCACACATTTATAATTAAATACTCATCACATTTAAAAGGAATTTTTCCCTTGGAAGTCATAAATCGCAAAAATATATTGCATTAGGCAATTATAATTTTAAAGTATAGATGGTATCCCATTCAGAGTGGTTACTTTGGACATTATAATAGCAGTGTCACATTCATCACAGCATATAAGAGACATGACATTTAAGTACAATGGAAAGGACATTAATGTAGAAAGGTTTTAAAGCTGTCATCGTAACTATTACAGTTGATACCAGCATTTTACAGAAAAACTGCCTGCTGTGAGGGTAAGCTATCTGAGATCAGATCTTTGAAGAAAATCAAATCAAATTCATGATTGCTAGATGACATAGCTGTTAAAAGGACAGACCCAAATATATATATGAATAGCTGCTTGATACATTGAAGGCAGAAATGTCAAGAGAAAAAATATCTTAAGAAAAAGGCTGATTCTTTGGTGAGAAGCTGAAATAAAATGGATACCTGTTTTTCAAAATAGGCCTGAGGATTTTTTTTTTTTTTTTTGTCTATTATGGAAAAATATTCATCAACATGTCCATATACTGTGAGCTCAGCCAAGTAATTCAATCAAGTAAGTTATCAAAGTGACCTTTGTTCTCTTTTTTTCTTAAATCTTGACATGGGAAATGTTACTAGAAATTTGTGTAGTCTCTTGGCAGTAGGCTTCAAAATCAACATTAACTTTTTCTTTCAATATTCTGATATTAACTAAGGCATTTACTCTGATAAAGACCCAATATCCACAGATTAGTGTACAATGTACTTTAGTTTTTAATAGTAAGGATGCCATCAGGAAAACACATGTTTAATACTAAACTGTATGTATCTGCTTCTTTTGAGGCTACTATATTTTGTATGATTAAAAACTAATAGGCATTTTATAAGAAGCCCACTGTAAGAAAAAGTTTGTCCAATGGGTTATGATGCTAGGATTTTAATGAATTTACAGATGGGCTATACACAATTTGGTAATTCATGGGTCTTCCTATTACCTACTTAAAACTTCATGCATACCTATTTTATGATCAGCATTACTTACCAGGATGAAGACTCAATTCTATGAAGACCCCAAGGATCATCATCACTTAGCTACAATCTGAATGGCAAAGATGTGAAAAAGGAATTATAATAAAATTGCAAAGAAGGACTAAGACAGCCTTCTTACCTAGAAGAGCAATGTGGCTGGATCTAAAAAGGCCAAAAATGGTCCAAAGATATTCTTTCTTGCCCTAGCATCTTCATCTTAAGAGGCTGGTAGTAGATGCGGTGATTCACAGAGTGGCCCCCCTACCTTCTGTACACATAGTACCTAAAGTACCTGTTCCTTTCTCCAATCCTGAGGTCATCTATGTTGTATATGTGGATGTACACTGGATGAAATGAAAGTCTTTTTTTTTTTTTTTTAATTTATACAATGTAGTCATTCAAGCCACACAGAGCATCAAATTGTTCATCACTGAGGGAAAAGACCCTAGGTGGAATTTTTTCTTTTTCCTACTTTACTCCATATTCAGAATATATCAAATGAGCCTGTATTCATTTTTCTTTTTTTATTTAATTTTATTGTTGTTGTATTACATCCATCCCCTTTTTACTCCCCTCTGTCCTTGTCCCCACCCACCCATTCCCCCACAAAGTCAATCCCACATATTGTCCATGTCCACGGTTCTTCCATACTAGATTCTTGTCTAAACTGCTCCCATTCTTTGCCTCTTCCTTCCCCCTCCCCCCACACCCCCCTGTATCATTTTTCAAAGAGGAAAAGTTAAAATAAACTTGAAAATAAAGTAAATTGTAACTTATAGTAAATGTCCAGATCTAAACCTGGCAAAGTATATTATTAAAGAAAATTTTTTGAACAGACACTATACATCTCCCATATGATAATTTACATACATAATTGAGTAAAATAAGAGGAAATGGCCTACCATCTGACTGATTGATGCAGTCTTCCAGTAAACATCTTCCGTTTCGGTCATTGTTTTGTAATTCATTATTTAATGTAAATAACAGCCTTTTCACTTCACATTCCTTGAAAGAAGAAGGAGACTTTTATTTCAGTTGCTAACATTGTTTCAGAATATCTGTTTTGCTCCTGTGGTCAATCTTGGGAAGAGCCACGTGAGCCAGCAGATACTAGTCCAAGATAGGGCACCACAATGAAAGCAGAATTCTTTTGATAGGTCTAGTTTGTGATAAACCTTCCTCTTAATTCTGATTTGAGGTCTGTAAACCATTTTAGTATGTGCTGCTTTGAAAATGCAATTGGAAATACTCCATTCAAAGCATTTTTAAATTAACATTTTAAGTTGGGAAATTACTGTGGGCCACTTATTAATAACATCTGATCTTATTAGGGTTACACAACCCTTAGACCTATGTGGTCATTAATGGTCCCAAATAAATTATGAACCATCATTATTTTAATTCTAATAATGAAATAAAATGTAAATTTTGTTCTCAATTAATTATTGTTTAGTTCATAATATGAACAGATTGAGTTTTCACATGTGTATGTATATGTGTGCTTGTATCTTCTGGAATAATAGGTTATTCATCATTTGTATCAGTTTATTGCCTTTTAATTGTCTTATTACTATTCCTTAATGACCATTTAAACTATAAACTTTAACTCATTAACTGTTATCAAAACTTCAAATGATGCACATATTGATTAAGAATGAATATTCTTTTGATTTGCTCGATAAAATACTTTCTAAAAATGTAACAAAAATGCAAATTCCTGCCTTTTGCACTCAGCTAAAAGATTATTAGCTCATAGCCATTTACAAACGTATTCTACAAAAGCTGAAAATACTTCCAATTAAAAAAAAATGTAGAGAAAGGAAACACCTGTTTGGGGCCCAATTATGAGTTGCAGAGAACTATCATTCCTAATTACTAAATAGCTACAAAATTCTCATTTAAGTCAAATCAACTACACTTGAAAAAAAACTTAGAATTTAAGCATTATAATCATTTATAATTCATTCTGCTTCTACACACACACACAAAAAGGTTTAATTCAAAAGCAAGTTTAGACTAGGACATGAGCTTTGCAAATCTCACTAGGGGGGTTTAACATAGGCAACATCAAATTTTGAAAAACTGAATGAAAGACAATTTTTTTTCCTTGAAGCACATTCTGTAAATTAATCTTAACCTTGATAGTTTCATCTCCCCTGCTCCAAGAAGCCATAACCTATAATAATTCTAAGCATATTTTTAATGTTACCATTTAAATATTCTAGAAAACCTTAATATAATCATCATATTTGAGACATTTCCATACATAAATTAAATACTTTTAATATGTAAGAATGAGTATAATTAGATCTTAATGGCTGAAGCACAGAGTATCTACTACTCACTTATATTAGAATCAATGATTCAAAGAAATCCAATGATAACTCCTCAGGAAAATTTATTGAAGGTATGACTTGCATACCTCACAACAGTTAATATTCTCCTGAGAAAGACTAACATCCCCATTATTTATCTTTTACTTGTAGACATATTTCAGTTCCAATATAGATAGTTTTCATGTTAATTTGGATAGAGAGAGCATTTCAGTCATTACTTCATGATATATATCACTAAAATACACATATATCTTCTTCAAAAAGCCACTTAATTATACTTGAAACAATAAGTGCTATATAGAAATTGTAATTAAAACATAATAATAATGACCACTTATTTAGTAACTTGGTTTTATTAACCAAAGATTCTCCTTTAGATTATTTTAGACATGTTTAGGTTTTTTTGTCTGTTTGTTTTATTATTATTTACAATAAGATCACACATAACCTTGCAGATACTAGGGAAATTTTATTCCTCTAACAACTGCCCGCTACAAAAGCACAAAGTGCAAGATTGATTTATAGGGGATTATGCGTGTATCTAAATTAAAACATGGATTGCATCAGTAACAGAAATGTAAATAGCTGTGTTATTTTCTTTTCAGTTTGTATGTCCCCATTTCTGAAAATTCCCATGTAAGTCGTGATACTTTCAAGTCCACAAAGAAAAATATAGAATTCCCAGGCCTGTAGTGGAAGTCAAGATGAGCCTAGAAAACCTCACTAATCCTCTATTGGGACAGGGTAGAAAAGTCTCCCTATTTTATTCTTGATGCATAGCTCAAGGAAGGAGTAGCTTGGAATATATTATTTATTATCCAGCTTTTGTTCTAATAGTAAGAAAATAGTCAAACACAGACTTGGAATTGGCAGAAATATATTTTAGTTCTGGTTTTGCCACCAATGAATTGTATGACTTTGGGCAAGTGACTAACATCTTTAGATACAGAGTTATTCCCCACTAGAATAAGAATAAAAATTTTATCAAATTCTTATCATACAGATCTTGGCTATTATAATTAATACTAGCAACATTCCAGCTGCCCATCAGTAGAAGAGTGGATAAAAAAAGCTATGATATATTTACATAATAGAATACTATGCAGCAGTAAAAAGGAAGGAAATCTTACCTTTTGCTACAGCATGGATAGACCTGGAAAGTATTATGATAAACAAAATAAACCAGTCAGTGGAAGATGCAGATATACAATATGATTTCACTTACACGTGGAATCCAATTAACAAAATAAAATGACAGACAAAGTAGAAACAGAGGCACGGATACGTGGAACAGACTAAGAGCTGTCAGAGGGAGAGGGGAGAATTAGTTGTAAGAAAGTGAAAAGATTAGCTAAAGAACATATATGGGTGGTGTGTGGACACGGACAGCAAGCAGTGCAGTGATGGCCTGAGGGAGGCGGGGGAAGGGCTGCGTGGAGGTGGGAAAAGGGGAAAAATGTGAGGATAACTGTAATAATATAAATATAAAAAATAAAGAAAATCATAATACATTGATTAAACGATACATGTAAAGAAATTAGTAGCTGACAGACAATAGTCAATAAGTTGCACCCTCATTATTGCTTCTGAAAGTCAGAACTTTTTGTCAGCTTTATGACAGCAAAAGCGGGGATTGAAGGGGTGGGGATTAGATGAGGAGCTCATGTGAAAGACCCATGGACCTGAGCAAGGAGGTGGGGATAGACTGTGGGAGAGGGGAGAGAGGATATGAGGCAGCAATGCAAGAAAAATGAAACTATAATACGACAACAATAAATCAATTAAAAAAGATTAAAAATGGTGAGTTTTCACAATATATGCAGTAGCATAACTGTACAAAATAAAATGTTTCATCATCCTAAAATGGTCCCACATAGAGTCATAGACATTTAAGATTTGAAGAAAAGTTTGTGGCATCTAGTTCAATTCTCTTCTTTTATAGATGAGGAAACCCGGTCCTGTGAGTTGCAAAAAATGATCCATACTCACTTACTTTAGCAATGTCAAAGTCTGTTAAATATCTCAAATCTCCTTCCTTTGGACTCAGTTCTTGTCTGCTTTCCACACAGGCTCCAAGGAACTGCGAGGTTCTAGGGAGGACACCTCACTCTACAAAGTTACCCAAAGAAATGCAGCAACAGAGGACCCGGGCTGGTGAGCAGCACATAGTGCCCTCATTTGAAGTGCAAACACTAAAAAGGTTACCAGCTCTTTTAGTCTGGAAGCTCCTATAAAATGTTCTTTCCTATCAGAGTCCACAATTTCAATAGTGTATGCCAAAATAACATATTTAAAGGAAAGTAATATGTACATTAGGCAAATACACTATGAGATTTGGGGATAGGTAAATGTGCTAGAGAAAAAGAAAAACCAGAAAGACTCCATTCATCATAGCCACACACACAAAAAATCATTAGTTTTTCATCAAATTCTTAATTGTTCTTAGAAGAATTTGATGTTTCTTTGTTAGGCAAAATGCTGGCTTATCTCATGCCAAGACCTGATCACCTTGTATCCTAGCCCTGATTGGGCTTTTTAAACATTAAAGAATATGCTGGTTAGGATCCCAGCATCCCGGCACCATGCTGGTTATTTTGAGATAAAAGGGCCTCCCACTTCCTATCACCTTTTCTTCATCAAAAACCTGAGTAAAGAAATAATATGTACACATGGTAGATAAAATAGTGGCTTTATAATATTTTATTTTTACCCCCTAAAACAATTTCGATAAACTATACATCACTTTGTGTACTTTAAGATGACTTACAATTTTTTCCATAGTTTTAGTTTCAAAATGGTATGTCAGTGTTTTAAAAATTATTAACATTTTGAAACAAAATATTAGGTCACTCTTTCAAATGTTTCCAGTGAAATCTAATTATCATTGTGACTTGATGCCCACCCTTTTTCTTTAAAGGAAAAATAATAGCAAGGTATTCTTCAAAAATCTGCCATCAAAAAGGGATGGATGTAATACAACTATAACATTTTTTAAAAATCTGCCATCATTTTTTGTCTTGTTCTTATATTTACATCTTATCTCCCCATACAATCTTGCCCTTAGAAGATAAATTTAATGTATGAAAATCTTTTCCAGATGATCCTATAATACTAAATTGCAGCAAATGCATGCAAATATTTTTTACTTGTAATTTTCTATGGTCATCTAAGTTGACCAAGGAAAAATAAATTTGTTACAAACCTTGGTAAATAATAATCGAGGACAGTAAGTAAAATGTTATTAGGAATGCATTTCTTAATGAAATAAATGATGGATGCTCTTGCTTTGTTTCCATTACTTTGCATACCCTCTTTTAAAATGAAAGTAGGCTCAGGATCAATTTTATTCCTGTGTTTTATAAACATATTTATTGATATAACTTATTCTCATATAACTAGACAGGAATGAAAAGAGTTTTGTTATGGCAATAAAACTCAGTTCATTTAACTCCTTTCAAGGTTTAAGACAAAAATCACATATTGATCTCTCATTAAAAATGTCTGTAATGATGTCATTACTAAAGTAGTTCTTCATTCAATTTTATTGAATGCAATGATTTAGAAACCATCCAATTGACAAAAGAATTTAGTTCCCAGTCACTGGTATCATTTAAACTATCCCTTTGACTGGTCCCCCACCTGCAGGTAATACACCATATGAACATCCCCTTTGTGTGAAATCTATGACTTTCTTTTGTAAAGTGAAAGAAAGGCAATTACAAAAGAGAAATTGCAAAAGAGAACTAACAGAAATCTTCTAGCATGATGCATTGGCCGCCAGTGAATTGTCAGGCACATCAAATCTAGGAAATGACACATATGGCAGTTACAGATTTCAGAATGAGTTTTCTCAAAACTCTCCCCGCCTGAGTGCCTGGTGGGAGGTCTTAATGGACCCCCAGGGGAAACATGTTCCAGCATGGGGACCATGAGAATAACAAATGTAAGACTACTTTTATCAATGAAAGATATTTTCTATATTGCTCTTTAGACCTCTTCTAATTTACACACTAGAAGGCTGCCTGCTTCCTTAGAACCATGTTCACTGAGATGTAATATATTCCTGATATTTTTTGAGGCTAAGAAGATGGAGGAGTTAAAATATAAATAATTAAGTTATCCACAATCTGACTATGTAGCTGGGGAGGCTAAAATTTGGTCTCATAACAATTACTATCGTTTAGGAAACTGCTAGCTTATCTTGTTTAATGTTAAATCATTATGAACAACTTTCAAAGATTGTCAGGTAAGCCAGAGATTCCTATAACATATATTTCATGTGTTGAGCTAGTGTTTTTCTGGGGCCTAATACCATATCTATACCTGGTAGCAAACAGCTATTGGTCTCTGATTGAAACAGCTACCAGAACTTCTGACAAGATTCATGAAAACAAGAGTAACCTGAGTTGGAATGTAAAGGGTAAAGAGACCTCATTGCCTTGCTTCTACTTTCCTTGAAGTTAGAAAGAAAAAATAGTCTGCAACATTTGTCTAATTTATCTGGATGGCAAGATGTGAAAAAATATTTTTGGCATTATCCTTCATTAAAGATATATCATAATTTGTTGTTTAAAAATTATGTGAATTTGGAGACTCATAAGCCCAGGGTAGAAGCTTGAGTCCATTATGGAAACCTACCTAATCAATGGGTTCTCAAATTCCAAGATCTAGATTGTGACACATTAAAAAAATGACTAGGTAAACCAGATTAAACGTTCATTCACAGAATGAACATTACCTAGTGTTTTAGGTAACAGGCTTAAGGACCATGCTATCTGAGTCACTCATTACAGTTTTGGGTGCATTAGCAGATATCTGAATGAGTAGTAATAGTCTTAATTTGAAAACAATTACCACATTTATTACCATCCTAGCTCAACTTCTAATATGAAAGATATTCTCTGAATGCAACTTTATGGGGAGGGGGAGGCAATGAATTAGGTTATTTTAAGAAACTTAAAAACATTACACTTCAACAATTTTATGAAGCTTATTTTCTTTTATTGATATATACCACTGAATGATAAACCATTAGAGACCTAAGTTCTAACAGAGGATTGCAATAAACAATTTAAGTACACATGTGATACTAATTAATAAGTTGTCTTACAGCCTATTTTACAGTCTAATGACCTGCTTATTTCTTAAGTCCTGTCAGATGTATAAGAGAATGCCTTAAACATGACAGTAAGTTCTATAAAATACATGATCTCAACTCTACTCTGAAAAAAGTTTGTGTGTACATATGTATGCACATATGTGAAAATATTAGGAAAAATACATATAAAATGTTAGTCAAACATTGTCAGGTGAGCAAGAGGTCACTATAATTCTCGTTTATAGAGTCGATGCTTTCCTGGAACCTAATACTGTGTCTATCAGAAAATAGAAATAATTTTTATTTTCTCTGTGATTGTCTATATTTTATAATATAAAATATATTTTTTAAAGATTTTATTTCATTGTTTTTAGAAAGAGGGGAAGGGAGAGAGGCAGAGAGGGAGAGAGACATCAATGTACGGTTGCGTTTCACCTGCCTCCAGCCACAAACCTGACTGGAGACCTGGTTTGCAACCTGGTCATGTGCCCTGGCTGGGGAATCGAACCCTCACCCCCTGGGTTCGCAGGCTGGCGCCCTATCCACTGTGCTACCAGCCAGGGCTAATATAAAATATTTTTAATGTCATAAAGTAAAAAAAAAAAAAAAAAATGAATATAAAAATGTGATAGTTTGTAGAAGACAAAGACTTGGAATTAAATATCACCTAAGTTCCATCTATAGCATTTATAGTGATATATCCTTACAAGACAATGTTTTATCAGAATGTCACATTGCAGTACTGGGGAGATACATTGAAAAGTAGGTGGGTGGTATGTCCCTTCAGAACCTTCAGTGGGGAGTTTCACTTCTGTGGTGGGCTGCATGGTTATTGAATACTTTTAAGATCAAGCATTCCATGCCTAGCCTGTCCATCCCCCTGTCTCTGGTCTCCCTACTATGTATTTGAGTGTCCTTTTTCTAAGGCAGGCAAAACATGCAATTATCCCAATAAACAAGAAAGCAATTAACTGGGTGAGAAACGCCCAGGCTCCATTTTCATCCCAAGTAGTCAATTAGTTAACATGTTGTTGACCAGTCATGTAAAACTCATGTTTCCAAGCCCAAACATTGTTGACTGATAACAAGTTCACTTGTGCTTGCACTTGCATTAGTTTTTGCTATAAAATTGCTACTCAATAATGTGTTAAGAGTAACTAGAAAGAAGATAAGCCTTCCTTCTAAATTACCTAATAAAGTAAAACAAAACAACAAAAGGTGGGACAACCCCCTTGTAACAAAATAGGAACAAACATAATTAAATAAAGCCATGCCGGGGCACCCCAGTTTAGATAATACAAATGACAACTCTAGAAAGATAAACCCTGGGACCACTTTCCAATTCCGCTAAGCCCCAGGAGCGAAGGATTCTGACCCTAATCCTTGCCCCAGGTAACAGATGTTACACTTTTAAATAAATATTTTTTATCTCCAGAGATAAAACATGACAAATATAAAGTAAAAGGTCAGGTGGTCATGACTGGTATAACAATATGAATAATCAAGTGCTCCACAGCATGTTTAAGAGAGTAATTTTCTAATTTATTTTCTCAGATCTGCTATCCACTTATTCATTTGTCCATTCACCCATTTACCAAACATGTGCCCAATTTTGTGTGGGGCCAGAAAAGTACGTAATTTATGAGGTCCTCTATGACAGAAAGGATATAAAATTAGGATTACCCGCCCACGCAAGTGAGAAGCCCTGCAGCTTTAGCTTCATCAGCTTCGTAGAAATCTGGTCCTGTAACTGGGTGTCATGAGTTTGTACTGAAATTTCCTCAGTCCACCATCTAAGGCCCCTGTCCTCCCAGGCAGGCTGTGTAACCGATTGCATCTGGCACGTGGAAGACGTGCGGCTCTGGTCAACCTGCCTTTCTGTCTGTGCTTTGTCAATTTGCTCGCCCAGAGATACCCCTGCCGTCACATGCCAAAGCAGTCCAACTGTGTGACGTTAGAGAGGTGAGACTCACTC
Source organism: Noctilio leporinus (assembly GCA_004026585.1). Lineage (NCBI taxonomy): Eukaryota > Metazoa > Chordata > Mammalia > Chiroptera > Noctilionidae > Noctilio > Noctilio leporinus. The sequence goes on along the minus strand of PVIW01000228.1, from coordinate 287,137 downwards.
AAAATTAGGTTACTAGATGAAGCACAGAGGACGCCCAAGTGAATTTGAGTACTTTTACGGTGAAAGCATGCCCCCTGCAATATTTAGGCACCCTGAATTCTTTTGTTTGTTTTTGCTCATTCTTGTAACTAACTCAAAAACTCAAAAACACATACATATGTGTTCATTTCTTGGCTCAGGTGCTTGTTCTGTTACATGACCTTAAGCAAGTTGTTTAATCTCTTCTGTAAAATGGGTATTAACAATGCTCCTTACCTCACCCTCGTAACAATTAAATGAGGTCATATATGTCTGTAGAGTGCTTTGCACAGGGCCTGGCACTGGGTGGGCTCATCTTAAATGGTAGTTAGCAGTGCTGTCAGAGAGCAGGTCTCTGAGTTAGGCTTCTATGTATTACATGGACCACACCAGGCCAAACTTCTCGCCCCACCCCCCAGAAAAGTATCTGACTTCTCAGACACCAGGACAAATGCTGGAGTACCCAATTGAGTTTAAATAACATAGCAACCCTCTGGGAAGGAATAAAGGAGTGCATTTGGCCTTAGGTAGTCTTTTCTGCTCAGTTAATTGGATTCACCGAACTCTCTTTCACAATGACAAAAAGCAAATGTTTGTTATGAAAACCTTTCCTCAGACTAGTAGAGCACCACCATTCCAAATAAACATTTTGATCAAACATTTCATCTCCTAGATCATGTTTGCCCACAAAGAAGCTTCTTCACCTATGTGCTCTGGTTTTCTCCTTCACAAAATATTTTCTTGGCATTTTCTGCACATGGATTAAGGGCACCAAAAGTAAAATCTTTTTTTTTTTTTTTTCTGTCCTTTTCTTTCTATCTTTCTTTCTTTCTTTTTTGTTTCCTTTTAAACTGTCAATTGTTCAGACTCACTGTCATGTTTTAATTTTATTTTTTAGTGTTTTATTCACTTAAGGCCCATGATACATAATAAGAAATAGTTCACACTGAGTGAATGAAGACTTTCACTATGCTCTCTGGTTAATGTCCATACTTTCTAGCTTGAAAATCATGATGTCTCTTTCTTCCTATGTTCAGCTCAAATTCTGTCACCTTTATTTGCCCTCTTCATTGGTTTCATTATCTTGATTTTCTCATTTTTAGGCAACATTATTTTCCAGATAATAGTTTAGACCCAGAAGTACAAAGAGAAATAAACATCAGTCTCCTCTCTCAATGTGCACAAAGTCTAGAGACAGAGACAAACAATGATTTTATTATATTATTAAAATCTGTCACAGAAATATGTCCTGTATAATAAGCGTGTACAGAAAAAGGTGCATACATGTGCTAGGGGGTGGTATCAGGTCTGAAGAGATAAGGGTAAATGTAACAATGACGCCAAGTTGAAGAATAAATACAGGTTCCTTACGAGGACGCAAATGGCAGTTAATTACCAGGAGGGAGGAGCGTACAGGCAAAGATCTCCTTGTGTAAAAGCGCATGCCACATCAGGGGCAGTAAAGTGGTAAAGCTGAAGCTACGGTATGTACAGAAGTTGCAAATAGTCTTGCTTTGATTTTTAAGATACTTTTATAAAAGACGTTAATGTTATTCTGAGGAGTTTCAGTTTTATTCTATAGGAAATTAGGAATTTAGGGAAGAATTTCTGCTTTAGAAAGTTGAGTCTGGGCTACAAGTTCTATGAAAACTGAATCAGCAGAGAAAGAAACAGACATAAAAAAAAGATAAAGCATTTATTAAAGTAGTAAAAACAAGAAAAGATGAGGGTCTCAATCAAGGTAGAGACCACAAGAATGCAAAAGGAAGGATGAATTTAAATCTTACCTAGGAAGAAAAGTGAAAACCAACTAGAGACGAGTTAGTCATGATTGATGCCTGAATTTCCACATCTCTCTGTGAGAAAAAATTAGGCACATGTAGATGCAAATACAAAGGTACAGCAAAGGTAATATGCCTCTTCAAATATGCTGTGTGTGTACATTGCACCAGAAATTCCTAAGCAAATTGAATGATTAAATGTGTTTAACCATTTATGAATGTTGTTAATATTTAATTATTATGTTATTAATAGAACATGAGGCAAGAAAGCCACATGGAAATTTTCAGAAAATCTGTTATTAGGTACAGATTTTATACTCCATAAGAAAGTTGCCAAGGTATGTTTACTTCTTGAGAATAAGCATATGTGAAACTTCAGTATAGCCATTATGATAAGTAGGAATACAATTTTATATTTTTTCATTTTTTAAAATATAATTGTTTTGATTTCTGTATCATTAAGTATAAAATATATGCAAATTTATGTTAATAATATATCAAAGTGTAGAGAACAATTGTAAAATGAAAATCTGTATATTCCCTTCTTCAGCTCTAGAAATGGAGTATGGCTGACACTGTGAAGCCCCTGTGTACCCCTCACTGAGCTCATCACCTTTTCTCCACACCCCACTCTTAGACAAAAACAAAGTTGACTATTTGGAATTAATTAACTCCTTACCCTTTTTCCAGTTTAATCAATATCCTCATATTCCTCATCAACAATGACCATTCTACATGTAAATTAAAGCCTACTTATGTATTCTTGGTGATTTTTATCTTTTGCCAAACATATTTTGAGGATTTGTTCATGTACATATACATATATTCCATATATATTTCATTCGACTCTGATGTATACAGAGTATTCATTATGAATCTACCCATTCATAGACTGGTTTATTATGAACATTCACACTTTGAACATTCTTGGGCATGTCTTTTTATGCATATAGTACATGAAAATAGTTAATCAGCTGTCTTTGTGCTTAGAATTTCCTGTTATATCTACTTATATTCTTTTACTTTCAAGTACAAGGATTTGAGAGTTCTTATATTTTAGGGATATCTCTTGCTAACTGTACTTATATAGTGATTCTGAATCCATATAGCTACAAACATATGAGGTCTGTCCCGAAGGCAGTATGAAAAATAAAGATATTTATTGAAGAAGATACAAGAAACATTGTACATAGGGACAATGATGCCTCAGTCTCCTCAAAGCAGACAACTTAGGACCTCCCACAGTTCTCCCATGTCTCTTCCACTGTTCAGAACACTCTGCAAAAACCTTTGTCGGAATCTTCTTCAGCTGCCCTGTCATATTTTTCTGAATCTCATTGATGGCCTGAGATCATACCTTTTAAAGGTGATTTTAGTTTTGGGAAAAACCAGGGACAGACTTTGTGTATACATTATACAATGGTACCTCAACACTCATTGTTAATTTGTTCTAGAACTCGTGATGAGTACTGAAACTGAGTACCGAACAGTGTAGCATTTTCTCTTGTTGGGTAGCATCATGACCCATAAAAGTTCTAGCAAGCGCAACAAGTCCTGAGCAAGCACGAAGTGAAATATTATATTTCTAATCAAAATGAGATAAGTACCGGGTTTGATGAGTTCTGAAGCTGACAAGTACCAAGGTATGGATTTATATAATTAACAAGTTTGTTTAACTCTTAGAAGAAAAAAGAATTTTTTTAACTGCTGTAAACTAGAATAGGAGAACTGCTACTATGAGAAAGAATGAAATAAGATGCTATACTTCTGAGGAAACAATATTTATACTGAGAAGGAAATGCCCTAGGAAAAACTGAGTATAAACAAAGGTAGCTCATAAAGAAATTGAAGCATGTGACTTAAAAAGCAGTTGTTTCTGGGAGGAATGAGAATCCTGTCTGAAGGAAGAAAGAAAAGAGGTGGAGTGAAAAAGGGCTTTTACTAGTTCCGGAAGATTGCCTGTGGAATGCTTGTATCCAGGGGAATGAATGTGACAATGGACATACAGTTGTATAGTAATCTTAACAATATATTAAATCTTAAGGTCAAGTGACAATTATCATAACCATGGGTCAATAGCACCTCAGAAAATTCCAGAAGATCCTGAACTTGGCCTGACCTGGACTCACTTGTGAGGTAAAAGTATTTCTTTGTGACAACACCACCATTCTTCTTTCTTTGGTGTCTGCCCATTCTTGGGGCCTTCATGCTGCCTGCCAGCTACATAGAACCTTTATATTCCTTCCAACTACCCACACTCCTTCCATGGAGCAGAATGCCCCTTTACCCCTTCCCCCCTGTAAATTTGGTCACTGTTCAAGACCCAATATTGTCAGTCAGTATTCCCCCCAATTTTTATAAAAGTATATAATTTAATCTTATAATTAAACTTCTCTCACAGTGACTTATGAAAGGTACGAAAATTTGTTGAACAGTTTGTGAAAGGTGTATATAGAGAGGTACCAGGAGATAAGCACCATACTATGAAGTAAAACCAATGTCATGGAAAGGCAGAATGTTTCCTGGTATGTATGGGGACTTGGCCTCTTTATTATAGAATAGAGCTTAGTTTAAATAGTAAACAGTTTTCATAAAACAGGGGCATAATGCTACAAGGGAGGCAAATGAAGCATATGATAAATATGGGCACTTTCATAGAGTTGCTGCCTTACACTATGGTAGTGATTGTATTATAATCATTTTTAAGTTTTTTCTAACATTTGTAAGTACAATTTCCAACACCAAATGTTTGAGGATCTCCACAGTAGATGTGAGCTTTATCAGGGTAATAATCACGTCCAAGTTGGTAAACAAAGGCTCAAAGGCCATTGGATGAATGAATGCTTTCCCCTTGCCTAGTTCTTTCCTAGGACCAATCTGATAAACTTATTTGGGTTAACTTGTTAAGGCTAATAAAAGGTGATAAAGTTTAGCTAACAGCGAAATATTTAACAGCCTACTCGAGGCCTTATCACAAAGAATCCTATTGAGATGCTGAGGAATTTCAGACAAAGGTGCCAGGCCTACCAAGAAACTAGAATAAGGGTAAAACTGAATTCAGCCTACTTCCTAAATCACAAAAATCAAGGACTTAAGATTAGGAAAAAACCCAAATAAATGCATACTAAAGATAGACACCCTGTCTTAATGGGAGGGCATGAACACTAAATATACAGTAATATATAAGAAAATTATGTAATATGCTAGAATATATTATGTGCCCTGGGAAAATAATTATAATAAAGAAAAGAAGTTCAAGAAAGCAAAACAAAGGACAGTTAAAAGTTCATTTATTTATTCATTCATTCACTCAGTCACTCAGCCATCAGTTCCCAAACATTTGCTTTGTCTTCAACATTCAGAACAGAAAGACTATGGCCCTGCTTAGTCTAGCTGACACACATGAGCAACAGGAAGAGCCAAGCTCTCATTCTGCAAACGCCCTAATAAAAATGTCTATAGAGTGTGGTGGGGACTCCCAATAATGCTTAACAATTCAGGGAAGGCTTCAGAGATGAGAAGCATTTATATTAAATCTTAAGAACTGGGTTAGATTTAATCAGGGGAGAGAAGAAAAAAGACATTTCAGGAGGCAGAAATAGCTATTGCAACATCATGGAGATAAGAAAGAAAATAGCAATTTAAGGAAAAGTGGGAAGTTTGTTGTAGCAAAAGCATAATTAGAGCAGTGGGTATGGTGAAGTCAGGTCGGGTCCAGGTGAGGGAGTGGCTTTGCAGGAGGCAAGCATGGAAAGAAATCATCTGCCCAACACACATTAAGAGTTTCCGCATACAATGAATGCATTTGTATGCTGCCCTGCATTTTGATCATATGAAACAGCAGGCTTAAAAGTACTGTGGAACAAAGCAGTATACTTTTGTTTTTGTCAAGGGTGTGCTTGGTTTTAACTAGACCCAGAATACAAAAAGATAAACCTGCAAAACAGATAAAATAGGATGTGATGATTTTGTGAACAAAGGGATTCTTAACTTTATAAAAGGATTTACGTTCTCTGTTCTCAAATGCAAAACTAGCACCTGAGTTTGCCAAGTCTCTGGATGTCAGGGGGCCACCAAATGAAGCTCTTCCTGACATGCTTCAGATTCCTCAGTAAAACTTTTTTTCCATGCTTTGTTTTTAAAGTTAAAGTTCTGTATAAACAGAAGTTAAAAAAACAATTCTGTATGACATGAATTTGTATTTCTAAATGCTTTTAGTAATTACTGTGAGTTCAGCTTCAGACCCCCCTCCCCAGCCCCACCTCTCATATCAATAAATAAACTGCAGGTCATAAAGGGAAAGAAATCACTCAAGTAGCTAGCGCTCATGGGTTCAAATCAGACCATCCCAGATCTAGGGCGAGAGAATAAGCTCAGGATGGAGACAAGGGTTCTTGAATCTACTACAAGGGATACCACTAGTAGGGTCACCGAAACTGTGTAATACTCAGAACCAATAAGTCCAGGTAATGAAATGGGATTCAGGGTACAGAAAAATCATATGAGTTGGCTTGATTTTCTTGATTGCAGCACATGAGATCATGAAAATCTCAGAGGGGTATTTGTAGCTGGAAGATACACTTACCAAGTTCCTTAAAATAGTGATGTTTCATAGAAATATACTGTTGTCAGATAATATCTTTATTAGTTGTTATTCTTTCTTATCAAAATTTTTAAAGAACTATATTGTATGTTTGTTTTTAAATTAAAAAGGATGCAAACAAAGGTTTTGGGGATGACTTCTTTCTGGTACCATTATTGCCACATCCCCTCAAAATACTAGTCCAACTGCCTTAATTTGTTAAAAGCTCAAAGTTTAAGGTTTAAGTTGATAGCTATTGATACTTTAGAAGTACCAATAAATATTAATATTTAAATATGTTAGTAAGAATTCAAATGTATAAACCATTTACCTTATTGAGTAGATATCTGTTTTTTCATAATATGAAAATGTGTGTATTTGTGTATGTCTGTGTATATATCTTCAACATCTAAAGCCAACATATAATGGTAAAAGATGGAATATTTGCTCCTTAAGACCAGGAATAAAGGTAAAAATGTCTATTTTCAAAATTTTTAATTAACATTGCACCACAGTTCTCAGCCGGTACAACAGGGCAAGAAAAAGACAAAAGATTTTTTTCCAAAGACAGAAGATGGAAGGATAGAAGTAAAAATTTTCCTATCCATAAATTATTATTGTCTACACAGAGAACAAACACCAAGGAGTAATTTTAAAAGCATGAGAAAATTTAGTGAATTTGTACTTTTACTTTTATATATTAGCAACAAACAATTTAAAAATGAAATTAAAACTAAGATCATTTATAATAGTGTCAAGAACATTAACTGTTTAGTAAGAAATTTAACAAAAATGGTGTAAGACTTCTATAGTTAAAATGAAAGGACATTGTTAAGAGACATTAAATAAATATCAAAATAAACAGAACTAAATGATTTTCAAGAATTGGAAGCCTTAAAATTATTAAAATATTCATTTTTCTCAAATTGATCAATGTATTCAATAAAATCTCAATCACATTTCCAGCAGACTTTTTTTCTTGTTGTTGAGCTGATTCTAAAGTTTACATGGAAAAGCAAAAAATTTAGACTAGTCAAAATAGTCTTAAAAAAAAAATTAGAAGATGTACACTACCTGATTTCAAGATTTAGTATTTAGCTACAGTAATCATGATAGCATTGCATCAATATGAAGATAAGTCTACGGATCAATGCAACAGGGTAAAGCTTCCATAAACAGTGCACACACACACACACACACACACACACATACATATAAAGTGAAGCAAAAGCAGGTTTACTTGGGTTGTTCCTATGGAAAATAATGCAATAATTAATAAATAATAATATAAGAATATACTCTGCTTACATACAACTGTAAGCCAATTTTCCCAATCATATATATATATATATATATATATATATATATATATATATATGTGTGTGTGTGTGTGTGTGTGTGTGTGTAATTTTTACAAAGTTATCAATTCAGTTCGATGAAGGCTAAGTCTTTTCAACAAATGTACTAAAACAACTCAGTATCCATATTGAAATTAATAAACCTCAATCCAATATTACACTAAGATAAGCCATAGTCCTAAATGTAAAAGCTAAACTCTAACCTGTCTAGAAAACACAAAAGGAAAATTTCATGACCTTAAAATAACCCACAATTTATTAGATATTATACAAAAGTGCTGATGATTAAATAAAAAGAGATAATACTCTTCAACAACTTTAATATTTCCTTATCATTAAGCAACATTATCAAGAAAATACAAAGGTGATATGTTGATTGGAAATAAAAATATTTGTGATACATGTATCTGACAAAAGACTTGTATCCAAATCATATAAAGAATTGCTAAAGCTAAATAATAAAAATGTCAACCAATTCAATTTTAAAAAAAGGACACTCAGATATAGACAAAAGAAAATGTTTCCCCCAAAATAAACTTCATTTCTTTTAATGTTATCACCATGATCTGAGTCCCAGGATTTTCATCATAGTTATTTTTGGTGTTAACAACTCAGGGATAATAACCAAGCAGAATCTGCTAGAGTGGAAGCCGGAAAGCCCCACAAATAAAGTTGATAAGGTTTTAATGGGCTATTCTGGTCTTGCCCATACCCAACTAATTATAGAGTTATCATTAGCTTTCTAGCATCACAATCATATAAATGCTAATTAGAGCTTCATGCTTTTTCCTCCATCCCAGAATTTCCCCACAGCTATCCATTGAAAAGCAGAAAGATCTCATATCAAACCCAACAAAACTGGGATGAGACTTTTATGCTGATAACAAAACAGACTGACAAAACTGTAATCTCTTTATCAGAATAAAGAAATAAAGATACACATGGAAATGTTATTGTATTAGTATATTTGAACATTAAACCTAATCAGAATATAATTACTTAATTACTGTTTCATTATACAGGTAAATGAAGTCTATTAAATCAAGTCTTAAATGCCACTCATGCTAACATAATCTTAAGAAAGAAGTTCTGGTTAGCTTTCTTAACAGAAAAAAATAAATAAATATAGTAAATAGAAACATCTCAAATTATGCAAAATACCACCCTCAAATTTATAAACCATGTTATTACAATGGAATCAATTTGATCCAATTGACATTTTAAGTTTCAGCTTATTTTTCTGATTATGAAAGAAATAATGCTCATAAGAAAAGATGAAATATACAAAGTGTAAAGGAGTAAAGATTTCACTTAAATGATTTAGAAGAAATCATTTAAAAATTTTTTAGTGTTACTTTCCATTATTTTTATAATTTTTAAAGATTTTTATATACATGAGATCATATGGTGGTATATTTCTTTAATGCTGCCTTTTTATTTACCAATACATGAATTATATATTTAATTACCTATTTAACCCTGGCTGGTGGCACAGTGGATAAGGTGCCAGCCTTTGAACCAAGAAGGTCTCTGGTTCAATTCCCAGCCAGGGCACATAATCAGGTTGCAAGCCAGGTCTCCAGCCAGGGCCATAGCTGGAGGCAGGTGAAAGGCAACCATACATTGATGTCTCTCTCCCTCTCTGCCTCTCTCCCTTCTCCTCTCTCTGAAAATAATAAATAAAAAATTTTAATTGCTTATTTATGAGGTTAATTTTGTGTAAAAATTATGAACAATATAGAAAATTATGAAGACTATTTATCATGAAAGACTTACTAAAGGCTTTTAATAACTAAAAACGTTGAAAATGTATAAATTCCCACAGCCAAGAGATACATTTTATTGTACATTGTTATATTTCTACCCAATTTCTTTTCTATGCTTTTATTCTTATTCTTATCTATATGAAGTTTTGGATCCTCAACTAATTTAGTTTAGTAACTAAACTGTAAGAAAGCACAGATTTTATTAAACCTCTAACTAGCACTAGACAATATAATTTTTAAAACCTATTAAATTGATGTGATTTATGGCTTTTCTTACATTTCCATATCTTTGTGTCTAGTAAGGCTAGACATATTTTTATATATTCTTTGGTATTTTCTCAAGGAGAAATGACTACTTTCTTACCAATCTGTAACACTTTCTTCAAAATTAAAAATATTAATCCTTGCCTTTTGTAGCAGATGTAGAGTATTTTCCCACTTTCCATTTTAATATGCTTAGTCTTTTTCATACAGATGCTTTCAAATCATTGTTTGGGCAATCTGATAGATCTCCTATTGTGTAATTTTGCATATTGCTTTCAAGCCTAGAAAGCCTCTACATATCTAACTCTTTTTTGATATTTACTTATATTTCCTTGAAATTTGTTACACAATTAAACATTTAACACTGCCACCAAATCTCTTTTACATTTCTGTGTGAAACACCTTATGATATGTTAAGATTTTACATATATTAGCATAAGTTTTAGTGCTGTTTGTCCTGTTCCATTATTCTGATATTCAGTTCTGCTACACAGAAAATAATACTTTAATTATTATGGTTCTGTAAGAAGACCCTAAATATATGTTACACCAGAGTATGTTCTTTATGATCAACGTTTTAGCTATGCCTATTTGCTTTTATTAAAGACCTGTGGAGTCATTGCTTTTATTAAAAAGAAAAGGAGGGGAAAAAATAAAACATTTGAGTTGATTGAAATTACCTTAAAGCCAAAATTCATTTGAAATATTTGAAAGATCTTTGCATACTGAAGAAAATCGTTTGGATGGTATTATGTACAATCAAATAATCTCTAAATGATTCTAGTGAAAGTCATTAACATCTTCCCAAATATTAAACTCCTTGTCATTCCTGGAAGTGAATCTTACAAAATTAAAGTGGAAAAATGATTAAATATGGTATCTTTGTATATTATTGACTTGTTCCTCTCTATTATCATTGGGCTTTTCTATACTTGTTTCTGCAACACTTTTTTTTTCAGTCTAAAGATAACTTTTTAAATTTTTTTGGTTTGTCTCATGTATTTTTAAGTCTGTGGAATGCTTCATGTAACTGCAGTTAACATGTTTTTGCAAACTCAGAACTTGCTTGTAAAACTTTTCTGGTCAAGGTAATTATAATAACTACCTATGTAATAATAATTTCAAAACTGTCCCTTTGATTTTTATATTTTTCACAAAAGTAAAACTTTCGATTATATTTGTGTGCAAATACGCATTAAATTATGTACAGTTAAAATCTCTGTCACATGTGTTTTATACTTATTTTATTTTCTAATGATTTTCTTTTTCTAATAATAGTTTCTAGAGATATCCATTAAAATCTACATATTTTTATCTATTCACTTTATATTTTTTTATTTACTAATTCATAACTTTCCATTTACTTGTTTTCCTCCGCTTTCTTCAAGACCTTGTAATTTCTTTAAAAATTTTTTTTATTTCATTCAGTTTATTTTTCTTAAATGATAGCACCTAAGTTTTAAATTTAGATTAGTTACGTATTTTAGACTATCCTAGTTTTTGACACACATTATCAGTTTATGTTCTCAAGATATTTTAGTTGAATATTTTTTTCCTTCTTTAACCAAATTGCTATTTAATGTGATCTTAACTAATTTTTATTTTTGTCTATTTTTGGACAAAAGATGTAAACTGGCTGTCTAATTTTCATTTTTTTAAACAATTGACTTTTTGCATCGCTTTGATGTGATTAAATTTTATAAACATTCTTCCCAGATTTGACAAAGTATATATATTTTATTTGTGAGTATAAACTTACATTGTTCATAAGTATTTGCACTTGCTTATTTCATGTCGTGATTTGTCTTAGTCTGATAGTACTAAGTTAAAGGATCTCACTATAATCGCTTTATGTCAAATTATTTCTAGTGTTTTTGTTGTTACATTTTGTGCACATGCGGATGCATTCATGCTTGCCCTTCATATTGGATTTTATCAAGAGACTAGAATTACCTGCTGTCCCATTCAATACTTTTTTCTTTTTCTTTTTCTTTCTTTTTTTTTTTTTTTTTGTTTGTTTTTTAGAGAGAGAGAGGGGAAAGGAGAGAGGCAGAGAAGGAGAGAGATATCAATGTATGGTTGCCTTACACCTGCCCCCAGCTACGGACCTGGCTGGAAACCTGGCTTGCAAGCTGGTTATGTGCCCTGGCTGGGGAATTAAACCAGCCACCTTTGAGTTCGAAGGCCAGTGCCCCATCCACTGTGTCACCAACCAGGGTGCCTTTTTCCTTTTTGATATTATTATTGTGAATTTTGTTTCCAACTCTTTCTTTTTTATTTTTGCTGTTAATAAGAGAGTTTAAGTTACATATAAATGTCACAATCAACATTATTAATTATAGTCTTATTATTTTATACCCTCTCTACTCTTTTCTTTCTAGTGACTTTGTATTTATTTTGCTTTGTGGGCTCTGTTTTAATTGTTTTTCTTTTCTATGTTTACCAAGGAAAATCCTATTTTTAATTTTATAGGGACTTGTTCTTGAGTTTGTCAAATATTTAAATGTTCCTTATTTTTTTAAGGTAATTGCTTAGGAATATTGTTTGAAATAAATTTATTTAAATTGAGACCCAACTGAAGATGGTGAGGTGATTATTAGGAAAATAGATCTATGGTTTGTTTTTAAATATATTTTTATAATTGCAACTATGCTAGGATTCTTAACAGAAACAAAAAATGAATCAAAGTGATGATTTTCTTGCCACTACTTTCCCAACAAAATGTTATAATATCTTCCTTGACTCATTCTGCAAAAGTGCCAGCCCTAATTCAACTCATGCATTTAAATTTTATTTAATGATTTTCTATCATGTTCTACAGACTATGGACAGATCAGATATGGTTCCTACCACTATAAGCATATAGTTTAGTTGGGGAAATAGATAATAAGCAAGTAAAACACACACACACACACACATATCTTCCTGTCTTTTGGTCATTTTTCAGGTGTACTTTAATGAGGTGGGAAGAGACTCAGATACGTAGAATATACATTACATGAGTAATCACATAGATTAACATGAAAGTTCCAACTTAGATTTTTATCTTCGTTAAGACTTTATTTCCATTGTTCGCCTTTAAGCCCTTAATGAGCCCAAATATATTCACTTGAAATTTCCCTGTCACAGAATTTCAGGTAACAATACTTGGTCAGAGAATGACATAGCTGAAAAGCACCTCAGTAGTGTTTCAGACCCAGGACTTTAAATGCTGACACCAATGTCACACCCTCACCTCCCACAGTCATGGCAGACATTGCCAACCAAGTGTGAGGCCCATTTATTCTAAGTTTGCTCTAACCACTTCAAGTTTGTGAACATTCAATGAGGCCTATTTGACAAAATTCTTATTTTAGAGTGAGCAAACATATTGCTAAAACTTAAAAACATAAAATAATTACTAGATCTATATTCAAAAGAACCTCCTCAGAAAACAATTTTGTAAGTTAAAACTTTCAAACAGGGCTTAATTTTAAAGTGAGGTAAATCGAAACGAATTCTGTCATATTGCTCATTCTTAGCCCCTTTCCTCCAGCTCAGACAATTTTTAGGACTGTTACTTTAAGATCTTGAACAAGAATTATGGCATTAGAGCATGTGTACCCCAATTATATTGTCTCAGAATAACACTCTGCTTCTTTTGGTATATATCCTTTCTCCAATCCACACCCCCACCCCCAACACACACACACACTTTATCCTTCATTCCTCATTCTATTAGGAATTATGCTCTGTTATAACCACATAGCAGTGCAAAAGATGAACATCAATGTAGTCACAAAAGGGTTCTATAAGAACACTGTACAATTGAGAGCTTTATTACTTACTCAAATAATGTTTAGTTCCTCGTATATGCTGAACAATGTGCTAGGCTCTTGAGATAAGTCCCTTAACAAATTGCAAAGGTTTCAGGCATTGTAGAGTTTTCTAGTTGAACATGGCAGAGATGGAAACAAACAGTAAAGAGGACAGTAAATATTATTGTGTATTAGAATAAATTATATTACATAGCAGAGTAGATGAAGGACATTGAGGATACTAAGATTGGTGACGTCGTGCAATTTTCCTTAAGCCCTAAATGGAGAAGGTGAAATTTAAGCAAAGATTTGAAAGAGGTGAGAGAGTGAGGTATGCATACAGCTGAGGGAAAGATGTTCCAGGCAGTGGGGACAGAAGTAGGCCTGGTGCCTTTAAGGAACAGCAACGTTCAGAAGGTACCAGAAAAAAAGTTCAAGGTAGCAGGGGAGAGAAGGGGCAAGTAACTCAGGGTCTGTCACTTTGCACAGACAACCAAAACAGCACACAAGGAAAAAAAAAAAAAAAAAGATCAATAAATATTTAGTATGTTAGTGTATTTAGTGTATTAAATTCAATTAAGTGTTATGTAGCAAGTTTTAGAGCAAATCACAATAGGAACCCAATTTCCTACCAGAAGCCACTCTCTGTTTTGCTCATTTGTTTGTTTTGTTCATTAGAAGTGGAAGGGGCCAGTCAAGGAACTAGTTAAATGACCCATGGACTTGGACAACAGGACAGGGATTAACTGGGAGGAAGGGCAGCAGAGAGCAATGGGGCAAAAATTGAGACAACTGTAATAGAACGACAATAAAAAAGAGAAATCAAAAAAGGAATCCTCTCATTTTCAAGCTCTTTCAAAATTTCCCCCTATATTTCCTTTAATTAAACAAGAGTTCCATTTATGACATTTCTATTTTTTTAGTCTTCGTAAACGGCCTGAACCTCACTCACCACTTTTCTAAATGCAATCTCCATAACAAATTTTCAGATTCAGAGTATGTGTTTTTCTACATTAAATATAACTACCTTTTGAAGCATTTTGTGATATTTCTGCAAAATAAATTATATTACAGAACACTTTCAGCCTCGTTTACAAACTAAAACAACCAATTTGAGTCCATTGCATCCTTGGCATAATGACATGAACTGAAATGGTTTTCATCAAAAATGTTAACGGTGCCTCATGAGTACCCTTCAGACTTCTCTGGTGGCATTGAAATGGGCGATGAGTTCTTACAAACTCAACCAGCAGCGTCTGGTTGTATAGAAAGAAGATGTGTCTATAGATCTTCTGTTTTCATTGCAAGAAAAGTGAGTCTCAACCCTCAGAGAGACAGTTACGCCTGGAAATTTAACCAGAGGGCTGTGTGCCGGAGGCACAGCCTCCAGTCCCATTCTGTGCAGCTACTGCGTGTCACAGTGACTCTTCTTAGCACTGCGGAGGATACGCTAAGATAAGGCAACTCTCACATTTTTAGCATTTGTATAATGTTTTATAAATTTCACAACACACTCATGGTTTTTCCCTGAAAAGCTGCACAAGATGCCGCTTTTGGGTTTTTTAATTGGAAATGACTGGAGAGCCAAAGCATCCATATGCAAAACAGACTATAATCAAGTTCCAAACTCTGCAGCCCCGGCGTAATTGCATTCTCACAGTGTGGGAGTCAGCCTAACTAGTTTTAAGTCCTGGCTCTACTATTTACTAAATTCATAACTCTGGATAAATTAATAAAACTCTCTGTGCTCCATTTCCGCACCTGAAAGTTTGGGCTAATTGGAAATTAGCAAGTATTATACAAGGAGAGGCTTAATATGTGTTTGCCTGTTAGGGTTTGTGGTCTTGGAACACCTCTTCTTGGAAGTCAGCCTTCATGTAAAGACACTCAGGCTAAATAACAAAATAATGGAAGGCTGGAAGGTAAGAGGCTGTGGTGGGCATTCCAGCCACAACAGTTCTTCCAGCTCAATGTAGCCATGAGAGTGACCTTAGCTACACTGTGTGGAAAGGAAGAACCATCCACAGAATTATAAGGAATAATAAAACATTGCTCTTTTCACTATTAAGTTTTAGAGTGATTTGTTAGCAACAATAGATAACTGAAGCAGTCAATATATCTTTCTTTTAATGTAATATTTAAACCATTTAGATTTGACCTTTGCAATAAATTTTTATATATTGTACTGGTTGAGACAATAGCCAGTCAAGGAGAAAAGAAAGGTTCATGGCTGCACCTGAGAAAGGATACAAGAACTAGGTGTAATGAGGTAAAGGAAGAAATTAATTATTCATCTCTGGCAGTAGAATTTCTCTTAGGCTCAGAATTGCGCTTGTTTGGAAAAAAGAAAATTCTTTGGTTAGTATAGGAAGTAGGATTAAGTTTTGCAACTTGTGATAGAAAAAAGAAACATCCTGGCTGGTGGCACAGTGCATAAGGCAGGAACCCAGGTTCCTTTAGGCCAGATGCTCTGTCGTCCATCTAACGGCACTGTTTCCTGACCCATGATGGCTGGCCAGGTTCTGAAATTTGGGTCTGCAGTGGGGACAGGACAAAAGACTGTGCTAAACTTCTGCTTACATCTCAAGGAGAACTAAGTTAAAATGTCACACACTGCTCTCAGGAATGAAGAAAAATGTATAATTTTATATTTCTTGCAACGTGTGTTAGGAGCACAGTATATAATAACTCTTGATACAAACTACCTTATTCAAATTACTCTGTGTGAAAACAATGTGTGTGTTTTTGTACAATTTGTTAAAAAAAACAGAATCATATATGGGAAGATAGGAATGGCAAAGTGATACCAGTGTGAGAGATGACCCCAGGAATAAAGGTGACCAGCACAATGTAATCCTCCCAGAGTTTCCTGAAGAAATTGTAGGGACAACTTTATGTACAACAGAAATTCAAGCAATCATTTCTTTCTTTACTCTTCATTATATAAATTTTAAAACAAGCACAAGGTAAGAAGTAATGATATAATGAATCCCCCTTTCCATATTCAATATCCATCACCTGGTTTCAATAATTTCAACATATGGTGAATCTTGTTTCATTTGTACATCCCACCCCCAAACCCTGGATTATTTTTAAACAAATACCAGACATTATATCACAGGTTAAGGTTTTCTAGAGCACAAAGGATCAAAGACCCTGAAAGTATCTGGATTAAAGATGAAAATTTTATAAAGTTAATGATTATGGAGTCAAAGAGCACAGTTAGACAGTATAGAGAGAAAACAGTGAATAGTGTGAGCAGTTTAGAATTGAATAAAAATAAAATACAAGAAGAACTTTAGGATAATTAAGTCACCAAGATAAGATAAGTTGAATGGGTAACATAAAAGAGGAGGCAATGGTTTTGTCAAATAGAGAAAAAGACTTACAAAAAGAAAAAAGAAAGTATTCAGGTTTATAGAACATTCAAGGAGTTGCCAGTTGGATCACAAACCAAGACTTAGAAGATGAAGACAAAAGAGAAAAGTGAAGAGGTCAATGTCAAACACTACTAGTTACTTGCCCAACATCTATCCTCCTTTTTCTCCTGAGTAACAGAACCCCAATTGTATTCAGGCAGCAATGTGCTCTGCTAAAAGTGACATTTTCCTGCTTCTCCTTTCACACAGAGTCTGTGAAATTCAATGCATAGAGCACTAGAAAGACTTTTAAAGAGGTTGATTTGCCTGGAGGGGCTAACTTTTTACTTCTGCTCCTTACCCTCTATCTCTTTCCTTCTAGTACATAAAGAAGAGATTACTGTGGTCCCATCAGCCATTATCTGCTAAGAGGCTGTGCAGGGATGTTTGGGGCTGCATCCCTGATAACATAGGGCCACCATGTGGGCTGTGGCGTGCTGAACTCCACATCTGATGCAGAAGACACAAGTACTAGGCCCTTTTTGCTAGGAAACAGGCAGTCTCTGTCAAATGTAGCAAAGATTAAGTTAATTAATATAAGTATAGGGAAAGTAATGTAGTGAAAAGTCTTTGAAGGGAAAATGGAAATTTTTATTGAGCAAAGCAAAATAAATGAAACATTTTCCATTGATCAGGGGATGTTGCTATTCTATAGAAAATGTCTCTCCCAATTGAATCTTTAGATAAAAAAGGTTAGGCATCAAACAGCTCTTCCAAAGCATTTATCCAAAGCCGATCCAGAAACAAAGCCCCAGAAGTTTCACCTGTTATTATTTATTAATTATTAATACTAGTACTAACCTCTTAAAATTCTACAACAGTGTCAATTTCACAACACCTTCATGTAGTTTGAGAACTTAATATGTGAGAATCCTTGTAGTTGACATGTCTATGGGATAAAGCACTGCATGGGTCATTGTATTGCCCCCCAATAATTACTCTTTTTGATTAACTACATTGCATGAGGTACTACGTGAACTATTTTACAGATATGTTATCATTTAATTTCATAACAACTTTATGAAGTGATTATTATTACCCCTGTGTGTCAGGTAGAGAATCATGAAGTTTAGAGAGGTTTAAGTTCACTCAACTAGAGCAGAGGCATTGAGATCCAAATCAAGAGATGACCAAAGCAAGACAATGAGTCTTAGTATTTAATCAATTAAAGATTTTAATAATGTTCTAGTTCTTTAGATGCTATACAACACGACATGGCATGCTAATTCTGTTTCACTTTTACCGTGGTACTTATTAAAGTTCTTTCACAATCCTCTGATATTCAAATAACTATCTTGAAGTAAGATGACGTTATCATCTTTTGACATTTTTCTCCTCTTCAGTTATTAATTTTTTTAAATTATATTTTAGTGACTACATTATTAGAGCCGTCCCAATTTTGCCCCTTTTCCCCTTTCCACCCAGCAACCACATTCCTATAGGCAATCCCCATACCATTGTTCATGACCATGAACCATGCACATATGTTCTGTGGCTACTCCATTTCCTATACTGTACTTTACATCCCCATGGCTACTCTGTAACTGTCTATTTGTACTTCTTAATTCCCTCACCTCTTCATCTATTTCTCCACATTCCCCTTCCATCTGGAAACCATCAAAATGCTCTTTGTATCCATGATTCTGTCTCTATTCTTCTTGTTTGCTTAGTTTGTTTTTAAGATTCAATTGTTGATAGATATGTACTTACTGCCATTTTATTGTTGATAGTTTTGATTTTCTTCTTTTTCTTAAATAAGTCCCTTTGACATTTCATATAATAATGGTTTGGTGATGATGAACTCCATTAGTTTTTTCTCATCTTTTATATATATTATGCTGGGAGTCAAATTCCCTTATTTCTCCCCCAACTGACTGGCTCTGCTAGCCACAGAAGAGGGGATTGACCAATTGCTTGGAACACCTTCCTTTCATGTCATCCCAGGTATAGGAAGTCATCTACCAGATGTTGGGACTGTATTTTATGTCCTTTTGTTTCTATGACAAATGACCATAAACTTGGTGGATTAAAACAACAGACATTTATTTTCATACAATTCTTGAAGCTAGAAGTCTAAATAACTCTTCCTGTACCAAAATCAGCATATAGGCAATAGAGTGCTCCTTTACTAGGATAATGGGGAAAATTCCCTCCTTGCTTTTTCCAACTTCAGGTGGCCGCTAGCATTTTGAGACCGTGATTGCATCATTCCAGTCTGTGCCTTCATGGTCACATTGCCCTCTCTTCTGTGTATATATCACCTTGTTTTCCTTGTACAAGAACATGTGATTGCATTTAGGATCCACCTTGGTAATCCAGGGTAATATCCCCACCCTCCATCTCAAGATTCTTAATTGAATCATATCTACAAAGTACACTCTTGCCGTACAATGTAACATTTACAGGTTCCAGGGATTTGAACATGGATTTGGGGCAGGAGGTATTGTTCAGCCTGCTATAGGGGTGGAGGAAACACTTGCACAGAGTAGTGTTCCTAAGAAATAGAAAGGGGCTTGTTGGTGGGCTCCATCAGGAATTAATTTAACTGGGGATGCCTTTGACTAATTATAAAGGAGAACTTGGAACTCAAACATGAAGCCTTAGTTGTCTTACATACACATGTGAAGTCATGAGCTTGGATTGTGCTCCCCTCAGGTCACAGGGAGGGTCCCTGATCCCACCAAAGAAGGAAGTGCTGGTGATGCTGGGTCAATAATATGTCCTCAGTAGCCTAAAGTTCTGCCCATTTCATTACATACTATCTCTCTTTCTTACTATGAAGCTAAACATAGATGAATAGATATTTATTACTTAACAATATTTATTAACAGCCCCTAGGTGCAAGGGATTGTAGCAGGTCTTGTAGCAAGAGGATTTAGACAGAAGCCTGTGAGGCAGATGGTCAGGAATCCAATTCCTGCTCCACCGCATACTGGTTATGTGACCATAATCTCAGTGCCTCAGTTTTCCATTTATAAAATAGTCTCTATTTCATAAAGCTCATGAGGATTAGATGAGCTAATAGGTGTTTAAAGTACTTGGAGCAATCAATGCCTGTCAGATGAGATCTGTAGCTTAATAAATGTTAACTGCTATTTATTTCAATGGAGAAAATAAGAAATAAAAAGACCTGTGTAAAACATAAGAATAGACAGGGCAAGATACATGCAAAAAAATATCAAATGTAAGACTTAAGACAGTAAGTGCTACAAGTGTCTGAGCTTAAAGAGGGTTTTTGTTGGTCTGTTTCTTTCTTTAAACTCTGACTTACGAGGGTCAAAAAGTTACAGAATTATAGAAAGGAAGGTAAAATTTTGATCTTTGGAGGACCGCCAGATGGGCAGGTTGTCTGTGGAGTCTGTAGGTAGCGTTAGCATGTGTCATTAGACAGGAAGGGCAGAATGACAGTGTGGTAAGGACATGGGCTACTGTCAGGCTGACGAAACAGCGCTGACCAATGCTTTGGAGGTTCAAACTAGTAACATTTTCACCAAGTTAGAAAAAGTGGGTGGTACCTACAAAGAAGAATTATTTTAAGAGTTATGTTTAAGAATAGATGAGAAATCACCCAGCAAAATGTAAAAAAGTTTTATTTTCCTATGTGACTTATTAGTTGGCATAGGCTCACGATAATTGGACTACAGGCTTCATTCCTTTAAATAAAATATAAAACCACCAGTTGTGAGCCTGTGAAACACAGAGTTTATCCTTGTGTATTAATTATTACATTCTTTATTTGTATTATCTGTATTATTGCTATTATTATGTATCCTGACTTATGACTTACCTTTTATAATGTCTTCTTCCACACCAATGACTGTATACCTACTTTTGTCCACTCCTGTATTTAAATGACATTCATTCCTTGAATAGTTTTTTGAGCACCTAGTATGTACTGAGGACTATACTAGGATAAGAGCTGCCGATAAAGTTATTAGTATGACAAAGTTGTGGCTGGAGAACTCATGGACTCCAGCAAAGGCAATCACATGAAGAAGGAATAGCATAACAGGTGGTAAAAACTATCATGAAACTATGATCAGTACTGAAGAGAACCTAATAAAGGAACCTCCAACTTTGCAGGAACAGGGAAAAGTGAATATCCAAATATGTCTCCAACAACAGGGGGAAAAAAAACCCCACAACATTGAAGGGGCTCAGTATAAAATGGCATTATTTTTTGTGTGAACTGGGCAAAAGAGTGTGGTCTGGAATTTTGCCGGGCATTTTGCATACAGAGAAAGCTGGGCTGGCAGTCCAGCCCCAAAGGCCAGTGAATAGATGCTAACTGATTACGAAGTGCCACTCTAAAATATATTTCTGTAACAGCAAAATTGATCTATGAACCGGTAAAAAATATACCCTGTGTACAGCACACAATACTACACTTCCTCATTAACAAAATCAAAATAATGGGTTCTGTGTCCTCACGCGGCTGGGGGCAGGCGGGCGAGGAACTAAAGGTCAGTGCGCCGCCATGCTTCCCGGAGACCTGGCTTGCAGACCCTAGGGTTTCCGAGCAGAGGCGGGGGCTCCTGCAGGGGAAGTTCAGAGCAGAGGGAGCGGCAGAAGCACGTGGGCCGAGGGGGGTGGGAGGACGTTGACGCCGGAGTACCCAGTGGAAGTGTCAAAGAGGAAGGCGTGGAGGGCTGCCGAGGTGACAGGGTGTGGTCTGCGCGGAGCCGGCGAACAGCGAAAGGAGGGAAGGGAGACCCACCGGGACTGAGGGAGCAGCGAGGCGCGTGCTTGCGTCGCTCCGGTGCGGTGACAGCTAGAAGCGCGGCGCGGGGCCGGGTGGCGAGGGGAGTTCCCGGTCCTCGAGAAGTGGAGCCCAGCTCGCAGCTGCGCCGGCGCCTTCCGCCAGGGCCCGCGGTGCCAGACACCTGCCGACTCCGGCCGAGCCTTCGGCCCCTTCAAGTAAGTGTTACCTGCTCTTTCCGTTCCTCCTCCGGGCCCGCGTCTCTGTGTGCGGAGCTAGGAGCTCCCGCGGAAGAGCTGCACCAGACGCGCCCCGCCAAGCTTCGGCGGCGTCCAGGGATGCTCCAGCCTCCGCGCGTCCCGGCGGCGCGGGCACCCGCCCTCGCCGGAGCAGCGCAGACGGGGGCGGCGGCAGAGTTGCTGGCACTGATACTACTCGTCTTTTGTGTCTTGCCCGAACCCAGAGCCGTGCCAGGCCAGGGGTGGGGGGAGCGGAAGCCACTTTATGGCTCCTGGCCCCACCTCTTGCCTCCACCCCAGATCCGTGGGGTTTTCGATACGACGCGGACTCGGGCGCAAGTGAGTGCCACCCCCGCCCCCACCCCCGGCTGGTGGGATGAGTCGGGCAGCCGGCCGGACTGCAAGGCCGCCCCCTCTTTGGGTGTTCTTTTTAGGCACAACATCTTTAACTGGTGCGTGAGGAAGGCTGATTGGGGGATCACCGGTGCCTGGGGGTGAAAAAACGACCCACCTTCCTGCTTCCTTGGGCTCAGGAGGGGAAAGGATGGGAGTACCCGGAGCCCCGGAGGCCCGAGCGTCCCGCGCTCGCGGGTTGGCGCGCCGGGCGAGCAGGCTTATGCTGGGTGGGTCCCTTGTCTGGCTCATTGTTCGCGGTGACTGTTCTGGGGGGCGGGCTGAGCCACACGGACACCGCTCGGGAACCAGGGATAAAAAGTGACGACTTGGAGGAAATGAGGGGCAAAGCTGCCTAGAGGATAGGGCTTACCCAGTTTGGAAATGGACTCCTCGGGGGAAAACCACTCCTGAGTGTGAAACTTAGATGACTCTGATTCATGGAGATAGTCTAGTGAATTAAACCCTTAGAAACAGGGCGCGGTATTTCCCCACTGAAATTGTTTTCAGAGTAACGAAGCTAAGAGTTTTAAGTGTCAATGTCAACCGGCTGCTTTCTCTTGCTAGCACCTGTTTCTCCTAAAGGTTCCTGGGTGTGGGGTTTATTTTTTCGCCCACCCCCCACTTTTTGGGAATGCATGATTATTCCATTTGTGCTTTCATCCACTCCAATTGCATGGTTCCAGGCGAAGGACCCGTTTTCAAAACAAAGTGCAATTTGCTCTCTGCAAACTGCCAAGCACCGGCTCTCCCGCCCCAGCCGCATGCTACCTGACATTCATGGAGGCAGGCATGTGCGCTGGAGTCACAGGGAGCCTGCTATGCCTGGTTAGAGTCGTCAGAACACAACTAGTGCGTGCTCATTTTGTTGGAGGATAGGACACTCTTCTTTGAGCTTTTTCATTTCATAAATACCAATATCACACGTTCATGGTTCCTAAGCCCACTATAAAGGAGGGTGCATTTTGCCGGGGAAGGTGTTGCTTACTTTCTAAGTTGCATGGGCAATAAATAGAATCGTCATTTGAAAAGAGGAATTTTAAAATGTTATATCTCTGCATAAGTGATATATGTGGTTTTATTTCATATATATCATTGGAAACCCCAGTAGTTACTAATACACCCTCCTGCCTTGGCTGTATTTTACTTTGACTTCCCTGATAGACTTGCAAGAGCATCAGTCAGCTGAAGCCTGGAGTTCCAGTCCCCATGAGAAATAATATGAAAACCTTTCTCTGACCAGTCTGATTTCACAGGGAAAAGCCATGCAGTAAAAGTAGTGTTTAAACTATGGAAAACTGTGAGATTTATTCTAAGGTGGGGAGAGGGAGTTATGTAGAAGGAAAATAAAAATGGAAACCTGGATAGGCACCCAAACCATATTCACAATTCCACAAATATATATACATATGGGAAGTATATAGTGTGCTTCCCCCCTCCCTTTCTCTCCCTTATCACTTTAATGTTCACTACTTCAATGCTTTTCATCACAGTATTTGTGCCTCTTGTTACTTGGCTTTGAAAAAAACATTTTATATTTTCAGCCTATTATATTTTACCAATATCAATAGTGCTCATTGAATGCATAGGATTATCTTTTTTAAACTGTTCTTTTGTGTGTCTACTCGCATACCATGTTCAACTTAATGTGGGATCGCATGAGTAATAAATCAACCAAGTTCTAATGAAGATTAAGACATGGAAGGTATCCACAGCTACGTATAAACTGTATACTCATTTAACCAGCTTCCCACGTGACCAATTTTAGCTAGTTGCTTGTTCATCTTCTGCAGTCTCCAGACTCCAAATTGTTGCCCAGATTGATTGCTGCACTAAATCTTGATTGTACAAAAAAGCAGAACTTAATTATTTTGGTCTCATTTATCAGTCAGCAATGTTTTAGTGTTGCTAATTCAGTTATATCATTGAAATATGCATGACTTTAAAGTATGTTGATAAAAGGTCCTTTTAAACATGTTTCTTCAATAAAGAAAAAGGAAGTCCTTCTGGAGCCATAATTTCACTGGTGTGAGGCACCCTGATCATTTGTGTTTATTGAGTTTACTGTTCCACATGAAGAAAGAACCATTGTTTTGTTGTCTAGGAGCTGAAGGAAGATGGAAAGTGAGAAAGGAAAGTCAAGCACTTTAAAATGCTATTATTTTCTCTACTTGGGAAAATATTTTTTTAATAAATAGTGATTATTTTCTTAAAGATACATTAAAACATTACTAAAGGATCCAGAGGAAAAGAAAATTTCAGGTTAGAAATACCAGCTATTACTAAATACTCATGAAAGGTTGATATCTACAAACATGTATTTTTGAACCAACCTCATAACACATTTTTTCTTTCTATAGAATTATACAATTTTATTACATTATTGTTATTAAACACTCAAATCTCATCAAAATCAATATTTAAGTATACTGTCTTTCTGCAAGTGCTTTAATTTTAATAGCCTGTTTGTTGAGATTAAAAAGAACATCATTGATGTCATGGTGTGCTTTGCATTTTAAAATAGTAGCTAATGAATTACAAACATTCATTACTCCACAACCACTTGCTGAAATTTCTCAAGACCCCCAAATAGAGAATTATTTGTACTAATACTATCATTCAGACCTTTGCTGAGTTTATATTCATCCCCCTTTCTTCTTCAAAATTAATTGCTTTTGAAGTTAAACTCTATTGGCTCTGAATCTTGTTATTTTTTTTCCCATGTCATACATTATGTGTAAATATCTTCAACATTGTCCTGTTAGGGCACTTCCTGTTGAAAACATGTGTGAATTAGTGGAATGAGGACTGGAGAGAGTAACTTTTATTAAACCTAGAAAGAGTCAGCTTAACACAGGAAAAGAAAGGTAGGTTTCACTGAATAAAATTCATTGAGGGATACTTCTTTGACCTTTAAAAGTACAAGCTATATAGTGCACAATAGACATTCGAGTAATTAAGTCACTAACTTCACATATAATAAGGCAAAGTAAAGGAGTATCATATATCTGTGCTGTGGTACATTCGAATGGTGACTTTAATTTTGTTCACTTTTCTTCATTCTAAGTAATGAAAACTACCCACTGTTTTGTTTTTTTTAAGATTTTATTTTATTATTTTTAGAAAGAGGGGAAGAGAGAGAGGCAGAGAGGGAGAGAGACATCAATGTATGATTGCGTTTCACCTGCCTCCAGCCACAGACCTGACTGGAGACCTGGTTTGCAACCTGGTTATGTGCCCTGGCTGGGGAATCGAACCTGCGACCTTTGGGTTCACAGGCCGGCGCCTTAACCACTGTGCTACCAGCCAGGGTTCCCACTGTTTTCTTATGGCATAAGTTTTCTTTTTTACCAGGGGTGGGGTGCAGGTGCCTGGTTGGGAGGGGAGGGAACACTCTGCTATTTATGTAAGAAATAAAATTGTCATAGTCATTTTGGAAACATTTTATTTAAGAAGTTCAGTTTCTTCTATAAGTTTAGTGCTTATTAAGTGAGTGTTTACTGAGAAAGATAAAGGTTGGCACTCAACTTACAGGACCAGATGCAACCAGAAACAAATTGGTTAAATGATTTTAATTAATGCATATAAATGTTAAATTTAGTTTTTTTCCCAAAATACTATTGTGAAGAAATATATTAAATTAGGTCTTATTTTTAATAACCAATATTCATGTAGATTTTCTTGAAAAGGAAAATTAACATGGTTGAATAACAATATAAGCAAATGCGAAATGAAGATATAAGGCTATGCAAATTAATAATTATTTATACTTTTGATATATGTACAAATGTTTCATAACTTATTTTCTTTAATTTCAGGGTTCATGAGAATTTTTAAATTGATCACATTTTCTGTTTTGCTTTGGCCACTAGAAAGCTCAGAGCCAGTCCAATATCTAATTTATTGATTATATAAGGCTCATGAAATGTATATGTATGTATTCTTTCTCAATTACCTTACCTTATTCTACTTATTTTCTCTATCAAAATGCTTTATTTCTTTTATTATGGATGGAGATAGAACATCAAAGTGAATATAAATGAGTGTTTAGAAATAGAATCCAGTATGCAAATATTATTAAAGTCTAATACTGCAAATGCTGAGGGCATGTTAGGCAAACTAAGGCATGACTTCTAATCTAAAGATACTTATGTTTTAGCTGGATAGAGAATACATAAACAAGACATTAGCTTATAAATGCATCAACATATATACACACATCTGTTGCATTAACTGAAAACCTTAACTTTAATGAGGTTTACCTTCCACTTTCTAGAAAAATACTATTATTAGTACTATCTGGTAAAGCAAAGTAACTGTATCTTTTCATTAGATATATACCCTCTGGGTATAGTAAGCTCCAAATAGCCTGAGAATATGAGGTTGAAAATAAATGTTGGAAACATTCAGCTGCTGTAGTACTGGAAAGATCCAGACATTTCTCCCTATTTTTTTGCCCTTTCTCTTCTCCTTTCTCTGTCTTTCATTAGCTTTTTTTGATTACTGTCAAATTATTCAGTGGCTGGACCCGATTGACAGTAGTGGCAATTCACATAGCAAACTAAACCCCACCATGATGGCAGCTTATGAAATTTTTGGCTATGTAAGTACAATATTTGTTCTAAGTACTATACTTAAATACAGTAGTTAAGTGGTTTTCTCTTTGTGCTTGAATCAACAACCATTTTCAGCTTTCAGAAGGGACCACCCATAAAACTGTTCTTTTTGAATGTAGAAAAACTGAGGTGGGTTTGAGGGTAAAAACCTTAAAAAAAAAAAAAAAAAAAAAAAAGAACTAAATTATTGACCTGGGTGACATGTTTATGGCCAAGGCCATGAACTGAATTAAACTTAAAATCCAACCAGCTACTTCTGGGTATAAATCTGGTTCCCATCTTCTCTGTCTTTCACATAGACATCATTTTTTTCAGACATCTGAATTACAGTTAATGTTAAAATGTAATCTGTTGTCCTGAACTGAAGCAAACTTTTAGACAATGATAAATACTGGTCACTTAAACTTGGCCTTTTTAAAAACACATTGGAAAAATCTGTGTATTAGTACACTTACCTTGCTTCCAATGATGGTATAAATAGTGCATAAAGCTTTAAAATTTTCATCAAGTTAATGTTTCACTGACATGCAAATTAACTACTGACATCTAAGGTGCATGTCATGTGATGATTCCTAATTGGCAAGTGAACCTCAGAGGGTTATTTATAGATTACATTGCAACAAAGTGCTGGAATACATTCTCATTGTGCAACTCAATTCAAATTGATATTTTTTATTTGATTCTCTTCACTTTCTTTCACCCACCTTTTGATCTCTAAAGCATCTCAGAGATAAGATATGTAAGGTGCTAAATAAACAATTAATAACTTTTGGGCAGAGAAGTTCTCTTTTGAATTATTCCTAAGATATTGGAGCCCACTTACGTATCCCTCAGGAGCTTTGTCAGGGATGACTAACTGTTGGGGCTGTGAACTTGAACTCAAAAGCTTGGTAACATACTTTTCCATCCAGAGCACATAGGATGCATGTTCACACAAAGTGAGAAACATTTATCAAGTGAATCAATTTTTAATAGCTGCTTCTAAAGATCTAAGGAGAAATCCTGTTTTATTTTGTAGTGGCAATTGAGTTTCTTTTATCTCTATTTTCCACTACGTTTTGTGTATGAAGATTTTAGTAAGAGCAGTATAATGTCTCTGCAATCCCCATGCTAGGTTACTAGGTCAAAATCTGGGTTTTCCTTTTTCTTTATATGCCTTGTGTATGTCTGCCTGAAAGTAGAACAATCAAGTGCAACATGAAAAAGTAAGTTCTTCCTTTATGCTGCACACTTTATGTTCAGTATGGATTTTGTACATGATCTCGAGGCAAAGATATATAAGCTACAAATTTTACCTACAAAGATATTTTTTTAGAGAAGTTCACAATTTACTTACCTTTAGATATTTTCTTATGTTATACACAGCCTGAAATGTTCTACTTTCCCAACCATATTGGTAAAATGTCCATCTTTTTTTTTTTTTTTTAAGATTTTTATTATTTTAAAATTTTATTCATTATTTTTAGAGACAAGGGCAGGGAGGGAGGAAGAAAGAGAAATATCAATGTATGGTTGCCTTTCACTTGCCTCCAGCTATGGACCTGGCTGGAGACCTGGCTTGAAACCTGGTTATGTGCCCTGGCTGGGAATTGAACCAGCAACCCTTGGGTTTGCAGGCTGGCATCAATCCGCTAAGCCATACCAGCCAAGGCAAGTCTTTTCTTAAAGATTTAATTAAAAGACACTTTCTCTTTGAAGGAATCCCCATAATTGGATCTGAACTTGGCATTTTTTTAAAGAGAGTGCATGTGTATGTGCATATGTGTGTTTTATAGTCATATTGTAAATATGAAAATGATTAGGACAATCTAAAGACTTCTATACAAATATAGTATTTATTATAATTACCACTGTCACTCTAAAGCTAAAGAGATCAACTAAATGTTGGATCTGGGCTATATGAGGAAGTGAATATGTTTCTTATTTCTAACACTTTTGACTGGTAGTTAAACATTTTGTTCTTAGGCCTGTTACTTTTTGTTGATAAATGTCTCTGTTAGTCATGCACTAGGATTTGGGTATGATTAAAGGCAACTTGATTTCTTGCTGGTGAAGGTTTATTAGAAAATTTATCCCTTAATTAGGAAAAACTCACTTTCATTAATAAACACAAAATGAGAACTTACTATGCACTAGGTATTGAGATGGGAAATGAGCTTTGAAAAAAGGCAAGCAATAAACAAGATTCCTGTCTTGAAGGAATTTAGAATCAAATAGGGACTAGAGATATTGAAAAAATGTGGTGAATGAGGTGATACAAATCACTGTGAGATATTTGGAGAGCTATAAGGAAGAGTGTATGTTTCAGCTGGGGTTGGGGGGGTGGATTGGGTAAGTTTAATGAGGGATTTGAAGTCAAAAGATTAAGTAGAAGTCTAGAGGTAAAGAAGCAGTGGATGAGGTCTGTGGCCCAGAGCTACTGGGAAAAAAGGAAGGAAAAGGAAGGCACACAGAAAATCTAGAGCAAGGAAGTACCATACATTAGACTCCAGACCAGTAGAGCAGTGCAAAGATCAAGATTTGTAAATTTATTCCTGGTTAAATTCTCTTATACTATGTGTCTGCACCCACACAACTGAACATTAGCTGAACACCTTTAAGGACAAGTATATAACCATTATTTTATGTTCATTAATTGTTATTATTATATTAAATAATTATATTTAAATAATATTAAATAATACTATATTATTATTAAAATAATAATTATTGTTATTTTATATTCATTCCTCTTAAATGGGTTGTTCAGGTTATCAGGTAATCTTATTCTACTAGCCTACTCCACTCTCTTGGGAGATTATCATCATTCTTCCTCCTTTCTTTAAACATTCAGCACCTTACTTCCTATTCACTGAAAGAAGTGAGGGAATCAGAAAAAATTTGCTCACTTGCCGTCTTATTTATCCACCTACTGATATTTCAACTGTTACATTTAGTGGAATGCAGTGTAGAAGTAAGTAAATGTAATTCATCAGTGAATAAAAGTATTTCTTTAGGCCTTAAACTTCCATATTTAGTTGTTTAGCATTGGGGAATAATGAGTGTTGGAGTCAAAGATTTACCTAAAATACTCTATTACTTAGAGTAGTGAAAAACTATGAACAACATATCTACCCAAGGATAAAAATCAAACAATAAAGTACAGCAAGCATAATTTAAAAGTATTTTAAAATCATAATTGACGAGGTAAAATAGATGATATAATATAAAGAGAAAAACAGAACTGTACATATTATATGATTCAATTTTGTATATGTATATAGAAAAAACAGACAGTTAAGTGAACAATGCTAAAATGTTGTTTCATTGGACAGTGAGATGAAAATTGTTCTGTATGGTGAAATTTCTGAAAATATACTCAGCTTGGCAGAGAAAACTTTTTAATGGGAAGAGCCTAGTAATCTAGAAAATGTCTACTGAATAAACACAATAGTGAAAGCCATCTATGTCGTATGATTCACCTGTCACTGAAATGTCTCCCTGCCATGTATTCCCCTTGCCTGTCCCATCCAAGCAATCAAAGCCCATAGAATTTATGGCTAAAGTATATGACATATATATTTAATTTTTACCATCTCCACTGTTGTCCCTCTGGAGTAGGACACCATAGTTTCTAGTCTGGATCAGTGCCTTAACACCCTGCAGCTTTTCCCCACTCTTACTCTTGCAGAACCAATGATCTGAGAGTCAGTATTGCATAGTGTATGAAGCCTGAATCTCATGCATGGGCTGCCTAAGTATGAATCCCAGCATTGCCATTTACTAGCTGTGAGATGAGTAGCAAGTTACTGGACTTTTCTTTTTTATTTCATCAATGTATGGTTGCCTTTCACCTGGCTTCTGCTATGGACCTGGCTGGAGACCTGGCTTGCAACCTCCAGCTATGTGACCTGGCTGGGGAATCGAACCTGCGACCTTTGGGTTCCCAGGCCGGCGCCTTATCCACGGTGCCATCAGCCAGGGCTTACTTGACTTCTCTTTACTTCCATTTTCCTATCAATAAAATTGAGGATATTAATACCTCTCTTATAATGTTGGTAGGAGAATTAGACATATTAATGGCAGAAAGTAAGTACTATTATGAATTAGTTATTTGTCAAGATCTAAATTAGATTATACCTTTACTTATTTAAAATCATCCTAGGACTTCCCATTGCACTTTAAGTTAAATCCATATAATCACCTACATCAACTTTAATGCTTGCCACTCTCTGCTTCTTCATTATTTCCACAAATACACCAAGTCTATTCTGTCACAGGGCTGTTGCACCTGCGGTTCCCTCTGCCTGGAAAACTATCCTACATATGACTCTTTCCATAGCTATTTCTTGTTCTCCAAGTCTCTGCATCTGCCATCTCTTCTAAGATCCCCTTTCCTGATTTCTGCTCATCTGAAGGACACTTCCTACTATTCTTCTTCACTTTCCAGGGTCTTCTTTAATAGACCTTATCACTGTTTGAATGTTTTGTTTGTTTGCTTGTTAACTGTTTTCCCTTTAATTGTGAAATAAGGATGTCTATTATAATTACATTTATTTTCCCCAATACCTAACAAAAAGTCTGGCATGTAGCATAGGCACTTGAATAAACACTGGATGGATGGATGTCTCAGAGACTAACCATTGGAATAATGGAATTACATTTCTAGAAAGGCTGACTTTGTCTTTTTCAAGGTCCACAAGCCTTTAAAAATGTTTGTTAGAATACAAGTGCATTTTGAAAGAGGTAGAGAGTTTGAGAGTACAGAGGGAAGTGGTAAGAAGATTGAGAGACTCTACACATACCTGAACATATTTCAGGCCCGGGAGAGCCTAGGTGAAAAGTGGCTTGGGGAATGTCAGGTGGACATGGGATGAGGTATTGGAGTGTTTAATTTCAAGTGTTCAAGAGGGACTATTAGACCAGTGTTTCACAAAGAATCATATTTAAAATATTTCCTAAAGTAACTTCATTTGCATTTTACTTCTAGCTTAAGAGACTGTTGAAAAAGACTCTGTCACAATCTCAAAATATGTGGAATAAAGACTTTTATAAAAGTCAAATTAGGTATTTGATATCATGGGGGGAAAATAACAACCAAAACTGTTTTCTTCTTGAATTTAGTTTTTTTTTTTTTTTTTAATAGAAGTTAGTCAAACCAGAGAATGTATATTACACGTGAGTATGTAACTCATCAGTTTTGGAAAAGATGTTTTCATGTACTGCTTTTGATCATAAAATTCTAACGGCCTGGAAAGTTTTTATCAACCGATGTTCCCGTTCTCTTACCAGGAGGTGTCACTGCAGCTCACTCAAACTCACCAGCACATTTTTGTAGGGACAAATCTAGTGCACACATTTTATTAGACTGTCACTACCCACCAAGACCTTTACCAACTTGCCCAAAGGAAATTTGATGAAAACAATTCTTTCAGGTGCCCATTTCTCCTCCAAAATAAATGTTATAACTGTGAACTACCTGAAACTTAAAAGACGGGTTTAATATTCTAGAAACAAAAAAGATTTCCTTTCCTTTGTTGAGTGAGGGCAGTGGAGAAAAAGAAAACAAAATCTAAAACAAACAAACAAAAAACAAAAAGCAAGATAAGGGAGGAGACAGACATACAGAAACATGAAAAGATGAGGACAGCAGAAATGCTTCCCACAATAACAGGCTATTTGAAAACCTGAGTACAGTGGCCTCCCACCCTTCTGATTGGGTGTATATTGCCTCCTCCTTCGCCTGTTCTCTGCCCAGGTAAGTCTTGCTTGCTCTGCTAGCGCAGTTATCATTAATGATGGTGTTAAAAAACTGGCCATCCCTAAATACTTTTCCCATGAAGAAACTGGAAATTTTAAAAGTTACTTGATTTGTATTTGTAGCTATGACTTGACTGTAGGCTCATCAGAAGTCACAAGCACACCTTTGGCCTTCCTCGATGCCTCTGAGGAGTCCCTCCCATGGCAGACTATCCTAATGTCCTTCTGACAAATTTAAGTGTCCATCTTCTGTATCTGGTGTTCACCCAGTCACATGACTGGGCCATGACCCTCTATTTTCTTCTCTTCTTCTTCACCTGGAGTTGGAGCACTTCAAGGCTGGAATCAATGTTCTATCTTTATAACAGAGCATGAGATGCCTAATGTTGATTTATCAGATGGGAGAACAAGAGAAATGTTGCACACAGATGCAGGGCTCCCAGGCGTGAGAAGATGTGGAAGAGGAAAACAAGGAAGGCAAGGGGGTCATTAGGCTGCCTGCCTTCACCCATGGCCATTGGCCTCACTTATTCCAAAAAACAACTGAATAATGAAGAGGAAAGTCCCAACATTTCTGCATAGAGAAAGATCAGGGTTAAGTGTCCAAAAATGAGGGGATATTTAGCACAGTCCTCCTTGTCGCTCCTCTGGAAATGGAGGGAAAGCCCAGCATCACATGGGCTGTGTTTTCGGCTGACCTCCAGGTGGCAGCAGGGCACGCTGTCAGAGGCCAGCTCGTTCTCTGACAGGCCTGAAGCTGCAGACTCAGAACAGTTGTCAGGGCATTTAATGCTCTGGGAGTGATTAATGACGTTTCCCGCTTATTATATCCCAAGGGTAATTGAGCCTGCAGTATTTTGGAGGCTTCGGAGAGACTTCCTGAGCCTGTGTCTTGATAGAGGGGCTGTGACATTTTGGACATTATATCCTTTGGAATAAATTCTGGAGGCTTTTCTGTTGTACCCAGAATGCACTCTTTGGCAAAGTGTTTTAAAGAGGGGAAAAGACCGCTCACTACCAGCACTCCTAAAATATGGGGAACTTATTTTAATGTTTTTTCAGATGTTTGGTTTGCTATGCATTATGTATTCTCCTTCCTTCTTTGATTTTGAGATAATATTTCTTTCCACCTGACTTAAAGCAAATCCTCTAGAAGATAGCTTATGTAAATGGAGTATTTTGAAAGAGAGCAGGAAGAGCTATGTATAATGTCTTTATTTAAATAAGCTGTAAGTCCTTTTATATTGTAAGCTGAGGTATTTAAAAGTAAGATGACTGGAAATTTCTAAAGTTGCACACAATGCAAGAGAATGTGAAACACGTTAGAATGAGCAACATAATGCTACAATATCCATTTATTCTAAATATACATGTAATATTAATTATAGAAGACAACCAGCAAAAGATTTTAAGCTTGTCGAATTGGGTTTGTGTGACTGCTTTTCATTAGAATTCTTATTAACTGGGAAAAATGCCAGATTCTAAACACTGGAAAAGTGTCATGAATAGCATATACTAGTCTTAGCACTACTGGGGGAAAAGAAACCACTTACGAATTCAGAAAACTTTTGTCTATGGAACTAAATGGGGAACCTGAACCTCTACCTTCCTCTAGTTTGAATTTACATACCTCTGGTGATTGCTTGTAAGCAATGGTTTGTAACTTCAGGGAATTCTTTGTATATCACTTTGGTACCTTTGAGAACTATTGTTTTTCCTCCAAAACTGAGGTTTTGCTCTTCTCACGGAATAGTCTCCCATGGTAGTCCATAATGATTTAAAATTGTATTCAGTATAGGAGTTTATCTTCTATTTCTTTAGAGCACCAAACTTAATTGGGCTCCTTGTGTTAACACTTTTAAGTTTTTTCAGGCAGTAAGTTAGACTCTTTATATTCTTTGAATAGAATAGAAAATCAGAAAAGTTATTAGGATGGCTCCTGAAATTCTATTTTTCAAAATTATATTTCAGGTGTTTTACAGAGTGCTATTACATTATCTTCCTTTGCTTTGTTCAATTAAATATATCTCAGAAACTGAACTTACAATACTATGTAAGGAGTGAGAATGAAGATTGAGTTAGGTCCACAATGGTTCATTCACAGCCCCTGATTTAACTCCAACAACAATAAAATTAGTAGGGAAAGAATCTCATCATTGCTTAAAATCTTGTTTGATGATCCATGACTCATCGAAGGATTTTTCCCATCCTACCAGTTTCTATTTCTTTTGCTGCTCAGATCAATTTATCAAAAATAAGTTTTGATTTTTTCATTTGATATAGATAGCTCTAGTTCTGTTCTGCCTTTAATTAATAACATACTGCTTACTATATAAACACAGCACCATGTTCTAAATATTATCATTTATATTGTCTATATTTTTCTTTTTCAAAAATAGTTGATAATTTTTGTTAATATCTAATTCACATTTTTTAAGAAACCATATTTGCATATACATATCTAAATAATTTCCTTGCAGAACCAAGAGACTTTTGTCCTAGAAAAGGACAGGATTGGTACTAGTAGAACAAAGGACCCACTGACCAACTTTGCATTTCAAAGTTAACTTCTTGACTTCTTTATGCACACGGATGCTCTTGAAAGTTAGATATTGTTGAGGCAAAAGGATTTTCTAAATCCACTAGCTTTCTTGAATCAATACTGGAGGAATAGATCAGACAGTTTTAGTGCATTCCAGGGAGTAGAGTCAACCAAAGATGAGAGGAGGAAATGAAAGCCAACACCTTTGGCCTTAGAATTGTGCAGGAAGAAAATGGAATTAGGGAGCCAGGTGGTGAGTTATTTAAGATTCTTACTTCTTTGAGTTCAAGATCAGAAAAAAGAGTAAGATTCAGTAGGAATGCTGGCCATGTCCTTCCTAGATTTTAGGACTTTTAGAGGAAATAATAGAATTTTAGGAGGAGCCCCAATATGACACGAACAAGAGTAGAGCAGTGGAGGTGGAAGATGGCTTGACCCATGAACCTCCAAAGAGGGATTCAGCAGCTATGTCCCAATGAGAGGAGTTAGATATTGCAGTATAGCCAGTAGACTGGTGGAGATCTGCAGTTTGAACAGGAGCTGCTTGCCATGGATGAGGTTGTAAGGACTAGGAGAAACACTGTACCTACAGACACCAATGAGTTATTCCAAAAGACTAGGTGAGATAGTCATGTTTCAGTATTACCAACAGAGCTTATATTTAGCAGGTCTGCAATGGCATGCTTGCATCATTTATTTACATCAGTGTCTATTCTAATAGTTTTCTTGGGCTGGCAGCCATTCTGATTGGTACATGCCATGCCATTGTTAAATATTTTGATGACTCCAGGTTATCTGCATGAGGAGTAGAGTAATCTTATTGCTCTATCTTAGGGACATGAGAGCATGTGAAGTTCACTGGCATGGACTGGAGTGCCCTTCAATTCACTGTCATAAACACATGGTCAAGCCAGGAATTATCTCAGGGAAGGAAGAAAGAAAAACAAGAGAGCTGAAAGACTGAGCATTTATTATAAAAAGACTCCAGAAAATAGCTATATAAACAGCTCTACTAAGGTGTGAACTTTGAATAGACTCAATGTTTAGTTTATTGAGCCTGTTCAAATTAGATAAAAATTAAAATATTATGAGTTAGTCTTAGTGGGGTAGGGCAACTTAAAGAAGAATCCTATCAAAAGAAATAAACTGTATGTTCTTTTCACATCTCAGAATAGAATGAGTGAATTTCCACCCGCCTCCTATGTATTCTTGTTGAGTACTTTGAAACTACGGCCCAAGCTGATTTCTGATTTCTTCTGTTTATACCTCTTGCTTTTCAGGTGTATTCAGAAAATGTACAGGAGGTCATAGGTTGCCTCTGTTAACTTCCTTAAGCATCTCACTGGCACTGGACATTTCCAGGTCTAAATCAGGGCCTTTAGCTTCTTTTCCTTTCTCATCTCCTTCCAACTACATCAACCAGAATGGATCCATTTTTAAATCTAGTAATGAGCCCATATCTTTGGGTTTGTGTCTTAACCTCTATGGTATTCTTCCCCCTGTTGTAAAGTGTGGATCCTGTTGTAACTAAGATCGTGTTTTTCCCTAAAGATAGTGATTGAAGGCAATGAAATAGTTGTGATTAATACCACCTTGGATCTTATCTTTTTCATCTCTTACACCCCCTCTGCTCAGAAGGGCTCCTGAGTTGCAGAACTCCATGGTGAACCTTTAACATTGTGGGTGTGGAGAAGCCAGCATCTAGATTCCTGCTTGTAATTTGAGATTTTCTTTTTTCTTTTTGTCTGGGGAAGGATGAGAAGAGTTAATAGATTAGTAAGTAAGAGAGCCAGCCGGTATGTTTTTTTGTTTGTTTGTTTTTTTCCCCCTAAATCAGAGGCTAAAATTTAAATTCCACTTCATTGACCTCAGTATTGTTAGAAACTGTTGGTAGCTAAAGATAACAAATATAGGTGGTGACAGAGGGAGGGCAGCTATATGTCAACATGTTTTTGTGCCTCTCTGAAACCCCTACATGAAAAGTGTTGTAAGACTGTAAAGGACCAGGAAAAAAAGTGCAACCAACTTGCCAAGCAAATTTAAGTGGTATTCTTGGTTGGGATATTAGATTTTATAAAATTCAGGTATTTATTGAAAACAAAATGTTTACCAGAAGGTGTGAAATAGGTCTAGAGTACATTCAGAATGCTACTTTTAATTTATAATCTTTAGTGTCTAAATCAATATTAATTGTTTTGAAATATTTTGGTCTAGTGGATGGTTAAAATAAAAAAAAAAACTTATATACTCTTCTAACCAGCTAAAATTTCTGGCACCAAGTCATTAAAACTTTCAATCCAGTATTGGAGTAAAATTGTGTATGTAACTTTGCCATGTCACTTGTGCTGGCATTTTGAGGCTGAGTTAAAAAAAAAAAGCAAGGTGGTTTTTTTCCTTTAACTGCCCTATAAACATCATGTTAACACATTTATGACTATAAAAAGAAATTTTCTAAAATTAATGAAATGCTGCCATAAGTTTCCAGGTTTCCGTGGCCTAACAAAATGATTTCTTTTATTATTTATTTATTTTAAAGAGTTAATTTATTATTTTTAGAGAGAAGGGAAGGGGAGAGGGGCAGAGAGGGAGAGAGACATCAATGTATGGTTGCCTTTCACCTGCCTCCAGCTATGGACCTAGCTAGCGACCTGGCTTGCAACCTCATTACGTAACCTGACTGGGGAATCGAATTAGCAACCTTTGGGTTCGCAGGCCAGTGCCTTCCTTATCCACTGTGCTGGAAGCCAGGGCCAAATGATTTCTTATAATTTTTTGAAAAAAAAATTACCCAAAAAATATGATGACTTACTGATTTCTTCTTTCACCAGAGCTGTGTGGTTTCTCTGAGTATTTTTACAGAGAGAGGAATCAGTAGGTGAGCTGCACTCAAGGTAGTCTCTGACTTTGTAGAACTAAGAGAAATCATCTTTTGCTTTGTCTTATTCATTTGTCTGGCAGAAATCCTGTGTGATTCTCATTTTGGGATGTTCAGGTCTTTTAATTTACTTCTAAATAATTTGTTTCTACATTAGGCTGCTTTGTTTGTAGAGAACAATACTACACAAGTGTTTCATGAAGTAAAATGAACTAACATTGCACTCTGTAAAGAGAATTTCAAAGTAACAACCATTAAGGATGAATAGCATGCATTGCGGAAATCTGTACTACATGTCTGAAAGGGTCTATTGTAACCAAGCTTATTTACAAAATTCGTAGACATGCATTTAGCTAAGAAATAGAGTGATAATGCTTTCACACAAAAGCAAAATATTAAAATGTAGTAAACATTAAAGTTACATTAGCACTCTATCCTATGACTCTAATTTTGATCTTTCCTTTTAGATTATCTATTAGGATTCAGCCCAGAAGGACTGTTTAATGATAGAGAAATGATTCAGGCTCATGAGAACTCTGGTAATATTAATTCCTGGAGTAGGTGGTTTGGAGGATGGGAGAACTTTCAACAGCATTACAATGATTATAGAAGGACATTTGACCAAAATGTAGGAAATTCTGTAACCAAAGAATTTCTAAGAGGTAGATTCTATCCACTTGATATAAAATACATCTCAGACACATTTTCCACCAACAATTGGCCATCTCACTTCAATGAAAACAAAGTGAGAAAGGTTTATGTAATTAGATGCCTGAGCATTTTTTAAAGCTATTTTTGAAAAGAACCTGGGCCCTTGTATCTTCAACATTTTCTGACTCTACTGATTTGAGCATACTCAGTTGATGAAACCTTTCACTCCTTGCATAAACACCTTGTACATACTAAGAGTTTTTAAATGAATCTCATTATTTTGTGGATATTATGAGAATTCACATATTTCTATTTGTTTATTTACTTTGATTCTGAAAATATTCATGTAAGTATTGATATTTTTGCACAAAATAACTTTTTAAAATAAACATTTGGAGTAAATACTATAAAAGAATTTGGTAATATAGAATGCAGAAATAATCATACAGAATTAACAGTAATTACTGTTTCTTTTGACTTAGAGTGGCATGGTACTCTTCAAAGGACCATAGGAACTTGATGAGACCTCCAAAGAGTAAAGGTCGAATTTTCATAAAAATTCAATTTCTATTTCTATAAATGGTCTTTCAAGGTGATTTGTGAGGAACTTCAATTCACTTGTCAGCATTATTTCAGCTGTTGTTCAGAAATGATCTTCTTAAGATATTCATGAACAGCAAGGCGAAATTCAGTGCAAAATTTAATCCACTGTGGCATTGCATCTCCCAAAATCAGTGCATGAGAAAGCTTGAACTTCACTGTGAGGCACAGACATCAGACATATACTCTCAGAAGATAGTTCATATGTGTAAGGGATCATTAGTAAGCCAAGTAAAATATGGAGTCAGAGATTATTGTTTATAATAAGATTGAGGTCATAACTTCACAATAACATCCATTTGTTAATAATGACCACTCTAAGGCACTTAGTTAAGGTGTGGATTGAATTGATGTACTAGAGCGAGTATTTTATAACAGAAAAGTCTTCCTAACACATTATCTGAATTCCCTTCCCTTTTGGGTTCTTCTGCATGCCCTCCAACAGGTTTCATGTAGACAGATAATACTACAGGGAGACCGGGCATAGGTATTGGTCAATTCTTGAAAGATGAAATATGGCAGTAATACACAACAGAATCAAAGAAGAGTTTAGAGATCACCTAGATGGAATCTCAACTCTCTCACCTATCAGCTCTATGATCTTGGTCAGATTATGTAACTTCTCTAATAAATGAGGTATAAAGCAGATTATATAAGAGTTAAATTCAATACTATATGTAAACACCTACTACAGTGTATGAAATGTTTTAAGTACTCAGTAATGTTTCTTGTTATTTTCAAGGAGGACTAGTAGTGAAAAATAGTTAAATTTATTGAGGTAGGGGCCTAGATGGAATTTTTGCAGGTGAAGGGATTTTTAACCTAAAGAAGGGAGTATGCAGGCTTAGGGATGAAGGAGAAAGAGGTCATAAAGAAATCACAGTTTATTAAGCACTTTCTATCTTTTGGATGCTGCAGTAGGGACATGCAAGAAGAGAAATAAGAGGAAATAGAAGAACATCAAAATTAACATTTCCCTGATTACAGTTCTTACTAATTCCTTTGCAAAAATTTCTGCCTCCAAAAATAATCCAGATTGCACTTTTAGAACTGGTTTATTTATTCATGGCATGGGTTTAAAAACCAGTTTTGGTAATTGTAGATACCTAGTATTTTGTTGAAAGTATGTTATTAAGGAAAAATAATTAGCTATTGTTTGTCTTTTCCTCTGTGGTCCTTATGCGTCCTGAAACATGCTATGATTAAGGCAGTGCCCGTATATGTGCTTACATAGATTTTTCTTTCATAAAATAAACCATAAAGGGAAGGTGTATCCTTATATAACCAGATCCTAATAGATTGTCATTACACACTTGTGCCCAATGAAAGATTTTTTAATGAATGGATGGGTGACTGAATGAGTTTTAGTGACTTCATGAATTAAATGAATCTCCCCAAGTCCAAGATTTTTATGAACAAGGTCAAAACATATTTGTTGGTGAATCTCTGTCAGACACATCATGGTTACTCTGCTAGTTCTGAAATGCATAGATATTACTTCATAAAAATAATCACCATCAAAGATGGTGTAATTTTGGTAAAATTGATGTGTACATTCCTTGCTGATGAGATTATCAGCCAATAATCCCTTTAGAAAGTAACATTAATATTTGTAGCATAAATCACAAATATTTCATATCCATCACCATAGAAACTCCTCTTATGGAAACATTTGAACAGAAGAAAGAAGCTAAACATAAAAATATTTAATGCAATCAATATTAATAGCTAAAACTTGGAGATAACTGAAAAGTACAGGAAATAATGATTTTATAGATTATGGTCCATCAACACAGTTTGCTATTATGAAGCCATTGAGATGATAGTTATGTTGAAATACCAACATATGTTTATGTAACAATATAACTGAAGATAGCATAATATAAAATACTGTATATATGATTATTTTAATGAAATAATTCCTGTGTATTGGTAATATGAATAAATAAAATGAGCGTGTCAGGATAATAAGTGATTTTGTATTTTAAAGACTTAGTTCATCTTATATTACCTTCTATACTTTAAAAAACATCTTATTTTCTTTTGTCAAAATTGATATTGTAGACATAATTGTACCTTCTTTTCTAATAGTTCAGTATCTTTAGAAGGCCTAAGGCTCATCATCAGTTGCTGTCATCCCTATACTGAAATTTTGGAGTACAGAAATGACTGGGTTTATTGTGTGTTAAATTGATTAATCCCTGGCTATATCTCTGAAATGTTTTTAAAAAATAAACCTCTGATATGCAGTCATTTTTATTGTTTGTTTTCTCTGAAAGTCAACTTAAAGTAAAAAGTCAAAAGCCAATGTGTATATATGTATCTCTGTTCATTTGAAGGCAGCGCATTATAATGGAAAGGAACTCTTGGCCAACAGGATGGGTCTGTTGATTTTATACTTGGGGAACTCTGGAAAGTCAGGGGAAGAAGTGATTTGGGCAGGGATATGCTGTCCATTAATAACAAAACCAGGATTAAAATGTACTTGTTCTGAGTGAGTTGAGAACTTTTTCCCCTACCCCTCATTTGGGATATTTTTCCCATCACCCTGAAATAATCTGTCAGCTTCCTTTCAACCTCAAAACCCATGAAGACTTTTCCTACTTGTAGTGTCACATCTGCACTATATCTCCTGAGTAAGGAAAATAAGTGTTCTCATCTAAGACAGAAATTTTCTACTTTGTGCACAATTACACACAGGTAAATGCATAGCTCTTCTATAGTCTTGTGTACTTGTTCCCATCGGTAGCATGTCTTCAAAATCAGGAGTTCTACTTGTCATATCTATAGCATTATTTTGTTCGCCTGGCTATAGCATCCCTATCTATCTCAACAGACTTCCAGTGGCCACCCTCCTCACCAACCACAGGCAGAAATCCTGGTCACAGAAAACTTTGCCCACTAAGATAGCTTCCAAAAATCCTCAAAGAACAAATTAGTGCTCCTGATCTGTTTCAGAAACACACAGCAAAGAAGCCTCTCCATAATGCTTGAAACAAACAAATGAAGAATAGCTTCAAGGGAAAACCTACTATAATTCTTAAAGGGGGTTCTAGGAGAAGACAAAAAACCAAAAATGGTTGCCAAGGGCTATGTGCCCAGTGGCCTGTGGTGGGCAAATTAGAATGCAGTAAAAGGGAGGATCCTATGGAGCCAATCTTGAAAATGTTTTATTTAGAAAATGAATAATGTGATTACCAAAATTCATATATTTAAAGCCTAACATCATTCTAATAAAGGCACAATTAAAAAATATTTGTTTCAAGCTCTTTAATCTTTATAAATTAACTAATCCATTTTCTTCAGGTCTCTAGAATAGTTCTTTAAAATCACATTGTATAGCAGCACTATTTACAATAGCCAAGTACTAGAAACAGCTTAAGTGCCCATCAGTGAATGATTGGATCCAAAAACTTTGGTATATTTACATAATGGAATACTACACCCCAGAAAGAAAGAAAGAAAAAACTCCTACCTTTTGAAACAATATGGATGGAACTGGAAATAAGCCAGTCATTGAAAGACAAATACCATATGATCTCACCCATTACAGGACAATAATGAACAAAACAAACAAGCAAAACAGAACCAGATACATGAATACAATGAATAGACCTTCAGTGGGCAGAGAGGAGGGGGAGGGGGCAAGGGGAAGGAGGAAGCAAAGAAACGAAGCAGTTTAGTCAAAGAACTAGCGTGGAAGAACCATGGACATGGACAAGTAGGATTGACTTTGGAGGGGAGTGGGTGGGTGGAAAAAGGGACAGAGGGGAGGAAAAAGGGGTTGGATATAATACAACAACAGTAAAATTGAATTTAAAAAATCACAACATTGGTTAGTAAGCGTTTTTAATCTATCAACAAGTTAATCTAAAAAGCAAACTTAACTGAACAAGAAGAACAGAGAATCATGGATATGAAGAGCATTTTGATAGTGGCCAGATTGGAGTGGGGTGTGGGAGAATGCATGAAGAGGTGAGGGGATTGAGATAAACAAATGGGTAGTTACAGAATGGCCATGGGGATGTAAAGTACAGTATAGGAAATGGAGCAACCAAAGAATCTATGCAGGACCCATGGACATGGACAATGGTGGGGAGACTGCCCGATGGAGTGGTGTGTGCTGAGTGGAGGGGTGCAAAGGGGGAAAAATTGGAACAACAGCAACAGTACAATCAATATATTATAATTAAAAAATAAAACAGGCACAAATGAACTCAATCTATGTAACAGATTATAAAATGACTTTTTTATGTGATCTAAATAAATCATTATAAACTTTTAAAATGTTGAGCGCTTTCATTTTGGTAACTGGATCTCTGTTTGATATTTCATTTGTTTAACTCATTTGCAATCTGAAATTTTTTAGTGCCAGTTTCTGACATAGCATGAAAAGTTCATTTTCTTTGCATTTTAAAATATCTTGATCATGAAGAAAATGTGATGAAAATAAAACTGAACCTAAGATATGCTCACTTAATTTAATGAATGTGGTACAATGGACATAGATGATCATATTTAATCTCTACATTGATGTGTTGTTTGTCTAACCAGGCACCATTTAAACATGGCTTCCCTCTTTGCTTTCATTTGTTTGTTTCCTTCCTTTGTGTCAATATGGTGACTAAGCCCTTCCATGTACAGTGTTGTGAGAAATTTTATGGATCTCTTATAATCAAAGAAATAGGCACTTGTTACTCAAGAAACACTTCTAAGTCTCTTAGAAAACCACCAAATTATTGCTTTTTTAAAGTAATATTCACCCAGAAACTTAGTACATCTTAACTGAACACCTGCTATGAATCAGATACAAATTAGCCAACATGGAAGGTCCACATCTGAGTAAGGCTTTGTCCTTGTCCCCAGGATTTCATAGTGTGAGAAAGGGATGTGAAGACTTCCTGGGATAAGGTGCTGTTTAGCTACATTTATCTGGGTGCCCTATTTGTCCTTCCTCTTCTCATGTCTTCTGTGAATCCAGACAGTGTCTTTGATAAATAAGGCAACCATTTATAGAAGAGCTCTAAAACAGTGGCTTCAAACAGGTCCTTGGATCTGTACCTCCAGATTAATAAGTTGTGCTTTTAAAAAGTATCTTGGGGACTACAATGCCTACTTTAAAGAT
Organism: Noctilio leporinus; assembly: GCA_004026585.1. NCBI lineage: Eukaryota > Metazoa > Chordata > Mammalia > Chiroptera > Noctilionidae > Noctilio > Noctilio leporinus. The sequence continues at coordinate 242,673 of PVIW01000228.1, read as the reverse complement.
GCTGTGTCAGAGATTCAAATACCTCATCAGGGTTAGAAATCAATAATGAAGGAATCTATAGTGAAAAAATAGGGAATGATTGTGGAAATGAATAAGTAGACTCATACGGAGACAATATACATGGTAGTTAAAGACTGTCAGTGATTGAATCAGACTGCCACTTAGATTTTGGGCAAGTTTTAAAATCTGGCTGGTCTTTAGTGTCATTTTGTTCAATGAGAAATATAATACTGCCTACTTTAGGGATTATTGTGAGGATTGATGACTTAATCTATTGAAAACACTTAGAATATGGCCAAGATATAGAAAATACCCAATAAGTGTTACCACCATTACTACTTCTTCCTATTCCTATTATTAGTAGTAGTAGGAAATTTCTGCTTTGATGCTTACAAAAAATACAGGTGAAGTGTAGGAGTTCTTCTATTTAAATTCCCAAGTAAATAAAGCATAACAAACAAACAAACAAAACCTGCTGGTACATGGATCTTCCTAAATTGATCATATAATAAACATACCTTTTTAACTTGTATTTTTTTAGAAGACTGTAGGCTGTTTGGTGTTTTCTGTGCTTAGTAGAGGGGTGATAACTAGCTTCTATAGTCATCACTACACTATACTGCAATACTTTCTATTGTTTTTCATTTCTTCAATTTAAAGGTCTTAGGAACAATGTCAGTTATAAAGCATAGAAGAAGCATTAAGCAATTTTAAATTTCTTCAATTGCCCACTTCAATTGCCATGGCCTTAAGTGGGCCCCAAAATAATATTGATGTTCAATTATATTTGGGTCAATAATTTTCCTGCTCATCACTGGACAGAGGTTGGTGTGGTCTGCTAGGAAGTACTCTGGCATCAGAGTCAGAAGGCTAGGTTCTCATTCCAGGCCTGTGCCTGACCACCAGAGTGGGCTTGGACATGTCAGGTACTATCCTGGGCTTCTTATTTTCATGTATTAATAAAATTAAGTTGATCTCTGGGAACAAAGGGAATCTCTCTCTCTCTCGTTCTCTTTCCTTTATTTCACTGCCTCGCGTGTAAATTTGAGTCACAGTAAGGGAAGGATATCCACTAATAAGGAGTCTAATTGGTTTAGTTTCAGGGTGCTGTGGGTCACAGACTTAGGCTATAGATACCTAGGTTCCTCTTTTCTTTTAAATGTTCTTTCTCTTTGAGATACTCACTGTCTCCTGTGGTGGCTGGGCCCAAGGCCATTTCATTATTATTAACAGGGAGGACTGTCTAATGTTTCCCAAACTAGCCTCTATATAGAATATTAATTCAATAAAATATTAATAAGTACCTGAGAAAAATATTTTCATGATACAAAAAGATTAAGAAACAACACGTTAAATTTTGACTAGTGAAACCTGTAATATGTGAAAGTATAATGGGAATCATCAATAAGAGAATGTAGTACAAAATGCTTTCAATGTATCTTGATAATGGAATTATAATTTTCAAGAGATATTGCACAGGATCAGTATTCTATGAAGTATACTTTTGTGAAATGTTGGAAGATTATTTACCAGTTTGGCTATCTAAATAAATATTAACCATGTAAAAAACAAGTTTTTCATGTGTGGTTCTATGATAAAAAGTAACTTATTCAAATAACACATTTATGGAAAATGACAAATTTGAAAACTTTAGATGTTTACTCAGGATTACACTATAAATACATTTTATTATTTCCATTCAAAGAGCTCAGGAACATTTGAAGTTTTCTGAGTATTTTATTTAATAATGTATAAAATATGGGATGTGAGAAAGAAATCTTAAAGCCAAATTATTTCTTGGCCTCTATCACCTGTCCAGACCTGTCAGGCTGGTCCTCATTAATGTTCACATGCCAAACAAAAACCTGGCTTATCTTCCTGATACCCAGCTTCTAAAAGGCTGCCAATCCTGACCTAGTCTTTCTGTATAAAAAGGAAAAGACTGAAATTGTTACTCCTGCTTGATTCATTGGGCCAATGGAGCAATTGCCAAAAGCTCATCAACCCTTAAAGTGAAATGGCTGGTGGTTTTTATTCTAGTGTGGATGTTAGGTTTTTATCCTGACAAATGAAAACTTACTAAAGTCCCTTTCTTTTAAAAGAGGGATGGGGTACAGAGTATTAGGTAAGTTATTCTCCTGTGATAGGTGTCTTGTTTCTGGAAGGGGTCAAGATCTTCCTTCTTATGACCTATCTTTTATGGTTCAAACTTTAATATTTTTTAATATAGTTGGCTTCTTAAATTCTATAATATTTTCTTTTTAAAAAAAAAGGGAGATTTCTCTAACTTTTATTATATTCAGCAGACTTTAGCAGAACCCTGAATATATATTTTAAGAATATATTTTCTTATTTATACACACTATAATCTTTAGCTGTGTGATCCTAAATTGACAGTCTTTTGAAATACAATGTAGCTTAAGTACCCATTGACATAAATAGTACTTATAAGTGATTTGAAAGTCAGAATCAGCAGTTATTCTCCGAAAGCCATATTTACAGAAGATTTGAAATAGAAATTTTATTTTTCCATGGTGCCCTTGAATCAAAGAGGAAGACATTTTGCTAAATTTACTTTGTGGTTACAATTTATATTATAACCTGACAGTCAAGGAGGTAAGACTAGGAGAGGAAAAGAAACAACTGTTGAGTTAGTTTTATGTTTTAAGGATTAAGTTAGGTGTTAACATGCACATTTTCTTTAATTAAAGGATTATTGTTATTGATTATATAATAATTAGCTTTCCCCAAGTTATTTCCAGGCACTATGAAATGGGTATTGTAGGCAGTCAAGTCTTGATTATTTCCTTAAATGTACTCTCACTTATAACAGTTCTACCTTTATGGTTAATGATAAAAACAACCAAAAGGGGGATATTAAAAAGGCCAAGATGGACTGAGATTTTTCTAATACTAACAATAACCTGACAGGAACATAAAAGCTGTATGAAAATTAAGCTATTCTCCCAAACTTACCAACATACAAACTTAAATGTCAGCCTTGCAAATGATTGTGAATACCAGGTACAAAGCTTACAGGAAACATTGGGACATACACAAGGATAATTAAGAAACTGGCAAATTAAAATTTAAATGAGGACTTTCAACAATGGCAATGCATTTCTTCACTGACTGATATTAGACATTATCTATTCTCTCATCACTTTGTTGTGTGTACCTGTGAGAAGGCTTTGGGAAATTTCACTTTGGAAGATAAGAAAGAGGTTAATCAGTCAGACCTTTCTGCTTTCCAGGCTGCTATTTTATCTCTGACAGTGACATCCTCACCAGCACTTCAGAGGGTAGGTGATTATGAGCATGAACTATTGAGCACAGAAAGGATTCAATAAACAGTAGCTATTGTGATGATCGCTGTTACACAATTTTAGTTTTGCTAATTCACTCTTTATAGTTTTTCCTAATAAGGGAACTACCCATCACTCATTCTCTATCATTCTATTTCCTTTTTTCACTTTATTTTTATTGTTGACACTATTACAGATGTCCCCATTTCTGCTGTTTTGCCCTACCCACCCAGCCTCCACCATCACCACACTATTGTCTGCGTCTTATTTCCTTTTAAATCTATACCATTTCTCAAAATATCACCTTTTGTATGTTTGCTACCTGATAAAGTAGCATCTCCTTTCTTTTCACATGCCTTAAAGACACAACACCTCATTCTTTAATTTCCTTTTTCTCTAATAAATCTATATTGACCATATGAATGTTATTCATGATCACACTGATGTTGAGAAGTACTAAAAAGAATATGAGATTCAGGTGTGTGTAAATTCAGATCTTTTTGAGTCCCTGCCGTTACATCAATAGCAATTTGGGGGCTGGGGGGATTAAGTCAAGTGATGTATGGAAAGCACAAACAAAGTGCTCGGCAGATAGAAGTAGGTGAGAAAATATTATTTTTCTGCTACAACACCACCTCTAGTCCTTACATTCTTCTCTTCCATCTTTTTGGCATCGAGCACCGGGGATGCTATGGTTCTAGAGCAGCACTGTCCAGCAGAACTTCTGCAGTGATAAAAATATTCTCTGTATCTGGCAGCCACTAGCCACATCATGCTACCCAAATTTATCTTAACATAACTTAAATTTTAAATTTAGTTCTCCATTCACACTGACCACACTTGAAATGCTCAATAGCCACAAGCCTAAATTAGGCTATGTGTATTGGACAACACAAATACAGAACATTTTTCTTTTCTTCAAGTTCAGTTGAACAGCATTGCTTTCGAATTATAGGATATAAGTGTGACTAGTGTAAATTTTTAATTTTAGTACATTTTACTTCATTTTCACCTTAATTTAAATAGCCACAGGTGGCTACTGGCTGCCACATCACACGATACAATTACAGAGTATCACGATCTTGCCAGACAACAGCTTTACATATTTTAATTGACATTTGGACATTTCCTATGATTCAGTGATTCTGAAGAGTGAGTAGGTTAATCAGTCAACTCCTAGTGTTTGTCCTGTGTTTTCAAGTCTCTCTTCTCCACTGTGGCCAGGCAAAATTCTAATATTCTCATATAAGAGCAACTTTTCAATTCAAAAACTCTTAGATCTCATTGGATTTTACTGATCTCACTTATTTTTGAACCTAGCTCTAAAGTCAATAAAGGACTTTGTTTTGTATGCCTAACTGGGTTTAGAGAAAGTCTGATGTCATCCATGAGAAAATGACATCTTATAGCAGGAATGCTTAACCACCGAGGCTCAGCACACCCATGAGCTGTGATCGTTTAGGAGGTGTGTGATGAGCAATTTGTTGCTGCTAATAAAGTGTCAACATTTGCAAATTATTCCCCTTTTTATTCTAAGAAATTAAGCAGTTTTGATCATGGTTATGATGATGCTAATCTTACTCATTTACATTCTGTCTGCTTTCTGGAGTGGGAAAGAAAGGTGATATGGAGTTACAAATGGCTACTGCTGGTTGCTCCTCTACCTGGGTTCACTTATGAGACTGGGTCATTGATCAGAATGCTATCCACATATCTTACCATGGAGAAAACTGCTAGAAGTACCAGAAGCAATATGATGTCAAGCAATACATTATACCAATGCTTGGCCAAGAAACTGATCATTTTCCTCTCATTGCTTGAATGTTATTTTTTTTTAATGAGATAGCAGATATTAATATTAATATTTATTAATTAGGCCAGCTTATGTGTAAAATGTCTAACTTAAACGAATGCATATTTGAGGTGAAATACCATGAAGTATTCATCTTGTTGACTAAGAGAATGGAAAGGTGATGCAGTGCCAGGGGTATTAAGGGAGATTAGGAAAAAGGTGAAAAGCACTGTGTCTGGAAATCTTCACAGCCACAGAGAAGTTTAAACATTTTAATGGAAAAGGAGGAAAAGGTCACACGAAGACATGACTGAAGGTCAGGAAATAATAGAATATTGCAAGCAGCATACAGAATGATTATTTAACTGAGTTCCCTGAATGTGTTCAGGTTTTTGTTTGTACAATAGATTCTGAAGACACATGTTTATAATGCACATAATGTGGGAATTTGGCATCTGTTCTTGTCTGGTTCCATTATTTTACTTATGGGCAGAACAAAACTGTTGTAGAAAAAATAACATGTAAGAAATTCTCCTTGGACTGTAATATTTCCTCCTTGGTACAAATAAATGACTATCTACAGAGAAGTTTCATCTCAGGCAAAACTGTGATCATGTCTAAAGTATATTGTTATTAAGGTAAATTGCATCAGAAGATCTATATTTTCATTTTCTCAGGGCAGAATCTGAGTTCATTCTAGAAAATGGCAGAAAGACACAAAGACCATATTAGACCTTCTGATTGCTGGCGGAAGAGGGAAGTTTGGCTAATGATCTGCCCATTCGCTTTTTCTTTCTTTGCTGATGGTTACATGGATGTAAAAGTTTATTAGAGAAGAGCATGCCCTGCCTGTACCAGTGGAAGCACATGATCTGATGACTGTTCTATAAACAGGACTGCACCTCTTTTTAAACAGGAATAGCTTTTTATTTGGAGGCTGATTATGAATTGGAACTATTTTCATTTTGATAGACAATTCAATTGCATCTAAATTGAAATTAACATCTGCTGTTTATACTTTATATTGTGAAATCTACCTGAATCTAGACAGAAGCTATTAAAGATCTGTGGCTAGAGGTTCTTTGTTCTCTGAAGAGTTTGAAGGAAAAAGAACATTTTACTAAATCCTCATTATTGGAACCAGATTGTAGGTACCCTTGAAAATCAAAGATGCTTCTCTTTGTCCACAAGCATATTAAAGGGGGTTGTGCAAATAAGCACAAATACATCTTGCTATGAAGGGAACTGTTAAAAATGTTTGGCATTTTTCAGATAACATATGTCTTTTGAATAACACATGTGTTATGCTATTCATATATTTTTGTTCAGACATTGCCTTATTTAAGAATATAGTTTATATAAATTAATAATCACATTTCAATCCATAATACATTACATCTATCTAAAGCTATACATAAATTGGCTCATGGATATACTTTAATATATGAACCACATATTTATAAATGGTAATATTTATCTGTAGTTACAGGGATGAAGATAGATAGGCAGGCATATATGTATGTAATAAACTAATATATCAAAATTTCAAGACTGGAAATAATTAGCTACAGCTCATTGTTCTGAGTGTTTTTCTTTTCTTCAAACAACTCATGCTAATATAGACTACATAGGAACTGAGTGATCACAACATGTTGACACATGCTTGAAAAATGTGTTTTTCACCTGAGAAGCATTTAAAGTACAATGAGACAGAAATAGAGAGTTGATGCTTAAGGATTATTGCAGAATTGTGGCAATGACATCATCTATTTATAATGGTTACTTTTAAAATTATATACTTGTATAATTGGCATTTCTTCGAAAATTAATTAGACAATTTCTAGAAGTTCTTATGGCATGATACCTCTGTCTAAAATTAGCCCTGTTATCTAATTTACAATGCTGAAAAGGTAACTGATCTTATTGAATAATCATTTTTATTTTTTAAAATTAACATTAGATGATTTACTGTATTATTTGAGGAGAGTTGAATAGGAGATCAGCACAAAATTGTTAACATATTTTACACGAATATGAGCTTGAATTAAGGTCTTTGAAATATGTATTTATTTCCTAGTAATCTATTTGACAGACTATGGTTTTGAAGCTGCAACCAGTGTTAATCATTAACAATCTGGAACTGGAATGAGTAAATATGAACCTTTCCAAGGATCTCAGGAGAGGCACGAGTTCAGAGGTTCAGTGTTCTAAATCCCTTGAATCCTCCCTGTTCAGCATCTAATCTTCTCTTTAAATATTAATAGCGGTCTCATGCCTCCTAATAATTCATCTCCCCAGAATGCTTCCTGATTAACAAAGACCCACAATGACCTAAGCCCTACCTTTACATGTTTTCCCCATTGATGCCAAGAATGTTCCACAAAAGTCGGAATAAAGGGGTGAAGTTGGGATTGGGAAATTGTCAAGAGGAGCTTGGCACATGGGACAAAATAAGGCACCATGCAGAGTAGCATGAACATGGCATTAGCAACGACCCCGTGTATTATTCTTAGTATTGCAGGGTCAAAAATGATTTCTTAACTCCTCAAAATTAGATTTGTCTCCTAATCCTCAAATGAGCAAAGATTCAAAAAACAAACATGTACACACAAACACACATAGTCCTAGGTAGCATAATTAAAACCATATTGCCAAATTATTTCTTAATAAAGGAAAGTAAACTGTTATACATGCCAGAATATTCTTACTAGCATAACCAGAACATATTTTCTTGCAAGCCAATTTAAGAGAAAGGCAAATCATATACAGAAATTTATTTATAAAGATGAAATTGAAGTCAGAGAAATGGCTTAATGGTAAAGTATTCCTAATGAAAAAGTATGTTAGACACAGAAAAAACAGAGGGCAAGTTTCTTGATTTTCAAAGAACCTGTATATATCAATAAGAAAACAACTATCAATTTTTAAAAATGAGCAAAAAGATAAATACCAGTAAGTGAACACAATTCACAAAAATAAGTATAATTACCAGTAAACATAAAAGATGAAAACCATCACACATAATGAAGGAAATGAAAATCAAAAAATATTTTTATCATATTAGTTTGGCAAACATTTAAAAATCCAATAATATCTAGCATTGGTGAATATATGAAGAAAGGAGCCATCTCAGAGAATATGAGTGGAGCTAGGAACTGCTGCAACATTTCTGAAAGGAAATTTGGCATTATAAATAAAAAATTTTAATTCATATAACCTTTCACCCAGCACCTCCACAGTTCAGGATTTATCCTAATAATATGCTTTTGCAATAGTATGCTAAAATATTTTAAGAGAATATATGTTATAATAGCAAACAACTGGAAAACAAAATTTCCCTTCAACAGGAAACTGCCAATAAATTAAGTTAATGTGTTGAACAGAATACCCTGCAACTGTAAATATATATATATATATATATATATATATATATATATATATTAGATCTATTGATGATGATGGAGAAAGCTACAAGTTGTAGAATTAAATGATATAAAGTGTGCATCATATGTTCTCTTTCATGTTATATGTATTTTACTTCAAGAATACAGTAAAATGTTAGGTGGTGGGAGATGTTTCGATTTTCTTTTATACCTTCCTGTACTATTTGAAAATTTTTATATCATTTGCCTAGAATTCATTTAATTGCAATAAAATATATATTTAAATAGACATGTTACACACACACTTAAGCACATGAAAGCACGCAAAATTTGTAAAGTATTTCTTAGTCAAATAACTTGAAAGGATCCTCTTTCATACTGATGGCACCACCTGAAGCCTATTAGTGAAAATTTTGTTTTTTGATCGCTTCTTGATTAGCTACTGATTTCATTCAAAATGCTCTTCTTTCATTATTTGATTGTTACGTAACTTCGTTAGTCTTTCTGAGCTTCCACATTGTTGTTGTTATTGTGGCTTATTTATGTTGGTTGGTAGCATGAGGGAAATGCCTTGTCAAGGAGATGCTGTAAAGATTAAGTAATAACACTTCTATGCACATAGTTCAAAGCCTGGAAACCTAAAGGATGCATCATAAATATTAGTTATTTTTCACTTATCCAGCTTTTCTTCCCCCTTCACGATCGCTTTTCTCTCCTTCTTTACTACGTCTTTCTCTTCTACTGCATGAGGCTCTGCTTCTGGAACCAAGTTAAAAGTACTTTAGTCAACTGTATTATGGGTCAAATATATTCTTCTGAGGTGGCTTGAGAATCTAACCACCATGTATGAAATATTTTCCAGAAAGTGAGTCACAAATTAAGTTTTGGAACACAATCCTTTGGAAATTGGATAGTACCTGGACTGTGACTAACAGCATCAAACAAAAATGCATTCTTTCTGCATTTTGCTTATTATCTGCAGCTCAGTCATGCTTTTCACTGCCTCAAACAATGTGATTGAGCTCTTGATAAAACTTACAATTTACACACTATGATAGACACAATAAACTATTCATGGAGATTAGGCTTTGCCTTCAACATAGGGAACTTGCCATGCAAATTTATTGAGCACTAGCAATGTGCCAAACACTGTGTCAGTTGTTTGATATCTTATCTTATTTAATCCTCATAGTAACCCTATAAGGAAAATAATTACTTTAATTAACGTTTAAAAGAGGAAATAGGCTCAGAGACATTGAGCAACAAGGACAAAGTTATGTAGCATGTCCTAAGCAGAATCAAAGTTCAAATCCAGTTCCATCTGGTGCCCAAGCCCACATTTTAGCCAGTAGTTATTAACTGACTGAAGTTTGCCATGCCAAAACTTTTTGCAACTTATATCCAAATGTTTTTTCAATTTATCTTTTGTTAGTGTTGGCACTACAATATTTAACCCATAAACAGTCCTCCTATACAGCTTTCAACTGGCTGTTTATAGAATAAAGCTTTTTGACCTTGATAGAGTAATTTCTCAATGGCTATGCTACAGAAGAACATTTTTAAAAAATATTTTATTTTATTTTATTTTAGAAAGAGTGGAAGGGAGAGGGACAGAGGGAGAGAGACATCAATGTATGGTTGCCTTTCACATGCCTCCAGCTATGGAACTGGCTGGAGACCTGGCTTGCAACCTGGTTATGTGCCCTGGCTGGAGATTTGAACCAGCAACGTTTGGGTTCAAAGGCAGGTGCCTTATCCATTGTGCCACCAGCCAGGGCCAGAACAATTTTTTTTTTTTTTTTTGGTTGACAGGAGCCATTATTGCTTGTATGGTTACCCAAAGCACTTACTAAAGGATCTGGTGTGGATTTTCTCTAAGTACTGTATACTGTATCTAGACGCTCACCACTCTTCTCAACAGCTGCCAGCCATGGGCCTGACTCTTGACCATACATGCAGCACATTCACAAAGATCCGTGAGGGGACTGGTGGCTGCCATGGCCCTAAGCACTGTTGCTCTAGCAGGCCGAAGTTCAAGTTTTGAGCAAATGAGAGACAGAATCCCTTTCAACTGTGTACTACGCTGGGTCAGATATAGTTTATGATCTGTTCTTTGCTCTATCAATTAGCTATGGGTGTGTAACAAATGATTCCAAAATGTAGTGGCTGAAAACAACGTTCATTTATTTTGCTCATGAATGTGCATGTTAGAAATATCATCTGGGGTCTGCTGGGTACTTTTTCTAATCTTGGCTGGACTTCTTTATGAATTTGTGATCAGCTCATGTCAGCTGTGGACCAGTATGCTGATCTTGGCTGGACTCTCCCATGTCTCAGGCCTTTGCTGAGACAAATGGTCTGACTTGATTCTGGCCCATGTGGCTCTCGTCCTCCAGCAGGCTAGCTCAGACTTGTTCATAAAGCAACTGGGCAATGTTCCAAGAGAACAAGCAGATGCAGAAAAGGTCTTATAATACCTCAGCTCAGGACTGGCATATTGTCATCTCTGTAACATTTTAATGACCAAAAGAAGCTGTAAGGGAACCCTGATACAGGGAGTTGGACATAGACTCTACCCCTTAAAGGTCGGAGCTGCAAAGCCACATTGCAAGTGGTGTGGATGTAGGAAAGAGTGAAGAATTGGAACCCCTGATTTATGGAAGCGATTAGCTAAAACTTCTTTATTTTTCTTCTCTACCTCTCAACAAAGTAATTTTTAGCTCTTTGCTAATCTCTGCCAAGGTGCTATCCTCAAAGGCTAGGTAACCACAGTAACATGTCTTACAATAGTTTTTTGTGATATTTAAAAGGTATATTTTGATTAGTTAGTTACCACAAGCTGATGTCCTTGTCAGGAAAGCTGTAGCACACTCTCATTTGCCCAGGACCCAAAGTGACCATGTGGGCTGTGCTAACAGCTCACTGGAGGAGTTTGGAGTTGTGGAGCTGGGTATGAGGGGGTGGGCCTCCCAAATGACAGTAATGGTATGGACACTTTCTCAACTATGTCTAATAAAAATCAGGACAAGGTATCAAAGCTATATAGACATTTCCATCCACAATGCTCAGTTCTCAACTTTCATCTGTTGCCAAATAATTAGAGCTGCACCAGAAATTAGGTCTTTCTGGTCTCTCACAGATAATTACTAACTAATATGCTACCCTGGCTAGTCAGCCAAATAACTAAATGCAGATAAAATACTCATCCCCTGAAAATCCTAAAGCAGCATGTGCAAACTTTTATTCTAAAAAAGTGTTAATCCTCTATGGTGTTCCTTGAAAAATGGATTCTGAGATTAAAGTTTCAATAAACAATAAATGATTAATTGATTGAATGACCATAATGCATTTAGTATACTGAAGTATCTGGAAAACTCTGCCCTAAAGAAGCATAGCTATGTAGTGATCCTGCTTTTCTCAAGATGTTTCTTCCCACACTACCCCCATTTTCCACCCTTCTCTGCTTTCCTCTGGGCCCCCTGAAGCCTAACTCTTATAAAAACTCACCCGGGCTTTGTGGCAGCTGAGCTCTTATAGTGTTTGGCCAATAGGAGACAGGTGCAGAGAGAGATAAGAAGGGCAGGAGGAGATGTTGTGTTTTTTTCCCAGATTCTTTTGATGCTTTGGTGCCAGTTCTCTGACTGTGGCTGTATTCCCTACAGCACTTATAGGCTAGGCCTTCCCTGTGGCTCCAGGTCTCTGGGATCTAGAAACACTATTTTTCCTTCCCTGACTTCAGCTCCAGGATTTCCTGTTGTTGCTATTCCTTGGTTGCTTCTGTACCCCCTAATTAACTGTGTCTACACTTCCTTAAGCAGTCCCTTCATTAAAATCTGTTACTAGGGGTTCTTAACTTAGGGTCCAAGGACCATAGTGACATCTATAGATAGAAAAGAGGATTGGTGAACTTAGATGGGGGAAAAAAAAACCTTTCGACTTCCTTAGTAAACACATTTACCTCTTTATTTTCACTAACCATTAAAGATATTTAGCATTTCTATCTGTTACAAATATAGGCAAAAGACATTATCTCTAGCTTTCTTATCAATGGATATTACAGATATTTTCATACCACATTGCAGCCTTTGGATGGTATCTTGACACAGTATTGTAACGCAGGAGCTCCAAGCTTGGGAACTGCTTGGGTGTTTGTGATATTCTGAAAAATCCACCTGGAGGACCAGTGGCTATGGACATGACATTTATTCCTCACCTTACAGAGAAGTGCACCAATGGCTATCGATCTGTGCAAGAGAGACTGCACCCTGTCTCCAGCCTTGTGAGGGAAAGAGCAGTGGCAGCGGGGAGGAAGACACGGTAACATGTGAAAGTATTACAGGTGTGTGATAAACACAGGGGCCTTGAGAGACTGTTTTTCTCCTACTTTATGGCTGCTGGCCAGGTAACTAACTATCTGTTCTCTGAGGTGGAGAGGCCAAGTCTTGAGCTACCCCACAAGTATTTATTGTTAGTACTAATTTGACATGGCATTGTTATGAGACCAGATGTTAGATATTGTTATTTAAATGGATTTGCAAAGAAGCACACTTATTTCTATACAATTTGTTTTTAACTGAATTTAATTGGTATTTTTTAATAATCTTTATATTTTATGTTTTCTAAAATTTCAAAGTTTCATTGAATGCTCCCCCTTTCCCCAACACACAAGATTAAGAGCTCCCGTACCATCTGAGGGGCCATGGCATGAGCTTCCAAGTTATCTGACCAGAGAGTCCATTGTTCGTGTTCATGCGTTAGTAGTTTATGCAACTTGTCTTTCACAAAATGCACTTAGGAAAAGATATCCTGCAGGAATGGTCCACCATAACGAAATTTCCAAAAACAGAAACAATCAGTCTTAGAGATGCCTAGTGGGAAAGGACTTGAGCTGCCCCTCAAGTCCCACTGGCTACAGGACTCAGGCTCCTCCAACTTGCTCTGTCATTTGTACTTTTCCCAACTTGTTTTCCTTCCAGACGCCACTTTTTCCTCTTTGGTTCCAAGCTCGTGCCACTTACCTCTTTTCCTCCATGGTCTTTGTTTGAACCCTCTTCCATGTCCTAAATCTTACTTCATAAACCCTCTATTTTCATTTCCATAGTGAGAACACACCCATGAATTATAATTTTGCCTGTAGCCCGAAACACCCAAAACAAACTAGTGACCCAATACCAACCAAGAGGGCTCAATATTAATTTTTAACCTGGAACGAATCTGTTAGCTACTCTGCTTTTGCCAGTGAAAACATAATTTAGCCCTGTCTTTATATCTCTACCTCCAGTTCCTTACTAATTACCCATGAAGAGCTGAAGATGACCACTATGGTGATATTACAAATGCATGGTATCCATTAACTGTGCTCTTTTAAAGCAACACTTTTCTTTTACTTATTTTATATTCTCAGGTGCTAACACCAAGGTTCAGTTATGCTTATTGAATAAATAAAAATGCAAATTTATACCAGGGCCAAGGAGGTTTTGCTTTGTCAACATATTTAATGATTGAAAAACTATATTAAAGGAACTTTAAGGACAATATTCATATTTTATTCATCATTAGGCCCACTAAGGACCATGCACATAGCTTTGGATGCTTACTGATTAGACATTGATTCCAGGTTCTATCTATATTTCTCAGAGGTAGAGCCAAAGTTAACACATTTACCCGCTAGAAAGATAAACTATAGCCCTGGCCAGCGTGGTTCAGTTGGTTGGAGCATCGTCTTGCAGGTTCAATTCCTAGAGTGGAACATGGCTGTTTGTGAGTTCTGTCCTCAGTTGGGGTACATACAAGAGGCAACTGATAGATGTTTCTCTCTCTGTCTCTCTCTCTGTCTCTCCCCCCCCCCTTCCATCCCCTCTCTCTAAAATTGATTATGTTCTTGGGTGAAGATGAAAGAAAAGGCATAGAAGGATACTCTACAGCACTGACTATCCTCCCTGAATATTTTGTTTCTTTGCAGCTATTTACAAAATCTTCATAGGGTTGTGACTTGGCTTTGTGTTTTTAGTCCCATATAGATTAATGCTAAAACATAGTTATGCTAAGATTAAGCTTCCAAATAATAATTCTTTGTTATATTCTTTGAGAAATAGAGAAAAACCATTTGCATTATTTTAATGTGAATTTGTAAGATACCGTAATATGTATACAATATTGTATTATATATAAATATTACAAAGTTTTTCCTCTTAGTTAAGCATCCTTATTTGCCATACCACTCCTTATAACCAAACTTCTTTGTTTGAAATATGAAAAATTCTATTAATTCTTTCTTTTTAAAGTACTAAGAATCATGCATAATGTTCCAATTTGTAAATTATATCTTTTCAAATTAATTTTTCTGCCAACTTACTTTCTGATGAATGTTTTCTACTTTTAATCTGTTCCATTTTCTATAGCATCTTCCAAAGATATTTGCAGAATAATTTTCCCAGAGCTTTTTAAGGGTCCTGGTACAGTTTGAGGTGTCTCCATGTGTTCTCCCTTTGATTTTCATTGTTTTGTCACTGGTGACAGCATTCTTTAAGGAATTTTACACTAAAGTTTTTATTTTGAATGGCACCTCACATGGCCAGCTTTCTGACATTAAACTCGTGCGTTGCCATCTCCTGTCAATGGTGCCAAGTTACTCTTCAGCTTTGAAGGAAGGGGTTTAAAGGTCACCTTCTGTGTGTGCCCTCTAACTATTGATAAAAAAGTGATCATGTGCCTTTATCTGGCTTTTTATTTTTTTTAATGGTCAATAACTTATTTTGAAGCCAAGATTCTGTCCAGTAAATAAAATTATAGATGGAGAAGGATATTGTCCTACAATATATACTACTTGGATTTACATATATTTATTTGAAATAGCCTTTTTAATTACTCCAGTTAATTACCCTACTCTCTTCTTTACCTTATATAATATCTATAATTTGAAAATATCAACAATAACCATAAATTATATTTTTAAAGAGTGTTATAAGGTTGTGATTGAAATGCATTATAATTCTGGACAACTTCAGTGACTACAGTAAAAAATGAATATTATGAAGTGTTATTAAATTTCCATTGCTTTAACTCTCATCCTAACCCTTACTTCAAGGACCAGGTTGTATATCAACTCCTTGGTGAATCCATTTTTACACATTTCCCATCAAAATTAATTCTTCCCTCCTCTGTGCTACAGATACAGTCATAGTAATATTAATATATTATTATAATGACAGTTACATTCATTGGAACTTAATGTTTTCCAGGCACTGGGCTAAGAAATTTTCATATATAACTAACATACTTTTCACAATAACTCTGTGAATGAAGTATGATCATTGTCTCCATTTTGCACACAAGGAAACTCAAATGCAGACAGGCTGAGCAAATGAGATTTGATCTCAGGTCTCTTTAACCTCAAAACCATAGCAACCACTCAAGACTGTTCCCTCAAAGGAAACACTGTGGTTTATTCACCATTTTATTCCCAGTTACCGAAATTCTTGCCACATGGTTAATGCTTAGTGATTTGTTGAGTGAGTATGAAAGCAAATTATTCACATTAATGAAAATCATTCAGTTGAATTTACAAGTGCTAATCTGGACTCTACTAACAACCACAGCTCATCAAAAAATTGCCCTTTTATCTTTATTTAGTCTCATATTGATCTACTTCTTATCACCTCAACCCAGTAGTTTTATCTTTTCTAACTTCCTCATAGATGCTTTCTCCACCTTTTACTGCTCAGTGAAAATATGTGGATGGCAGGGAAGACTGTGCTTGGTCATGTAGTCGCAGATCTTTGTTCTGATTTCTGAGGTCTGAGTGCCTTTTTCTCCTTCCCTTTCCCCTTCCCCATCATGCCCAGCCAGGGAGCCTCGGGCACTCTCCAGGCTTGATTAGAGTAGAGCACCATGCCCCTGAGTGGTGTGGTCTACTGACTGGACATCTACTCATAACTGATGAGTCTTTTGTCATTGGGAACTCCATTATCTTTGGAGACTTTAATAAGAAAAGGCTCACTGCCAAGAGATCACATTTATACAGGATCCTAAAAGTAAAAGTTCCTTTTCCTTTACAGAATGTACATACACCCACACAGCAACACTATTATTGTAGGTTAAATTTTGTCCCCCCCCTCACCCACACACACATACTAAAAGATATTGATGTCCTAACCCCTAATACCTTTAAATATGACCTTATTTAGACATAAGATCTTTGCATATGATCAAGTTTAGATGAGGTCATTAGGGTGGACCCTAATCCAGTATGACCATGTCTTAATAAAAAGGGGACATTAGAATCCACAGACACATAGAGAATGCCATGCGAGAATGAAAGCAAAGGTCTATGTTGAGGAACACTAAAGATTGCCAGCAAACCACCAGAAGCTATAGGAGAGGCATGAAACAGATTTTCCCTCACTGCTCCAAAAAGTATTCAATCCTGCCAATACCCTGATTTCAGACTTCTAGCCTCCACAACCGTGAGATAATACATACATTTCTCTTGGTTAATCCATCCAGTTTTTGGTACTTTGTTATGGAAGTCTGAGGAAACAAATACAATTGTCTATCCATATCTGGCCATCTCCCTGTCTAAAACACAGGTAAAACCCAGAAATAAACCAAGAAGTTATCCAAGTAGCCATAATGTCATAGGTAGATACAAGTGCAAGTAGTCTGTTACCAGTAGGCCCTCACTCAGAGCTTGTTCATTCCTTCTCAATTTTATCAACTATCTTTCTGCTTTTCAAATACGTTGCTGCAATAAATGATGCAAACTGCTAAGAGGAGTTTCTACATAGACAATAACAGTGGAAAGTAGCATTATACACTAATAAAATAACAAGGTAGGAGAGAGAGAACCCACGAATAGCAGTGTTAGCGACCGTCAAGGAACATAGCTGCTCATAAGGAAGCAACAGAGGCCCAGGCTCATCATCCCTGAACTTTTCTTTGGAGTCTCCTTTTCTCTAACTTACTTCCTGAACCCATTTCTTCATCCATATTTTTGCTTCGGTTTGCACCAAGTATTATACTGGTTTATTTTTGGTTTATTTATTTATTTTTTTTAATTGTCTTTCCTGATTCAACCATGCTCTCCATCCTGAATTTTTAACCTGGTAAGTCCATTGGTTCAGTATTTGTCTTATACCCAAGCAGATTTTTCTTAGAAACTCTTTCCTGCCAACCAAAGGAACTAGGGTTCATTTGTTAAAATTCCCAAACCCACAAAAAAGCAAAACGATCAGGAGCTTATTAGGATAGAGGCATACATACTTGAATACATGATTATCTTCAAGGGCATCATTGTGTTTTATAAAATACTATATTATTACCACAATAACTGTAGGTCATGAAGTTATTAAAAACACAGCTACATATATAATAATACAAATTAGAAAAGCTTCTAATTTTGTTGTATAAATCGTTAAAAGCTCAGTTGCCTCAAAGTCATGGTGGTCCAAATTAACTCCTCATGGGTTAGAGGCTATTTTTGCCTCTCTTTTGTGCTCTCTCCCTGTTCCCACCCCACTCCCACTTCCTCTCCTTGCCCCTCCGCCTGCCCACATCCTTTTTGAAGATGTGGTGCCATACATATGCATAGGACTGGAATAAACCTGCCCTAAAGAACCCCCATAGTCACATGATTACCATGTAGTAGTTTCCAACTTTTTTCTCAGCTATAATACAAATAATATACCATGTTATGTGAGCAGACATTCTTGTGACGAGAATTATGTGTAACTCCTTAACATGGGCTATAATTCTTTGAATCTGAACAACAAGAAAAACATGTTGCAATGAAGCCACTGATGTTGACACTATCATAGTAAACTGGATCTACTTTATTTAAAGAAAAAAATAACAACTCTCTCTTTGTTAATTCAATTAGTATTAGTTGACATTCCATACAACTATTTGAAACACAGTGGCATCCTGGAGTCATGCCTATAGATTAGCTGGTTTACTGGAAAGAGCATTAGTTTACTATTAAGACAAATATGGATTAATCCTGACTCTCTGACTTTTGATCTGGGGCAAGCTTGCTGCCTACCCCTTGTCTCAGGTTTATTGTGAGGATAATAAATTACTATCTCAAGATAGATATACAGATCAAATGAGATGATATATGATAGCAACAGTAACCCTGATATATGTTTCTTTTCTTTTTTTTCCTTTTTAATCTGAATCCATTTTTTAAATTAAGTCACTAATATATAGAAAGGAAAAAAAAAATTGAAGTTCACCTTTATCTTCAGATTACTCAGATGTAGTCCTCCTTTGTTTGAGGCTTTGACACTTTTGAGTTTGTTAGGTGAATTAATTCTCTCTCTGGCTGGCTGGACTAGGACCCCCTAGGGAATGAAATGCAGACAGGTGGAATTTCCTTTAGGAAACAGGGTGGGGGGAGTGAAATAAAGATAAAGGAGAGGTGTCAGAAGAAATTTTGACAGTCTGCATTGAGTGGGCCAGAGGCCAGCCTCTATGGAGTGGCCAAGTGGGTCTCTCAGCCTAAGAAAGGAAAAAGGGGAAAACTACTTGCTTTATAGTTTTGCCTATTGATGAATAACTAACTAGGAATAAATAACTCTCTTTATATCCATCACAGCTCCTAGCAAATTGCCTTGCATATGGCAGTAAATGTTTAATGAATGGATGATTTATTCAATTAATCACTGAATGCTAACTGGCAAGAGCCCCAAGAAATCACATAATCCCAAACTTCTGCATTCAGCAAGGGCACTGATGCCAGAAACTGTCTCACTTGCTATCATACTCCAGAGGCACAGACCCCGATCTACTGCCCCCAATACTGGGACTGAACACTAGCACAGACCTTTACTTCAAACTAGAATCACAAAATGCATTGGGACCCAAGATCTACTCCTTTCTGATTGAAAACACCTTAAGCATCAGATTCTATATCTGTCTTAAGGTCTCAAACTATCTGGATATTCTTTGTTGTGCTTTGTACTCAAATCTCTCCTTATGCTCCTTATGATGCTGAAAAATGCAGGGATGGATTTGATGGTCATGGAAGTACACTGAAATATTGATGAGGGTCAGTAATTGTCCTCTAAGAAACCTTGTGCTGTACAGCTGGTGCAGGAATTGGCTGTCTGTCACAAGTGGTCTCTCTCCTCTCCCATTTTCACATTGCCCTTGGTCTGATGTTCACTTCACCAGCATAGTCTTGGAACTGGCTTTTGGCTGATCAAATTCTACCCCCATTCAGGACCAGCCAAAGTCATACTTGCTGAGGAAGCTCCCCTTCCTTGACTATCCCAGTCATATTAGTCTTCCTCTTCACTGCACTTTTAGAATCTGCAGTTTGAATGGACTTTTATTCTTTGTTGCCTTATGTGTGGCACAACAATGCTCTAGGTGTCTATCATTTTTCCTTTACTTTTATTGTTTACATTATTACAGTTGCCCCCACTTCTCCCCCTTTGCCCACCTCCACCCAGCCCTTGCTCTCCCTCCTTGAGGGACTAATCCCTTCACTTTCACTCATCTAGTTCCTCCTTACCCCTCCCCTTCCATAGCTGTCCATCTGTTCCATGTATCTATGCCTCTGTTTCTATTTTGTTTGTTAGTTTATTTTGTTCATTAGATTCTACATATAAGTGAGATTATACAGTATTTGTCATTTTCTGACTGGTTTATTTCATTCAGCATAATATTCTCCAGGTTCATCTAGGCTGTGACAAAAAAGGAAGATTTCCTTCTCTTTCACAGCCATGTAGTATTCCATTGTGCAAATGTACCACAGCTTATTTATCCACTCAACTCTGCTGGGCATTTAGGTTGTTTCTAGATCTTGGCTACTATAAATAATGCTTCTATAAATATAAGGGTGCATATAAAGTATATTCTTTTGAATTGGTGTTTCTATCTTTTTTATAAGACTGATGATATATTAAACATTCATTGAATGAATGCTTGGTAAAGTCTACTTGGATAAGAATGGTGAAATAAAATACAGGATGCTCAGTTAAATTTTAATTTCAGATGAACAATGAAAACCTTTTTAGTATAAATGTATCCCAAGTAGTGCACAAAATTTATATTTAAAAAAATGTTTATCTAAAATCCGAATCTAATTGGGTGCTGCATATTTACATTTGCTAATTCTGAAGATTCTAACTTGAACATGTTTTTACTTAAGGCTTCTATAAAAATTCACCCTTAGAGTAAACACTGTTTGGGCTTCAGTAACCAACTAAACATTTATCTTTTAGCCTTTGGAGCACAAGTCTTCTGGGATTTCTTGACTTACCTGTTTCTGCTTTCACTATTTAATCTTCACATTCTCGTTTAATCAAATTTATTGTAACACATTTTCTTCTTTTACAGAACTTGACATATGCAAAGATGTTTATCTTGGACTGATATCCATAATATATTTTACTAATCCTGAATTTCCATGGTTATATACAAAGAAATACATATCTACATATAATGTGTAGAAATTAGACCAAAAACACCCACTGCCAACAATTGAAATATAAATGCATAAACATCCGTATTCTGTCAGCTATGTGAGAATAAAGATTTGCCTATGTTGCTCTCCCATTTCTATATTTTAGTACCTAACACAGGTGACAGGTGCTCTCTAAAAAAATGCCTCACAGCCTGCCTTCTGTGCTCTAATCTACCCTTCAATTGACTTTAGAGTGACAGATCATCAGGATTTCTTACTTTGTCCTCTGCTTTTATAAGTCACTGGTTCTCAAAGTGGGACCTCTGGATGAGCAACTTTCAGCCTGCATCTGGGAACTTGTTACAGGTGCATGAGATGTGGGACCCATCCTTATCCTACTGCCTGAGAAACTTTAAAGGTGGGCCAAACAATTGGGATTTTAATACATTTTCCAGATTCTGGCACTCTCTTTAAAGAAACACTTGAACAACCAATGATTTCCTCTGTTTCTGTGTGTAAAATATAGGTAACTGGTGTGTGGGTAATTATCTCACTGCTTAAATGTACTTGATGCAAATAAATCTAGGTCACTCTTTAGTCTTTAATAGGCTCTTCCTCTACTTTACTTTCTTTCTCCCCACCCCTGTTATCTACCTCCTTACAAAATAAGCCTTGTATCTTTGTTGAAAGTCAAAATGTTAAAAGGAAAAGGTCTGGTCATTTTTCCTCTTCTCTTCTTCCCTTTGTCTTTGTCTTTGTCATTCCTTCCTCCTCATCTTCCCTTTTTCCCTCCTTTTCCTCTTCTCTGTATCTTATTTGATTGAAATTCCTAGTTTAGCCATTGATATCCTTTAAGCAGACAATGCTCCCACCCTTGTCTTTCTCTCACATAAATAATGGACCATCATCTTCTCTGCTTCTCAACTCACCTAAACTAGCTGCTCTTAACCAGTGTTTCTTGTCCTCCTTTCTAGTTGTCTGCCTTCCAAACATTTCTCTCTTTTTTTCTCCCTTCTTTTTATTTTTTAAAGATTTTATTCAAGCCCTGGCTGGTAGCACAGTGGATAAGGCACCGGCCTGTGAACCCAAAGGTCGCAAGTTCGATTCCCCAGCCAGGGATTTTTAAAAAAATCTTTTTTTTAAAGATTTTATTTCATTATTTTTAGAAAGAGGGGAAGAGAAGGAGGAAGAAAGAGAGAGGAACATCAATGTATGGTTGCCTTTCACGTGCCTTCAGCTGGGGACCTGGCTGGAGACTTGGTTTGCAACCTGGGTATATGCCCTGACTGGAAATCCAACCAGTGATACTTGGGTTTGCAGTCCAGTGCTCAATCCCCTGAGCCACACCAGCCAGGGCCCAAACACTTCTCTCTTTATCATATAGCTCTGTCTTAATCTTTTATATCCCTGAAAGTA
The DNA here is from genome assembly GCA_004026585.1 of Noctilio leporinus. Lineage (NCBI taxonomy): Eukaryota > Metazoa > Chordata > Mammalia > Chiroptera > Noctilionidae > Noctilio > Noctilio leporinus. Next base: position 220,368 of record PVIW01000228.1, on the reverse strand, counting down.
CTCGCTACTCTAGTAAATCACCACCCAATCAAGAATCCATACATGATGTGTGCATGGCCATCACTAAAATCCACTTTTTATCACTCATATTCCCACTTTTTCCAGGCATGGATGATATTATATTCACACACATATTTCAGGAAATGAAATTTGTTGCTTATACTTTACAGATTTGGCCATTCACCACACCTGTATATATCTAATTTGTAATTACTTTTCTTTGTTACATGGAACAACTCTTTTATTTCTTATTATGTGAACCTGTGCCCCAGCAGTTTATCCCTTCAGGAGATGTCAATTAAAACAAGAAATATTTTCTAATTTTTATCCTGTGTTCACTGTTTCCAAAAAATTGTCTGAGTGTAAGCCATGGGATGGACAGCAATTAGAACCTTTCTTTGGAAATTGATTCTTTTTTTTCTTATTTTTAAAACATAGAATTCACATAGTATAAAAGCCACCATTTTATCCAATTTTTATAACATCTCAGAATAGACTCTTAAGTGATGAGATCCTCTTTTCCTTGTTAACTTGAGAAATGAATTACACCTACTGGGCATGTTTAGTTCCACCCGAAGAGAGGGGTCATGTGAGGTTCTATCACTCTGTGCCTTCATAAGTTATCTAATATTGAGAGTAATAGAGTCCTCAGTACTGAATATTATGATTGACAATATTCTATATGACCAATATTAGTAATTATGTAATTGATAACCAACTCATACATTTATGCAGCCTTTTACAATTCTAACAACAGTCCCATAATCACTTTATTCTTTTATCTCTCTACCATACTGTGTAAAGTAGTTATATTTTTTAACCTTCCTACATAAAAGATAAAAAGATATTTATGAGAAAATAACTGAGTGCCTTAAGATAAATTCTGCTACTGCTGAAGGTGATCAGGAAGAGTAATTGCTTAAGAGCATTTTATATGGAGAAAATCCTGTGGTAGGTGTGATTAGGCTAAGAATCAATTCCTCTCTGTAAAAGGGAATAAGAAGATTCTTAGAAATTCTTTACCTAGCTTGAATATCATTTAACATCTTCTATAGGAAAGAGGAGAAAATGGATTATGAAGCAACTTGGGCAAATAGAACTGTACTGAGAATTAGAGTGTAGTTTTAAATCATGGCTATGTCACTAGTTTACTGCATAGTCTCTCGTACGCTTTAAAGTTCAGTTTATCATATAGCTACTGAAGAGATTTGTTTCTACCTAAGCTGAAAACAGGTGACAATGACATTAGATCCATTCTTCTGGGTAATGCTTGTTTTTTGTTTGATCAAATGAATACATTTACAACAAAATACCACCAGTCTATAGAGTGTTTCAAAGACACTGGCCCAGATATATAATTCAACATCATTCTTAGGAATAAAATTGAACTACAGAAGGGCCTAGAATCCTGGTCAAATTCTCAGTGTGGCCAAACTCCCTTTTGGTTGCCAGCCTCAGGATTACAAGGATTTTCATATGTTTTATTCCAAGTCTAAGAATACAGGGTAGACATCTTGAGGCTGTCTGCTTTATTCATTGGTCCAACATGAATAGCTATCCCAGCAGCATTTGACAAATCTCAGAAGAATTCTGACTTACCAACATTTAAAAACAAACTGTCATGATCATTTTTCTAATAATTGTCCCACTTGTCCTTCCTTCAAAGTGAGCTACCTAGGGAAGAAGAAGTAATGTTAAAAGATCAGTATATGATGACAGAAGATATAGGAATGTTAGTTCCAACTTTGCTGCTAACCAATTCTGTGACCTTAGTCACTTTAGTGGCTTGGTACTTTGGTTCTGCATCTATAAAATACACTGGATCAGTGGCTGTTCAAGTACAATATACAGAACTCATAGAGCTCTGTGGAGTTACTTCAAGCAGTACTAGGATGTGACAACGTATCTAAACTGTCCTCTAGGTGGGACTGAGTTATCCTCTAGGTAGTACTACACTTCTACCCTCCCTTTAACTAGAACAGTTCTACTTTTATTTGTTTTATATATGTGAGCTTTTGGATATGGAACTCTTTGAGCTCTGAAAGCCTGCTCTTACAAGAGGCAGATGACTGTTACTATAAGTCTCCTTGGCTGATTGTTACTGAGGCCTATTTCTAGTTTCAGCATGACAAAACTGTACAACTTTAAAATTAATGAGAGTTCTAAAGTAGCGACCAAAGAACCAGCAGCACCCTTTAAGAAAGGTCAGTGGTTAGAAGGAATTGTGAGATGATGCAATTTATGGAGCATGCTTATCAAGTATGCCTTTATTGATAATGATGATGACACAAGTATTCTGACAGTAGCTAGATATTTTTGGTGTATGAGTGTTCTTTTCTGCTGTAGTGCATTTTTATTTTTGTCATATTTTGCCAAACAATAAATGAAGACAACATTAATATTCATGAGAGGTTGCAGGAAGAAAATGCTGAGTTTATTTTGCTTTCAGGGACACAAACCACTGAAAAGAACATGCTATAAACTCGTAGTTGAAGAATAAAATAACAACAATAATAATCATCTACCTAATTCTCCAGGGTACATTAAAAAACACACAAGGTTGTCTAAACTCACTTATGAGAGTAAAGCACATTGTAAGGCTCCATAGCTCACCTTTATGTGTCTCAACTTGACCCCCACAGTGTACTGGAATCCATTCAAATTTCCTCACAGATAGCAGAAACTTGAACTTGGATACAGAGCCAAATCTCTCCTTACTACTATAATATTAATTATACTAGCTGTCAATATTTATATTGTCCTCTCTAGATTGTGCTTTTCTTGGGAAGAAATCCAAGTTTCCCAAAATGCCAACCCTATAGTACTTCATAGCATTTGCTTGTAGTTGGAACTCAATGCATGTTTGTTGAAGTGAAAAGTTAAGAGAGATATAGATCAAAACTTTATCTTAAGGCATAAAGACATTTCTGTAGAACCCATGCAGGCTTTCAGGCCTGAGTTATCAGCAGCCATGCTTAGGCTGAGAGGGCCCGGCGGAAATGGGCCCAGGCCTTGCCTCCGTGCATACCCGCACTTCAAATAATGAATCAGTTGAAAACCAGTGAGAAGCTTCATTTCAAGCCATGGGGTTGAGAAACAGATGCTGGCTCTGGAGTCCAGGTCCGAAGCTCAAGTCTTTCTATGACCACTTACTCTCTTTGACAGTAATTTTCGACTACTGTGCCACAAGAATGTTTTAAACATGCAGTACCTGACTATTTTGTCAGGGGTACTGACCTCTTTTTCCTTAGACTGTCAAATTAAAAAAAAAAAAAAAAAAAAGATAACAACCAACACAATAATAGCCTTCTGGCATAAATTTATCAAAATTATACCTATTTCTTGTTATCTCAACAACAAATATATTTTTGGTGTGCCACAGATTTTCAGTAACTAGTTTATGTGTGCCATAAGATGAAGAAGTTTGGAAACCATTGCACTATGAAATTGAGTATGGAGTAATGCTTAACAGCCTGGCTGTTGGAGGCAGACTATCAGGCTCTGGGAAAGTTATTTAGCCTCTCTGTGTAACAGTTTTCCATATGGTAAATGAGTATGACAATACTACTTGACTCAGAGACTTACTATGAACAGTAAATGTCATATAGGTAAGATGTAAATAATACATAAAAAAGAACTCAGTACCTGGCCCATTGTAAATCTTATACAAATACTTTCTATTTTGATTGTTGCTATTATTCACCTGTTTAAACCTCAGTTACTTCATTTTTATCATTATTTTTAATATATTTTTAAAATTCTCACCCTAGGATATGTTACTGATTTTACAGAGAGAGGAAGTGAGGGAGGGAGGATGAGAGAGAGAGAAATCAATGTGAGAAAGAAATATCTATTAGTTGCCCCCTGTGTGCACCCCAACTGAGATCAATCCTGGAACCCAGATACGTGCCCCAACCAGGAATTGAACCCACAACCTTTTGATGTACAGGACAATGCTCAAAGCAACTTAGCAACTTATCCAGGGCATTTACTTTATCTTTAAAATAAGATTGTTATTTTCACTTTTAAAGGTTACATGAGACTTTCAAATAATTTTTTTTAAATCCATCATATGTCATAAATGTTTATTAAATTAAAGCTATTATTTTTATGATATGATTATAAAAACTGATTCCAGTTATATGATGTGTGGCTAGAATAAGCCTGATGTTCTACATGAAGATGGATTTGTCACCCCACAAAAGGGACCCCAAGGTTGCCTCATTATGACCCAGTTGTCTTTACAAGCTGTCTGCCATAGATCATTTCTTCAGAGGGAAAAATATTTTAGTCAGCTTGTTGGTCTTTTGCAGCCGAAGTAAGTACAGTATATATATTTTTGGCTTGATATCTGAAGTAGGACCTGTGATAGAAAATCAAGTTTGTTTATGGCCTTCCCACTGAATTGAGGTAAATTACTTCCCCTATCTGGCTTTCAGATTAGTTTTAGGTAAAACAGGGCTATGATGGAGCTATGGTGAGAGCTGTATGGATTATTACAGTAAAGCACTTAGTGCAACATCTTTGGTTGCTCAGGAAGTTTTACTTCCTTTCTTTGTCTGTAACCCCAAGCCTTTCCAGTAGTTTTTTTTTTTTTTTTTTTTTCTTTTTTCTTTTAAAGATCACTTCCAACTTCAGCATTTGGTTTCAATATAATATTCTAGATTTGTATACTTCATGCTTTGGCATCAACATAGAATTGTTGCATTTTGATTTCCTATGTCATCGGGGAATTTTAGGTAAACAAAACAGTATTTTCATATTGTTGAATATTAACATTTATGCTCTCAAAATTAGTTAAACCAGATTGCTATGACTATAGAAAGAAAGAAAGATATTTGAAACATGTACATAATCATCATCCTTTGCCAAAAATTCAAATTCATTGATTAGTCACAGCCAAACATTTTGGGATCATCCACAGATTTAGGGAAATTAATCCAATTATATGGGTATATTTCCTTTGTGAATACTATTGATGACTATTTGGGGAAAATAGAATATGAAAACGCAAATGTGGCTCAGAGAAAAATCTTTTAAGCCAAAAACATTATGAAAGGTTTTGCTGTAATCCATTCAGAAATTCTGAAAGTTAGATTGGATGTATCGCCCTTGCTTAGCCACTGAGGAAATTAAAACATGGAAAGAATGAGATTTGTCTATCTCCCAACACTGCAAGGACAGAGCCCGGATTAGAATGCAAATGGCACTGTTACCCAGACAAATGTAAAATGCTGTGGAACCCAAAATACATACTTAAAAAAAATCCTACCATTAAATAGTTCTGCTGGAGTGTATATCCCTCTTACTCTTCAATAATCCATTCTTACTTAGCTCTGGTAGGCATGGTAAGAACCACAGAATTTCAAACATAATAAGGGGGCTTGGAAACCAGAATCTATCCCCTGAATTTCACAAAGGAAATGACTGCAAGGAAGAAAGAGAAAAGGACCATTGTCCACATGCCTTAGACAATACATAACTATGCATAAGTGGCTACTATCTATTGGGTAAAAAGTCCCTACATGTGTTTTGTTGTTGTTGTTGTTGATTATTGTTTTGTTTTTAATTCTAGCTCCAAATATATTCTAAGGCCAAGCATATTGAGAGGAAATATTACAGACATGACCAACAGTTGGGCTTAATTTAGATTGTAGAACCATTAGGCTGGGAAGAAAGGGGTGAGGAGGGGAATAGAAAAAAGGGAGGAAGGTAAGGAGGGAAGAAAGAAGAAAATACTGGAAAAAAAAAAAAAGACCTTTTTAAAATTAGTCTATGCCCCAAAGCACTGCACCAAATGGGGGTTTGGCTCATGAGGACCCTCTAGTCCTACTTAATTACACCTTTTCTCATTAGGTTATCTCATCTAAAAGGATTAAAAGAATTTACCTGAGTGGATATAGGGGTGAGCTAGTATTAGGGAGGAAAATGTTTCCTTTGATCCTTGTAGGGTCCCTGGCTAGGTTTGAAAATTAAATTGGCAAAGACAGAGTAACAGGAGAAAAGCATACAAATTTTATTGAATTTTGACAGGTACATGGGATCCATCACAAGGAAATGAAGACCCAAAGAAGTGTCCAGAGCAGAAAGTTTTTGTACATTTTTAGACAAAGAAAATAAAAATTTATGAAGAACTGACAAAACAGAGGGGTTTAGGTCAGGAGTAGTTAAGTGGTGAAGGGTAAGTAGGAAGACAATGGTTCATTTAATAAGATTTGTTTGTACAGATTTTCAGCCCCACAATTTCTGTCCCTGATAATAAGGATGTCTCCTTTCTTCTTGGTATAGGATGATGCCTTTCACAGGGGGGTTTATCTCCTGCTTTCAGGAAAGAAGAGCAAGCTGGGGAGGTTTTAAACATCTTTATCTCAGGATATTCAATATGCCAAGAACATCTTTGGATAGCGTGTCCTGAATCCTGTCATTGGGTAGAAAATTCTATAATACATTAACTTTTTCCTTGCATTCCTAGCCCTGCTCCTCTGAGTTTCCTGGCAGGGGCAGGACTGCTCAACATGAATTGGTTGGGTGTAAAGAAAAGAACTGGGGTCTGGAGTCAGGAATACAGGGGTGTGAATTTCTAGTTGTGTTACTTAATACCTGTGTGACCTTGGGCAAGTCACTTAATCAGTCTGGAATCCTAAACCTGCTCTTACAGTGGCATGAAAATAGTACTTACTTCACAATGTAGTTGTCACAAGGAGCTAACTTGGGGACTAACACAGATTAAGTATTAATTCCAATGTATTATTATTATAAGTGACATGGATTTTGATATGTTGAGGCATCAACCCATTCTTGCCTGAAGATCTAGGTTTACTTTATGTGGTTGCTTTTCAAAGTTTTTATGGTTCTAAAAGCTGAGCTAGTTAATCAGAATTTTCCTCCTAGTTGTTCCTTTGTGTTTTGCATAATGCTTTATTAACTTTGGTCAGGCTCAATCAAGTAAGTTTTCATACTAATTAATGACTTATGGCTGGTATGTGATAAAGAAGGCGCTATAGGGCATATGCATATGTATATGCAAACTTTGAGGATCTGGATTGAAGTTTTGTTAAATTTGAAAAAAAAACAAAAACAGATTTTGAGTACAGTTACAAAATAATGGTAATTTGCTCAGAGGTCTGAAGGGGGAAAAATCCACAGAGAAAAGGTTCCTGATATTCTTCTAATCAACTATGTGCTGGATTAGAACTATGTTTCTTTTTAAACATACTTTTGCCCTGGCTGGTAGCACAGTGGATAAGGCACCGGCCTGCAAACCCAAAGGTCGCAGGTTCGATTCCCCAGCCAGGGCACATAACAAGGTTGCAAACCAGGTCTCCAGTCAGGTCTGTGGCTGGAGGCAGGTGAAAAGCAACCATACATTGATGTCTCTCTCCCTCTCTGCCTGTCTCTCTTCCCCTCTTTCTAAAAATAATGAAATAAAATCTTCAAAAAAAGTAAAATAAAATAAAGAACAAATGGCCTTAAAAAACAACACACACAACATATTACTTTCAATTTAAAAAGCATTCCCTGATCATTGTAGAAAATTTAGACAAGTGCAGGTAATAATCATTGTTACCAAGAAGGCATATCACCTTTTAGTGCATTATTTATGCAAATATATTATGCATAACATATGTGTATACCTATTATATAAATGTTTTCTTAAAACTGAATTTAAACTCTTTCTCATATAATCATAGTGGCCTATAGCTAATCCTCTTGATCATAGATTATTTGACTATGTAGTAGCTATATATCACCTTTTTGAACCTTTCTAATGTTAAACTTTCAACACCTTGAAATCACATGCAAATAAGCACTTATACACACTTGCAAAGCTGTTCTGAACACTTCTGTTTTTTGAGCGTCAGGAAAAAAGAGAATCTCCAAGGCTGAGTGGAGTTTGGAATTTGAAAAGCCATCTGAAGAGAAATACATTATTGATTTAAAAAAGGTAGAAGAGGAGTCAAAGTAGAACAAATAGTAAACGGTAAAACCCAGAGTAGGACATCCCACAATTGCATATCTAGGCTGGTAGATAGGTTGGTTTGACTCCACTCTCAAAATCCACTTACCTCTCATGGCATCAAGTCATGAACTGATTATTTGTATGTGTTTGCCCCAATATAACTAACTTCTCACACTCTCACTATTTGTGTGAAAAATTTAAAAACATGGGAGGAAAGAATTGGAACCATTTAACTTTCTTTTTTATAGTGCCATGCAGAAATTTTAAAAAATTATTTGTCATGATCTTATGGGGGCCCAGTCCTTTAGAAATAATTGATTTGATCTTGGATAGCTGTATGATAGGAAGAAATGGAAATTTCCATTAGGCAAGTTCAAGTCAGTGTAATTATGTTTAATATAAAATAGACAATAATAGAATTTGAAACCTTCCAGAAAATATGAATAGTGTTAAGACATAATAAGGAAACCAATGAAGAGACAGTAAAGCCATGGTTAGCAGTTTAGATTTGAGGTGAATTGCAAACATCAAACATAATAAGTTTTAAGTAGGAATGGAGCATAGGAATGGAGAAAGTCTCTACTGCTCTGTGTACAATGGCTTGGTATGAAAAATAACTTTAAATGGCAGAGCACAATAAAGAGGATATCTCTGGCATGTGCATGTTATGCCCTGGTAAATGGTTGTTACTATGAGCCTGGAAAGGAAATATATTTGTTGAAATATGTGGGTTGTTCTTGTTGAGTTTACTTATTGTACAGCATTGATTGAGAGACAGACCTACATTTATCCACATTTATTTATTCGTTCACATTTCAGCAAAATATTTTTGAGTATCTTTTATATTCTAGGCATTTTACATGCTTGGGTGTATGGATATAGCAATGGACAAAACTGACAAAAGTCCTTGCTTGCATCAAGTGTAATCTCAGTGGGTAAGATGGAAAATAAGCAGATGAATCTATAATATGATGTCAGCTGTTACGTGCTATGGAGGAAAATAATACAAAGAAAGGGTTAGAATGTATGTGGTTTGCTATATGAAATAGAGAGGAAAGAAAAGCCAATAGCAGCTCAGGAAACTAAACCTCAGGGGTATTGACTGAACGTTGGGAAGGGCCCTGGGAGAAGTTGACAAACTTAACTGTTCAGAATAAAGAGGTCAGAGCCTGGGAGAGTGCGCATGAGCAGCATGGGGTTGAGATCTGAGTTTGAATCTTTTTCATTAAGCAAGAACTTTGTGACTTTGGTCAACTTACTTAAACTCCATGAGCCTCGGTTTCACCTGTAAAGAATCTTTTCTGCCCTGGTTGGTAGCACAATGGATATGGTGCAGGTCTGCGAACCCCAAGGTTGCTGGTTCGATTCCCCAGCCAGGGCACATAATCAGGTTGCAAGCCAGGTCCCCAGCCCGATCCAGGGCTGGAGGCAGGTGAAAGGCAATCATACATTGATGCCTCTCTCCCTCTCTGCCTCTCTCTTTTCCTCTCTCTCTGGAAATGATAAAATCTTTATTAAAAAAAAAGTCTTTTCTGCAGGGTTGTTAAGGATTAATTATGTATGACTTAATTTTCCTTTAAATATCCTTAACCCATTTATTGATTATAGTTGTGTGTTGTAAAGCCTATATGAACCCATTTAATGCTCACCAACAACCCTGTGGTAGATACTGTTATTTCGCTCATTATAGTGATGTGGAAACAGGCATAATCGAACTAAGTGACATGCTCAAGTTTGCATAGTTAAATGATGGAACCTTATTTCAAATTGCCAGGAAGCCTACCTACCCACCAAGAAGTTTAGGCCTTTACTTTCCTCATTTATGAAATGAAGACACTGGAGTAGATTGTTCCTCAGCACAATCCATTCTTTTGTTCTGATCTATGAGCACAGTGCGGAAATAGTTTTCATCTGGGGAGTAAGACCAGGACATCTGGACAGGGACAGATGTTTGAGAATGTCAGCTTCTAGCCACAGCTCAGTGATCTGAACTACTTGGATAAGAAAGGCACCCTGCTGTTATATACCCATCTTATATTACTCCCAGTCCTTCTTTCATGAATGTGCCAATTTTGCACATGCCGATTATGGAATGTAGCTTGGCAGAAACAAATTGATGGCCTTTGTGATGCTTATTCTGAGAATTTGATCCTCTTGTTTTCAGAGATGTGTTTTTATGCTGAGCATTAAAAATAAAGAGGTAAAAGAATTCTAAGCATAAGAAATTGCAAACACAGAGTAAATATCCCTCAAGAAAAAATATTTGTGTGTATATCAACATAGTGAGGAGGGGTGAGAATAGGGGTGGCAAGGATACATCACAGAAAAATTATAGATATGCCTCAAGGGAATAGAAAAGTCATGAGAAATTGAAGCTTCTTTCAGGGGTCAGATGGTTTCTCATGATCCTTCCCCCATCTCTCTGCTATATGTTCCGCTCCCAAGTCCACACGAACTTTCAGCAATTTTTCATAATGCTTTAAGGAAAGAGGGCTGCCCCAGCTGGTGTCCCAGCAGGGAACAAATTAACACCATACTGTTCAAATAAAAACTGAATAATTGGGGACTACTAGCAGAGGTGTGGGCAGGGTTAAATGCACAAACAAGGGGTAGAGACTCTCCCAGAAATTAACAACCAGAGGGGAACTGTTGTTATCGTGAATCATAGCCTTTGGTATCAGAACTGTCGATGGAGAAAAGACAGTAAAGCCATCACTATAAACATACTTCCTTGTCTATTTATGTCTATCTGTCCATCTAATATTTGCTTACTCCTTGGTCTTATTTGACCTTGCTTAATTTCTTCTCCTCTCTAAACTTCTAGTCAGTGTGCATATGTGTAGCTGGAATGATAGTTAAGATTTTACTCTAAGTAGATGAGAAGCAATAGTTTAAACTTAAAAATTCTGCCAGTCATTTCATCATCTGTGAGATTATCAGACCCTCTCAGGTCAATTAGTTTTTGATAGACCATTTGCCATGTGTAGTGCGCTGCAAACTGTGTCAGACTTTGAGGTCAAGAGGTAAGGGATGAAGTTTTAATCCCTTTCACTGACTATGGCTATGTGGACTTTCTAAACCTCAAATTCTCATCTATAAAATATCTGAAGTACTATTCACAGGACTGGTATGAGAAGCAAATGTTTCAAAGCTAAGACACTGTTCTGAAAAATACCAAGTACCAATGTAAACACAGGCGTCATGGTCTCCACATAGCCATGAACCCAGAGGAACCAAATTGAACACATTTGTAGCAAAAATTGGTGACAAAATTACAAGCCCAATGAAAACCAGAGATTCTTTATTCCTAAATCCAGAAAGAAGTTTTATTTCCCATATTCTAATCTTTAGCAACCTAGAAGCAAACAAACAAACAAAAAATATATCAATTCTAAAAGAAAGACAATGGCTAACATCCAGCAAAACATCATATGCCATTATTACCCGAGGAGTGAGAAAAATGCTTACAGAAAAAACACTCAAAAGTAATGAAAAAACAGATCTTGTGAGTTTAGGAATTCCAGCAGTTAGGGTCATTTTCTGCCAAGCAAAGAGCACAATTTACTCCAAAGTGCCCAGAAGGCACTACTTTATAGGGGTTAGAATAATGAATGTTCGTAATGATTACATTAAATTATCATGGTAAGATTAAATTATGTTTATTCAAGACAGCAGGGAAATACATAATATATTCTAGAAAGATACTCGTTTATAATAGCTAAAATTTTAATGATATTGGGAGACTTAAAGAGTTATTTGGAAAACAGCTTTCAATAGCTGAAATTTTATTATACTATTTCAGTAAATTATAATATAGAATGTTGGACATGACAATCAGTCATTGGTTTATCTGGCTTCCTAAGATGTGTATATTTACAGAGTTAAATATGAAGTAACAGAAGCTCCCAGTGTTGGGTGTCCTGTCGTCTCACTTGAAGAAGTTTGGCTAACTTTGGCTTTGAGACTTGGGACTTTCAGTGGCATAGCCAAGGACTTGAGCCAGTTTATGACATGTGTGCTTAATTGCTTAATTGGGCTAGATATGTTCTAGGATCTGAAAGTGGCCATGCCTAATGAGAGTTCACCTGTGTGGCCTGTGGCTCATTTGCACATTTCCTAATTGCTCATGAGTGCCTTACTCTATGCTGGACATAGAGTGTTAGGCCTGTGTTATGCACTAGGGACACAAAAGTGAATGTCAGGGCAACCTGAAGAAAGTAGTGGTTTTATTTGTTGTGAGTTCATTATAAACTCTCTATCCCACACCTAACCTGCCACATACATTTCAGAAAGATGAGAATGTCGCATTCTTGGCTTTCTTACATTCTACTGTATGTTCTAGGAAAGAGCTCAAAGAACACTTACATTAGGGTAATAAAGAGCTAGGCTGTGGATCAGTAGCCAAGAAGTGGCTAAATCTATGTCCCAAGAGCTGGAAGGACCAGGGAGAGGGCATGGGGAGATGTGGCATAAAAGAGCTGCTAATCTTGAGAAATATGGTGATTTAAAGCTGCCTGGTCAAATGAGGTATGGGAAAGGGTTCTGTGAACAGAGGAGTTTTTGTATTTAGTAAGACCATTTGAAATTGGTTACTAACCTCAGCTATAAAAATATAATAAAATAAAATATTGCCATTTGTGATGATATCAATGGATCTTAAAAGTATCATGCTAAGTGAAATAAGTCAGATGGGAAAGGACAAGAACATATGATTTCACTTATATGTAGTATATTAAAAAACAACAAAAAAGCAAACTCAAAAATACGGACAACAGGATGATGGTAAGCAGAGGGGAAGGGAATTGAAGGGACAATAAAAAGGGTAAAAGAGGCCAAATATATGGTGACAGAAGGAGACTAGCCTTTGGGTGGTGAATACACAATGGAATATACACATTGCATTCTAAAGTTGTACACCTGAAACATATGTTATCAACCAATGCTATCCCCAGTGGATTTAATTAAAATTAAAACATTCATCCCTGGCTGGTGCAGCTCAGTGAGTTGGGCATCATCCTGCAAAGTGAAAGGTCGTTGGTTGGGTTCCCAGTTGGCGCACATGCCTGGGCTCTGGGCCAGATCCCTGGAAGGGGATGTGAGAGAGCCAACGGATTGATGCTTCTCTCTCATTCTTTCTCCTTCCCTTCCTCTCTCTAAAAATAAATAAATAAAATCTTTTAAATTAAAAAATAAAACAACAGCAACAACAAAAAAAACTGTAGCCAAACATATAAAGCTCAAGGGACAAGGTCAATGAAAACTAAGCTTCTCAACAGCAAGCTCAAAGAACTAAAAACAGACTGTTAGGGTGGTTGGTGATGTGGGCTGTGAAAGAATTCACAAAGGGAAGAATTTGTAGAGTTGTTTTTATTCACTCTCCAAAAAGAAGAGAGAGCTGGTGTAGAGAGATACACCAGAATTGAGAGGCAGAGGCTTTGATCTTTTATTGGATTATAATTGGATTTAAAAAGGGAGGTGGTGGGTGTCATATGGCCTCCGGGCTGTTGGGGGCAATGTAACACTGGCTGCAGTTTGTTCCAATGTTCTCTTCTGCCTGTGGCCGTAGGGGGTGGTTAGTCATGGTCTGTTCTTGCTTTCCAGTAATTTCCAATCCTGGAGATTGGAGTGAAAGGGCAGCCATATCTAAACAAGGTCATAGATCTGTTCAGCAAACGTGATATAATAGGAAATGGTGCTAATTTTATACTTTCAGGGGCCACTCCCCATATTTATGTGGTCTAAACTGCCAGGTAGCCGGGGTGGCTAAGAAAGGACCTGGAGCCAGAAAAGTCCAAATAAGGGCTTTTTATTAGAAAGGAGACACTGCAATCAGTCGACCTGACTCCAAACAGACTGCAGCCCAAGGAAAGAGATGGAGGAGTTTTAAGGGTGTGGAATAGACTCCCAGAGTGGGAGTCACCCTGCTGCTCAGCTCCTGATATAAGTGTTTATGAAACAACATCCTCTGATTAGGGATGTCTGCCGGGAGACTTACGGTCCTTGTTTCTGGGAAAGGATCAAGAAAAAGGGGAATGGGTGAGGGGGATATAACTAGTTCTCAGTAGGACTCAAGCAGCTGTGACTTAGTTACCTCTGATAATAGGGAACCTTGTGATTGAGCGTGTGGTTGGTGATGCACACCCTCTTTGTTTCAGTACTGGTGGTGGGTGACTCAGGTCCCGCATGACTGCAGGGCACAGTTTCCAAGAACATAGTGACCACTGGCAGTAAGCCTGTTTTGCAAGGCTTGGCCCAGGTGGCAGGTCACAGGGCAAGCAACATATAGATCTCTGGCCTTAACATAAACATTCTGGGACCTTCCAACAGAACTGTGCAGTGTCTGGCAAGGCAGAATCCTAGTTGAAGACTTGGGACAATATTTAATTTGAATTTGAAACGTCAAATAAAGTTATATTCATGCATCTGAGAGTTGTGAAGAAAATTTCTATCCACTAGAAATGAGTAGGTGATTAGGTGATGGAATTGTCTATATTTTATATCTAAAGGAACACACAGGATGATTTGTATATTAATGAGTGTGTATAAATTATGACTTACTGTGGATAAAATGTGTCTGTTCTTTTCAATAGAAATTGCTGTTACTAGCTCTCAGTTTGAACTATATCTTTAAGGAATAAAAGAAGTAAACAGTTTCTACTGTGCTCCTAAAGGTCTGCCACAGAAAGTGGGATGCACAGCCCCAGAGTGAATTCTGAAAACGAGAATGGATGAAGGTCACCCCATACATCTTTCTTCTGTCACATGCAAGTGTTATTGGACACAATTGCGGGGACTCTAGTGTGAACAGATGTATGCTTTAGCCTTAGAAACTTTCCAGTTACATTTTCAAAAAGGTGGAAGGATGACTTGGAGAGAATCCTGTCTCTAGTTTATAACGTAGAAAGCTATGATGTGAAATGATTGATACGTTAAAAGGTGTAGGCACCTTGATTCACATTTACATACGTTTTTTCATTCTTGAAGCAAGAGCTCAAAGCTATCAGAACACATCCCATAGGGCCAGGAGGAGCAGAAACAAAGGGAAAAACCAGAAACTCCATTTACAAGATAAATGACAACTAAAAGTAGCCAGAGGCCTTCCCTTTTTTAAAAGCAGGATTCTAGTGAAATAGACCTCAGGGTTCCACAATTCTACTCTTTCTCTGAACTGCCGGCATTCTTTGAACAACATTCCTGACATAAATTTATCCTGCCTCTGCTTTAACTCATCCTGTATTTTGTGAGACAAATTGATTATCAGGAAATATGTTGCCATGGAAGTTATACTCATAACTCTTGTTTCTAGAACATAATGCATAACATCTACTTTCCTTTCTATACACCAACTCTCAAATAGTTTAGATATGACTGTGACCAATGCTTTCCTGCAAAATGCTTTAGTTCGGGTTTCTTCAAACCTATCATTCTGCTTGCTCACTTCTGGATGTGCTGCCATTTTCATTTTCCTTTCTAAATGGTGAGTAAGGGACTTAAGGGAAATAACTAGTTATTACATTTGATGGTCATTTTAGACATCTCTTCATGCATATATGCAGTGGACTATACCTGTAAACTGTATATTGAAATGTATACTTCTTTCTGTTTTTTATTTCAGCCATTCTGATAAGTATGTAGTTACACTTTGTTTAATTTAAATATGCATTTCCCTGATGGTGCAGGATGATGAACTTCTGCTCCTGCCACCTGTACACCTTCTTCAGTTGTGCACCCTCCTCAGAAACCTCTGTGACAGTATTTTGCCCATATTTTAATAGGGTTTAAAAAATTTACTGTTGAGTTTGAGGATACCTCTATTTTAGATATTAGTTCTTTTTTGTTTATGTGCTTTGTACATCTTTTCTCCCCTCTGTATCTTATCTTTTCATCTTCACATAGTATTTCACAGACCAACGGTTTTAAAATTTATCCATTTAAATTTTTAAATTTTAATGATTTTTCTTTTTATGGGTCATCCTTTAGGTGTCAAGTCTAAGTCTTCCTTTTCTAGGCCTAAATCAAGATGTTCCCTATGGTTGTTTTTGAGAACTTTTCATTTTGTGTTTTACCTTTAAGTCCGTGATCAATTTTGAATTAATTTTTGTGTAAAGTGTGAGGTGTAGATTGAGGTGTTTGTTTGTTTGTTTGTTTTTGCCTGTGGATATACATTGAAAAGGCTATCTTTCTTCCACAGACTGGTTATTTTATCTTTTTCAAATATCAGTTAAACACCTTTTGTATGTTTATTTCTGAGTTCTACATTCTGTTCCATCAATCTATGTGTCTACTCCTCCATTAATAGCACAGAGCTTGATTAATGTAGCTATATAGTAAGTCTTAATTTCAGGTAGAATAATTCTTCCCACTTTTGTTTTTCTTTGTCAGAATTGTTTTAGCTATTTCATAGCCTGTGTCTTACCATATAAACTTTAAAATAATTCTGTCTTATTCTAAAAAGAAAAATACTTGCTGGGATTTTGATAGGAATTGCATTAAACAAGTAGATCAACTTAGGGAGAAGGAATATCCTTACTATGGGGAGTCTTCCATTTTGTGAATATGGTATGCCTTACTTATTTCATTCACTCATTCATTCATTTATTTATCATCGTCATTCGTTAGATATAAAGCATGCACGTTCCATAACAGTTTTGTAAGTACGTACCCAAGTATTGCATTTTCTTGTGCTTGCACATAGACAGTGTTACTGCATAGAAACATGAATGATATTTGTGTGTTGGTCTTGTATCCTGTGACATTACTGAAAGCACTTAATAAATCCAGTTTCTTTTGTAGATGTCTTTGCCTTTCTATGGACAAGATCATGTCATCAGCAAGTCAGAACAGCTTTATTGCTTTCTTTCTAATCCGTAAAATGTTTGTTTTTGTTTTGTTTTGTTTTTTCCCCCTATTTCTCTGGCTAGAACTTCCAGTACTGTTTTGAATCATAGTGGTAAGAACAGAAATTCTTAACTTATTTCTCATCCTGGGGGAAAGCATTTTGGTTTTTATCAGTAAGTATAATGCTAACTGCAGGTTATTTTTACATGTTTTTTATCAAGTAAAAGTAATTTTCTCTCTTGCCAACCGTTATCATCAATAGATATTGGATTTTGTCAAGTGATTTTAACATTAATTGATATAATTGAATTTTTGTTCTTTAACCTGTTGATATAGTGGATTACACTGATTTTCTAATTGAACCAGCCTTGAATATCTGGAACAAATTTACTTGATAATGGTATGTAATTCTTTTTATACATTGTTGAATTTGGTTTGCCAGTATTTTATTGAGAACCCATATGTCTACGTTTTTGAAAGATATTGTTCTGTAGTTTTTTTCCCTTTAGTTTAGTTTTAAATAATCTAATAATTTAGATTATTTACCTGAGAGCCTTTCTCATTTCTATTGTAAGCATTTAATGTTATAAATTTCTCCATAAAATGAGTTGGAAACTACTTCCTCTTCTATTTTTGGAAAGAGATTGTGTAAACTTGGTGTTAATTTTCCACAAAACACTATGTTTAAGTGTCCAGTGAAACCATCTGCATGTGGAAATTTCTTTTTGTAAAGATTTTAATTAATAAATTCTAGTTTTAATGGTTATATACTCTTTAGATCATCTATTTCATCTTGGTTGAGTTTTGGCAGTTTTGTCTTTTTGAGGAAATTTTCCATTTCTACTGTCAAATTTATGAATGCATGATTGTGTGTATTATTTGTTTATTATCTTTTTATGGCTGCAGGATTTGTGGTAATGTACCCAGTGTCAACCATGATATTGATAATCTGTGTCTTCTTTCTTTTAATTTTTGTTAAACTTGCTAGTGGTTTTTAATTTTTTTCAAAAAACTCTGCTTTTTGTTTTCATTGGTTTTCTCTGTTTTCCTGTTTTCATTGTTACTAACTTCTGCTCTTCATTATTTCTCTTCTCTGCATGCTTTCATTATTTTTTTACTTTTTTCCCCTACTTTCTTTATGTAGGAACTTAGATTATTTACCCGAGAGCCTTTCTAATTTCTAATGTAAGCATTTAATGTTATAAATTTCCCTCTCAGCACTGCTTAAGCTACATCTCACATATTTTGTTATGTTGTATTTTCACTTTTATTCAGTTACACATGTGTTAGGTAGACTTCTTTGAACTATGGGTTATTTTGAAGTATATTATTTAGAGATTTTCCTGTTGTCTCTCTGTAATTAGGTTCTAGTTCAATATTATTGAGACCAAAGCCCTGGCTGATGGCTCAGTGGATAGGTACTGGCCTGTGAACCCAAAGATTGTTGGTTCAATTCCCAGCTAGGGCACATAACCAGGTTGCAAGCCAAGTCTCCAGCCAGGTCTGTAGCTGGAGGCAGGTGAAAGGCATTGATGTTTGCCCCCCTCTCTGCCTCCCTCCTTTCCCCTCTCTCTAAAAATAATAAATAAGATATTTTTAAAAACCACATTCTAATTGTATATGATTTCAATTTTTTTAACTTGTGGATTTTATGGGCCAATATATGACCTATCTTGATGAGCACTTGAAAAATAATGCTTTTTTGAATGGATCTATATATATATATAATTTAGATTATGTTGTTGATTGCAATGTTCAGATCTCCTACATCTTTTCTGATTATATGATTTGCTGGACATGGGGGAGTATTAAAGTCTCCAACTATAATTGAGGATTTATCTCTTTCTCCTTTCAGCTTTATTAGTTTGTATTGCATGTATTTGGAGGCTCAGTCATTTAATGTACAGACATTAAGAACCATTATATCTTTTTGGTTGGTTGGTTATTTTATTATTTGTCTCTAATAAATTTCTTTGTTCTAAAGTCTACTTTATCATATATTAATAGTCATTTATGCATTTTTGATTAATGTTTATATATCTTTTGTTCTCAATTTGAAGTCAGTTTTGCATACTTCACTCAAAGTGGTAAATTGTGAATTTGGGTTTCTTGTTTGTAGCATATAGTTAGGTCAATTTACTTTACAATGCTAACCTCTTTCTTTTCTTTTTTTTTTTAATTTTATTGTTGTTGTATTACATCCATTCCCTTTTTGCTCCCCTCTGTCCCCCTCCTCACCCACCCATTTCCCCCAAAGTCAATCCCACCTGTTGTCCATGTCCATGGTTCCTTTATACTAGGTTCTTGTCTAAACTGCTCCCCTTCCTTGCCTCTGCCTGCCCCCTCCCCACAACCCCCTTTGCCCTGACCACTGAAGGCCTATTCACTGTATTCATATATTTGGTTCTGTTTTGCTTGTTGTTAGTTTTGTTCATTATTGTCCTGTAATGGGTGAGATCATATGGTATTTGTCCCTCACTGACTGGCTTATTTCACTAAGCATAATACTCTCCAGTTCCATCCATGTTGTTGCAAAGGGTAGGAGTTCCTTCTTTCTTTCTGCTGTGTAGTATTCCATTGTGTAAATGTACCAAAGTTTTTTGATCCAATCATCCACTGATGGGCACTTAGGCTGTTTCCAGCACTTGGCTATTGTAAATAGTGTTGCTATGAACATAGGTGTACATAGGTTCTTATGAATTGGTGTTTCAGGATTCTTTGGGTATAGTCCAAGTAGTGGAATCACTGGATCAAAAGGCAGTTCCATTTTTAGTTTTTTAAGGAAACACCATGCTGTTTTCCACAGTGGCTGCACCAGCCTGCATTCCCACCAACAGTGTATGAGGGTTCCCTTTGCCTCTTTTGATTGGTATATATTTAGACTATTTACATTTAAGGTAATCATTGATGTGTTAATATGAAATGTATTTACGTATTTAGAGCCATTTTAACATTTGCCTTCTGCTTGTTTCCTCTCATTTTTTCCCTCTTTTTCCTTATTACTTTTTGTGGGTTACTGTAATATTCTTTTGGAATTTCATGTTTATTTTTAGTATTTTTGAGTAATTATCATTATACAGGTTTTTAAAGAGATGGTTCTCATTATTACATTATGCATATGTGACTTATTCTGCTCTGCAGATGTTAACATTTTACCACTTTAAGTGAAGGGTAGAAACCTCAGTGGTTTGTATCTTTCTATGAATTTTTCTATTTCATTTCAGTTGTCTAACTTGTTATTATATATTATTCATAGTATTTCTTTTTAGTACTTATTTTTGTATTTCTAATGTCAGTAGTAATGATCTCTCTTCCATTTTTTAATCCATTAATTTTAGTCTTCTTTCTTCTTCTCTTTGGTCAATATGGCCAAAATTGTATTAGTTTCCCATGGCCACTGTAATACCACCACAAGTGTATGGCTACAAACAACAGAAATTTATTCCATCATAGTTATGGAAGCTAGAAGTCTGAAATGAGAGAGCTGGTAGGGCCATGCTCCCTCTGGATTCTCTAGGGAAGAATTATTTTCAGCATATTTTTTGAGTTATTTTCTTAGTAGTTCTAGTGCTTACCATATACATCTGAACTTTTCAGAATCAGCTTTAGATTAGTACTAATTTATTTCTGGTCAGCTGTAGAAATAGTACTCCTATGTAGATTCATTCCCCTTTTGTTGCATCATTTTATACATATATCTCTAAATGTTACAAACACAACATGCCTTTGCTATAATTATTACTTTATATAATTGAATGCCTTCTAAAGAAGCTGAGAGAAGAATAGAGAGCAAATATGTATTTGCAGCTTTTGTTTCATTAGATTCTTATTTGGCATATTATCAAATTACATTTCTATATGTTATGTGTTAAATGATATATTGTATCCATATTGTTTTGTATAATTGTTTTTTAAATCAATTAGGCAGAAATGAGCAAAATGTGCAATTATACTCTCTTTCATAATTCCATAATCACCGTTACCAGTTCTCTTTGCTTTTTCATTGAAATTCAAATACTACCTTGGATCACTTGCTTTCAACCTGGATAACTTCCTCTAATATTACTGTCAGCATGGATGAATCTAAAGGGTATTACATTATGTGGAGTAAGTCAGTCAGAGAAGGACAGATATCAAATGATTTTACTTATTCATGAAACCTAAAGGACAATATAAATAAACAAACAAAACAGAAACAGATTCAAAGATACAGACAACATTGATGATTGTCAGGAGGAAGAGAGTTGAGGGACTGGGTGAAAAAAGGTGAAGAGAAGTACAGATTGGTAGTACCTACCAAATAATTATGGAGATATAAAGTACAGCATAGAAAATAAAATCAACAATATTGTACTAACTATGAATGGTGCCAGTGGGGTACGATACTGGAAATATCAGGAGTGAGTACTTTGTAAACTATCATATATGATGATCTAACCAATATGCTGTACACCTGAAACTAATACAAAATAATATTTTTTTTTGGTTGTTTTTGTTTAATCTGAAACTTTTTTTTTTAAGATTTTATTTCATTATTTTTAGAAAGAGGGGAGGGGAGAGAGGCAGAGAGGGAGAGAGACATCAATGTATGGTTGCTTTTCACCTGCCTCCAGCCACAGACCTGACTGGAGATCTGGTTTGCAACCTGGACAAAATAATATTTAAAAATATATTTCTTGTATGTTGCCTGTTAGCAACACATTTTCTCAGTTTTTAAAAACAATTTTGTGAGAATATATTTATTTCACTTTCCTTTTGCAAGATAGCCTTTTAAAAAATATATTTTATTTATTATTTCCAGAGAGAGAAGGGAGAGATGCAGAGAGGGAGAGAAACATCAATGTATGGTTGCCTTTCACCTGCCTCCATCTACAGACCTGGCTGGAGACTTGGCTTGCAACCTGCTTATGTGCCCTGGCTGGGAGTCAAACCAGCAACCTTTGGGTTCCCAGGCTGGTGTCTTATCCACTGTGCCACCAGCCAGGGCCAGCTTTATTTTTTTTTATAGGACTTTTCATGACTATTTTCTTTGAGTATTTATAGTATGTTATGCCATTGCCTTCTGGACTCCATTATTCTGATAAATAGTCAGCTGTTATTCCCATATGAGTTCCCATGCAAGTCATGAGTCTTTTTCTCTTGCTCTTTTCAACTTTTTCCCCTTGTTTTTTCTTTCAACATTTTTACTAGAAAGGGCCTTTTATGGACCTCTTTGCAATTGGCCTACTTGAAATTGTTGAGCTTCCTGTATATGTAGCTTGATGGTTTTCAACAAATTTTAGAAATTTTCATCCAGTATTTCTTTGAATATTTTGTCTTCCATTTTCTCTCCTTTCCTTCTGGCATTCTTGTTACATTATGTTTATGTCCTTAATTGATTCCCACATTTTCTGTGGCAGTTTATTTTTCTTGAAATTTTCCCTCTTTTTTTTTTTTTTTATTACATAATATCTATTGACCTATCTTCAAATTTACTAATTATTTCTTATACCAGTTAAAATCTAATCTGAAACACTCTAGAGAATATTTCGTTTATTGTAATTCATGACTCCAGTGTTTATGTGGTTCTTCTTTTTAAAAACAATAACTTTTAACTATTTGTTCATGTTCTCGGTTTGGTGTGATGGTGTTTTCATGCCTTACTTTACTTTAATCATGGTTTCCTTTCATTCTTTGGACATATTTATTATGACTATTTTTAAGACCTATCTGTTAAATCTGACAACTGGTTATTCTCACAATTTATGGTACTTTCTCTTTTTCCTTTCTTTTTCTTTTATGACCTATGCATCATATCTTCCTGCATAGTTTCATGTTTCCTAATTTTTTGTTGGAAACTGAACCATTTAGATAATATTTTATAGCCAGTCTGGATACTGGTCCCCCACTCTAGGGCTTGTGTCTCTCTTGTCACTTGCTTGTTTATCTCCTTAATGACTGGTGGATTATTTTAATGGTGTTTATATCCCTCACACAACCTTAAGTCTCTGATGTTGCTTCTCAGGGTGTGGAGCTTCTGGTATGGCCACAGGTACTCTGAGATGACAGTGGTTTTGTCAAGCTTTCCATCACTGTCTCAGTCCTAAATACATCCATTTGTGGGGCTCCATCAATTAGTGTTTCTTCTAATGTTTTCACTAATGTCTAAGGCATCAATTGTTCTACAAGTCAAATTTCAGCTCCCTTAAAGGGATAATTCCTGAAGTCAGTGTATGAAATTTGCTCTGACCCCAGAAGGGTTCTTCCGAGCTGTCTCTTTCTGCCATTCTCTCTAGCAAGGAATACAGCAAGTTTAATATCCAATTAATCTACTAATTTCCTTTCAATTACCTTTCATCACTACACTACCTTTTTTCCAGAGTCCCTTTAGGCATGAACATTTCCACACTCCGTTGCAAATAAAGTCAATTCTTTAAAGAAGAGATCAGAATGTTTCTATTTTAGGGGTGCTTCTCCTCCTGGGAAAAACCCATGAGCCTCAGCTCTGGAGCTGTAGGTGCGATAACAGGAGCATGCTCCTCTCTGAGTGATAACCCTGCCATTAGAACTGAGTGCATGGTGGGGTGGAATAGGCAGTACCCCTAACTCTTAATGGCTTATTTCTTGTAGCATGGAGCCCCCACCATACCAACTGGGGTGGGGACCACAGGACTCCAATATTCTCAGCAGTATGGTGCTCAAAACTGAGCCACCATTCCACAGGTTAAGCCCAGACAGCAGGAGGAAACTCCCTTTCTTATCTTCATTCCTTCAGAACTTGGCCTCAGCAATGGGTGGTTGGTCCAGGATGAGAAATATTAATGTTCTTCCCCTTGCACTGCCTGCCCCATGAAAGGTAACCCCTGTACCTGGGAGCTGCGATGAGAGGTAGCCTTGTGTTCCTGTCTCCGCCGGCTTTGCACTGTCTTGCCGAGATGGAAGGGAAAGAGTGGAAGGACTCTAGTTCCAACACCACTGAAGTCAGCTGTCCCTAACCAAGTCTTAGTAGATTTTCTTGTATACATGTCTCCTCATATTCCATATACAATTAAGACCATTTCCGGAGTGGTTAAATGATACCTTTAAATAATTTTCACCAGTTTCTTTGTGAAGTGGGACCACAAAGCTCCTCTGTATATCATGCCAGAGGCAGAAGTAGCTTCTGTGATTTTAACATCACTTTCTTCATTCCGACCCCCTCTCTTTGCTTTAGGCCTTGGTTGGCTACAGATGATCACTAAGTTCTTTTTTTTTTTTTTTTTCTCTCAGAGTTTTCATGATCAAAAATACTTACCTTTTGTATTTGTACGTGAATAAGATCAACCACTTAAAATATTCTTGGTGCTTACTTTTCTTTCCTTAGAAATTTATAGACCCTCTTCCTTGCCTTTTGACATTAAAGGATGTTATGAAAAGCTTGGAACTTGTTTTTGTTTTTGTTTTCCCCTTTGTAGTTTGAAGTAACCATTTTTCTGCTGAAACTTTTTTTTTTTTCTGGATATTCAGTAACTTATTGAGAATATATATTAACCTTTATTTTACATCCTAGTGTATGTTGTATCCTTTGAAACTACAGATTCATTATTTTTTCTTATTTAAGAGAACATTTCTGATATGTCTTGGAATATTTTTGTTTCTGTTCCACTTATTGGATTTTTTAATTAGGAGATATCAGTTGTCCAAAATAAATTATCCATATTCTTTACACCTATCATTTTTCCAATATTTTTTAATCCTTTTGACTTTTTTTTTTGTGGTTCACCCTTATTATTTAAAAACTCTAATCTGTTCTTTATTTTTTTCTCAATTTTTAGATGTCTGATAGTGTTTTTTTTTTTTTTTCCCATCAATGTATAGTTGCCTTTCACCTGCCTCCAGCTATAGAGCTGGCTGGAGACTTGGCTTGCAACGTGGTTATGTGTTCTGGCTGAGGAATCAAACCAGAGACCTTTGGGTTCAAAGGCCAGTGCCTATCCACTGTGCCATCAGCCAGGGCTGATATCTAATAGTGTTTTGATTCTATCTTTTCAAAACCTAACTTGGCATTCTCTATATTCATTTTAGAAACATCTGTTGCCTTATCTTTTTGAGCTGATGTTATTACTCTTTTAAAATTCTTATTGGGGGACAGAGGGGAGCAAAAAGGGGATGGATGTAATACAACAACAATAAAATTTTTTAAAAAAATTTTAAAAAATAAAAAATTCATATTGGTTCCTGAATACAAAGCAGCTTTCTAGATTTTGTGGCTTTCTTTGATTGTATTTGTTTCCCTACTGGATTTATTGCCTTTGAATTTGTGTTCCTTATCTTTCTCTATTTGCTTCTTTCAAAAAAATATTGCATAATTTTCATGCTTTTCTGTTTTCATTTTTTCTCAACTTTATACCATCAATTTTATTTAGGTTCTTGTTACTCACAGTGTGGTCTTCAAATCAGAGGTGTTGGTATTATCTGTAGGCTTAATAAACAGAGAGAATCAAAAACCCCACCCAGGGCCTACTGAAGCAGAACCTGCATTTTGGCAATATTCCCAGGTGATCCTTGTGCATGTTAATATTTAAGAGGCACTGCTGAAACCTCACTATATATTGAAGTAACCTGGGGAAATTTAAAGAGTACTAATGCTAGAGATTCTGATTTAATCAATATGGGATATGACCTAGACGTAAGTGTTATTTTAAAATGCAGTAAATTGTGATAATCACTGATCTCCGCTTTCCATTTACTTCTGATATTATGTAAGTTACTTCCCTTTTTTGTACTTTTTCTCAATTTACTTAGTTTGTCCTCTATCATTCTCCATTCTTCTTTCCTCTGTACATACCCAACAAACTGGATATTGCCTTCTATTTACCCCATAATCTGAGAATATTGAGAGGATGGAGATGGAAGGGAAGGAGGAATAGTTCAGCTATGAATGGTGGAACTGGGTGCAGCTCTTCCTCCTGAGATCCAATTAAATGTGTAACTTCATCAGTCAGGTGTGCATCCCCATTCTTAGGTATGTCATCTTTGAAAATGGCAAGGACTTAAGACCAGTCTGTTGGAATGCTGGGGCCTTCATTCTTAAGAACTAAATGTCCTGTGCTCATCTGAGGACTACCTAGGCATCTTCTAGACCTGCTTCTTCCTATATTGCAGGAAGTTAGTGAATAATTCTTAGGATTTGTTGGCTTACCTTCTTTTTTACTCCTACTTCAGTGGGTTGATGGTTGGATTAGGAATTATATTAAGATGTCATAAATTTTTAGTTTAATTTTTTAAAGTTTAAGACTCAAGGTTTACCATCACTCAACTCCTTTATTGCTGATGAATTTTTATTTTTTTTCTTTCATTTTATTAGAGAATTGATTACAGAGGCCCTGCTTACTTTTGACATTAATTTAGGTGTTATGTGGCTACTTATGCAATCTAAATTTGCATTTACAGTTTAAAAAATATACTTAGCATTTTCTGGCATACATTAGTCTATAAACTATAGTTTCCAGTCAGAATTTGTTTAAATCCCAGCCATTTTATATTTGATTTCAGAAGATTTTATATTCTATATTATGCTATTATTATCTATGTTTTAATTTTTAAAAATGCATTGCAATGTTATTCAAACAATGTAGGCCTATTTCTCAATCTTATAAATATTGTGAAACTGTGTGTATGCACTATAGCACATATATAAAAATAATTTTTCTTTCAAATAGGAGTGCCTACATATTAAGAAGTATTCATATTAATATTTTTACAAATACAACAGATGAGATCTATCCAAACATAAAGATATGTGATTTAGAGTGTAAATAGCAATGTAGTTCATTATTGAAAAAACATTAACAGTTTAAAATAGAACTCAATTTAAGGTAAAGAACTAAAGACCCTTACTCTTAAAAACAAAGTGAATCTTATTACAGATTAAATTCATGTATTAACATACATAAGCTAAATTGTTTTAACCTACTGTACGTTAATTTGAGATTATTAACTTTATTTTATTTCCTTTCCCCTATTGTTTTTAATTATACAAATGTAATATTTTATTAATTGAGTTGTCAGCTTTCAGTAAAGCTTTTCTTGGTTAATGAGTAAAGGTTCAGTATTGTGTCTAAGATTACTGACAAGATTTGTGGACACAGATGACACTGAAATCTGAGTTACTTCACTATTTTCATGCTTAATAGGGCACCTTGTTTTAATGCTATTTTTCAAGATCATCAAATTAAAGGAATCTTTGTTAAGTATAAAATCTAGCTCTGTTTTCTTTAAAAATCTCCAAAGATTATCAAAATTTGAACAATTTATTTATACATTTTAATTAATTAATTTTATTTTTACTATCTTAAATCTGAGGTCATTTAAAACTTATTTGAATCTATGAATTAATGACAGGAGAATTAATGTCATGAAAATATTGAGCCTTCTAATTTAAGAATATGGTATAGTTTTATTTATTCAATTTCTATTTTTTTCAGAAATGGTTCCTAGTTTGCAAAATAAATAGTCTGAGCATCTTGTATTAGATTTATGACTACATATTTGATGTTGGATATAATTTTAATACTATTTTGAAATTTTTATTACCTAGTTATTATGCTGTTATATAGATTATAATTAATACTTGTCTATTGGTCTTCTATCCTATGACTTGGCTAAGTTCACTTAGCAATGGTAATTATTGTATATATTTTTAGAATTTTTTATGTAAATAATCATACCATTTAAAATGGAAAGAATTTTATTTTTTCATTCCAATTTTGATACTTTTCACTTATTTCTTTGCCTTATTTTACTGTCCTATAGTACACATTTTAATAGAAATCTTGAGCAAAGTTATCTTTGTCTTCTTCCCAATCATAAAGAAAAATAATTCAGTATTTTACCATTAAGTTTGATGCAAACATCACCTAGACCCAATAATTAGCCTTTTACTACATTTGCTTAATCAAAAACTAGTGAGCAACCTATTTCTTTATGTATTCATCATGCTATCTCTTCTTTAAAATATCTATATTTGAAAGTGAGTTACAAACATCCATTCATGTCAACTATAATCAACAATGGTTCATTGCTTCTTTGTATTTATTTTTGTCATTTGAGGTAAAATTTATATTTAAAAAAATACACAAATCTGAGTTGTATTATTTTTTTGACAAATGCATGCACCTGTGTAACCAAAGTTCTATTGTAGAAGACAAAATGCACTGGATGATTTAAGATTATTTCATTCAAGCTATTGCAATAGGGAAAACATTCATTAATGAGGACTACCTCAAAGAAGGTGATGTTGTGGAGGGTTTTACAGAGGTAGCTCAACAAAGGAATCATACAGTCTTATGGGAATCATGAGGAAGGATGGAGATAAGTCTTATTTGGGAATATGGGAGGCCACAGTGGTCATTGACAGATAGTTGTTGCCAGGTAAACAACTGGTTGGGGGGAATTCTTAACTGTCTTTCTTTTGGGGGAACACAGGGCTCAAGTAAAGTTCAACATTGTCAGTCTTTATTTTTGTTTTAAAAGAATGATATATGTTGCTGTATGCTCAGAAAAGAAAAATAAGCATCCTGAGTGGGACAAAGATGTATAAAATAGCCCTTCAAGGATTCTTGTTGGGTGTCATTTCTGTATAATTAGTTAGATTATGTACTGAGAGTTGGTGGCAAAAATGAGTTGTTTTAAAATCCTAGAGGCCATCCTGGTGTGTGGGAATGTCATTCCATACACCAAAGGAAGGGGATGGAGGTTCGATCCCCTGTTAGGGAACATACCTAGGTTGCAGGTTTGATCCACAGTCAAAACAATCTTTCTCTCTCTCTGAAATCAATAAACATATTAAAAATTAATGAAATAAAGTCAGAGTCTATGCTCTGGGATAGCCCTTCAAGGATTATAAAGAAATGACAGCAACAAGAGATCAGATATTATAAAAAAGAAACACTTGAGATGAAAAAGAAAAACTACTAATATAAAAAGTTGTATTAAAGAGCCAGGAATAGGATCCTTGAGGGTAATCAGTCCAGTGAATTCTAAGGGGTGAGCAGAGGGAAACCTTTGTACAACACACTCATTGAGTTTCTTGAGCCTCTCCAATTGCATATCGATGCTTTTGGTGATGTTAATCACATTTTTATATAGAAGTTTGTATGACCCAAGCATTTTGCCATACTTTCTTTCTAAGGAGAATTTTGTCCTGTGCATGATTTTCAGTGATTGTGTATCTTTTAGGACTTATGCCAGGTCACCTGGCTTCAGATAAGACAGAGCTTGCATATCTATCAGTTACCTGAAATTTACGAAGAATTAGAAAATAGCTCCAAGACATTGAATAGGATTAAACTTTAATAACCACAAGAGTGTGCTACAGATGATGAATAGTTTTCTATTGAAACACAACACCTCTCTATAGTCACCCTTCTTTTGATCAAAAATCATCTTAAAGAATGTTATTCTTGATCATGAAATAAAGTGGTCACATTAGATTTTGTCTGATTATTTACATAGATGCAAGAAGAATGGTAATTTACCAAATAGACCCAAATTTGCCTTGCTGGACATTTTTATAAATAATCTCACATTGGACGTTTAAAAGCCTCTGAAAAATAGCAGGCCAAGTCAAGAACTCACCACCTGACTTCACCTATAATACCTATTAATTTAGGTGAATTCCTCCTCTCTCAAGGTCCCCAGAATATTCTAAGATTCCTGAGCCTGCTAAACCATGACCTTCCTTACATCCCTTGTGAGCTTGAGAACCTTGCGAGTTTATTTTTACATATACCATTGTTTGTTCACTAGTTTGTGAAGCATCATTTACTGTTAGTCTTAGAGTGAATTCTAAGGGAATACATGCCCTTAGTTCCACACTTCATTTCCTATTTTAATGTCTCCAGAGCGAGCTAACCATTCTGAGGTAGAAACCCTCTTTTGTCCTGCCTCAAAAAATAGGCCCACAGAAGTTTCTCCCTAGCACTTACAGTGCCCAAGCCTGTTACCCAGACAACGACATCTGCACTCTTCCCCATAACATTAACTTTAATAGAGATTTCCTGGGTTTGGGCACTTGTAGCCTGGTGAGAGAACCTGTGAAAGAATAGATATCAATAGTCGGTACTGCCTATCTTAAATAAAAGTCTTTCAAAGTGCTGATTGTTATATAGAGAATAAAGATAGATCATTTGTATTTGTTCATTTGTAGACTTTAGCCAGAATTCTGTCCTTAGCCAGAAAATATATTACTCCCCACATCAAAAAGAAATAATAATAATCCTGTTATACTTTCAAAGCACTTAGCAACCTTTTATTTGTCATTCAGGTGTAAATTAGTCAATGGCATTTTTTTCTAATCACAGTTGCTATCATGATGTATGAATAGGAAAAGCTAATTGAATAGCAAACATTCTTTGAGTGAGTAGCTGTTTCAGTCAGTTCTAGTTTACCATATCATGGCAACATTTCATGAAATTCTCAAGGAGTGCAACTGATTATTTGAAATGTAATAATTGATTGTTAGTGGGAAAGAAGGGATATGCATAGTGGGGGACAGGGGAACTTCTGTCAGTGGTTATTCTACCTGCTGTTTTTCTCACAGTCCCAGCATCTCTTTCGTATGGAGAAAGAGAAGCTGAAATGGACTGACCCCTTTGTAGAGCTGGGGATGTGGACCCAAAGGCTTCAGAGAAACATAGCCCATGCTGAGCAGCCCACAAAGCCCCCATTATTGCTGTGTGGGCAACCCTGTTTGCATCTTATTGAAAATGTTGTCTAGCACATCAACATAAGCAATTAAAAAATAAAAGAGGGAAAACATCCGCCTGCTTGTTTAAGATGCTCAGCCAAAGAAGGGAAACTTAAGATTTGAGAGAGGAAGATTTGTAGTATCAAACTTCCATCCCCACACCCCCCTACTGAAACTTGCCTGTAAAACTACTCTTTGAAAGGACTTTCAAATAAGACAAAGAAAACTCTCTGAAAGGGGCTTTCATGTGTGCCAAAGGGTGGGTTCATTAACCTGTATATAAAGAAATGAAAATTTGGTTCATTTGCTGTCATATTTATTTAAAAATAAATTGCATACGATCTATTTAATTTTTAAGGATGTTCCCTTGGGGCATAAATGTTATTTATGAGCTCAATAAATGCATACTACCAAACCTGGATTGGTAGAGAAATAGAAAATTAAAGGTAAGAAAAACTTAAAAGGAATCAGAGCATTCAGAAGGGAGAATACAATGTGTGAAAAAATAGGATGAGAAATTAGGGAATGGGACTGCTATGAAGGGTTCAGAAGATGTACAAAAAGTTTGTAAGGAAGAGGAAGTATCAGGGAAGTGAACTTCATTGCCCATCCCACCTCTGCCTTTCAGCTCTGCACAACACCTCAGGGGTTTTCTCAACTCTGAGAATATTCCCTCCCTGGAATATTGATGTCAGTCAGGAAGTCCAAAGACATACCAGTTTCCCTGCAGGTGTATGATGGGGAAGAACTCATTACCTGAACTGCTTGTGCCTTCTAATAGAAGGGCAGTTTCTCCAAACAGATCTGTCGATGCATTCTGTCTACAGAACTTGCATCACTTCAGATCTAGGGGGTTGTGGTTCACAGGGCATAAATGAGAATGAAGCAGGCTACCTATGAGAAATGCAATGAACTGACTACATGCAAAATAGGCAATGAAAACATTAACAGAATCCACTGACATCCAACCTCAGAAACTATGGTGGTGATTGTCCAGAAAGAAAATGACATTGACAAATTGTGCATTGCAGATACCAGGTATCACATTTAGCTTTAAAGTTGCCTGCATTTTCTGCTACCAAGAGATGCAGTACCCTTGAAAAGTACATTCTAATAATGTCACAAAGGTAAATGAAAAATTATGCTGATTGAGAAAGTGAGAATGAAATTGGCATTATTAGCAGTTACTCTTAGTGTATATCATATGTCATCTTTTTACATTTACATTATAGCACTCCTATAATGTAGATCTACAAACAAGAAAATTAAAGCACACAGAGGTTTGCTCCAATTGCAGAACTAGAGAGTGGCCAAATCATGCTTTCAGTCAGCTTTGTTTAGCATTGGAACATATTCTTTCTCTACTAGAATACTATGCTGCCTGCTAGGGAAGAATTACCTCTATCCTTATTACTATAAACTTCATGATAGTAATGTGCTTAGTATCCTCCTTAACACAAAGAAAACATGTGTTCTTAGGCATGTCTATAGCCTTCCTAAAAACAAGATATTGACTAATTTTGACAGACTATTATTATCAGAAATATTGATTCCCCTCGAAACCCTCCTTGTCACTACTTGCCCACCACCAAGAGTAATAGCTATACTGACTTCTAGTGGTATTGATGCTTTTTACCATGGAGTCATTTAGTAAATCTCTTATCAGAGAAGCCCTGTGTCTTCTTGCCAGTGCAGTAAAGAATTATATATCAGCAAGCCTATCACCATGCATGCAAAATTTATTAATGAATGGGAAAGCAAAACACAAGGGTGATTGAAAGCCAAGGAGGTAAGCTTGCCCTAGTGTGGCCAGAAGCTGGGGCCAGAGGTCTGGGGGAGCCAAGGATGGGAGTTCTTTGTTCTGAGGATTCATTTGTTAGCAAGACAGGGGTGTAGAAGTTACATACTGATTGACAGGTAAAGGTGATGCCAGCTTTCCAGGACAGGGAGCAGGATACCCAAAGGTGTTAATGGGCTTTTTTTTTTTTTTTTTTTTTTTTTTTTTAGGTACTATGGGCCTTTAGGGCCTTGGGGTATAAACATAGTTTCAAAGGCTTTCCTTCCCAGACAGTGGAAAGGACACATAAAATTCCAAGGATTTCCCCCCTTTCCATGCTAACATAGTGTTTCTTGTGATCTTGGAACACCTGGCAACATTATCAGACCAGGCCCAGGCTGCTGGGTTAGCAGGTGAGACATCTCTTCCTTTGCTTCTCGCCTCCTGTAACTTATACTGTTGTGTCTGTCTTGTTTTGCTTAAAATTATGCTTGTGAGCTTTAGCATTATTTTTACAATGGACTACTATAGAGCCATGAAAATAAATAATTATGGTATCCTATTATGCTTTACTATCATTTATGTAGTCATGCTACCATTGAGCATTTTGGTAGTTTTCAGGCTCTGGCTATTATGAGTACTGCTGCTACAATTACTACAACAAATATGTTTTGGTAAATGTATGGACCCATTTCTGTTGGATACATACCCAGGAGTGGAATGGACATAGAGTATACATATAATCAGTTTTTCAGTATTTTAAATGTTCTGTGAACTATGGAGAGGAGTCTATTGTGCTTCAATGTAACTCAAGGAAATTTTATGGAAAAGAATAGTACCAACATGATTTAAGAGTCTAGTTTGCGCCAGACACTCTGCTGGATGTTTTCCTGGCAACTTTAAAGTGGAGAATGCTACGGGCCCTTTCCCATATCATTCCTATGCTGCTGTTCCAAAAAACAGCTCCAAGGTTCAAGCCATGTGCTTTATTTTGTCTCCAGGTGGGTTCTTATTAACATTTTTGGGCAGGGAACTATGCTTTTTATGTGATTGCTATCCTAGACCCTTTCTTCAAGCTATTTCTCTGGCCACTCTGTTTCCTCTTCCCTGTTGTCTTCAGCTCCTTTCAAATCCTTACTGTTTATCCTCTTTATTTATTCATTATGATTTCCTGATAGTCAGCATAACAGTATCTAAAATTTTTAGATTCCAGAGTGACTTCTGGTCCTGGTTTCTCAGGGGCAAAACAGCTGGAAAATTCTTCAGAGCAGTTCTCTTTTTCTCATTTAAAAAATAGCAGTGCCCCATATTCTTCTACCCCATCTTCATCTTCTTTTTTCCTAAATTTCTAAACTCTTTAAACCTCAAGTGGCAGGACCTGGGGGCATGGCTGTTGGGCAGACACACCAAGAAAAAGTAGTAGAAAAAATGTGTGTTTGTGTGTCTGCATGTGTGTTTTCACTCAAGCAATGTGCTGCCCTGAATCACTAAACTTGAATACTCAAGGATGCTGTGACACCCGGTGTCAGCTATTTGGCCTTGTGGAGCACTGCAGGTAGAGACTGGTTAATCATCCTTTGGCTTTCCATTGGAGGCTTTGGTGTTTACTTATACGTAACATCTGTCTTCTCTGAATCAATTGCTTCTGCTCTTCTTCCCCTACTTTCATCTTCTTCGCCTACAAATCCTGGCTTTGATGACCTTCTCACTCTACTGGAAATAGCCAGAGGCACATTTGGATCTACCTGACCCCAAGAGGGAATCCAAGCCTCATCAGTAGTGGGTGGACTGAGCCTCGGGTTATTGCTTATGTTCTCCCACTATTCTAGAAGTGTCCAGCTTAAGAGGAAATTTGGAACTAGACCAGAAATACAGCAAACACTTCCCCTCTGTGTGAGCCTGTTTCAACCCTGTGTTTAATCCTAGCCAGCCCACCCACCCCCAGGCCATAGCAGGTACATGCAAATGTTCAGGACAGCATCTGCCATTTTACCGCACAGGGTCCTGATTACAGTGGCTGCGACTTTTGCACTCACTTCCCTAGGACAGGAAATCTTGGGTCTATAGCCACAGTTCCTGTTTAACTGCCTTTTGTCACCTCTATCCACTGCTCTAATTTTGGTTCTCCTATAGAGCCTTGACTTTAGGATCCCACAAGTCTCGCTATTGCCACTGAAACCACCACCCATCTGCATAACATCTAATTCAGGGATTTTAGGCAGTAATCCTTCTCCTTTAATATAAGAAGAAGAGGCATTCATTAAGCAGAGCATATAGCATCATAGATGTGAAGGGGCTTGAGCATGTGCCATAAGTTGGACTTAAACCTATTGTTTATATAGTGAAGTTGAAATTAAACTTACTAACATTGTATTATTTTTAAAAGATATTTAAAAGTAATAGAATGCTGTATTATTTTAGGTCTATAGTTCTGGTCTTTAGTCTGCAACTAGATTTCAGTTACTTAACCACTCATATAAACTTGTTATAATGGATGATTCTGTAGCTCCTTTCTATGCGTTGAAGTCAGAAGTGCTTTGAGTTTATTGGTGGACAGAAGTGATTGTGCTTAAGGTTTAGGTTCTTGCCATGGCTGGTGTGGCTCATTCGGCTGGAGGGTCCTCCCATGAACTGAAATGTTGCAGGTTCGATTCCCAGTCAGGGTACATGACTAAGATACAGATTCCATTCCCAGTCAGAAAATATACAAGAGGCAACTGATTGATATTTTTCTCTATTATCAACGTTTCTTTCTCTCTCTCTCTTCCTCTCTCTCTCTCTCTCTCTCTCTCTCTCTCTCTCTCTCTCCCTCTCTCCCTCTCTCTCTCTCTCTCTTTCTCTCTCACTCTCACTTTCTCTCTCTCTCTCTCTCTCTCTCTCTCTGTCTCTTTCTTTCTCCCTTCCTGTCTCTCTAGAATCAATGAATATATCCTTGGGTGAGGATTTTAAATAAATAAATAAAGGATGCAGGTTCTCCTGTAAACTTGAGATTCTACTGTAAACTTTATGTATTTTTTTTCTCAGTTTCCCTAGATTTCAAAAAAAATAAGACAAGTTTTGCAAAGTAATTACAAAGGCTTTGTCCTAGTGCATGTGCCCCTGAGTTATGTCAAGTTTACTTACTCTGAGGCACTATCTGCCCTACTATTCTATTGTCAGGTTTCTCATTACTTTCTATATCTTCTTTTTAACCCAATTTTTTTTTATTTTATTTTCTAGCAGAAACAGGACACAGTTCCTTAAAGTGTAACAATGATTTCCTTTATCATCCTGTGCTTTAGAACTTTGCTTCAGGTACTTTTAAATAAGCAGTCCTGAAATCCTGAAATTAAACTGCCAGTTATTAGAGATGATATTTCATGCCTCACATGGGGCACACCTTCTTTTCATATTGCATTTGTGATAGACAGCTCCTTGCATGAATAATAGAACGGCCCTGGATGAATGCATGTAAGCTCTGCCTCGGGAGAAACGCAAGGTGAGCTCGGTGATTCCAACGAGTGTGATCCTTTGCCTGTTGACATTACTTTTCAACTTTTCTTCCTGAGGCTGCAGTCATGTGTATTAAATAAATGATAAACACCATTTCTCTCACAAACCATCTTACCATTTGAGCTACAAAGAATGTTTTGCAGGTAGTTGAAAGGTTAATATCGCTCAATTGTTTTTTTTTCCAAAAATTTTATTTATTTTAATTTTAGAGAAAGGGGAAGGGAGAGATGTAGAGAGGGAGAGAGACATCAATGTATGGTTGCCTTTCACCTGCCTTCAGCTACGGACCTGGATGGAGGCTTGGCTTGCAACCTAGTTATGTTGCCCTGGTTGGGTATCGAAACAGTGACCTTTGGTTTCGCAGTCTGGCACATTATCCACTGTGCCACCAGCCAGGGCTTCAATCATTGATTTATTCAGTAGAGTTTAAATATCCCTACTTTCTGTCTTTATTCCAACCTTGCTAGTGACTGATTCTGAGTAGGTGAAATATATAACCTCCAACAAGGACAGATTATAAAGATGACCTCTGTCTTTGGTGGAAGAAGAAGAACACAAGAAGCACATCTTACTTCTTCATTTATTGGGAAGTTCACATTTTTTTTTTTTCAAAGGAAACAGTTGGGACAATATAGATGCTCGAAAAGGAGGAAAATGAGGGAGAAGGTAACAAGATATCCTACCACAAAAGCAGACTCCTAAACTGAACAATTCTAAAATCTGTGTTGTCTATTATGTCTATCCCCTTCCACCATAGAATTGTTTGTATTATTATTATTATTCAGATAAAGGGTGAATAAACTGAACAAGGATCCTTAAAGAGTAAATGAAAGAAGAATTGCAAAATGCATCGCTCATCTGAAGGAATGAAATTGCCAGGCAGCTATTCCGGCACTACCTTATCACTCTTCTAAAGTCCTTCAAGAATTCTCAAATTTACAAATGGAAAAATCATTGCACAGTTTCCTGTCTTTCTTTGAAATCTCACCTTTATTATATCCTTATATCTCAAGTTATCTTTTTCCTGTTAACTCTCTCTTTACCTTTTGCTAACATTTTGTAGCTCATTGGATCCTCATTTTCAAAAGGAAGCAAAGTTTTTATGATGACTTTCATGAGTGATCATCCATGAAGAATGACCAAGCATGTTCACAGCTAAATCACTTCACCCCACCTGCCATATCAGCTCTTTGGCTCCCTCAGAATGGACGTCCCTGAAAGGACTTGTCTGAACTTTAGAACTCCGGATTGGACCAGCCTAGCCTTCATGGTTTCTTATCTCGTTCCAAAGTCCAAGTTTGTGACCTGCAGAAAGTATGAAAACCTAGGTTCTGAGGGGGCTGTTCCAGTTGACAGCACTCTGGAGCCCTATCCCCAGCATGAACTTTCCCAGCACACAGATGTTCTGAGGAGGCTATGTGTGAAAATGCGAATTGGCATAGAGAATAGTTGTCAAACATTTTTGCTACCAAGGAAATCTTGAAAACAGTCTAAAAGACCAATGCTATATTGTTGGATGTCAGAGTTCTGTCTCATACAAGCAGCCTAGGTTCTTTTAACTGCTGTTGACTATACCTTTTTCTTCACCTCCTCATAATTTGTGCTAGCTAGCTTGAATTTGAGGGCAGAGTGGAAAAGTCAAGGGGATGGCCTTCATTTTTGTGCCCTGGGGTCAGAGCTGTCCCGATTCTTTAAACCTCAATTATTTGATGGACTAACTTCCTTTCCTTGGTTCTCCTCCTCAGCAACAACCATCCTTCTCTGAGATTACCCAGTGTCAAAACATCAAAGCTACCCTTAATAATTTTCACCGATTTATCATTCACCACATTTAATTCATTTAAAAAGCCTTATATCTATCTATTCATCTCAATTGCAACTGCTTCAATTCAATTCTTGTTTTGACTTTATGTTTGATAAAGTCAAGTCTGCAGAGTTGCAGCTCCAAACTGACTAGCACCCCTTCCGTTTTTCTGCCACATGGCAGGGCTGTGTGAGAGAAGGGGAAGTGAATTAATGGACTGCCTAATCTGGGCAATCATTGTGGGGCTTGTTTTGCGTAGTCTATTTTACTTAGTCTTCACAGTATCTCTTTGAGGTAGGTATTGATAACTTGATTTTCCCAATGTTGAAATAAAGGCCTACCTAGAAAACTTAAGAAAATTACTTCAGTATCACAGAACCAGAAAGTGGTGGAGCTAGGAACGAAAAAAATGTCTGGTTTATCCCAGATTTTATAGACTCTGTATAAATTGCCTGCTGTCTTTCAATAAATACATGACTGATTGGATAAGTATTAGAGTGAGTGAATGAATGTATGAAGTTACACTTGAATGCATGAGTGAGAGGAGTCATGGACAAAATACTTGGAACATAATTTTGTCACTTTGCAAGTGGAGTGCTGTGGTCTGTTAAGTGTTATTATGTAGTAGTTGCTGTCACCACTTCTGTGAATATTCAGTCTTCAGGTCTGTAACAATTCTTCCACCTATACTGTACACTCCACAGTCCCCATGCTTACTTAGGACAGCAAAGTACAACTTAATAAGCTAGTATTGAAAGAATTATGATTGGGAATGTATTAGTGCTTCCTTCAATTAGTTTCCTCCGCAGTTAATCCCATTTACTTTTTCTGTTTGGGCAACCAGCTGTTAGAGGTTGCCTGGCAACCAAGAGATGATGGGAGGGAAACTGGGGACAGAATGGAGACCCAGAGGCTTCAACCAAGGTGAATATTAAATGAGAATCAAATGTCAGAGAGGATTTATTTTGGGGAACAAACAGATCATTCCAAAGTGAACATTAAACAGGTTCACTAAATTCAGGACAGAACATTTGTTTTTCAGTATTTATATTTTTAGCATAATCTAATTTTTCTTCTGAAGCAGTGTGGCAACAAAGAGCCTTGGGGATTAGATTTTGAGTGAAAGGAAAAAAGTGTGGCTTCAGGGAAAGCAAGAGTGGCCGTGAAATGCCAGTTCTCCTCTGGGGAGGACTATGTTGTTTCCATAGAAGTAGATTAAACAGCGGAGTGTGTTTAATCCTGCAGAAACTTTAGAAGTGCAAAGCAGGGGGTCAGGTCTTATAGGAAATACTAATATTGTAGAGATGTAATTAAATAGATAGATAGATGGATGGATAGATAGATAGATAAATTCTCGGGTTGGGGAAAATCAGGGCACAATGCGTAGATACCAAAAGTCAGAGACGAAATAGATTTTGGCCATTCATGCCCCTATTACATACATTTTAGATGCTTCTCTCTCCCCAAGTCAGTCCTGGGAGTGTTCATGGCAGCAGGTTGATCCTGGAATAAAATAATCTCCAGGGAAAGTCAGTCAAACAGTCTCCTCTCAGGCACATTGGTTGAGTATAAAAGGGAAGGGCAGTGCCATAAACTAAAAGTAAAGAAAAAAATCTGGTGATCTTGGTTAAGGAATGTCTCTTTTAGAGCCCTTGCAATATGTCAGCAACATGCTGCCTATTTGACCAGAGGTATTTTTCATTGAAGAAATACAAGGGTGCATTCATATCTCTGGTTAAGGACTACACATAGCAGAAATTGCAGGAATTGCGGCAAAAATTTCAACTAAAGCTAAAATTCCAAAGCCTACCAGGGCTGTTATGTTACCTTCGGCATGTCAAGCACTAATCCAGATTTGAAAACAATGCAATATTCATTTTCATGAAAATAAAATGATAATGTTTCACTTAACTTCTAGCCCTGTGTTCTCCAAAGGCAATTACTTCCAGTTTCACAGGAATTTAACTGAAATGAAAGGAGAGACTAAGAAACTAAGAGATTGAAAATTGTTCAGTTCTATGTAAACAGAACAAATTGTTGGTTGCAATATAAACAACTTTGTTTTTTAACTAAGTAATAATAATTATAGCAGTTATACAGCATAACTGTCTAAGGTTAAATTAAATAAATATAAATTATACATATATATCTAACTGGAAGTTATTTATATTTAGTAAATATGAATGCATAACATAGTATAGATTTAAGCATCTACTCAATTTAGAGTGAATACCCTTTCATAGTAGGGTCAAATTCACTACCATGAATTGACATGAACAAGTGTGGTGTTAAAACATCAAGATGAGACAATAAAAATCACCACAGCTTAATGAATTACCACTTTCCATTAGTTCTCTTCTTTCTGACATATGAGTATACAGTCAATATGTGGAACCAGAAAAACAACAACACAGAGTAAGAAAAACATTTGTTGTATGAGGTAATTTGGTATAAGAAACTTTTAGCCAGATGGATAGTTTTGTTATTCAGGACCCTCTGATATGAAAACAGCCTTCTTTTATAGAATCATTTATGTGATAGCATTTCACATAATGAATTTGTCTGTTTGGAAGTGTACATCCACTAGCCTAGATATCCTGCTAGGTTTCACTCCAGTTAGACTAGGTGTTACACTGGGTATCACAGCTTCGCTCAGTGGCTTGGGAAAAAAGATCACAGCATAATATTATTCTCCACATTAAAAAATAGTTCTAAACCCTGGCTGGTGTGGCTCAGTGGATTAGCACCAGCCTGTGAACCCAAAGGTCACTGGTTCGATTCCCAATCAGGGCACAAAACCAGGTGACGAGCCAGGTCCATGGCTGGAAGCAGGTGAAAGGCAACCATACATTGATGTATCTCTCCCTTTCTTCCTCCCTCTCTGTCTTTCTCTCTGAAAATAATAAGTAAAACCTTTTTAAAAACTAGGTTTAAATACACAATCATTCAACTTAAAAAATATCTGATGCCACATAAAAAAGTTTCTTTCTCAAAACACTAAATTGGAATGACATATATGTTCATTGCAGCATTATTTATAATAGCCAAGGTATGGAAGCAACCTGAGTGTCTATCCATAGATGAATGGATAAGGAAGAAATAAAGCATTTGTACTGGAATAAGACTCAGCCACAGTAAAAAATTAAATTGTGCCATCTGTAACAACATGGATGGATCTACAGAGTGTTAAGTGAAATAAGTCATACAGAAGAAGACAAATGCCATATAATTTCTAAAAAAAAAACAGAATAAATGAACAAGAAGAACAGAAACAGACTCATAGATACAGAGAACATTTGAACAGTTTCCAGATGAGAGGGGGGTTTAGGGAGATAGGTGAGAAAGGCAAAAGGATTAAGAAGTACAAATTTGTAGTTACAGAATAGTCATGGGGTTATAAACTGCGGTATAGGGATTATAGCCAATAATATTGTAATAACTATGTGTGATGTCAGGTGGGTACTAGATTTATTAAGGTGATCCCTGTGTAAAATATATAAATTTATAATCACTGGGTTATATAGCTGAAACTAATAATAATATTATACATCAACTGTAATTGAAAAAACTTAAATGTTTTATAAAACACAAACACTGATACCATCTCAATTCAGATTGGAAAAGTATATTTTTAAAAGCTAAATAAAATTTTAAACGATAATAAAAATTAGAACAAAACTGTGTAAAAGGCTGAATAGACATTTCTCCAGACAAAATATACAAGTGGCCAATAAGTACATGAAAAGATGCTGAACATCGTTAATAATTAGGGAGATGCAAATCAAAAACACAATGAGACCCCATTTCACATCAATTAGGATGACAATAATTAAAAAATAGAAGGGGTTTAGGGGTGGCAGGATTGAGGAAAAAACAAAACCAAACTCATGGACATGAACAACAGTGTAGTGATAATGGGAGGGCATTGGGGTGGGCAAATGTGGAAGAGGATATAAGGGAGATAAATGGTAATGGAAAAACTATTAAACTATTAAACTATTAAAAATGCAAATAAAATGCTAGTCAAAAAAGAATTGAGAGCAAGGCACGCACAGATCATTTCTCAATAGATGACACATACGGTATAGACATATTATAATGGAATATAATTTAGCTTTTAAAAGGAATGACATATCCATGCTACAACATGATGAACCCTAAACACATTATGCTAAGTTAAATCAGTCAGAAGAAGGAAAATATTGTATGGTTCCACCTATATGAAGTACATAGAATAGGCAAATTCATACATACAGAAAGTAGACTATATGTTACCAGGGGCTGGAAGTTATTGCCTAATGGGTACAAGTTTCTGTTATGGAATATTAAAAAATTTGGAAACAGGTGGTAGTATTGGTTGTAAAACAATGAGAATGCACTTAAATGCCGGTGAATTATACACTTGACAGTGGTTAACATGACAAAATTTATGTTTTGTATATTTTACTACATCAAAAATTTTTAAATAAAATTAAAAAATAAAACTCACTAGTCCTCAAAACTGTAGACCAAAACACATCACAAGTTATAAAATCATTGAATTTGAAATGTTGATTCATTATCTCCCTATTTCCATGTGAACATTTTATGCTTAGATGTCATGACATTATGAGTGATTTTTAATATACACATAGGACCTCTAAGCCCAAAATTGGTCAATTGCCTTTGGTTCGTTATAAGCTTAGGCAGTTTTCCTACATGGGTAGTATTTACTCTCAATGTTATGGGAGACATTTGGAAGGAACTGAGTCCTGGAAGTGAGACACTGCACCCAATGTTTTCCTCATTTTCACAGTTCAGAACAAAATCCCAATAAGAATCAATCAATACTTGAGAAGCTAAACAAAAGAAACTTTATCACATTATACATTGTGAGTAGTGACCTGTAATATTCTCTGAAGCCAGAGATCCTTGAGTTCACTTAATGAACATTCTTTGTTGACTCACAAGAAATAGAAAGGCAGGTGGTCCCCAGTGACTAGTATTAGTCTTCCATCAGTTTCTTGAGCATTTAGACCCAAACTTTATGGACACTAATAGCAGTAGCTTGACCAATCTTAGCCATGGTCCCATTTGGGAACCAGGAGACTAGAGGAACCTCATAATATTTTTATATATTATGGAAGTATCTTATAGTAGATATATTACTGTTTGCAATGATTTACTCTCTAGTTTTCTGTCAGGAGCTTATACATTGCTACCTTTATTGACTTTTGGGTTGGAGAAATTACTTGCTTTAGTCAATGGAATGTGAACATATGTAATTCACAACATTTCTCTGCAGAAGCTTTCATAGGCAAGTTTCTGCCAACACTTTCGTTCTTTAGCCTGCATGTTTCAGAATTGGGCTGCTTCCTAAGTTCTAGAATGAGAAGGAAGATAGAATAGAGTCATAGCCAACTTGTGTCCAACTTGTAACATCAATAGGATATAAATCTGTTTTTGGTAGGCCACTGCAATGTGAAGATTGATAGGAAAGCAAAGCTAACAAATGCAGATGTCTACCCTAAAGAATCCACCCTTTAACTCCTTCCTAAAATAGCCAGAGAGCACATGAAGCCCTGATATTATCTATATTCAAGCATTGGGTTGGCCAAAATGTTCATTTTGTTTTTATTCATAAGATGGTTCTAGTAGTGCTTAGTTGTCTTTAACATCATTCAAACAATTTTGTTAGATTGTATTGTGACAGCTGTTATATTAGCATGCATTTAAAAAAGAAAAAACATCAGAAAGGTAACCATACATTGATGTCTCTCTTCCTCTCTGCCTCTCTCCCTACCCCTCTCTCTAAAAATAATAGATAAAATATTTTTAAAAAACAACATCAAAATTGGTGAATTTTGGTGTAGCCATTTTAATATTGAAGATAGGAGAAAATACACATTTTCCATATATTATGGTTTATTATTTCAAGAATGGTAAAAACAAACTGAAACACAAAAATAGAGTTGTGCAGTATATGGAGAAGATGCTGTGACTGATTGAATGTGTCAAAGTGGTTTACGAAGTTTCATATTGGCGATTTCTCGCTGGATGATGCTCCATGGGTAGACCAGTTAAAGTTGATAGAGATCAAATTGAGACATTAATTGAGAAGTGTCAAAGTTATACCATATGCAAGAGATAGCTGTCATACTCATAATGTCCAAATCATTAGTTATTGGTAGAAATGAAACATGTGTCTTCTATTTTTTGGGAAAAAAAACCCATATGGACTTTTGGGCCAACCCAATAATTTTTGTTCATATGCTATTGACTTTATTTCCAAAATTGTGTCAACCACTTTAAAATAGTTCTTATAATAATATCAGAGGTTTCTGGTCAAAATAATGTAAATAAATTTATGAATTAAAGTAAGTTATTTAAATGATTGAACACTTATCTTTAAGTGTTTAAAACAGGTAAGACAAGGTGTCTGTCCTCATGGAAAGCAGGGGCAGTGAAGATAATAATAATGCAATGTGATACTTCTTCAAGTGGAGACACGGTCATAAAATTATGAATGTCCATTTGTTCATGCAGCAGTGTGTCCCAGTACTTCATAAATCCTTCCTTAATCTTTACCTATAGTTTCAAGCACCACAAAAGGAAAGACAGAGTTATGCCTAAGGTGACCCACAGGTTATTCCAGCTCTTCCCTCAACTTTTTTTTTCTCACATATTACATCTAATCTTTTAAAACGTCTTGCTCAAACTATCTTCAATAGATATCCATAATCTGTTTATCTGTCACCGCTTCTACTGCACCAATCCGGTTCAAACTAATACCATCTCTTACTTAAACTATTATAATAACCTCCTAAGTGATCTCTCTACCTCTAGTCTTACCTGCTCTTCCATGCCACCACCACCATCTATCTTTCAACAAGTGGCTAGTGGAGGATTTTTCAAGCACGAGTTAGCATGTTACTCCTATGTTCAGAACCTTCTGTCAGCACTCCATTTCAATCAAAAGAAAGCCCAAGTCCTCTCAATTGCTTACCA
The DNA here is from genome assembly GCA_004026585.1 of Noctilio leporinus. Taxonomy (NCBI): domain Eukaryota; kingdom Metazoa; phylum Chordata; class Mammalia; order Chiroptera; family Noctilionidae; genus Noctilio; species Noctilio leporinus. The sequence goes on along the minus strand of PVIW01000228.1, from coordinate 175,802 downwards.
GGCCCTCCATGTCTCCAGGCCCTTCCCACTGCCTCTTCTCTGAAAGCTTCTACTGTGATTAACCCACCCCAAATGCTTCAGCCATGCCCACTACCGCTGCTCTGGCATATAATACTAGGCAGTCTCCCACTGAAAGGACTTCTCAGTTCTGTTCCCCCTTTTCAGCAGGCTCTTTCCCTATAAACCTTCATGACCTGCCCTTTCTCTTCCTTCAGGCCTCCATTCAAATGTCACTTCTCCACTAACCAATGAAGTCTACATCATGGAGACTAGAATGTCTCATGCAAAAGAGACATTTTACCAGGAGACTTTTCTTTGGCTGAAAGCCTGATAGTCAAGAACAAGGATTGGCTAACAAATAAAAAACCAAAAACTAAAAACCAGTACTGTTGTCCCTGAGGATGTCTGGCTTAGGTGTAGTTTCCACTCTTTCTAAACAAAATAAGTATAAAGAGTGGGATGAAGTAAAGCATTTTCCAGATGAAATATCCAATGTAGATATTTAATGGCAGGCAAATAAAAGTGGGGGAAGCCCCAAATCTAAAATGGAAACTGTTTGAAGGACTATGAAAGTTTGCATGACCCTGTTTGAAGTTTCTGAGTGCTAGGAGGAAAGAAGGATATACAATTATAGATTATACATTGCCTTTGTTGTGTTCATATATTTTGACCAGAGGAGATACTGGGTCAATGCCCATGGTCTTAAGTCTGAAGTTTCCTTATCTTTTCCATCTACCTCACTCACATGATTTAAAAACCCATCCCTGTAAAATGGAAATTGAAGATACAGGCTTAGAACTCTACCACAGGACTCTCACTACAGCTGGCATCTAGGATAGAACCAAAAACGTGACTGAGATTTTATGAAGCCCATAGTGTTGTCTGCCTTTTCCTCTTTTCCCTACTAAACACACAAGCATTTGTTGTATTTCTCTTCCTATGAGTTTTAGGAAATAAGGATCACTTCCTTGTAAACAAATAATACTTTACTCAAATTCTTCATTCTGTCCTATATGCCACTCTGTAGTCCCACCAATATCTATAATTCTTGAAATAGCTTTTTTCCCTACATCTTCCACAACTCACATATTTCACATTACTTTAGAAAACTATTTTTTACCATTAGCACTTAAAAATTTTTAAATCTTCAGTCAAGGATTTTTTTTCCATTGCTTTTAGAGAAAGGGGAAGAGAGAAAAGGAGAGAGAGGAACACTGATGTGAGAGAGAAGAATCGATTGGTTGCCTCCCATATGCTCCCAGACTGGGGATTGAACCCGAAACATAGCTATGTGTCCTGATTGGACATTAAACCCATAATGCTACAGTTATGGGACAGCACTCTAAGCAACTGAGACACACCAGCTAGGGCCTATTATCATTTTTTGATAATATCTTAATACTGTGATAGGCTTCTTGCTGTGTTTGACTGTATCTATGTTAGATCTATCTTTAGCTATACTATCACAAGTCCAAACAAATTATGCAGCAGTAGGCACAATTTGGCCTCCAGTCTCCTTTGAAATCAAGTTAACATGTTCCACCTGTTGATATATTTTATATAAAAGAAATCTGTGTGTCTGCACATACCATGCAGACTTTATACTCTATTTCCCAGAAAAAATCTCTCTTTTTCGATGTAGGAAGAACATATCAAAATGGATAAATTATTCACGTTAGTTTTATGAAACAGAAAAACAAATGTGTGATTGGAAGGTGCACTGTTTCACTCCTTGAAACCCTGATTGAACACTGGGCATTGATTGAAAGGCCACTGTGTCCAGGGAACTGCGATAGAAAATAAAGGAGTGTACACAAGATGTAGTACCTTCATTTCTCGAGGTTTACAGTGGGACGCGGGAACAAAAACTGTAAAAGTGAGTGGCAATGTATTTGGCTGATACCTACTGGCTATATAAAATTGCTTTTGGACATGTTTCATGATTCCTCATAACACAAAGGCTTAATAAGCTTACTTGGCAGCTGATGGGCAAAGTTTAAAAAAAGATTAAATGACCTTTCTGTTTTCCTTTCAGCAGTTTCCGGCAGTGCTTTCTTTTTATTTTAAGTAGATGAGTTTTTAGAACAATGATTGCTTTTAGAACCTTCAAGAAAGCTTGTAAACCACAGATTTGGTGAGTTAGGTCTTGAGCTCTGAACTGTGAGCTAGCTTGGTGCACACATATTTGGTAGGGCCTAAGAAAATCTGGTATTTCCAGGCACACAGACAGACAGACAGGCAGGCAGGCAGATATGATGAGGGAAAACACTAGCCTTGCGCCATCTGAGCTGCGAACCTCAGGACATATGTTTTAACTCCATGAAGACTGGCATGTTATGCTGGGGTCTGCATTCTGTGTACAGGGTGAGCAGTGAGGGTGAGCAGACTTAGATGGAGAAAATGTTTCTTATTAGTTTTGATAGCTTTTTCATTGAAACCCCATTTCCTGAGTGGATGGACATACCGATATAAATATTTGCTATTCATTTCATGTTGCTCGGCTGTCTTTGCTTCCTGTCCGTCTCCCAAGAGTGCTCTTGATGAGATATTTTTTTCTTATCAGGAAATTGATTTTCTTGCATCTCTTTTTGAGATTACTGAATCCAATCATGGAGTAGAATAACTCAATTCTTGGAGAAATGTCTAATTTGGGAGCCTGGTGGTGGTTGTTTCATTTTTTATTTTCTAGTCACAGCATCAAAGCTGACAGCGAGTGTACCAGTGACAGAGCAGAGTAGGTGTCTCCGGGACTGTGGGGTCCTTAATTCTCGTGCACCAGCCAGCCTCCCAGCAGTCCCCTGCTTCCCACTGGGTGCTGTGCCCTCTCCCCACCCTTGCAAGCATCCTGCTCTGATGGAGCTTTTCACGTTCCTTCTCTCAGTCTGAATCTCAACTGAGCTTTCTCAGTCTTAATCCCTACTCACCCTGATAAATCCTTACAGGCCTACCTGCTCTTACCATTGTGCATTTTTGCTTTTTTGGCCGAAATGACCTAAGTTCACCACTGTTCCCTTGTGATAAAAGGTGACTTTGTGATGTAAATGTTGGATTAATAAAAGCTGTATTTCTAGGTCCAAGGTGGATACTGACAGTTGCAATTTACACTTTTCCATAAGAAATGCGTTTAGTAGTTTCATTATGTGTGTATAAGGGCCTTTGCCATGATACTTTTGATGGAGGTGATGTGTCTATTTATATCCTACCTCGATGTTTTATTGATGACCAATTGTCATTTAGGCTACAATTACAATGAGGGGGTTGGAAATCAGTCTGTGTGTTTAGGTCTACTTTGTTTAAGTCCTAAAATGAGAACTGGTTTGATTTTGATGCACATGGATATGGTTATTATGAATAGTTATGGTAAGAATGCCCAATTTTCTGTAATTAAAATGCATGGTGTAATCAAAAGATTTTGCCCTGTGACCATTGTGCTATTTCTATGTAGAAAGTGTATTCTATTAAGTCTTGCATAATATGCACTTTGTCCAAAAATAATTTTTTCAAGTTGCTTGTGGTGTTGCTGGTATTTATTCTGCAACGTCAGCAGTGCTTATGGGCCAAACACAGAGAGAAGACTGCAGTTGAAGCAACATTTTATTTTGTTCACATTCCAACATTCTTAAAACTGCCTAAAAAGAAATGTTGGAACTATGTTCTAAAAGCACTTTTGAGAGCCCTGTACTACAGGAGAAGTTAAGAATTTTATAGTTCTGAGCAGGAAAAAAGACTCCCCCTTTTGGTATTTAGTGACAATGCTAGTTCATTTAAAATCTCTCTTTTAGAACTAAAACATGGAAATTTTAAATGTTATGAAAAGAGTTTCTGTGTTGTTTCTCATGTTCTTGCTGCTTATGTTGGTAAGAAGAGGACAACTCTCCAGTTAGTAAATGAGATGATTCTATCTTGTGTAGGAAAAAGAAATCTCAAAACAACCTATTGTGCTTTTTTGGCAAAATGCCCCAGGGTTTCTTTCTGCAGGATTTTACCTCTGTACTTTGCGGAGACCTGCATTTTTTTTTTTTTTTTTCCTTCTTCTAGCTGAAAAGCTAGGTGTGAGGAGGAATGTGTGTATTACCTAAATTTTTACCCTTTTCTTTTCAGCCATTGCCAACAATTGACAAAGACTGAGATGGGAAATGCAATCTCAATTCTTGAGAATATTTATGTCTCCTATTCTCTGCCCAGAGTGGAACAAAATCTGAAACATTTAATTCTCTTGTGCAATATTTCCTTTGTCTCTGCTGCCTTGGTTTTGAAAGGAATCATTAAGACACTTTCAGCCTTAGCCTAGCCCCTGGCTGCTAATTTTAACAGACCAGGGGGAGCCAAGAGAAGCAGAAAGACAACAGAGCTACAAAGAGGGGACCTTGGAGTCAAGTACCAGCAGAAAGGCCTCTTCTGTCCAGCAGTTTTGCCAATTATACAATGATGGTAAATAAGTGTAATTATTTATATTATAAGGTTTAAAAAATAATTTGTTATATTTTTGCAAGTATGAACATATCAAATAAGATCATATATGAGACATTGTTTTTAAAAATCATAGGTTAGATAAATATAAATTATTGACCTTATTTTTCCAATTTTAGTGAGAGCCAGGATTGTACAGTTTGAAGAATGAAGATGATTTTTCCTCAACACTGTTAGTAATTTCTCTAAATAGGCACATAACTTGGCACCAACAGCTTGCTTGCTCTTTTTCAAGGCCTAATATCAGTATGAATTTACAGCTTCAACCTCCTGCAAGAATTGTTGGTAGATCTTTGGGAATGTGAGCAAGACCTATGCAATGAATAACCACTGCTGCACAAATGAGGAGAGCTCCTACGGCAAAGAGCTGGAAATGATTTAGGAATTGTATTCAATAATCAGTACAGAATGTTTGTCATGGCCTTGCAATTACAATGTGAAAAGTCAAATGTTAAAACTCAGCACAGAGTTAAACAGGTGCAGATCTAAACAGGGTTAAGTAAAAAATTGGTTCGTCATAGTCTTGGTTCTACAGTTAAAAGTGATTAAGTTGGGAGCCAAAACAAGTAAAAAAAATGTTTCTTCTAATATTAGCTAAGAGATTTTTCTTAGCCTCTTAGCTACCTGTCACAAATTTGTTCTATTTTTAGCTTCTCCCTAATATATATATTGCACATATGTACCCAATATTGCCTTCATGACTAGCCTGCAGCTCTCCTGCTAGCTTGCCAAGTGGAAATTGGCAGTGTTTTTTCTTGAGCTGCTATTACTGTACTGCTCTTGACCTGAACCATCCCAGGTGTCAATTTGCTGATTTAATAAAATATTTATGCTTATGTGTTAGAGGTGAAACTCTATGTGTTAAGTTTCTAGTTTAAGTAAGGACTTATATTTCAAATTTGCCTCCCTTCCTGCACCTCTCCACTCCACCTTGTTTTCCTTACCTCATTGTTTATGTGTGAAAGACTTGTTATTTAGGAGGTCACAAAGCTACACAGACCACATCTAATAAGTGACCTTTGGAGAGATGGAGAAGCAGTCTGTATATACATGTATTTCTATGTAAACAGCAATTAATCTAACTTCACCAAAGCATGGCTGCCTCTAGAAATAACAGTTGCTATCATATTGCTCCCCTTTCTATAGTTTGCTTTATGACATTGTGAAAAATAAATACAACTTGAGCACAGTCATTTTCAACCCTTTTCATCTCATGGCACACATAAACTAATTACCAAAACTTTGCAGCAAACCAACAAATATATTTTTGCCAAAATATATTTGGCAAAAATATATTTTCTGACAAAAAAAAATACAATTTTGATTCATTCACATCTGATGGCTGATGTTGCGTTGGCTGTTGCCATTTTTTAACTTAACAGTCTAAAGGAAATAGCCAGTGCTCCTATTCAAAAGTCAGGTATTGCATGTTTAAAAAATTCTTGCAGCATGCCAGTGTGCCATGATACACCAGTTGAAAATCACTAGTCTAGCAAGCTAAAAATTAAAGTCACAAAACCCATGACCTGTCCAAATAACAAGCTGACATTTATATATTCATTGAAGTCTCTGTAAGTGAAACAGGAAATAAGGCAAGAGGGAATACTAACTTAAAGATAGTTTGTGTGGCTGACCATATTTTATAATAATGTAAAAGTAAAGAATCAGATATACTATTTTAACAGAAATTTTCTTTAGAAAGGTGAAATATATATAATATGGTGAGTGTTTTATCAAGATATGAGAATTATAATGAAAAAATACTCTCTCCTTTAATGGATGAGCAAATTCTATCATAAATGTTCACACAATTGGTCACCAACTATAATTTAGGCCCATGTTTGAGGAATATTTTCCATATGAATATGCTTTAACACCTGCATCCCTTTAAAGCTCACTGATCAGTAAGGGGAATTGGTGGGCACGTGGTTGGGTGGAAAAGGATGAATTCAAAAAAATCATCCTTACATTTTTTGTCTGTAAAATGGAAAATAACTGTAATTATACTACAGCCCCCCCACCCCCATCTGCTGAAACAGTTCTTAATCTCTTTTTGAGAATCTCTTCTCAGTTTCAAGATGAATCATCAAGGAGGATACATTTTTTCTTGTTCAAGGGCACACAAAACTTAGCCTGAATTGCTGTTGCAAGCCAGTTGGTGAACAGGTTATCATTAGTGATGCACAATGAAGTATAGAATCAGGTTTTTAAAAAGGAATAAATACCATACAAAAAATTAGGACTTAGGGGTACAGACAATGTTGTGATTTCTCAATGGCTTTACAAAGCAGACATTGCCACTACATTTTATATATATATATATATATATATATATATATATATATATACACAGTTTTGTTTCTTGCATAAGATTCTGAACTCTCTCTTTTGAACAAATGTCATCAGGTGATTGAGCTCTAATCAGTGGTTCTATGACCTTTCTATAGAACACATTATTTTTTTCCTTCCACTCTGTTCTCTGTGATCCCATTCCTATCCCCTGAATTTCAATAAACAAATAGTGAGCATAATTATAAAATATCATGCTATTTTGCATAAAATGGGACAGTCTTGAAGAAAGCATCCATTTATTCATTCATTGCAGGCTGATTCTGTGTCTGCTCTGCTCCAGGGAGTGGCCTGGGTACTGTGAAGACAGCAGTGATTTAGAGGCTCCTCCTCACAGGGTATGACAGTTATTACTAAACAAGTAAATAAGCAAATGCACAAAATGACTACCATGACAGAAAAGGCTCTATCAGTAATAATAAAAATGCTGATTAGGGAAACCACCTGAGAAGATGCCATTTGAGATGAGTACCAGCAGCTAAGAGGGGCAAGGGGGAAGATTGCCACAGGAAGGGAACACAGGCCAGAGACAGGAGAGAGGTCAGCGTGTTGGAAGGTAGACCAGTGGAAGCATGAAATGAGAGGTTGAAAGGAGTTACGGATGAGTTTGGAAATGGAAGGAAGAGCCAGAGCATGCTGTTCCTTACAGCTTGTGGTAGGAACTTTGGATTTCATTCTAAAATGTAATGGTTTTATGTAGGCAAAGTGACATAATCTGATTTGTGCTCTAACAAGGCCACATTCAAAGGGTGCATTTTATAAGCAAGGCTACATCAGTCATGGGAATAGGTAATGAGAAAGGCTCACAGGAGACTTGGTCCAGGACCTACAAGGGTTGGTGGCAGAACTTGTACTGAGAAGGCTGTGCATTAACTAACTGCCATCACGTAGCTTTGTGGAACACTTAGGTGTGGTTGTTGGTGACCAACTTGGGATTTTCAAAGCTTAGCTTAATAGAGACAAAAACATTTTTTTCACTAGGCACACATGACTTTATTCTATATCAATAAAGGGGAAGTAAAAAGTACCAAAGGCATTTAGAACAGCTTGCAGCATAAACTCCCTACAGGAAAAACTGTATGATATGGAATAAGATGGGATATAGTTTCCAACAATGTGATGTAAGGTCTGAATTGTAGCCACTGGATGGAACATTCACCCCAAGTCTTTCATATAATTATCATGTTCTTATTTACCCAGTGGTGAGGTGGCCCATTATGTCAGTATAGTAACCTATTCACTCATTTCCCAACTGCCCTCCAGCAGGCTGAGGCATTGCTAAGAGTTTAGATGTGGTAATGTTTCAGGCCTCAGTCCCAGATCCCTTTTCCCACTGCCAGGACCATCCTGACCCAGCCCTGTGCCTTACTTCTCCATCATCCTGCTATGACCTTGACCCTTATTTTGGGCCAATTGATAAAAAGGATGATGATGATAACTTGCATTAATTAAATATTTACTGTGTTTCAGACACTGTGATGCTTTACCTACATTATCTCATTTATTCTAGAAGGCATCCTTCAATTTAAAAGGTACAGATTATTCCCATTTTGACATGTAAACTGAGTATCAAGGAGACTATGACTTGCTCAAGGCCATGGTGGACCAGTGGAATAGATCAGGAGGCAAAGAAGTCTGGAAAAGAAACAGGGTTGTACATAGATAGTGCAGAAGGAAGATTAGGGTGAGAGATGCAGAGCTGATTGCTTGCTGGGTGGAGGTAGATAAACACATGGGCCAGTTTAGCCACATTGACACTTAGCACATAAATCAATCATGTGGTCCTTAGAGACCAAACCAGGCACACCATCCTTTTCAGACTAATTGTTTTATTTCCTGGTGTAGGTCCACACAAAATAACCAGTTTGGGATAAATTCCAGTCTGCTTGGGCTCACTTCAATTATTTGGGAACCTCAGGCCTACTTAATAAGCCAAATCTCCCTCACAGCACATAACCTTTGAAGACTGTTTTTACTCAAATTAAAGCACAAATGGTGCTCATCCAAATTTTCATTCAGTGTAATTTTGGATTTCTTTAGGGTATTTACCTTTGGCAAGGAAAGTAAAGCTGATCTGCATGGCCAATAAACAACAGTTGTTCCAAGGCGGATGGCAGGAGGGCTCTCAGTTCAAGAAAATGAAAATAACAAGTTAATTCAGTAGATGGAGCTACTCCAAAATACAGCCTGGGAAGGACATAGTTAATGAGTCTGACATCAATCAAAATATTTATATTGTTATTCTTGATGACAAATTGGCCACAATGGAATCTATTAAGTGTACTTGAGTAACCTATGTGCTTCATAGAGTAGTTTCTCCCTGAGAAGCTACTGTCTACCAGAGGCTATCTTGTAAAATTAAAAGATTCTGTAGATTCCTGATAAAAAAGAAAACAATTGCAGGCACATGTGTGCGAGCACTAAAAATTATGCAGAATTAGCGTGGAGAATTATTAAAGACATTTCCATTAGTTCTCTGTTTAAGAACCCGTTGGCAGTTGTATAGAGAAGCCAGTCTCCACAGTTAATGGCTATGGGGTGTATACACTGACGGATTAGCATACATTTACCCTTGATGTAGCTATTAGTTGGGTGTTAGGGAGCCTCAGAAGACTTGGAGATTCTGATTAATCTGAGCCAACATGGAGCATAATGGGATCATGAAATCTTCGGGAGCAGGTGTATTCCGCTTGGTCGGTGCCCTCCGAGACCTGGTGGTAGTGCTTGCCTGCTCCTTATGCTGAGGACCTTCTCCAGCGAGTGTTTTTAATGGCTTCTTTTCCATTGTTTAGCACATTTCGTTCCTGGCTGATTGCTCTTGTATTGTCTGTGATGCCAAGTGAACCTGGGCCACTTGAACAATCATGAAAAAGAGGAATTGAGAGGTTTGCCTATTTTAGGTGAATGTGAAAAATACTACCAAGTTAAAATATTTGTGAGTGCCAGTTATTTGTACTGCACAGTGCTGAGTCCTGGGGGGAACATGGGAGGTGGGAAGGGTAAAGACCAGAAGGGAAAACTACGTGATGTCAGCGTGATCCTTGCCATTGATTCACCCACAAGCTTATAACCTACAACTTTTAGTTTTCTATGTTTATAGCTAGGTGGGGTTTTTAATGGAATAGACAGATTTGACATTTGTGATTATTTCCTTTGAGGCTCTTATTCTGGTACTTGTAAGTGTTACTTTGTTAATTAGTAATAGGCGAATTTGGGATCACAGAAATTATGAATCCATTTTTTGGAGAGGAACATGTTTACTTGCTTTCCCCCTAGTCACTCACCAGCTTTTCCTTCTGCCACCCATCTGCCTGCTGTTCAGTTCCCAAAGTCCAGTTAGGCCAACACAGCTGTTGTGTGTAACGCAGCCACTAAGCTCATCTGTGGTGCTGTATCTTCAATGCATTATTGACCATCCTTGACATCTTGAACATCTCTAAATTACCCACAGAGGGCTACTGCATTGCATTGCCTTCAGTCTAATCATGTGCAAGAAATTATATTTAATATTAAACTATTAAATTAATTTGGCTACTCACCTGCTTCTTCCATGCAACAAGCATATCTCAAGATAGTGAGAACAATCAGCATACACTCCCAGCATGGGTGAGGGACATGCCACAGGGAGAAGTAAATTGGGGACCAAATCAAACATGCTTCTAGTCTTGTCTTTGGGCAAACCACTGTCATTCCAGGCCTTTGTCCCTCATATTAAATGGTTGGACTCAGTTATCTCTATAGCACATATTGAGCATTTAATGGCCCTGTCATTCACATCAGCAAAGATAAAAGGTCAGAGGGAGGTGCATCCATGTAAACAGTGACAAGCTAGAGTTCCATCAACCCCAGTGCTAACACGGGTCTCCTCCAGAGGGAGAACCAGGGTCCATGTCATCCAAACTACCTAATATGCCAGATACTAGACACACCAGATATCTCGTGTTAAGACAACTGGGGCTTTATACCAACATAAGAGACAAACTCGAGACTCATTAGAAATAGAGTTGAAAATGGCAACAGACCTTCCATCTAGGCCTTCTCTGAAGAGGCAGGTGGCTCTGAAGGTCACCAGGAAGATGACCGGCTGCCCCAGGGGCAGTCTGACCCTGAGTGTCACTGCCCACCTGATTGGAGCTGGCTGGCTTCAGCAGGAGGTGGGAGCGTGGCTGCTGGGCCTCAGCCTTTCTCTGTGCGGACATCTGCTGCTGCCACTCTCTGCCAGGTGACTGTCTCTCTCAGCAACAGCTGTGAGAGGGATGAAAAGAGAGGGGCAGTGACCACAGGGCAGTTCTCTTAAAAATAGCTTAAGGATCTGTGCCGCAGCATACTGATTTGGCCTTTGTCTGGATTTAATTTGTGTAGTTTGCTCAACAGTACCCCAAACTCCAAAGGAGAAAAAAGCAGCTATGTTTATTTAGGTCACATGCACTATCTAGGCCTAGTTTACATAGAAAATAGTTTTAAATCTAGATGTTTATTCCAAGTCTAGATTAGAGGAACTAGGAAGCAAGTAAAAGAAAACAATTATTGGTGCTGATGATAAAAACAAAGCAGTAACAACAAAATAAGTGACCAGGTGGGCCAGTGCTATGTTAGTCTATGTAGTATACAGTTTACCCTCCTTACTTTTCATAATCCTGAAAGGTTGCATTAAGGAAAGTAATGTTCATAATAATAGTCAATTAATTCGCTCCAGTTTACACATTATTATAATATCCAAGGAGGCAATGATTTGCTTATTCCTTCAGTCTTATCTTGTCCTCTCTTTTGCTATTCTACAGTCATGTTTCCTTTTAGGAAATGTTATCCCAAAACATAGTTTTTGTTCAACTTACTGCCCATATATAAGAGGGTTTTCTTTCCCTTGTGATTTTGGCAATGGCTACTAAAAGCTTTTTCTGTAGAATTTTGATCAGCTTCTGAAATGTAAGAAAAGGAAAAAAAAAGAGAGAGAGACAAATATAATTAAATGTGATAGGCAGAATAATGGGCCCCAAATATGTCCAGTTCTTAATCCTTGGGCTCTACAAATAAAATGACTTACATGACAAAAGGGACTTTACAGATATTATTAAGTTAAAATTTAGAGGGAATCTTGGATTTCTGGAAGAGCCCAATATAAAATCACAAGGATCTTTAGTAGCCGAAGAGAGACAAAGAATCTGAGATCAGAGAAAGGCATGGGCCTAGAGAAACAACGAGAGTGATATGAGGTAGATGCAACCCATCCTTGCTAGCTCGAAGGTGGAGGAAGAGAGCTGTGAGCCAAGGAATGCAGGCAGCATCTAGAAAAGGGAAAAGGCCAGGAAATGGATCCTACTCAGAGTCTGCAGAAAGGACTACAGCCTTACTTATATCTTGAGCTAAGCCTGAAGGGTCCCATGTCTGACTACTGACCTAATGAACTATAAGGTAATAAATTTGTGTTGCTTTAAGCCACTCAGTTAGTGGTAATTTGCTATGGTGACCATGAAAAACAAATGCACTATCCAATAGTAAGTAGTGTCGATTTACCAGAAGTATTCATAGCAAGGACTCATTGCTCTCTCTGGAAATTGAGCTGGTCCTGTGTTTAGGCTAGTTGTTTTGAGGTAAACTAAAAATTTTGATCTAATTTATCTTACTTCTCCAGGTTTGTATGAGAAATTGTCCTTTCTTAGAGAAAACAGAAAAACAGGGGTAAAAGTGCACCTGACAAAATTCCCAAAGATATACACAAACCAAACTTTAAGACACCCTTGCCTTCAGAAACCTAAGGCAACTGATGAACTTATGGAATTACTGAAATCACCCTTCTCAACCACCTGATATTATACATAGATTTGAATGGCAGGATAGGTGTTGATACTTGATTCAGAAAATGAAATCTCTTGTGATTGCCCCATCCCTTTACCTTGCTATTCCAATTTCTGGAATGTTCTCCCCGACAACTTCAACTGGTTATTTCCTCACTTCAGTTTTTTTGCCCAAATGTCACCTAAGTGAGATTCTCTTCTAACCAATCTATTTAATTAAGCCCCCATCTTTCCACTCTCAGACTTTTCACCCCTTTCTTGCTCTATCTTTCTCAGTGGTCCTTATCACCACTTGATATACTGTGTCTGACATTTATTTTCTTGAGTTTTTTTTCTCCTCCCATTAAAATATATGCTTCATAAGGGTAGAATTTTATGGTTTGTTCATCTATGTATTCCCAGAATTGTCTGACACTTGGTAGATACTCATTCAATATTTATTGAGTGCATAAAGAATTGTTAGCATTTTAGGATGGGCATTGATGAAGCATAAGCCTTCCCCTCTGAATTATGTCACCCAGTACACAAGTTCAAGTCCAATGTTGGGAACGGCACTGTCTTCTCAGTTCCAGGAATAATCCATCAAATGATGGGATTCTCAATGGCTTACATTTGAGAGCTCAGACTAGTTTTCTCTGCCTCCTTTGATGTCAAAATAAGCTTCCCCACCCACTCCTATCTATCCCATACCCCCTGTCATCCTCTGAATGGTTAGACCACATGGAAAATTAACAGGATGCAGGTTTGATTGAGTGTGAAGGATATCACATTTAAACATACCACCTGAAGTATGAGACTAGTTACAACTTTTTAACACAGGTTTTACACCATTATGTGTAAATCACAGTCTCTCCAGAATGACATTGTCATACTATCTAAATTATACTCTAACTGGCACCACTGGGAATTCTGTGTATAAAAGCTTTTCTTAAGAGTCTATAAGGTTGCCTAGCATTTACTGTCATCATTATTTGAACTGTGTATGCCACTTCTGGATTATTCTGCTCAATATAAAGCTACTTCCATGAATATAGACCAAAAACCAAAGTCAAACAATTAAGATCATGGTGACTATTACATTGATTTTGATATAATTACTCCAGGTCTTATCTATATTAGTCATTTTCCCAAAATAGTTCAAAATGCTCCAATTTTATCTTAAATTTCTGCTACATAGCTTAATATTTCTTTGTTACCTATTATTTGTACATCTCAAATTGCTATATACTCTCTTATTCTGAATATGGATACATATTGTTGTTTTTTTTTTAAAGATTTTATTTCATTATTTTTAGAAAGAGGGGAAGGGAGAGAGGCAGAGAGGGAGAGAGACATCAATGTATGGTTGCGTTTCACCTGCCTCCAGCCACAGACCTGACTGGAGACCTGGTTTGCAACCTGGTTATGTGCCCTGGCTGGGGAATCGAACCCGCGACCTTTGGGTTCGCAGGCCAGCACCTTAACCACTGTGCTACCAGCCAGGCCTGTTTTTTTTTTTTTTAGTTGCATTTGAATTGAACCTGTGGACAAAACTTTTATCTGAACTTCCACTTCACACCTCATCACCCTTGAGTAAATGTACAGAGTGCTGTAGTGCAATGACTAAGGCTATTCTGATGATGTGAAATACAGGAGGAAATTTGTCTACAAGACCTGCCAAGTTTGCAATCACTAAATTATATTCAACAACAATATTCAGTCTTGCTGAATTATTAATGAAGCAAAGCTGAAAGGTTTGTCCTGACCATCTCTATTCATACTTAGATGAGAATTTATAAGGCAAACAAGAATATATTCTGTGTTGTTACATTAACACCTGTTTTTCACTTATGAGCTTCTCATACCAACTGAATCAAATTCTGCAAGAGTAGGGCTTGGAGAATCTGGATTTTAAACAAACTTCACAGCTGATTATTACATGTTTTAAGGTTTGGTCCACTGGGTTAGTATCTAGTGTAACCTTTTCATTGTAATCACTCTCATTGGGTTAGTGACCAGTGAGTAGATAGATTGGTCTGTTACCACCATATAGATTTTCATGGTGTGGCCTGTGGAATGACCTAATGATAGATAACAAAGCTATTGAAAGTATCAGGAGGGAGTCATACCACTGATTTCTTAGGTAGTCTTCATTGGGCTGTAACAAAGCTCCATTGTGAAAGAAGCTGTGATACCTCACTGTTCATCTACATTATCTGGTAAAATAGGGAGAAAAGAGCATTCCTTTCCTCAGTTACTAGATTATATTAACTAATGGTAAAGCTGTTGTAGCATGATGTAATTCGATGCTGACTTTTCTTACAAAGAACATTCTTGGTTAAAAAAAAAAAAATACACTAAAAACAACCAATGGAGAAAATAAAATAAAATAAAATAAAATAAATAGGAGCTTTAAAAAACATTTTTAATTTAAGAATGTTCCTAATGTGCCAATTTTGTTGTTGCTACCATCATGACAGTCCTGCTTTGAAGGAGCATTTTATATTCTGATCTTTCCTGACTACATAGAAACCTTGGGTTTTGGAATAGAGAGAGACCAGGATACCTCTGTGGGAATGAAGCTGCCACCACCAAGGTATCTATGATGAGCTATTCACCCTAAAGGGGTCTTTTCCCATATAGGTCACAGACTGATCTTGTTCATACCATCACACATTTCTCAACATTCTTTTTACTAGCACTTGTTCTTGGCCTTCTTCCCATCTCTGTTCAGAAAGAAGATTAAATTGAACTATAGATTCAGATGGATAATTCATAGGTAACATTTGCAGCTTTCTGTAAACTTGAAAGTGCTATGCAAAAGGAAAGGTAGGTTGGACTTCCAATGGGAAATAAGTCAAGGTGTAGTGGTAATTCATCTTCTAGCTGGTTCTGGTACAAGGGAGTGCTCTTAGAAATTCTGCTTCTCATTTTATGTTTTTTTAAAAAAATTGTTTTAATTATGAAAAAAATGCATGTTCATTGTGAAAATAGAGACTACTATTAAAATATGTATATACAAATAAAAATAAGAGAGCAATCCTACTCCAACCAAGTAGAGGCACTCACTACCATTTTCCTTTCTGACAAATTATACATGTGGCTTTCTACAGTATAATTTATAGAAGATATGCAGCTCTTCAACTCAATATAGACAGATGAATCCACCATTTCAACAACAGGGGGATATTTTCTGACAAAACAACTTCTATATGAATATATTTGCTGGTGGCAGTACATTGTGGTATTTAAGAACACAAGCACTTGAGTCAAATTTCTTACATTCAAATTGGATTTCACCTCTAAAAAGATGTGTGACCTAAAGTAGTAACTTAAAAGTCCCTATTTTTTCATTTTCTCATCTGTATAATGGGGATAATTAATAATAACATCTATTTCATTGGACTGTCATGAGGATTAATGAGAAAATTGTATGTTAAGCACTTAGAATAATGTTCTACACATAGGGAATATTCAATAAATGTTAGCTGTTATTATTAATTAATTCTCTTTTATTTCACATTTAGATGAAAGGAGTTTGATAATTGGAAATGCATGATGTAACTTGAGTAAATCGAACATCTTGTAACTAGCCTCTTACATTGTCGCTTTTTTGCTAGGCACTGTAGGCTAAGTGTCAGGGAACCTAGAAGAAAAATAAAAGATGGCATACACATTTGAGAGATGAGTGGTGATGAAACCTGCCAAAACTATCAGAACTTTTCTTCACAGTTTTCCCTGCCAAGTCCTGCCTTATTTCAGTTCAATTACTATTAAGTTTCCCCCTAAATTCTTCAGGAAATTCACAGAGTTTAAACCTAATAAATTAAATGGCCAAACTTCAGAATGTAAAGCGGGAAGGAAAGATGGTGGCTGTCGCTATGAACAGAATGTTTATTCAAACTCAGCTGTTTGATACATGCCTATCAGGTAGATAAAGGGGATATAATAAGGAAAAGAAAGCTGTTCTAATGGTTTTTGTTAATATCTCCTCTTTATCTCCAAAATGCTTTTCATTTCCTTCTAAATAAAAGACAATGACTGATTCTTTATTGCAAAATGGCAGTTATACTAATTATGCTTTATTATTTAAAACAATCTCCTCAAAGATAATTTACAAAAATAAAAAAGATCTGTATGTGATGACATACTTATCCAACAGAAGCATATTTTATTTACCTGTCTAACCAGAAATCTTTTGATAAGAAGAGGAATTCTGACGAGGTTTCAAATGTTTGCTGTCTGCAAAAATGTATCAGACTTTTACCTGGTTGATTTTTTCCAAGATAGTTGAGAAATAAGCAACCTTGATGATAACTCAAACATTTTAGGGCACAGCTTATAGAAAAGTAAGAAACCAGCCCTGGCTGGTGGCACAATGGATAAGGCACCAGCTGGCAAATGCAAAGGTCGCTGGTTCTATTCCCAGCCAGGGCACATAATCAGGTTGCAAGCCAGGTCTCCAGCCAGGTCTGTAGCTGGAGGCAGGTGAAAGGCAACCATACATTGATGTCTCTCTCCCTCTCTGTCTTTCTCCCTTCCCTTTTCTCTAAAAATAATAAATACATTTTTTTAAAGAAAAAAAAAAAGACAATCTTCCAATACTTAAGTCCTGGTCTAACTCTAGTCTTTTCTCCCTTGTTTATGTTTTCCACGAAGTTGAGAAAACACTTTGTTCAAACCCCAGTCCTATCACATAGTTGCTATGTACTGTTGGATAAATTACCATGCTTCTCAGGTTTCAGTTTCTTTGTGTGCCAAATGGAAATACATCACCTTAAATTAAATGAGAATAATGTTAATTGCATCTGGTGTATAGTAGACAATAAATACTAAAGCTTTATCTTTTCTTATTTGGTGAATCTTAAGTCATTGTTCTTTACCTGTAATCTCTAAAATAAATGAAGATTAGATTAAACCTATTTTCTTAATTAAGCAAGCCAGGAAAATCTCCTTGAAGTCTTTAGAACCAACTTCCTGGCTGAGAAACAGAGGTGCATTGGCAGATCAGTTCCACAATCATCTCTCAGAGTGACCTTTGGACCAATGACCCAGATTCTCTAACATAACAGTGTTGGCAATGGCATCAAAAATATTGGGATTGGCTCTTCATGCATTTCTGTAAAAAGACCACAATGATCATTGAGAGAAAAATCAAAGTCAAATTTTGCCTTTTATTTTTTCCTCCTATAACTGTAGAAAGAACGTTCATGGGAAAAAATGATGTAAGTGCTCATTTCTCTCCATTAGATTGGAACTATTTTGGACAGACAGTGAAATTATACAACTGAGTCTGTTCTAATTGTTTATAAATTCTACAACTAACCCATTTGAAAATTATTTTGCTCTTTTCTGTCATATATTGGTGTGGCATGGTATGGATGTGGCCAAAGTTAAAAATGCACACCTGTCTGACAAATCCCCTAATATCTTTCAAGCATAGCATTCATGTTGGTCCTCCAGCTGGACCACAGGATTGACACTTACTGTAAGATATGCATTTATACATTTATGAATTACATCATGAATTATAATATAAGGTCATGCTTCTCAAAAGAGTTCCTGACCTACTGTCCGGGAAAAAGGAACGTGGTTATTCTTTACACTCCTTTTCTGCTTCTTTACTGCAAACAACTAAAATTCTGGTAAGAGTGTGGCGTGGGAGAGAGCTGTGTGATCACATCTTTTCAGGTCTGTGTCAAGTAGAAAAGATAGATGAAGTGCATCTTTTTATGTGACAAGTGTTTACTTAGTACTGACAAAACCATATGCCCAACACTGACTTAGAGAAAGAAAAGCTACAAGCTCAGCTTACATTTAGAAACCATACATCCCATCATACTTATGAATTGGAAGTTGAGATAAAAGTTGTCATTCACAGTGGCGTGTGGGGCAGGGTAGAGGATATGGGGGCTGATGAGGAAAAGAATGTTAAATTCTTGGTTTAGGCTGTATTTAAGTCAGTGTCTATATTTGGTGGAGTAGGCATGTCTCTATTTTTAGAAGTAGTACATTACTTATTTGAGGTGAGCCAATTGCCACTTTTACATTTGTTCCCATAGTCTACCCAATGTGTAGTCTACTTGGAAGAAGTTTGTAAAGTTCTGAAAGCATTGCCTGGGGGTCAAAATCAATGCACTAAATATACAAATGTAGTGCATGATTTTTTAGACCCAGACTTATATGCCCTTTGAGTGATAATAGTAGTTATTATTAATTGTTACAGAAAATTGACTACGTACTGGACACGTTCATCTCACTTACTCTTTATAATAACCACATATATTATTCTAGGAAGAAACTGAAGCTTAAGATCACACAGCTACTTTCCAAATGTTACACTGAATCATAGTCTTTTGGAGTACTGAGGTAAAATCAGAAGGAAAGAAATAGCTGAATGTAATCTGCAAAAGTTGAACCGAGTTTCTCCATTGTTTCTCTTTAAAAAATCCACATAAGTGTCCTGACCATGGACTTTTGGTCATAGTTGAGTACACCATTTCTTAATTAATTATAGCACATATTGCCTAATTTCTTGACTGAAATTCTGAGCAAAGGTGCAATTCAATGAATATTTGGGAGGGAAAATTCCAGAGCGTGATAGCACTTTGACTTGGAATTTTAACTAAAAACCAATCATTAAAGATCACAATGTCTTACTGCTGCCTGTTCTAGATTTCCTCTCAGTACAACCTGAGAAGAATCGACCCAAAGAGCTTGACTTTTATTACATTATCTATGCACTTTTTCCTTTATGCTGTGAGTTGATCTGTTGGTTTAGGTAATAAAAAGGATACATGGTGAGTTCTATTTCATTTAAGAAGTTTTTAAAGTAGGATTTAGTTGCCCATGCACTTAATTTGATACCTTTTGTGAGAGCTAACTTCATTTTCTTTAAAGATTCAGGAGAAGTTATTAATGTAATTGCTATCTCAAAGACACAGCAGTGATTTTAACACTCTATTTGTCAAGTACTTTCACCTCTTTATTCTTGAATATAATCTACTTTGGAGCCAGTGGGGAATCATGTGAGGACAAATGTAATCTGCAGGAGGGATTCTGTGGATTTTTTAACATATATTTTTAGTATTTAGTTTCAAAATCACTTCCCCTTGAAGATCAGTACAGTGACCTTTATCCTGAAGTAAAATATGTATTTGCAATTTTTTTTACAAATTAAAAGTTATCTTTTGAATTTGAATCTTTTTACTTTAACTTTGGACCTCATTAAAATTTCAGAAACAGGAATGAGAAAATCTATATATAGCTTTTTTTTTTTTTTCTTCACACAGCAGTTAACAACAAAAGTCAAGAAGTTCTCTATACTGTTTGCAATTCTTGCTTGCCTATGAGAAATCTCTTTCGGCGAATATTACCCCGTGTGTCTACACGAGACAAACCAAATGTTGCAGCAGCTAAAAGCCTCAGGAGACAGTCTTGGCAATGGGCTTTAACTATGGAGCTATTTTGGTAACCTTGCCGTTTCCTGAAGCTCTCATGAGAGCACACTCTAATTGGCCATCTTCAGCAGTTTTGATACAATAAGCACCTCACAGGTGTTTGCTAAGCAGGAGAATTGGTGTGTCCTCACATCTGTGGTGTCTCAGCTGTAAGTGTGATGTTGGCTTGACCACCCCAATGAGGGGCAGAGGTTTAAATTACAACTGCAGTTGGCAGCATTCATTCTTGCTTAGGCATCTTTCTTAGGGTATCTTTTCTGCTTCCCCTTATCTTCACCTTCATCTAAAAACACATCATTTCATGCTCGACGAAAGCCATAGTTCTCTCTGTATTATTGTCTTCATTCTGTCCTGGTCTTTGCTTCATCACATGTACCAAAGACTCATGTTCTTCCTAAAATAATGTTATAATTATGATCTCACCCTTTCCAGTTGCTCTCTATTTTATACTACATACATATTTAGCTATAATCATCCTCCATAAATAAATTCCCTTCTTTTTACATGTTCACCTTTTTTGCACATCTGCTCCAGTCAGGCCATTTTCTTCATGATTACCTATCAGAATAATAATTTACCATGTCTTGAGTGCTTCCAGATTTTCTGTTTCCTGTCTCAATCTCTGAACAGCCTGTACCTCAAAACATGTGCCCTTGTTTTTCTCCTTATATCCTTAAACCCTACCACAATGTTAAGACCAGATCCTGTAGACTCACACTATCCAACAGAAATATAATCCAAGCAACATAGATAAAGGTTACTGATAAATTATTATGCTTTTTAAAATGAACTCTTTGGAATCAGGGCATCTTATTCAGGCTAGCCGCATGTCAGGTGCTCCATTGTTCCATGGGATTGATTAGTGGCTACCGTATGAGACAGTACTGTTTTGGAATAGTTTAGGCTGTACTTTTTTCTTTTCCTCTGCTTTTCTGCTGCTCTGTTCTTCTGACTATTCATTGGCTATGTCTGCAGGGATGGTTCTCAGGCTCCTACGACTCAGCTCATCATATTTAAGGAGACTGCATGAACTTCTCTGCATTCTTCCTCCCAGAACCATCTACATGAAAATCCTGGTCAGAAAGCTCCCAGTCATCGTGAAAACCCTCTTTCTTCTCCCCAGGGGCTCTCTTGTTAATAATATGCAATAATGTTCTGACTTGTCCTCTTTTCTATATTGCCCCTGTTTCCTTTTTATCTTTGCATTATTGAAAATGATGTTAATCAATTTCACTTAATATGCAGTGATTCCTCATTACCTACCTCATCTAGCTTGGGCTCCCCAGTGTGTTGTAAAGGTTCTTTCTGCCCTGGCCCTGCTCTGCTGTTCCAGATGTAACTTCTGTTCCCTTCCTCATTTGTACATATGCTACAGTTATCCACAGCTTTATAACTCCACACACCTTACCTCATTTTATGTTTTCCTGAGTTAATAGCTGTCATTATTTTATACTTAGGAGGCTCTTTCTCCTAACCTCTGTTCTTTCCTTAAAAATTCCCTTCTAGCCCTGGCTGGTAGCATAGTGGATAAGGTGCCGGCCTGTGAACCCAAAGGTTGCAGGTTCGATTCCCAGCCAGGGCAACATAAGTAGGTTGTAAGCCAGGTCTCCAGTCAGGTCTGTGGCTGGAGGCAGGTGAAAGGCAACCATACATTGATGTCTCTCTCCCTCTTTGCCTCTCTCTCTTCCCTTCTTTCTAAAAATAATAAAATAAAATCTTTTAAAAAATAAAAAGAAGGAAAATTAAAAAAAAAATTCCCTTCTAAACTTTGTGTCAGCTCAAACATCATTTCCTCTTCAGAGTTTGTCTTCTGTCTTCTTTCTTCCAGGAAGGGTATAAATGCCTCCTCTTTTATTTTAAACTTCATACCCTATATTACTTTAAAAGCCCTGGCTGGTAGCACAGTGGTCAAGGTGCCGGCCTGCGAACCCAAAGGTCGCAGGTTCGATTCCCCAGCCAGGGCACATAACCAGGTTGCAAACCAGGTCTCCAGTCAGGTCTGTGGCTGGAGGCAGGTGAAACGCAACCATACACTGATGTCTTTCTCCCTCTCTGCCTCTCTGCCTCTCTCCCTTCCCCTCTTTCTAAAAAATAATGAAATAAAATCTTTAAAAAAAAAAAAAAAAATATCCTCCCTTTCCCTTAGACTTATGGATTCCTTAAGAAAAGATGGAGTGTTTTATTTTTATATCCTTGACACCAAGCAGCACCCCTGACATAGAGCACAGTGATTCAATTTGTGAGTGTTCGCTGTGATGCTGAATGGCATCTTTAATTCACTATCTAGCTTGATATTTATATACTCTGTGATGACTTTAGAAATACAATTTTTGTCCTCCATGCTGAATCATAAGCTACCTGGTAACAAGATTCTATATCTTATTACTCATATAGCATTTGCCAAGTAAAAGCTAATTAGTTAATTTGAGGAATGGATATATATACAGGTAGACAGATAGGTACCTGTGTGTGTGTGTGTATGTATGCATGTGTGTGTATACACACAAATGCCAGGCCTCATTAACTTAGTTCAACTAGAGAAGGCCTTTCCTCCTGGTAAGCAGTATCTGGTATAGTCTCAAGGATTCACTGTCATCTTTGTGAATTCTGTCTCTCACTAGGCCAAATAAGAGAGAACTGGTATCATCCAAATTGCAGACTTTGAAGCTTCCCTAGAAAGGGATGCAGAAAATAATGGCCAAGGGTATTGCCTGGACACATTAGGGATAGATAATGGAATACATGTATTTCATCAGTCATCATTCAACAGTAATTATTAAGTGAAAAAGTATGGTCATTAACCACAGTCTCAGAGTCAGAAATAAGATGTTTATGTCTGTTTCAATTTCTTTACCCTCCACGAAGAACCTCTTCTATAAACTATGTCTTACTATCATTATTCTTATTAGAATACTTATGTCTCTCATAAGAATTGATCTCATAGTATAATGAGCATACATGTGAAGAAGTGTTAGTCATTTATGAGGAAAAATCATTTTACTTTTTCAGTATAAAGAGATAGAACTAACTACAGTTATCAACAGCTTAGTGATGGGCATATGTTTGAGCAATTCATTGTTAGGCAATTTCATTGTGTGTAAATACCACAGAGTGCACTTACACAAACCTAGCTGGTCTAGCCTACTATACACCTAGGCCGTGTGGTGTAGCCTGTTGCTCCTAAGCTACCAGCCTATCTAGCATCTTACCGTACAAATCAACACAAGATTAAATCAAGCACAAGTGAAAATAATGCAATCAAAAGACCTGGAAGTATTGAACTAAAAGGAAAAAGGACACATGGGCATGGACAACAGTGTGGTGATTACACAGGGGAGGAAGGCATAAGGGGACTAAAATGGTAATGGAAAAATCAATAAAAAATATGAAAAAAGACCTGATAAATTGGAGATGTATGAGACATAACACGGAATACTCTTTTATAGCAAACTTTTAAAAACTAAGTATAAAAATACACTCTAAAGTAACTATAAAAAAGGAAAAATCATTAATAGACATGAACAACAGTGTGGTGATTATGGGGGGGAGATGGTATAAAGGGGATAAATGATAATGGGAAAAATACAGTATAAAATGTTAAACAATTAAAATAAAATCTTGGAGCTTTTTTTAAAAAGATGTAGTATAGTAAATACATAAACCAGTAACATAATCATTTACTATCATTATCAACCATTATGCACAGTACCCAATTGCATGTACTATACTTTAATATGACTGACAGCACAGTAGGTGTGTTTATACCAACATCACCACAAACACATAAATAATGTGTTGTGCTACGTTATGAAAGCTATGATATCATGAGGCAATAGGACTTTTTAGCCCATTATAATCTTATGGAACCACCATGTGGTGGTTCATTGTTGACTAAAACTTTTGTTATGTGGTGCATGACTGTACTGGTTTCCGGTTCCTTATTCACCAGTCAAAACACAAATTTCTGTGTCTAGCACTTCTTTAGGTACTAGCCATTTATATTGTGACTGAGAGTTACAGAAGATGATTAGCTAAAGTTTTTCAACCCTGCATGAGGGAATTAGATTTTACATGCTTAATGAAATAACTTTTCTCCCCCTCTGCTGCTATCCAGAACATGAAAACCCTTTTTTGATTAAAGGGCACCATAAGCCACCATATAAACAGTGGGAGATACTTATAACATTATAAATTATTAAAAGTCTCTTTCACCTGTATTGTTAAGACTCAGGATAAACCTATGCTTATGTAAAATATAAAACTATATGTGAAGGCTTGAAAGGTTCTTTCACATCTGTGGAACAAGAATCAAACCCAGAAGGAAGACATGACCATTTTCCCCATTGTTATTTTTTTAATTTTCAAATGATTTAATGTTTACCGAAAAGTTGCAAAATGGGTGCAGAGAGTTTACTAAGTATACCCTTAACCCAGCTTCCCCTAAATTTAGAAGATTAACTAGGAAAAAATAACTAAACTTTAAACCTTATTAAAATTCACTAGTTTGTTCTTTTTATATTATTACTGGTGGTGTTAACCTTGATCATTTGGTTAATGCCTGGTAGACTACTCCACTCTATAATGACTAATTTTCTCTTTCTAATTGATACCTGTCTTGACAGATATTTTAGTTAGTGCTAACATTCTAGTTCTACTCAAACATTTGTACTTAATTTTAACATCCAATGTTCCCTGCACCTGTGGTACTTGACTAATGGTAACTTTGCATTTCCCTCAGATGGCAATTATTTTGTTATCTTTCTTCTCTAAGAGAATATATTGTTACACCTACCTAGTTTAATTCAAAAGTTGATATGTTTGCAGAACAGATTAGTGCACTGAATTCTTTGGACCTGCTCATATTAGTCAGTTTTAGTCTTTGTCTGTCTGTCTATTGCTCCACCCACTGTCCATCCATCTATTCATCCATCCAGCTATCTACCCATTCATTCATCTCTCTATCCATCTTTCTATTTATATATTCATATAATAAACTCATGATAATAGAAGGTTAAGTTATTCAAACCATGTCTTATTTATTTAACTAAATATTATAGCTAGTAAGTACATTTCTCTAATCTTTACTTATTGTCTGGATAAGATGTGCTATATATTTAAAAGCCTATCAGAGTCTTAATAGTCAATGTTAAAAGGAGAGAAAAGAAAGAAAGGGTAAGTGAGAGGATGACAGAGAAGAGAAGGGAAGAGAACAGGAGAAGCTAGAAAAGAAGTAGCCCTGGCTGGTGTGGCTCTGTTGGTTGAGCATTATCCTGCAAACCAAAGTGTCACAGGTTCCATTCCCATGCAGGGTACATGCCTGGGTCACAGATGATATTTATTTCCTTCTTTTTCTCTCTCCCTTTCCCTTTCTCTAGAATCAATAAAAGGAAAACAATTTTAAAGAAAGAAAAGAAAGTTACTAACCCATTTCTCTTTTTTGCCCTCTAAAACTATCATTCTTTCATTTTGTTATCTAATGAGCCAAACTTCTTTTCTTACCCAGTTTCATTGAGAAACAATTGTTACATGACATTGTGCAAGTTTAAAGTATACAGCATGATGGTTTGATATGCATGTATAGTGAAATGATTACCAAAAAGGGTCAGCTAACATTTATCACTTCATATAGATACAATAATAAGAAAAGAAAAAAGAAATGGGAAAAATAATGATGAGAATTCTCAGGATTGACTCTGTTAACAACTTCCCTATATATCACCTAGCAGTGTTACCTATAGTCACCATATTGCATATAACATCCCTAATACTCATTTATATTATCATTAGAAGTTTATACTTTCAAACTACTCTCTGAGTTCACAAATGCTATTGATGAAAGAAACTGGCATGGGGAAAGGAAAGGAAAGGAAAAGAAAGGAAAGATAATCAACTTGTTTTAGGCACACAGAACTTCTAAAAGTGACTAAAAGAAGAGAGGTTCCCATGGAAGAACAGGAGCCCTCAGGGGTTATTTTGGTGGCCCAGGGCAGCAGAGCACACATCTAAAGTTGTTGACATTTTGCTTGGGTTATCCTAGTTTTCCTTTCTTCTTTTGTTCTAGTATGCAAACTAGAAGAAGACCTCAAAAAACAAATTTAAACATAAAAGTAAACAAAAGACAATCAATATATACATCTATAAATTCACACAAATTTTCATAATCCTGAGGTAAACATATGAGCATTTTTGTGTCTAGGCATTTACCTATTATTCATTCATAAATAAAAATTTATAAATCTATAAAAAATTATTTGGTGTTGTCTTGTATACTTGACTTGTGTCTATCTAACTTAGAGATACATATGTATTAAGAAGCCAAGGTGGGGAAGAATATTGGTTTCAAATATTATCAGCAAATAAAAAAAAATTAGGATCAGATCTTCAAAACTATAAACTTCAGAACTTCATAATGGTTTCATATCTATATAAAAAATGTTACTGTAGGTCTAAGATTAGTACTTGCAGGGATTTATTTATTTAACAGTGGTTAATGATTTTCTTATGTGAACATGGGGAAACTAATATATGATATATATATATATATACATAGTATTGTTATATAAGTACATGCTATTTAAATTATATGCTATATGATATATATAATTATATAGTATATGATATACTATATATCATATACTTACTATAAATTTGCATAAGTATGTGTGTGTGTAGTTTTATATATAAAGCATAGGACATGTGTGTGTGTGTGTGTGTGTATATATATATGTATATATACACATATATATATATATAATAAATACAGTAAATGTAGGCTGTCATGATTTTTAACCTGCTCCTTCACCTAGAAATACTCTATGTGCATCCTTCCATGCCAGTGAATATAATTCAACCTTATTTTTAAAGATTGTTATTATTCCATTGTAATGAGGGTCATTAATTTACTTAAAACATTCTCTTCATTAGCATTTAATTTTTGCCTCTAGGGTTTGCTGTTACAGACAATCTTTTGATGAGTGCATCTTTATGGAGCTGTTGAGTCAAAGAGTATGTTTATTTTTATACACATTTCTAAAATCACACTGTAGAAAATTGGCACTAATATACTTCCCAGCCAGCAGCACATGCACATGCTAGACCAGCCACACCTTCTCTAAATATTGGTATTATACCTCATTTTAATCTTTTTGCTAGGCAAAAAAAATAGTACCTTGGTATTTTTATTTCTGTTTTCTAGTGTGTTTGAATTTTTTCCTGTGTTTCTTGGCCATCTTTTATATACTTCTCTGAATTTCTTTGCTCAACTTATTGTCATAATTTTACAGAAAAAGAAGCATTTATTCTCTAAATTGATCTCTGCCATAAATTTTCTTCATAGCAACAACTTTCAACTCAACCTTGTATCACTTTACAAGCAACACTCAATTTCCCATTGTTCTTAACGATTCCAAGCTTGGATCTTGGTTTTCAGATCCCAGACCTGTTAGTATTATTTCCTTTTATAAATTCTAATGAATTGTGAGGTATGCCTACCCTTTAAAAAGGATTTCCCTACCAAGGCCTCATCCTCAAAGGTGAAAACAACCTTAAGCTTTCTTTCCTGTTTAAATGGCCTTTAGGATGTTCCCTCACCAGAGGTCTGTTTCTTAGTGTACCTGCATTGTTCTTGGTGGTTGGGTCTAAACATGTAGTGCCCCTGTTCACCATGCTGTCTCCTTCCCTGCACCTCCTCTGCACCAGGATTTGCCCAATCTTTGGTGAAATGACTGATTTACATCTTGATAGTTCATTTATAATTGTTATTTTATCATCAGGGGTTCTTGTATAGCCAAAAATACCATCTGAAAGTTGCTTATAAGAGATACAAATTTGCTGCTGCAAGCAGTTGCCCAGGTACCAGAAAAACAAACAACCACAAAGAAAAAGAGAGGAAGGCAGGCAGGCAGGCAGGCAGGCAGGAAGGAAGGTAAGGTAAGAAGGAAGGAAGGAAACAGAGCCCCTAAACCCCTCATATAACTAGTTTTAGAACTAGCATAGGTAATTAGACTTGGATTTATCGGGAATTCAGAAGATTTTCCAGAAAAATGGCTGCTATTAAATTACTTTTAACTTCAGGGTTTCAAACCAAAGCTGCTGTCCACTCTTCCTTGTGAGAACCTCCCTAAGCTGGGCTGCCGTGGAGGACAGCACCAGCATGAGAAACCATTCCAGGAACAGATCCCTGATGCAATTTTCATTAACATCTTTCCTGCAGGGCATGAAAACAACAGGAACTAAATTCTCTCACAATCATGCTTGAAATCTCAACTACAGAAATGTTATAATAAAGGCTATTTCATTTTACTTATGACAATCATCGTGCAGCTATTAACCAGTGTGGCAGTCATACCACTGCTCCCAATCAGGAAGAAAAATGGATCGTTTCATCCCATCTGGCCTGACCTGCTAAAAGCATTTGCTAGGCACATTCTTGTTCAAAGAGTGTTGATTTTCTAATGCGTTAGCTTGGTATGCGAAGACCAGAATTGCAAATAGGTCAAATGAGAAGTACACTTTCCTCTTTCCCATTCTTAAAACTCTCCTCAGGTGGATTGTAGCCTGGTTTACATTTACATTTTTGTTAGTAAGAGCTGAGTTGTTTA
The DNA here is from genome assembly GCA_004026585.1 of Noctilio leporinus. NCBI lineage: Eukaryota > Metazoa > Chordata > Mammalia > Chiroptera > Noctilionidae > Noctilio > Noctilio leporinus. The sequence continues at coordinate 147,149 of PVIW01000228.1, read as the reverse complement.
CAAGCAGTGTTGCCATGTGAACCTCAAAAATGGATCTGACAGGGAAATTTGAAAGTGCCAAGCTAAAGTGCAGAATGTGAGAATCAGGCTTTTTAAATACTGGTTGTTATGCACTGGTTGTTGAAGGAAAATCAGTGACTTCCTCAGAATGGGTTTGTGTTTTAGCAATTGAGGTTTGTCATTTGTCAGGGAAGAAAACAATTTTCCCAATGACAGATTAATTCTCTTTGTCCGGCTCCACCCACCCCTGCCAAACCCCCATGAGACTGGTTATTTGCATAGTTTTGGTGGGTAGGTCACGGACATTTTTTGGGAAAATTCTAAACATCTCAGAGTCTCTGGGCCTATGCCCTGGACATTTGGGTATGTCATTTCTAAGAGACAGGCTCCAATGTCAAGGGTTCCAAGACAGTTTATCCCCTGACATTAAGTCATGCAAGAGTCAGATTCTTGCTGTCCAATGGGGAGACCATGTCCCTTGGGTGACTGGGTGTTCACCCTATTAGTGATGCCTTTGACAGGCAGATTCTGCATAGATACTGCACGTATATGTGCCTTGGTGTTCACTGGTGCTAGGCTCTCACTTACTCAAGCCAAGTAACCTTGAGTAAATCATTTAGCCTCTTTTTCTGAAGTTTCCTCTCCTGTAAAATCCTGTTAAACCATATCTAACTCCTACCATTATTATAAGAATCAAATCAGAAAATAAATGTAAACCACTTGGCCTGGCCTAGATACATGATAAGCATAATATAAATAGCAGTTATACTCATTATTTTAATAGAACTAAAATAATGTTATTATATTTATAACTTTTTTTGTCAAAATCCATGAATGAGGGACCACTCTGCTTTGTTAACAATATTTACTTATGAACAGACACATTTGTGTTTGAGTTGAAGATTATGGCAAAAGTATGTTTCTGTTTAAACACTGAAGTTTTTTAAATAAAGGTATGTTAGTAGAAAGCCCATTTTTGTATTTACAGACAAGCCTATTCAAATAGTATGTTGTATCCCTTAACTTATGACTTAGAAGTAGAAAGTATGAATACAATGTAAATTTTTGATGGGGTACTAATAATAACAGAGGAAATTACTCACTTGGCTGAGAAATTTTTTCTTCATTAAGAAAAAGGAAAATATATTGTACTGGGAAATACTGGGAGGGTGCTTCTGCAGTGGGAAAAGGGTGCAGAATGTTCAATGTTGTGATGATCAGGTGGGCTTTGAAGGCAAACTAAGACCTTTTCTGAGAGACAGGGGAGGAGATGGAAAATATTTGTTGAGCACTTCCTAAATGCCAGAATCAAGGAAACTTTAATCCTTACCTCATTGAATTTTCACAGAATTATTCCTGTGATGTTTGTTATCATTATCTCTTTCATAAATGTGGAAAATGAGGCTGACTAATTTGTTCATGGATATATTGCAGATAAATAGCAGAACCAGGATTTGAATGCAGGTGTGCTACCTTTCAAGTATACACTCCTCTAGAGGATAGGTCTTAGCTCACAGACCTGAGGCAAGCTGCAGAACAAATTGTTAAAATCTGATAATTCCAGCAGAAAGACAAAAAACAATCTTGATTATTGATTCTGTATGCCATAGAAGGAACAAAGAAGGCAGGAAACACAATTTTTCTCAGAATAAGTCCATAACTAGCAAGATCATGAAGACTCTTTTTTGATGACAAGTTGGCATGAATTCTAAACTCTTAACCAGAAGAGTGTATTGCAATACTTGGGCAAGTTTTTTTGTTTTTGTATTTTTGTTTTTTTCAGATTACTAGAGACTGAGCTCTGTCTTTGAAAATCCTGATTTTTCCCACCCAGAAGACACAATATACTATTGGGCCATAAACCAGAGATTCCTGAGAGGTGGATATCTTTTTCAGTGCAGATCAAGATTCTGATGAGGCCTTGAACAAAAACAAGTTTCATTTTGGAAATAAGGGAAAATACCCAAACTGCTATTGGTTAAAGGGCAGCATTTGCTTTAGACCATCATCAGAGCATCTGCCAATACTCCTTAGTAGGTGATCAAAGTTTGGCATGCAGCTTCTCTGGTCAGGCCTTTCGCTCATATTCCAACCATGTACATGATCCATTTGGATGCTGCTGGCCAGCCTCTGTCTTCCTGCAACAAAGAGGTGTAGTGCACCCCTCACTTGTTGGGGGTCCTTATCCTCTTACCAATGAGGTACTGAGTATGAATAAAAGAAATGACACACCAAAAAGGTGGCAATGGATTCTAAATCAGGGGAAAGGTTCCCATGCCTATTTTATCATTTCAGCCTCTGATATCTTGTCGTTTAATTATTCTCTTTCAGTCAAGTCATTTGAGTAGAAACAGATTTTTATCAATCAAGATATGAAATTTATCCAGACCAAACCCTGCCATGTAATGTGAAAAAATAGAGACATTTATTTAAGAAGATACAAGATGCAAGAAACATTGTACACAGAACAACGACACCTCAGCCCCCTTCAAAGGAGGCACATTAGGACCTCACACAGTTTTCCCAGCACCTCTTCCACTGTTCAAAACACTCTGCAAAAGCCTTTGTTGGATTCACCATCAGCTGCCCCCTAGTATTTTCCTAAACCTCACTAATGGTCTAAAATCTCTTTCCTTTCAAAGGTGATTTTAGTTTTGGAAAAAGCCACAAGTTGCAGGGTGTCAAATCTAGGCTGTAGGAGGGCTGAGTCACCTGGATAATTTCATGTTTTGCCAAAAAACTCTTTAGGCCTTTCAGAACATGGGTCACTTTCAACAGATTGTTGACTATCTTTAGAACATTTGTGCCACATCTGAATAATTTCCATGGAAGAATGCTCAACCTTAATGCAAAATTTGTTGCAGATCTATTGCTCTACTCAGTCATTTTGAATGCAATGGCCACACAGTACACATGTTCACTCAATGGCATCTACCACCCCACTGACTAGCACAGTGGAGGCATCATTATTCACCCTTGCTCATTCCAGTCCCACTCTCCTTGGCTGCCAGGTTACACTGATGTCATGCAAACCATCCTTGTTATATTAACAATGGCTGGGCTTTTTTGGAACAGATCTCATATAGTTCCTTCATATTCTTTCATAAAATGTAAACTTTTTATGTCATAATTCTTCTTTCAGATCAATTATCTTTCATTACTCAAGACAAAACATATCCATTCTTCCAGTAGAAAGTTTTAGAATCTAAAATGTGCCAGACACTGTTCTTAGTGCTGGCTATTCACTGCTTACCATGACAGATGAGATTCTGTCCTCATGGAGTTTTTCACATGGTGAGCAAGACAGAGTATTGCAAACACTAAAGAAAGGAACTACAGGGTGTTTTGGTACAGTAGAGCAAACTGAGGGGTTAGGGGAAGCTCAGTGGAAGGACTGTTTTAAATGAATTGAAAAATGTTTTTTTACCATTTTCTTAGTCTGCTCATTAATAAGACATGTAGCTAACAGCATGAAGTTGTAACAAAGGCATTGTTTTTTTCATGGTAGTACTATAGTATACACATAATCACACACACATGGGGGGTGGGAGAGGGAAAATAAACAAGTTTATAAACATTTGGCCTCATTATCTCAAGCTAATGAAGTAAAATTAAAATGAGAATATTTTAACTGAAGTAGAGAAAATCACTGTGATTTACTCTAATGATTGTTTCATGACTTGACCTCTCTGCATCTTCCCTCTTTCTGTATCTCTTTTACTTCCCTTTATACAGTGTTTTCTTTAAGAATGGCCCTCAGTCCTACCTCAGAATTCACTTGAGTGGTGGCTAAAAATGCAGTTTCTTGACCTTTACTGCAGGCATACAGAATCCAAATTATTTAGGGTAAGGTCTATCTGCATTTTTAACAAGATACTAAGACATCTCTCCTGCACACTAAAGTTTTGAGAAACAATGCTGTTGAGTCATATCTTTCTACTGTTGTTAACATGGTCATCATTGCCTTCATTCACTGACAAAAATGCTATTTAAGGACTGCACACTGTCTTGGTAACTGGCCTTATGCCTCCAGGTTGCCTAGTTGGTGAGGTGACGGATTAAAAGAAAATAGAGCTAAACTGCTAATCCTGTGCTGCCTCTATTTATAATCAGTAACTGATTGCCTCTTGACTGGTCAAACATTTCCCCTTCTTTCTCCTACCTAAGGACACATCTCTCACAAAACAGTCTTGATTTCTTGTTATGTTTTCCATTTTCCATTCTGCTTTTCCTATTTTATTCTTTTTTTTTTTTCTTTTTGACATTACATGAGATTGGGCATATTTATTTTGCATGCAATTATAGAAATGAGTGATGTCTCTCTGTATCCATGCATAGCCATACATATATAGGTGTGTGCGTGTTTATATGTGTATGATGTAGGTGATCTACAGTCCATTGATAACCAAGCACTCCAGCCTAAGACATTCAGGGCAATGTACTCTCTCATGAAAAGGATCATTAAGTTTGTCAGAGACCTAAGGAGTTGGCTTGCAATGGTGATAGTGACCAAAATCACTGATCAATGGGTAAGACTAGTATGACTGAGAGGTCAGGCACTAAAATGACAATCTCTGCTTTTATATTTTTCACACTCTAAACCAGGCTGAGGACCCTATCAGGGTTGTATATAGGTGAGTGAGCCACAATTCATGTTGTTAATATTAGTCTCTATCACTATTTCTTAATTCAGCTAGCATTTATCAAATCCCTACTACAGACCAGAATCTATAGACCTTCATTGATAAATAAGACATTGTTCATGTTTTTATAGATTATTGTTTGAGTGTACCCTTCACACACAACCAAATAATTTTTTCTCAATACAAAATGTTATGGGATCTCTGAGTTAACCAGTTTTCTGGAAAAGACAGGAAATGCTTCTCATAGGAAATGACTTAAAGGTGGGCTTTGAAGCATGCCTTGTAAAATTCCAAGTAGACAAGAGAGGAAGAGGTTCTTATTAGAGGATGTAGGATGTGGACATATGCAAGTGCATACTTAGCCCTGGCTGGTGTGGCTCAGTGGGTTGAGCTCTGGCTTGCAAACCTAAAGGTCATTAGTTTGATTCCCAGTCAGGGCACATGCCTGGGTTGCAGGCCAGGTTCCCAGTTGGGGGTGTACAAGAGGCAACCACATTGATGCTTCCCTCCCTCCTTATCTCCCTCTCTCTAAAAATAAATATATGCAATCTTTAAAAAATGCACACCTAGATATGGATGTAAAAGAATTATATATTATGCTTAGACCCATGGCCCTTATTTCAGTGGGTGAAGCCATGCTTATGTTGTCTAACCTTAGCCCTTAGCTATGGCAAGAAATGTATGATCAGAATAGTCCAAGTCATAAGTTTAATTTCTGATCCAGTCCCAAATTTCACTGACAAATACTACTTGTTTTTAATTTCATAATGCACTCAATTCACGCTCAAGGCCACAGTGAGAAAAGATCGCCATAGGAAACTCAGGATGTCTCTTGGAACAGTCCAACTCTTGGCCATTTATTTTTGTATTTTAATTCCCTTACGGTAACACTCATGAGCATTGACCTTATCGGTGATTATATATTTTTCCCTGCATTAAAAGCACAGGCTAGCAGGAAATAATTTCATTTGTGTGCCAAAATGAAGGATATTTGGTGCAGGGTTATTTATAATAGTGAAATATTGGAAACTAGTTAAATTTCAAACAATTTACTTAAGCAAATATTGTATATTCATATGATAGACTATAATGCAATCATTAAATCATATTTTCATCTTAATTATAGGGAAATGTTTATTGCATATCTTGGAAAAAACAGAATACAAAACTAAATATATTTTAATATACCTGGTTTTTATAAAAATAAAATGCATGGACATATGCATATAAGGAAATGCAACAAAGCAAAATAACAGTGGTTGCTTTAGGCAGCATAATCATAGGTAATTATTATTACCTATCTTCTCTACATTTTCTACTTTATCAGATTTTCTACATCTAAAATAGTATTTAAAAATAAAAAGACAAAGGGGTAAGTATAAAAACAGATCTGGAATAAACATTTGTGCCCATAGCCATTCTGAGGAAAGACCACATAAGTAAACAGATTAACAGCAATAACCTCTCTTTTTCGCCACTTACTACAGTCCCAGCTCTCACGCTGCAGCAGTAGCAGCCTGACGTGGTGATGACTGAATCAGTTAGTCTTGGAACTGGGAGCTCAGTAAAACAACCCTGCCTTTGCCCTAAAACTACAGCACAACTTTGGCAAGAAACGCACCTCTCAATGTGTTAGGGTTTTGAATGAGAAGTTCTGAAGCTAAGGTCTGTTTCTAATTAGCTTACTTATCTGAAGAATGAGTGTAACTGGCATTAATGCACCTACAAGACATCTTTGGCAATTCTATTTTTCCTTAGCTAACAGCACTACAGCATGCTGCCGTGCCAGCAAACACTGCCCTTTTGTTTACAGGATCACCAAGCTTTAATTAGTTTGTGCATATTTATGTAACCCTTAAGCAGGGGTCAAAAAAACTGCTCACAAGATTGAAGGAACTCCTGGGTTCCCTCCTCAGCCTTGGCCATATCAGCCCTGGGAAGGCACCACTGGACAGGCAGGCTGCTGACTTGCTGAGTCTGAGCAAAGAGCCCCTGGCGGAAATGGGTCCTGGCTGTGACAGCTGGGTGGCACAAAAAGAGGAAAGAGGCCGTTTTTCTTTTACTCAAGTTGTTTCTCCTCCGTTGGGATTCAACTTAAGATGATTTTCTGAGTCTACTTAAGCTTGAAATTAAGAGCAGAGCTCTCTGTCTGGAACCTAGCTGTGGCTGGGGGGTTGTTCATTCTTGAAGAGTCATGTGGGTGAGAAAGGCACACTTGCACACAGTTCTAAAAGCCTAAGTTAGGATGCCAGGGTAGGGCCCAAAGATGCCTGCAAAATAATCGGGCTTCCTGGATGAAAGGTTGTGGCATCAGATTAAGGTCCTGCGTGGGGTAGGTCTGGAATCACAAAACAGATCTGCATGCACCATGTAACATCCTAAACATAGGCACCACTCAGCCATTTACAGAAGATACCAGTCATTTATGTACATTGTGTTGCCACCTCAATGACTATCGCCCGTCTAGTTAGCTGTGTTACTGCAAGGAGCCAGTTCAAGTCTCAAGTTCAAACAAACATTTATTGTAACCTAAGATAATTAGATGATAGATAGGAACTCTGCATGTATACATGGAAGCTGTCACATTTGTGGTTATTACTTATTATTTTTATTGAAAGGAATTCCTAAAAGGGGCAGGAGACTAGCTTTGGTGCTGATTGTTTCTTACGCATCTAAAAATTCATGGGTTTAAAATAAGTTCTATTCAAATCTACAGGGTTTATTCCAGTTACATTAGGCTAAAGTTGCATAAGATTGAATAAGCAAATATTTTTGTTTAGAATAGTCCACTTAATTGTTAAGTGTGTGCCATAATGCAAAATAGAGTAATTGACCAAAACCTGAAGAAAAAAAGCTAAAAAACTTTTAAGAAATAATGTATAAACCATAAGTGAAAGCTGAAGCATGGGAATGTGTTTCCCTCTTAGTGACACATAGCTGTAGGCAGGACTTCATTGTCTATTTTGTAACAGCTTATCCAAGAATCCATATGGCCATAGCCTCTCTAGTTTTGGACCCAGAAGTACTACCTTAAATTTGGTGGCAAGTGTCATATCATGTAATAGAAAATTAAGAGGCGAATTTGATGGCACACACCATTTGTTCACTCCATCAGTCAGCAGGTTTATTGAATACCTTGTATTTTCCAGATATCACTCTAGTTGCCAGAGATCATTTTATTTTATTTTTTTCCATATAGCTATCCATTTGCTCCAGGATCATTTGTTGAAAACACTATACTTTCTCTGTGGAATTGCATTTGATTCTGTGTTGAAGATCAAGTGTCTATGCGTGAGAGGATCTAGTTCTACTCTCTCTATTTTGTCCTATTGACCTATAAGTCCACCTTTACTCCAATACCATACTATTTTGATAACTGCAGCTTTATAACTCTATCTTTTTTTTTTTTTAAATCTTATTTATTTTAGAGAAAAAGGAAGGGAGAAAGAAAAAGAGGGTGAAAAATATCAATGTGTGAGAGAAACATTGATTGATTGCCTCTCACTTGTACCCCAATGGAGGACCAGCCCACAACCCAGGCATGTGCCCTGGCCAGGAATTGAACCCCCAACCTTCCTCTGTGGGGTGACACTTAACCAGCTGAGCCATACTGGTCAGAGCAACTCTTACAATTTTGTAGCGTTGGTCCTCCAAGTTTATCTTTTTCAAAGTCATTTTGGCATTTTAGGTTATTTGCTTTTTTCATATAAATTTTGGAATCAGTTTTCAATTTCTATAAAAATGCCTACTGCAAGTTGACTTGGAATTGTGTCTATAGAATAATATGGAAAGGAGTGACATCCTAACAATATCATATCTTCCAATCCATAAACACAGTATATGAATCCATTTATTTAAGCCTTCCTTTGTTTCCTTTAGGAATATTTTATAGTTTCCAATGTTTAGATCATGCATATCTTTTTTTGATGCTATTTTAAATGACTTTGATATTTTATTTCTGTTAACAAATATTTGCTGCTAATATATAAAAATGTAATTAATTTTGTATATTGATCTTATATCTTACAATCTGCTAAACTAACATCTTTGTTTTTTTGTAGATTCTGCTAGCTTTGGTTTATAGGTATTTATGTTTTCTGCAAATAAAAGAGTTTTGCTTCATTTTCTTACCTAGATAACTTTTTTTCTTGCCATAATTTGCTGCCTAGAATTTTTGGTACAATACTGCACTGATCAGTACTTAACTAAATCCTTAAGAGGAACACTCTGCAGATCTCCAGAGTTCTCTGTGCAATTTCTCTTTTCAGGATCTATAACGGGACCTATAGCCACCTAGATCTCTGCACACTCTCAACTTTATATCTTCAACTTGGAGGTGGGGTGGGGTGGGGTGGGGTGTGAGTCATGCTTCTCCTCCAGTTCCCCTCCTTGTACTGTGGCCTGGAAACTCTCCGAAATCGGAGCAATTATAGACCCTGCTTGGATTTTTCCCATCCCTCAGGAATCTTTCATACCCTGACATACAGTGTTTGCAAACTGTATTACATATACATATTTTAGTTTTGTTGTTGCTGTTATTTCAGGCAGAAGTGTAAATCCATTCTTTCTTATTTTGCCTTAATTGGAAGTGACTGTCATTATATATTTCTTAATTAACAACTGAAATATAACTGAGTTATGGTGTAATAGAATATTGATTGACATAACTCCCTTTTAAAATATTGTAAGTAAAAAACCTACTCTATTTATTTTGAAAAGCATTAGGTGTATAATAACACAGGTGAGACTGATATGACAAAAACCTAAAGGCAGTACTAAAACTGTACATTACAGAGTTCTGCAATAGGGAGTAAATTAACAGTTGAGGTGGGTGAGGGTTTAGACTGACAGGAGATCAAGAAGATATGGCTGACTTTAACTAAGTGAGGAAGCAAAAAATCTGAATGCCTGAAGAATAATTTGGGCCTATGTAGTGTAGGTATAAGAGGACTGTGGTTGTTTTACTAATCACTGTACTAAAAACATTATTGCTTTAACTTCCTAATGATAGTTTTAGGTCAATAAAAGGTTAAGTTGTGTTCAGAATACTGTGCTAAGGTAAATAATCACAATACATTTTAGGAACAATTCAATAAGCATTTGTTAAAATTTCTTGGCTTAAGTAGATAATTTGGAGATTTGTAGATCTTATTTATATGAATATCTTAATTGTGTTTCCTGAAAACTATAGAAGAATGAGATGTTCAATGTTTTCCAGATGATTAAGGGTAATTTGGTGTTCTAGGATAAACAAGGAACAATATAATTAAATTTAAAAGCTCTGAGTTGGAGCACTTTAAAAGTGTTTTGGTCCTTGCAATGATCTTTCTGATCTGCAGGGGGATGGATGGAGGATGGGGAAGGAGCAAAACATGAACTTATCATTAGGGGCACTTAGCTTCACAGTTGTCACAAATGTGCCATATGAGTCTAAAAAGCAGTGCCCCCTGAAGTTCCATAACAATAGAGTTTAATTTGTGCAATTTCTTCTGAAACTACAAGTGCCTTCACGTTGTGCATCACTGAAGAGTAATGATTTAAATTCTACAAAACTGTTTAATAATAGATGTAAATATTTTTGTTATAATTTTACAGTTAAAAAAAAGTAATTCATCACATCTCAACTTTAACACTCAGGAAAATTACGGAGTTATAATTATCCCTACATTATTGATGAGAAGGTTCTGAGAGAATGTGACCTGTCTACAATCATGCAGTTACTAGGCGGCAAAACTAGAGATGAACACAGACCTTTCTCTCCCGAGCTAGTGCTATTTTCAATATGCAGACATAAGTTTGGGTCTCATTTTCAATTCCATTTTTGATCCTCTAGTAGGGTTAAAAACTTAACCTGAATCCATTGAATCCTTTCAAGGCCTCTGAATTGCCTAAAATGTTTTCATGTCTAATGACTGTTTTTAATAAGTGAAAGGTCCAAGACTTTAAGACCTAAAATGAGTTAAAAAATTATTCTTGGTCTAGACAGTTTTGAAATGGTCATTTAAGCTGGAGTTGACACTCCCAGTAGTTCCTCCTATTCCAACAGCAGGATAAGATGTCAGTCAATATCTCAGTGAACACCAGGAACTTGAGGAAGAACACAGTGGTGTTTCAACTTCTGCTTGAATCAGTGTTTTCCTACTGCCCACTTCCCTTTTGCTTAGGACAGTTTATTTCATGCCTGGGGCTATGGCCTTAACAACAGGACTTAATGCCGTAGCTTTACATCTACACCATGTTTCTCTCAGTCAACTGAATCAACTCTTGGGATTTAGCTGATGGGTTCCAGAGCTGAACCCTAAAAGAGGTCAATATTTCCTAAAAAGAATGATTTTGAATAGTAATCACCATCGATATATATTACCTTTTTCCTGACAGCAGGAGTTCACCATTTTCCTAAAGGAGAAATAGCAAGTAGATGGCAAGGGTAGAGGGTCCTCTGTTCTCCCCAGGGAGGGTCGAGGGTCGCAGTAGAATGGTCACTCCAGGTGTGCATTCTCCCAAGTAAATTTCTCTTAGATTTTATTTCCTTTCCTTTTTTTTTTTTTTTTTTTAATTAGTATTTGGGTAGTGTGTGTGTGTGTTTCATAGTCAATGCTAGCTCTGAGGCACGATTTATGATTTACTTGGCTCACTTGCCCTGTTCTCCAACACTCTCCCCTCTTTAATTTCTGGGCAGCTCCTTCCCCAGCAATGGCTTGTCACTCATCAGTGGGCTCCCACCCAGCCCTGTGACTCCATCTCCTACTATTATTTTCTCTTCCCCTCTGTTCCTGATCTTCTTCAAAATGGCCAAGTTTTTGGCAACTCAGGGCCTTTGCACCCTGAGGTACAAAAACTATGTTTCCCTCAGATAGCCACATGACATGCATCTTTACTTTATTTAGGTCTTTGCTCAAATGTCACCTAATATTAAAGTCCACCCTATAAAAAGAGTGGCTTCCTTCATCCCAATGCTATACCACATATCCTGCTTTATTTTTCTTTAGAGCACTTCACAACATTAAGAATATTATACACTTACTTATTTGTTTATTATCTGTCTTTCCCCAATTAGAATGTAACTTCCAAGGCATCAGGGTTTTTGTCTGCCTTATTTCTCTAAATAAAAATAAAAGGAAAGGAAAGTAACAGTTTTGATCCATACCTCATATTGACACAAAAAAATTACAAATACAAAAATAATTTATTTTGGATAACAGACTTAAATGTACAAACTTTCAAGAGGAAAACATAAGAGAAAAACCTTTGTTTTCTCGAGTTAGGCAAAGATTTCTTAGATATGAAACCAGAAACATGATCCAGAAGAGAGATGACTGATAAAGTAAATTTTATCAAAATTTAAATCTTCACTAGACACATAAAAATAATTTATCTGACAAAGATCACATATCCAGAACTTAAAAGAACTTTCACTGGTTTGATTCCCAGACAGAGCAAAATAAATAGGTTGCACGCCAGGTCTCCAGCCAGGTCCATAGCTGGAGGCAGGTGAAAGGCAACCATACATTGATGTTTCTCTCCCACTCTTCCTCTCTCCCTTCCCTTCTCTTTGAAAAATAATAAAAATTTTTTTTTAAAAAAAAAAGAACTTTCAAACTCAAAAGAAGACAAAAATTTCAAAAATTGAGCTATAGATTTGAACAGATACTTCATCAAAGAAGCTATTCAAGTTCAGAAATAAGCATATAAAAGATGCTCATTATTAGTCATTAGAGAAATACAAATTAAAATCACAGTGAGATACCACCTTCTAGAATGACTAAAACTAAAAGACTGATCATGCCAAGTGTTCACAAAGGTTTAGAAAACTGGAGCTCTTTTTTAATAAAATATTCTTTTGTATACTTTTTTCATATTTTGTTTGTAAAAATGTAACTTAATTACTATTTACATTTAATATTATTTTGTATTAGTTTTAGGTGTAGAGCATAATGATTAAATAATCATATACTTTACAAAGTGTTTTCTATCATAGTTCCAGTACCACATGGTACCATAGTTATCACAATATTATTGACTATGTTTTCAATGCTGGGTGTATATATATCTCTGTGAATATTTTGTGATGACTGAATTGTACTTCTTAATCCCTTCACCTTTTCACCCAGTCCTTCAACCCCTCTCCCCTCCGGCAGTCATCACTCTGTTCTCTGTACCTCTAAGTCTGGTTCTCTTTCATTTGTACATTTATATTGTGCTTTAGATTCCATATATAAGTTAAATCATATGATATTTGTCTTTCTCTGACTGACTTATTTTACTTAGCATAATACCCTCTAGGTCCATTCATGCTGTTGCAAATGGTAAGATTTTGTTTCTTTTTATGACCAAGAAATACTCTATTGTATATATGTACCACCACTTTTTAATTTACTTCTCTATTGATGAACACTTGGGTTGCTTCCATAGCTTGGCTATTGTAAATAATGCTGCAATGAACATAGAGTGCATATATTCTCTTCAATTAGTAGTTTGGGTTTCTTCAAATATATACCAAAAAGTAGAATCACTGGCTCATAAGACAGTTCCATTTTTAATTTTTTGAGCAACCTCCATACTGTTGGAAAACTGGAACTTTCATACTTTCTCTGTAGTAATATAAAATGGAACAACAATTTGAGAATATAATTTGTCATTTTCTTAAAAAGTTAAATACACATCCATTCTACACCTAGGTACTCACCAAAGAAAAATGACGGAGTATGTTCATAAAAGAAATATATATGAATGTTCATAGCAGCTTCATTTATAATAGTCCCAAACTAGAAATGACTCAAATAACTGATCAGGTTAAGGGATAAACAAACATGCTATATCTATACAATGGAGTTCTACTCTGCAATTGTAAAAAATGCACTATTGACATATGAAGCAATATGGATGAGCTGAAAAATAATTAAGCTGATATAAAGAAGTCACACTCCCTAAAAACTCATATTTTGTGATTACGTTTAATAACAATCTAAGAAACACAAACTAATCTGTTGGAACAGAAAATAAATAAGTAGTTTCCTAGGGATAGAGAAGTTGGAGAAAATAGGAATAACATAAAGAAACTTCTGGGAATAATGGATATATATGTTCTTATATTGATTTTAGTGAGTTTCACAGGTGTGCATATATTTGGTCTGTCAAGAAAGTATCCAGCCTTGTAATATGAAAGATAGAGACACTTATTGAAGAAGATACAAGATACAAGAAATATTGTACATAGGACGGTGATGCCCCAGTCGCCTTCAGAGTAGGCATGTTGGGACCTCACAGTTTGCCTAGTGTCTCTTCCACTGTGCAAAACATTTAAAAATCCTTTGTTGGAATCACTATCAGCTGCCTTGTCATATTTTCCTGGATCTCATAGACAATCTGAAATCACCTTTCATAGGTGATTTTAGTTTTGGGGAAAGCAAGAAGCCTCAGGGCACCAGATTTGGGCTCTAGGGAGGCTGAGTCACCTGGATGATTTAATGTTTTGCCCAAAATACTGCACAAGATGTGATGCATGAGTGGGCACATTGTTGTGATCACCAGTTGCCCGTAGCTGTGGCCATTTTCATCTATTGCATCTCTCAACCTACAGAAAATGTTAAAGTGGTGCTCCTTATTAATTGTTTGGCATTAGGGGGGTACCCATGATGGACAACACCTTCCCAATCAAAAAACACAGTTAACATGGTTGCGATCTTGCTGCAACTTTGCTGAGTCCTTGGACGACTAGACCTTCATTTCTGGAAAATAATCATAGATCCATGATTCATCTCCAGTTATGACCTTCTTGAGGAAATCCGGTTCATTGGTAGCAGTTTGAATCAAGTTATTACCAACTGCAGCACAATGTTCCCTCTGGTCTGGTAGCAAAAGCTGCAGAATGAATTTTTCCACAACATGCTTCATGCCAAGATCCTGCATCAAAATCTCAGATTCAGTAGTCAGCTTCTAGTTCTCGTCTGTCAGTTGCCGATCTTTGTTGATTGCAGCCCATACACGTTCAACACTCTCAGGTGTTCTGCTTGTTGCAGGCCTTCCAGAACGTGGGTCCCTTTCAACAGATTTGGTCCATCTTTGAAGCATTTGTGCCACACTTTTATTTGCACTGCACTCATTGCACTTTCCCTGAAAGCCTTCTGAATCATCTGAATAGTTTCCTCAGGGGAACGTTCAAGCTTAGAGCAAAATTTAATGCAAATTTGTTGCTCTACTTGCTCAGTCATTTTGAATGCAATGGCCACACAGTGCATGTGCTCACTCAACAGAGTCTACTGGCCCCACTGACTATTACAGTGAAGTTGTCATTGTTCATGCATGTGCATTCCAGTCCTCTCTTCTTGCCTTCCAGGTTACATGAGTGTCACTCAAACAATTCTCATTATATTAACAGTGGCTGGACTTTTTTCAGACAGACCTCATGTGTGTGTGTGGTTGTGTGTGTGTGTGTGTGTTATACACATATATAATGTCTTAACTTAATCAGTTTGTATATTTTAAACATGGGCACATCATTGAAGATTGTATCAGTTAACAATATTAAATATATAACCATTATAAAATGTTGGCTCACTTATCACCCAGTCATCTTGTATATACTACCATGAGAAAACCCTGTTGCTACCTATTTCAGAAGTCAAGGTTCTCAAAGGGAGGGTAGAACTAGAACAAACAGTTTAGTCATTTCTTTTGCTAAGTGTGTTGCATCAGTAAATTCTAATTGCTAGGTATGTCTGTCTCTCCTAACGAATACCGTGGAAGGATTCTGGGATACTAAATTTTCATGTTGTTTAGGGTTTTTTCTTTTAGAAGCAAATTGGAGTTTTGGAAGAACGTGGAATAGCATCATGAGACCAAGGTTTTGGCCTAATACCTCCTGAATCCTTGCCTCCATTTGTTCTGTGTGTCTAAGAAAGTCACTTTATGTCTCTGAGCCACACATGGAAAACAAGGAGCTTAAACTTAATCCCTAAAAGTTCTTCCATGACTGTTGTTTTGCCTCCAGTTTGGAACTACATTCAGAAGAGCCAAGGTGACTAGAAGTTCAATCACCAGATGATTGCACAAGGTAGTGAAAACGTTACATGGCTTTAAATAAAAATCAAATAAAGCCAATTTAAATTTAGAAGCAAATAATTATAGTGATATTCTATGGTGGCAGAGTAAGATTTGCTAATTTCTTTCTCTATTTTTATAAAAATAGTTTTTAAAGTGCAATCTTCTCATCTAGGAAGGGTGCCAGGATTCTGTCTTCAGTGAGTTTTTGTATTTTTAACTTACAACATTAAAAAGAAGTTAATACTGTCAGAGTCCTACCTAATTCTAGCAGAACTGGTGTTTGTATAACTGATGACAACCTGCAATTCTACCAGAACTTTGATGATTCTATTGAAATGTATTTCTTAACGTAAAGCCGGTTTACCTTGGAATGTTAGAGAGCTTTAGAGTAACTGATAAAAATTAAAACCCAACCCAACAAAGTTGGTATTTCTTCCAATAAATAGAGACCTATTTCTAGCTAATGTTGAAATCTAAATTGAGCAGCTCTTCTGACAGAAAGTAGCTTTTTTCCTTCCAATAACAATTGAGAATATTGATCATAATGTCTGGTTGTTTCAGACTACAACACTTGTTTCAGTGGCCTGCTGGGCACCCAAAACAGTGCAAACACTAGGGAACTGGAACTAACTAGAGATACTTAAAAATTCATAGGTAACAATAAGAGTGTCCACAGTAACAGTATTTTGCCCTATGTGCTTTCCTCTATAAAGAGAGTGGGAAATCTGCTCCTTTTTCCAAAAGAGTGAATGCTTGCCAAATGCTAAAAGCTAGACAGGAGGTATTAGTCTCCTCTATGCTGTTTCAATTCCTCCATAATCTCTTTTCAAAAGGAAAAAAATTTCCAAGGACCGAATTTGTCCTTGGAAAACCAATGGTCACCCATTCCCTGTATTTTCCTTAAACAATTGGACCTACTACACCTAATAAATCACTAATATTTTGCATCAATAAACTTAGTGTGTTATTTCCAGAAATTCAGCTAACCTCTATGATAGAAATCTAAAGTGGGTGGCTCTGAGGGGAAAAAGCTTTGGAACAGGAGACTGTTTGAGGTCCTTCTATTTTGAGGCATACATGCCTACGTAGATGCTGTATTTCCTGGCAGTCTATGTTCTTTGCTCTCCTTTTCTTCCATTAAAATCTAGGTCTTTTGTGTAGTTCATTAATCTAATTAAAGTAATTTAAAATTTTTCATTTCAAAGAACACACCTAGCACATATATTTAAGTATACAGCTGTTTATTTGCTCTTTCGTTACTTCATTTAACTAACACTTATTGCACACCCTGAGCTCTAGAGTCATACTGCCTGGGTTTAAAGAGAGTTGGTAAGGATTCCTAGCAGTAAAACTTAGGAAAAATTATCTAACATCTCCTCCTCTAGTTCTCTGTTTCCTCATCTGGAAAGTGGAGATATTGGTGTTCTGTCATAGAGCAGATACAAGAATTAATGATTTACTTTATAAAACTCAGAACAGCACCACATGCATCAGAATTATATAGTCTATGTATGAGCAATTACTACTCCTATGACTGTCTCTTCCTTTAAAGACCCTAACCCCATTCATGAGGGCTCTGCTTTTGTGACCTAATTACCTCGCAAAGGCCTTACCTTCGACTATCATTGTATCAGGGATTGGGATTTCAACGTATGAAATTTGGGTGGGACACAGACATTGAGTCTATGACATTATGTAATCTCTTTATATTTCAAAGCAATCTATGAAAAAGTATAAGTTTATAGATAAGAGAGCACTGTTTCTGAGTTTCTAACTAATGTGCCCAACATCATTCAGCTGATAATTGCCTATACCAGTATTCAAAGCCAGGCCTCTGTGACTCAAGAGCACATAAACACACACACTATTGTTCCATACCACCAGTAACTCGTTCTGTGGAAGGATTAAACAGAAACCTTTTAGAGGAGGAAAATGTTTAGGCAGTGTCTTGAAGGAAGAATGAGAGTTACCCAGGAGAGCATTCAAGAAGAGGCATTTGCAATAAAGGAAACAATGGGATTACTAATTTTAGAAACTTTGGATGGATGGCCTTAGCCAAGCAGGTACCATAGCTACTCTGTGCCTCTGCTTTTCCAGGGTATGGCATAGGTAGGGTGGCTGCAGAAATGGACCATGGCATCTAGTGGTGGAGCCTACCAAACTCTATGTGTTTTCCCATCGATCCCAGAACTGATAGAACCTGAGTGAAGCATCTCTCTCCATTTTTCTCTCCATGATATAAATGCACAGTGATGCAGCTTGTAGTCATTTATCCAAACCTACTCCACTCATACAGAAGCAAGTCATATTCCTTAGGAACAATCCTGCTAGGCATATTGATAATAGCTTTCTTCTGAAAAGCAAAAGGCACTTTTTTGTAAATTTGATTTGATTCCCTCATCAGGAGATATCTTTTGAGATTTTGCAGGTGCAGCTTAACATCTCTAAGTGGCAGAGGGGTTTTTTGTTTTTGTTTTTGTTTTGCTCACTCTTCATGACCCTAGAGGGCATGTTGGTGCATCTGGTTAAGCCCACAGAAGAGACATTAGCAATATTAAGCCTTACTGTTGTATCATTGTGCCAAGATGTTTTGAATGTAAAGATAGGGAAACATTATCCAGTGCTGCTTCTGTTTCAAAAGGCCTCTGTCTGATTGTGTGAATACTATTTTCATAAAAACCATTGTGTGGGGCTATAGTATAAATAAGGTGCTACAATGGATTCTAACTGTGTTTAAATGGGGATTGCAAACTATAAAAAAATGCAAGGAAGAAAATGGAATTGAGGTTATTATAAAAAATTTGGATTTAGACATAAGCCTGATATAAAAATAAATTTTGATAACTGGCTGCAATAAATTGAAATTTGGTCTCAATGCTAATGTTATTGAATACATTCAAAAATAAAATACTGGCTTGATCTTGGTTATCACTCCTTGGAGATAAATTTCTTGTCTGTGGAAAATGAAGTAACCCTTGAACATTTCATGCTTTACTCTGTAATGCACAACAACCACACAACCACAGCAGATTAACAACGTAGGGTCCATTATTGGAGAACGATTTTATGTCAGCTTCAGAGCAGTTTATACTCATTTTAGAAGTCAGCATAATAAAAGAGAATTTTATTTTTTGCCATTCTTAAGGGAATTTGTATGTTTGTTTTCACAAGAACATGTTTCATAATAACCCCATCATATCTTTTTATCACAAATTAAGTTTCTAATTTAAATCTTTATAGGAAATCATATAATGTCAAAGGATAAGTATAAAAATTAATGCTTGGAGATTAGTATTAGTTAACTTTTAATAAATGTCATTTACTGTTGTAAAACCTGCTTTTGACTCTTAAACTAGAGCAGTCACTGGGGGAGAAACTAAGCCAATAACAGAGGCTTAAATGCACCATTATTTAAGTTTGGTAGATTCTTAAATATGTGTACTTTATACATATAGCATAGTAAATAAATATTGGAACACTGAATTTTAAACAGTAAATTTGAACATGGTATCAATATTTTGCTTATCTTTGGGATCAAGTAATCCTGTGATCAGGGGCTCATTTTCATATGGTCTCAATGTTTCAAGTGACAACAGCAAACCACAGTCTCTTCTGAGTCATTTCTCTGTCCTTTCCCACCAACTGTCTCCATAGACCTGGCCCTTCCACTTAAACTTGTGTCTCGGTGTTTGCTTTTCAAAATCACTTTCATAAAATGTAGTAGGGGGAGGGGAGAAAAGACAAAAATCCATGTATTTCCAATGCAAACCCTTATATTCATCATTATTATTTATAATGGTAAAGTTTCATTTGCATTTTTATTAAACTGTCTAAAAGAATGTGGACAAATAATATTTAAAATAAGAACTCTTGATGTTTTGGTTATTGCTATTGAGCTTAGGAAAGATGTGGATCCAAACTGTGTGTACTTTAGTGGAAATACAAATTTTAAAGAGAACTTTAAAGAAAATGAGCTATCTTATTTATCTTATATCTTACATAAACAGGCCATTCTGTTTATAGAGTTTTCTGCCCTAAGTAGGAGGTAGCATCATATCACATCTATGACAAATTACTTGAGTTCTGTGATAGCATTCATCATCAAAACTCCTGAAGTGCTCTACATTTTTATGGAATCAAGATCAGATTCCTATGTTGAATAGATATTGATTTTTCTCTTTACGTGTCAAGCTGAGCAACCTCTTATTCCCATGGATATATGATGCTTCCTTGGTTCTGTCTCTCAGTGCATCTTCTTTCTTCTAAATAAAATGTTCTATCCACCCAGTCCCACATGTTTATATGTTATCTTCCCTGAAATATTTAATTCTAATGTTAAAATTCTTTGAAGAATTTCCTGACTTTTCTCCTTTCCCTTCCTCCCTTCCTTCCTCTCCCTCCCTCATTTATAAAATCTCTCATATATTAAATCTTATTTTGTGATACTTCTTCCTACTTTATCAATAACAACAATAATGATAAACACTAAATGTGGTTCCTATAATATAAAAAGTTCTCTATGTGCATTATCTCATTTAACCCACAAGACAACCCTATAGATGCTGTTATTATTCCTCATTCATCTCAGAAGAAATCCTTAGAGAAAGCACAACAATTATCCAAGGTCAAGAAGCTGGCTTTAGACCTGGATTTCTAATTTATAGACCTTGTCCTTAACCAAGGCAAAACTGCACCTCACAGCCAATAGCTCCTTTTGCTTGTCATGTATCACTTTCTCCTTTGTTGTGTAATTACCCACAACAGAATTACTATAGTTGGTGTTCCTTGAAAGCTAAATTTATGCTTGATTCTTCCTAGTATTTTAAACATGACTCAATGTCTCACACAAAAGTAAGGGTGGTCCAAAACTATTTGGTCAACAACTGAAAATTTTAGAACCTTTCATGTATTCTTTTATAGCTCTGACATGGAAGATTTCTTGAGAGAGGAAAGTACTGTGTTTAACTGTCATCAAAATAAAATGGAAAATATAGCTTTGACCAAAACAAATGGCATGTTCCAAAAGAATAAAATTAAAACAGGATTTTAAAATCCATTGTCCAGTCACTCTGAAAATAAATAAGGACATCCTTCTGATTGAAGGAGTAAAAGTCTTTAAACCCACAGTCAGTGTATAATATATAGAAATGTGGAAGCCAAAAATCTATTTTTACTAAAACAAAATCTATTGTCACTAGACTAAAACAAAAATAATATTAATAAAATTATGGCTAATATTTAATATTTTCATAAGTAGAAGTGAATAATAACATTTATTCTATTTATGTTTGTACCATGCAAATGAATAATTGGCTGATTTTTATCAAATTGCTTGTCATTGAATTGACAAGAGCCTCAATATTAAAGTAAGAAAAGGTGTTGAAGATGATATCTTATCTGAACACTGATAACCTTTTTGTCTTTAACCACTTATCTTTACTATTCCATTTAAGAAGTTCAAGAGAGTTGCATCCTTGAATAAACACTATTCTATTTCCATTATCATGATCTGAGACTGAATCACAGAGGAAATGTCCTATCAGAAGGATGGAATGTAATTCAAGCTTATGAGGTAGCAGGTAGACCTGTAAGTAATTCACCTTCTAAGGTTGAAGACCCTTATCGCAAGCATCCTAACTCCATCCCCAATTAATTGTACATTGAATGGTGAGAATTGCTTAGACCTTCTTCAGCCATCTCCTATTCATGACGTAAAAGGTGAGATAGGAATGAATGCATAGTTGACTTACATATTTTTATTATATTCTCAAGGGTCTAATTGAATAGTATATCCTGCAAAGCTTCCTGAATGTTAAGTATATTCCCAATATCAGATATATTGTGCTATAAAAATCCCATTACCCAGAAGAATTTATTCTCATTACTTTCTGCCTATACATAGTTAGTGCCTTGTACACACAACTAAGTTGATAGACTTTTCATTAAATAGTTGTTGGATGTAGTGTATTGTTTGGATAGTGGGCATCACTATATCTAGTAATATTCCACACAGAAGTTTATTTAGCTCTCTACAGAGGTTGCAGGGGGTACGTTGGGGTCTTGATTTGCTATTTTTATATTCTGTTGAACATTATTCATTATGCACACATATCCATATATACATACACATACATATAGGTGCATATATGTATATCTATTTCTACTTTCAGTCAAATTCTGTACATAAAATATCTTCATGATTAGCCCTGGTGGATGTGGCTCAGTGGATTGGCGCCAGCCTGAGAACCCAAAGATCACTGGTTCGATTCCCCAGTCAAGGCACATAACCAGGTTGCAAGCCAGGTCTCCAGCCAGGTCCCCAACTGAAGGCAGGTGAAAGACAACCATACATTGATGTTTCTCTCCCTTTCTTCCTCTCTCTCTGCCCTTCTCTCTGAAAATAATGAGTAATTTTTAAAAAAATCTTCATGATTAACCATTTCAAGCTATTTAAAGGCCTCACACAAGATGCTGAATTTTATGACAGCAAATTACTCTGATATTTCCTTAAGATTTGTGTGTTTGTATCTCTACAATGGGAGCCTTAGATTATTTTAGACCTGCATTCCATTTAGGAGTACCTCAATGATGATGAACAAGTTCAAAAGTTTTGTAGCATCAACCAATGAAAAATCAAATTCTTTTTTCTGGCATAAATGATAGATCATGGATCTTCTTCCACTTCTCCCTGTACCTTATGCTTCTAAAAAGGAAGCACACCCCAGAGCCTTTCACCTTGGACCTTGGTGCCTCTCTACATATTGTTCTTATTTGCTACATGTCACACTGAGTTCATGCACTGCCTTCCTCATGAAGGGCTCTCCGTTTTTGTTCAATAGAATTGGTCTCTTTAACCTGTAAACTTACACTTCCTTTATCATATTATATTAAATTTTATTACAAATTTGACCTCCCCAGCTTGAGAATAAATTAATTGAGGTTGGTGAAGATGTTAATCTTATCTTTCAGTTCACTAAAGCTCCTAGGACAATGCCTAAAAATGGTAGAGAGCAAAAATTTGTCAGGAAAGAAGAATAAGTAAATTGTTCTTTTCCCAAGAACTATAGTATAACCAGTTGTGTAAAATATTAGATAAGGTTGTCAGGACTACTGCATGTAAAATCTTTGGTTTCTTTGAGGCCATTAACATAGAGACAAGGTATATACTGACAAATATGAAGGACACATCTTAAGATAAATAATGGGAAAGATGATCAAGATTTTTAAAACTATGTTTCACAAGGAATCAGAATTTAAAATATTAGTTCTTTTTTGTGTGGGATTCTTAAATCATCTCCATATAATTTCTCTATTT
This sequence comes from Noctilio leporinus, assembly GCA_004026585.1. Taxonomy (NCBI): domain Eukaryota; kingdom Metazoa; phylum Chordata; class Mammalia; order Chiroptera; family Noctilionidae; genus Noctilio; species Noctilio leporinus. The sequence goes on along the minus strand of PVIW01000228.1, from coordinate 124,148 downwards.
GCTACTTTCTCTCCACCCCACCCCTCTTTATCTCTCTCTCACTCATTTAGCTTTTGAGCTAATTTTTGATGTCTCATATCATTCCATAGTCTTTGATGTGCTGTTTTCTCAATAATCCTTTTTTGAGACTACTCCTTTTCACAATTTAAGAATAGAAACAGATATAAACAAGTTCACAATCTCCATTGAAAGTCATAATGGCTTTCCACAGAGAGGTGAATTGCTTATGATTCTAATAATTCCAATTCTTACTTTTCTCAGTGTATAAAAAATAGAGAGCCACAAAAATTCTTTCATTAGATTTCACCATACCATCTCATTATATTGTTTTTTAATGAAATGTTTTCTGAATGATTTGAGCCAGGTGTGTATGTTGGGTGAGGTAGGAGAGGAAGTGCAAAAAAGGAAAAGAATGAGCATTCAGGGTGGGCATAGAACAAAAATTGTGGTTTTACCATGGTAGCAGAGTATTCGCCAATATCCCATCTTGTGATTTCTTCATCTTAGGAAAAGAAAAAATACCACTGTGCTTCACTGAACCCTTATCTTGTTTCTTGCAAGAGCTGAATATAGCCTGAATCTTTTTCATTGTTCTCTATTTCACTTTGAAAAACATATAGGAGAATTGGTGTTGTTCAAAGTAAAAGCCATCAGTAAAACCAATAAACTCTAATCCTAGTTGGATATCACACATTTTCCTCCTCTCTAATACTTACAACTTCTTGAACAAATTTAGCCATATTTCTTGCAGGAAAGAGGTTGGCTAAAATCCTCAAGCACTTTTGGTTACTAGGGGGACTTTCACTGGAATGCATAGGGTGAAGCTTTTAGGAATTCTGTATGGCGAGAGTAAAATTTGGGAAATGCACATCCAAATAATATGCTGACATTGTGTCAACATGCTACTTAAGTCACCCATTTTTGTATATAACTAGTAGAAATAAAATGTAATGAATAGTAATAGAATGTTATGAAAGCTAGGAGTTTAGAGAAAAACAGATTTGTCTCTTATCTTGAAGATGAGAAGACGAAAGTCCCAGTGGATTAATTGACTTTCTCAATATTATTTAGCCTTTAAGTGACAAAGCAAGGACTGCTGACTCCTGGTCCAGTGCTCCCTCCATATACCATTAGATTACTATAAGGAAGAGCTAGCTTTAGTAATTGAATTCCCTAGTGTTCATACAGCCTTTTCCTGAACAAACTCAGAGGCTTTAACCTCCACCATGTCTTCCACCAAGATTTCCCATTCCATCATTGGGTAGGGCTGACTATTATGAGCTTTTATCTAATATTCTTAACATTCTCAGAAACTAGTTTCCTATCTTCCATTCATTGCACCTGAGTCTTCTCCTTGGGAATGAATGAACCTGTTCATTCATTCCAGCTGCTATTCAAAGACTACTGAGGTTTTCTTGTCCCTAAACCCCAAACCTTCCTATAATTTTCTGTTCCAAAATAAGTATTCTTGGTTCCTTTAGTTCTTCACATAAAGAATATTTTGTAAAATTTTAAGTGCTTCCCCCCCCCCATTAGTTAATAGGCTCATTGACATTTTCCTCCTTGTTTTTAATTTTATATTTTGTGTTTGATGTTTACAAATCACAACTAATTGTTCTTGTGGTTAGGTGATTCTTTCCCCAAACCCCAGTCCTTTCTTGATCTTTTGAGGTTGAAATTTAAGATTAGGAGTCTACTATTATTTGGCAGAGGGAAAACATAAGAGATTTACCACTGAACCAGAATGTGTCCTTTCCCTGCAACTGTTCAGTTAGTGTGCCACCCTTCCCGAGGTGAGGGGGTTAGGGTGCATCAGCGGAACGGTGCCATCAGTGACATAGGCACATTATCATTATGGTTAGAAGTGGCTGCTTGCCATTCTACAGAGAAGAGACTTGTGTGGTCAGCAAAAGGCCTTGTATTCCACATTGTGTCTTGATTGCTGGCACAAGGAAAGAAAAAATAAACGACAGAGTGGGTTTACTTAACAACTTTAAGCTGCCTAATATGTGTGTGAACAGCCCTAATGGACAAAATCATTTAATAATTTCTAAAACTCTGCAACTGTTCAAATGAATTTATCTTTTTGTTGTTGTTGTTGTTGTTGTTTGCATATCATTTGAAACCAGCTTAAAAGTTAAGAGGAAGGTTTATTTGAATTCATGTGACTAAAGATACCAAAGGTTTAAGAAGTTTTAAGATTTTCCATCTGGGGCATCAGACTATAACCTTGCGTAGCAAAGTTCCATTTTCAGACTTGACTCCCCGAGAGGTCTAACTTGGTGTTCTGAGGAGGAAGACTCAGAGTTTGATGGGGCTGGAGAAGGAAATGGCAGATGATGGGAAGGAGGATGTCCTTGTACAATACAAACTGTAGATTGCAAGAATGGTTGAACAAATCAAATACAGATAGAAGACAACCATTAAAAAGAAAATAGCAGATGCTGATAACTTTACCTTCTCAAAAAATTTCCCATTGTAGCTGTTGTTTTTCCATTTGTGTCTAAGGAAAAATGAAAACGTTTATGTTTTGTTTGCAATTGATATTGCCTAAGAAAGATATTCAGGTATCAAAGATCACAGGTGGAAAATTATTCAGATTAAATAACTGTCAGACTAAAGGCTCCATGTACACATATGTGTGTGAAAGAGAGCATTTCAAAAATGTATTTACCATTGATTGTAGTCTTTTTAAAGACAGGTATCTGCTCCAACTCCTTAGTTTTTCTACATTCTGTAAACCGCCTTTGCATTTGCTTTTCCTCTCAGGGCTATCCTTACCTACTTAAATAACTTTTAAACCAGCTCTGAGAAGGAAACACAAACTCAATACACTTGACGACCTAGTTAAAGAACTGCTCTTAAAGTAGCAGCTGAAGTTTCCTTGTGATTTACATTGCAGATCACCATGGATCAGACATTCGCTGTAGTGGGGCATGTAAATTAGCAGGCCATGTTTTCCCAGTGCAAAGGTTATAATTACAAAAACAATTTCAGGGGCAACATTTTGCTGCTTTAAATTGCTCTTTCAAGTTTCTGTTTACAGTGTTTTTAATTAAATAAGACATTCTGTTCTGGATAGGACCTTGGACGCTGGAGGAAGGAAAGCCTTAGAATTTCAGCTTTCCAAATGGGAACAGTCTAACACAGACGGAAATTCTGAAAAATTGGTGAAAGCTGGACGCCTCTTTGATCCTTTGCTATTTGGTTATTCCTATTGTACTGAGCCTTCCTTTTTGATCTCTCTCTCTCTCTCTCTTCTTTTTCTTTTCTTCTCTCTTCATCCTTTTAAAATGTTCACTTGAGAGAGGCAAGGAGAGAAGGGTAAGAAGGTGGAAGAAAGAAAATAAACCTAAGTTTTTAAAATAGAAAGAAAATTGATTCCAACAATTGTCATTAGGTACCTATTCGATTTCTACCCAGTTCCAGAGAAAATAGACAAAGCCCCCGATCAAAAAAGAACAGAAGATCACCACAGTCTAGACGGCTATATGATTATGCATTGAACATCTTAAAATATGGTAAGTACCTCAGGAATCACATAGGAACACATTTGAGAACATAAATAATGCTGGGAGAATCAGGACATTTTGAGCCTAGATTTGAAGGATCAGTTCGCCAATGTACATGCTGTTGGGAAGGTGAGGAGACAGAAGGGAGGGACAAAAAAATCTTTACACAGGTGCAATCACAGGATGTGAGAGCTGGGCCATGCCTCCATCCCTCTCATTTCACAGAAGGGCAAAGAAAAACATAGCAAGTGCAGTTGTATAAATATGGCATCGACTGTTCAGGAAGTTCATTAATCTGTTAGATCTGTACACATCCACGTGTCCCCCCCATCTTCTCCATCCATCCACCTCCTCTTTCCTTCTGAAAGCTCCAGAGTTTGTTAGGAGAGCCCTTCTCAGTCCACTGCTCATTTGTAATAATACCCCAAACCATTTTATTTCATTGTATTTATGAAAGACTTCAGGGTTAAACCTCAATTGTTCATAGTTATGTAGGGGAAGAGAGATATTAACTATGTTGAATGGGCTGATCATCTTTAAATCCTTCCTACTTGAACGAATAGATTTCCTGCTTAAATAAAATGGGGTCCATGTCTAACATTTTGATAAACCTTTCCCCTCAAAGAAAGTCTGAACACCAGGAGAGCTGCCCAATAGAAGACCAGGGGAACCTAACAAATGCTTAAACCTGTACATAGCCATCTATTGTGTCTATGTGATAACATCAGACACTGAGTCTCCAAAGCTATCATCAATATCATCAGTTGACCCAACACAGAAGGTGATTTTGGTGGGAAACCCTCTCTACAAATATATCTTCCTTCATAAGAAGGCATACCACAAAGCTTTCTCATATATTGCAAACTGACTCAACATATTGAATCTCAGTTTAGACAGACTTTGGGAACATTTAGAGTATCATGTTACCAGAGTCTCACACTTTATCCTATGCCAGGTCTCTGAGTTTCCCCTATAGGCAGATGATGCTATTCTCCAAATGCATTATTTGCCTGTCCAAAGCTTGTGTGACCACTGCCTGTGCAAGAGAGCCTCCCATGTCTTAGGATAAAGTGGTTATAGTGATCTTGGATGACTAGTAGTTACCTTCCTATGGAGAATGATCACCATGACCCACAGAAGGTCAGCTGCAGATGCCATCACAATCACTATTTACTTCTTGGCTTTTTTATTTTATTTTATTTTATTTTTAAAGATTTTATTTCATTATTTTTAGAAAGAGGGGAAGGGAGAGAGGCAGAGAGGGAGAGAGACATCAATGTATGGTTGCTTTTCACCTGCCTCCAGCCACAGACCTGACTGGAGACCTGGTTTGCAACCTTATTATGTGCCCTGGCTGGGGAATCGAACCTGCGACCTTTACTTCTTGGCTTTTTAAAAATTCATAACTTGTCCTTTTCTGCACAGCAACTTTTATCTCCCCTTCCCCTCCAGTTATAGAGAAATATTTTTAAGGTAATAATAAAATGACAGAGTAGAGGTTTATCCTTTTACTGGAGTTGCTTCCTAGTGATGATCGCCACATAAACATGGAGCTTATCATGGTCTCTTGAGGAGAAAAGGAAAGAATGGACTGGGATAATAAAGAGTACAGTTCCTATTCCCTTCCCCTTGAAAAGCTTTCTGAGTCATTTCTATATGTTCTACTTCTCTGGTTTCTGAAATGGGTAGGAGACCACCGGCTGTAATTTACTCCCTGGGGCAAAAGTGGTAATGTGTGAATGGGATTCTTTCAACACTCACATGGGTAGAGATCTGGAATTCATCAGTCTCAGAGAAAAACACAATGTACACCATGAGGCAGGGCCCAACTGAGCATCATGGCTCCAGCTGTTTTATACATATGAACAGTAAAGTATTTTATAAGAATATTCTCATGTTTTCAATATAAATTTATAGGGTGTTCACCTCTGGGGACTACAACCTTAACTCTGACCCATAGGACTCCCAGAAGATAGAGAAAAGTAAAGAATTTTCACTCTCATATTAAAGACAGTTTTAGTTCTAATAATACTTGCTCTGCCATGACATCTTATATGAAATTTATTATGTCATCTCTTTGAATCTTAACCAGATGCATATCTTCTCCCCTCTGTAGACCAAAAATTTCTTGAGGGTAAGAACCATGTATCCAATGACACCTAGCACAATGTTAGGTATATGTACACATGGCACTTATAGATATTTATTGAATAATCAAGCTCCTTAACCTCTCTGTACCTCAGTTTTCTCATCTGTAATAGTGATTTCATAAGGGTTATCATGAAGCTTAAATGAACTAATACATGTACAACTCTTAAAGCAATTCCTGGTACATAGTGAGAAATTGGTATTTACTTAGACTATGGAAAGTGTAGGAGAGAGAAGAGGAGGAGGAGGAGAGAATTCCTTTTTTCTGCTTTCCAGGAATGAAGCAGAGTGAGCATGAAGAGAGGAGATGCTATTGTAATAAAACATATTGATTATGTATTTCAATTACTAAAAATTACATTAAGAATTCAAGTAAGTAGATTATACCAACTAAAAGATTCTTTCAGGGATTAGCACCTGCTTGATAGAATGAAAATATAAAAGAAAATGGAAAGTGATGATCACATTCCTCATTAGGTTATAATAGCATTTCCTTCAGAGCTTCTTTTACAAAATATGCTTCAGTCTTATAACAAGTTTGCTAGGAATACTGTAAAACCTAGCATAGTTTTGAGGGGACCAGCTGGAGAAGGAGGAAATGAAAGCTCTAATGTAGACTCTCATGTGATTGAGCTAAAAGACAGTGCAAAGCTGGACTGCATTCAAATCCACAGGCAATGTTTGCTATGGTGATTTGGGTTGAAAGGAGATTTTGGAAATGCTCTGTGTTGGGCATGGTTCTTTGGGTTAAGAGGTGTTCTTTTGTTGTTTTCTTTTTTTTTTTTTTTTTTTTTTAATTTCTAGCCTTCTAAACAAAGACATAAATTTTCCAGAATGTTCATTCTGCCTGTAAATTAATGTGACACAGCTAGCTGTATCAGACAAGTGCATCCTGCTCATCAGTGAAGGGATTCTGAAACTTAATGAATCCTTAAGTCCACTAATGATGTCTGGGTGTTACCAAAGTTATTACCCTAGATTGTTTCTGACATTTGTGCCAGCATTCTTCAGTTCTCCCAGTACACACTGAGCTTGCTTAACAGCTAAGCATAGATCCATGTGAGGGATTTAGATTTACAGAATGTGTTAGACCTGTGCTATTCAATATGTTAGCCATTGGCCATGATGTGGCCATTTAAAATTAAGCAAACTTTAAAAATTAGTTTCTCCATTATACTAGTCGCATTTCGAGTGCTCAGAAGTCACATGGGTCTAGTGGCTACCATATTAGCACAAATTTTAAACATATCCATTACTGTACAAAGCTCTGTTGGCTGGTGCTGCATTAGACTTAGGTATAAGGCAAGAATATTGGCCATTTGCTAATAGAAAGCAAGTATGTCTGTTTTTAAGAAAACCCAACCTGTGAAAGTGCAGGCTTACCAAAAATAATTCAGGAAGAGTTCATTCTCCTTATATGACAATTCAAAATAGGTTCTGTTCAACACTTCTACTGGTTTTCAAGTGTTCATGGATTTTTAATTATATTTTGAAAGCAGTAAAAAAATACAACAAATTTGTACTTTTAATCCCTTTGTCTTTTCACTTAGCCCCCCAGCCCACCTCCCATCTAAGAACTGTCAGTTTGTTCTATCTATGATTTTATTTTTGTTTTTGTTTATTCATTTATTTTGTTTCTTAGATTTCCCACATAAAATAAACATATGATATGTATTTTTGTCTATCTAACTTATTTTAGCCTATAGGTCCATCCATGTTGCCACAATTGTTAAATTTCATTCTATTTTATGACCATGTAATAATCCATTTTATATATGCATCACATCTTCTTTATCCAATCATCTATCAATGGACACACAGGTTGCTTCCATATATTGGTTATTGTAAGTAATGTTGTAATGTACATAGGGATGCATATATCTGTTTAAATGTGTTTTGGATTTCTTCAGATAAATACTCAGATTTGCTGAGTCACATGGTAGTTCTATTTTTAAATTTTTTGAGCATCTTCCAAACTGTCTTCCATAGTGGCTACACCAGTTTGTAATCCTACCAAAAGTACAGATTGGTAGTTAAAAAATAGTCATAGGGATATCAAGGACAGCATAGAGAATGTGGCCAATAATGTTGTAATAAATATGTATGGAGTCTAATGGTTACTAGACTTATCAGGGAGAATCACTTCATAAGTTATATAAATATCTAACCATTATGCTATCCATCTAAAACTAATATAATATTGAATATCAACTGTAATTGGAAAAAACTAAAGTAAATGAAATAAATATAAAACAAAGTAAAATAGAATATAAGGCTGTAATAAGCCCAAAGTTGTAGGAAACCATGCAATTGAAAAATGTTATCAGGGTGGTGGGATGGATATTTTAAATATACAGGATGCACCCAATCAATTGGCAAAATTTTAGTAACATAAACAACATACCGCAAAAATGTTATAATTTGAAGTAAATTTATTCTTATATGTAAATACATAAACATAGTCATTATCTTTTAAATTGTTCAAAAAAGTCTCCATTTGCTGCAATAATAGACTCAATTAGACTTTGGAATCTTAAGCATGCTTTAATAAACTTTTCTTTATCCATGGGCATCGTAATGTTTTCAGTCTCAGCTTTAGCAGCCTCTTTATTGGAATAAAGTTGTTTATTAACTTATCTCTCACAAATGCTGCATACATAATAGTCTAAAGGATTAGCATCTGGTGAACTAGGTAGCCAGATTTCCTTTGGCCAGAATTCAGGAACATTGATACTGAGAAATTCTTGCACCCTTTTGGCATTATGTGTTGGTGCACCATCTTGTTGGAAGGTAAAATAAAGTCCATTTGTGACTTGTTTCATCCACAGTACAACTACTTCTCTCAAAACGTCTAGGTAAACATCCTGGATCTTCATTGATGGTCTCCTGGATTCTGTGTACAATATCTGGACTTGTGCAATCCTTGTGTACCTTATGTGTTCTCCTTGTTGGTGTGGTGACATCAGGGTCAGCATCATACACCTTCTTCACATTGTAAACTGTACATAAAGGGATGTTATTGAAATCCACAATTTTCTTAGCAGTTTGCCCTGCATGCAGTCCAGAAGCTATGGTTGCTCTAACATCATATTCCTTCGACATGAAGGTGGCTCTCAGATTTTAATACTTTATATATGAAACAATGATGTTAAATCATAGCCTTGGAAACATAGTTTTTCAAAATTAATAAGGAGCATGTGAATGAAATAAGGAGATGCAAAGTTCTTGCCAATTGATTGCATGCACCCTGTATATTCATATACAGGTCTGTCTGGAAAAAGTTCAGCCATCGTTATAACGAAAACAGTTTGCTTGACATCAATTTAACCTGGCAGCCCAGGGGTGTGAGCTGGAATGTGCATTCCTGAACAATGATGATTTCACTCTACTAATTGGTGGGGCTGTAGACCCTGTTGAATGAACATGTGTACTGTGTGGTCATGGCATTCAAAATGACTGAGTGGAGCAATGAATTTGCATCAGATTTTGTGTCAAGCTTGAACATTCCTCCAAGGAAACTGTTAGGGTAATTCAGAAGGCTGTAGCTATGGGCAACTGGTGATTGGCAGCTTCATCACAACAATGTGCCTACTCATGCATCATGTCTTATACAGGTTTTTGGCAAAACACCAAATCACCCAGGTGACTCAGCCCCCTACAACCCAGATATAGTGACCTGTGATTTCTGGCTCTTCCCCAAACTAAAATCGCCTTTGAAAGGGAAGAGAGTTAGAACTGTCCATGAAATTCAGAAAAATGCGACATGGCAGTGGATGGCAACTGGGGAAAAGTGTCAGGTCCCAAGGTACCTACTTTGAAGGGAACTGAGGCATCATTGTCCTATCAATAAATGTCTCTATTTTTCATATTACCTGGCTGGATACCTGCTGAACAGACTTTGTGTATAAATATTTGAAACCAGCCAACCTGAATTTGGGTCTTAACTTTGGCTCTTGGCAATTAGTGACTCTCTTGAGCAAAAATGAGCAACACTTGTCCCACAGAATAGTCCTGAGGATTCTTTGTAAAAGGATATATGCAATATAGGTGCTTGGTAACTATGAGGCCTTTTTCCAGTTCCTCTCTTCTTCCTCACCTCCTCCTCATAGGCTCCTTTTGCCTCCTTCCTCCCTTGCATGCTGGAGCCTGGAGCCTGGAAATTCCAGACTTGCCAATCTGTTCCAGGATCTAGCTGTGCTGGAGAGATAAACTCTTCTCTTTCTGTGACATTCCCCTGATCAGTCACATCTGCATTGTCCCCTCAGGCAGGAACACCAGCAGTGGGAACCTCATGTCCCATAACAAGCCACTGATGTAAAAATTTGAGGCAACATTTCAGTATTACCTGAGTCATGTTAAAAGGGGGTATAACAACGTTCAAGTAGAAATGAGGAGATCTGGGTATTAGTCTTAGTACTCACAATGATTTCTGCAAATCCTGTACCCCATGGCATTCCTCATTTATAAAATGGAAATATTGGACTAGGAAAACTTTCATTTTCCCTTTCTATTCAGACTTCAGTAAGAACCACCAAGCTGCCTGTTAACTAGCCTGGCAATTCTGCGAAGGCAGGAACTTGGGCTGCCTGCTCCCTAGTGTATCTCCCAAGGACCAGCACAGTACCAGACACTTAGTAGCTGCCCAGTGCATATTTGTGGAATGAATGAATGAGCAGAGGAAACCTAACTCTCTTGTAAGTGCTTTTCTTCTGGACCCAGCACCTCTATCACTCACTCCCTTCACTTCACCCAGCCTCTCGTTCCCGCTATTTCTGGTATCACCACTAGTACACCTTTCCTTTTTTGAAAGTCCCAGAAGCTCTGTTGTATTACACCATTATTTTTGAGTTTCCATAAAGTTGGGGCTGAAAAACAAACTGTACTCTGTAATTATCCTGGTTAACACTCTCCAGAAGACTTCCAATTTCATTGAATTACTGAGATTTAAAACAATTAAAACAAAAATGAGCTTGTTAGAGTAAATTAGGCTTCATAGATGTGTTCCCCCTTTATTAGAAAATATTGATTTCTATGGTCACCTTGTCTAAGTTTGAGTGGCCTGCCTTAATTGGCAAGGAGAAATGTCATAAACAACTACTACAAAAGCTAAGGAGCGAGTATGCAGGGACGAAGGAAAAATGAGGAGGAATTCGGGCAGAGCTGGCTGTAGGATCTACTGGGAATCACCACAAGGAAACAGACACCTGCCTTGGTGAAGCTCTATTAGAATAATAAGACTATCATTAAATATTAAGTCTGAGAGAAGAGTGGACAAATAGGATGCTGAAGGGTGCAATAAACAAGGAACCTCATGATTCCATAACAAGAATGGGAATTCTTGTTTTCCAGGGAGAAAAATATCTTTGTTTATGATACTACAACTTGGCCTAACAGAACCACCCCAATTCTACTCCTTACCAGGATGAATTGACCTCTGGGCTCTCAGTGTCCCGGTCTCGCAGGCAGCGATGTCTGCTGTCCCTACTCCTCACAGGACTCTTGTGTGGGTTTACCAGCCTCCCAAACAATCTGCTTTAGACTCTACGCTTCTTGGAGATCATAGTAATCACTGTGGAGAAAGCCAAGTGGCCCTCACTGGAGCCTGCTAACCACTAGTTTGGAGCAGAGAGCAGTGACTATGGCCAACCATAATGAAGCCTCCCAGGGGCTGGTCAGAGGAAGGACAGGAAAAACTGGGAAAAACGGCAGCTGCAAACCTCTGGGCTGCTTGCTACACAACCATCTTCTCTCCTCAGGGCGGAGCCCCTTGTCACTGGAGGGCTGGCTGAGAGAGAAAGCTGTTTGTTGAATTGGGGCCAGTGGGAACTTCCAGAGGTGATGACTTCATGCTGCTCGTTTGCTCTTGGGGTAAAATGAAGAAGGTTCTTCCTGACCAATAACCAAATCCTTCAGAGCCTGCTGAAACACTTCTTTGGGAAACTGAACACTGCTTCCCTTCCATACCTGAATCAAATTCAATTAAAAAGGAAAGATCTCCAAGTAAGAATAACAACAATAAGAACAGTGGCTAACACATAGCATTCAGTACTACCTGCCAGAAAATGTGTGAACTTTATATGTGTTAACTCAGTTGATCCTTACAAAAACCTCCTGCGATGGGGGACCATTATTGTTCTGTTTTGAAAATGAAGGTCACAAAACTAGTAAGTGGTGGAGTCTGAAATTTGAACCTAAGCATTTGGTTTCAGAGTCTGAATTTCTAGCCACTATATTAAGAACGCTTTCCCCAAATTAAACATTCATGAAATACCTGCTATGGACCTAGCTGAGTAGGCCAGATGGGGGAGGGGTCTATGAATCTGAGTTCACCTTTTGAAGTGGGATAGGGTCGGGGAACACATGCCCCCATTCAGGACTGGGTAAATAACTCATGGGGTTGCTTTTTAAAAATTTATGAAACCAAGCATGGATGCTTCTGAGGATGGCACATGAAGCTGGCCCTGCCTCTGTCGCCCAGAAAAACAAAACAGGACCTATAGTACAAGCAAGTTGCAGAATATTTGCTAAAAGAAAGGGTCATGAAAGTGCTGCCAAGGAGGTGATTTAGTCATGGCAAAGGTGTCAAGGCCAAGGTGAAATCCATGAGAAGACAGCATGCAACCAAAAAGCAGAGGGCCTGCTTACTAACTCTAGGAACGGAAGGTCACAAAATTAAGATATTACTTCCCAGGCAGGAGCCAGGGTCAGCAGAACAAACAAGAGAGCTCGGCTAGACTTGTTCGGAAACAAAAATTTCCTCCGGAGCCCGGGCAGGGTAGGTGTGGAACCATTTTCATGCTTTGGGAGCTGCAGGTCAAAAGCAGCTGTGGCTGATGCTGTGGGCATCAGGAGCCAGCTGCATTACATTATCACGACTTCACGTGACCACAGCCTACACAGCTGTTTGTCTCCTAATCAGTCACTCGAAAGATACAGGAGACCAGAGAAGAACAGTTCTAAGGAGATTTTTAGTTCAACTAAACTAGCTCCAAGGGCTCGCTCAGGGTCAACATGCAAGATGCTGGGGAAGGAGCAGCTTAATTGGCATTATTTATAGCCCTGCACGACAAAGGTGGAATTTTATACGGTAGCCGAAATTTATTTTTTATGTAACCAACTTAGAATATATATTCCAGACCCCTGAAGTACGTTGCTTAACATGGAGAGAGCAGGCAGCTAGCCAACTCTCCCCTCTAGAGCCTCCCTCCGTTGCCCTCCCTCAGCATCTTCTCTGCCTTGAGCCTAGCATCTACCTCCTGTCCCCTCCATCCCTCACTGCCCTGTCTGGTTCTGCACCCAGGATACAAATGATCCCACCCATCACTTAACAGTCTTGCTTGGTCTGTAGGTTCCAGGCTGCATGTCTCAGTAGGATCTGGGCACATCTGGCTACACAGCAGGAGTGCCACACTACAAAGTGCAAAAATAAAACCTCGAAAGATCAAAAGAAAAGCATCCTAGGCAAGAAATTACCCTTATCTTTATCTCCACAGACTCCATCAAGTACAAGCATCTGAGAGATGGCAAGTAGTAAGATAACAAAAGGGAAGCAGGGAGGAAATTAAAAGCAGCCTCCAATCATTAGCCCTTGAGCTGGCCTGGCAGGGCCTTAAAAGGCTCAGGGATGGTATCCCACAGATAGATCCTTCATTAGGAACGGACTCCAGCAAAATGGACAACCTGCTGATCATCAAGCCTCACAAAGACAGCCTGGCTGAGCAACATTAAAGAAGGAAAGCTGCTTTTATTTATACAGTGCAATCTATTTTATTGTCTTCTCTCTTACTTAGTGTATGCACTCCTGCCTCACCTCGGGGGTTGATGTTTTGCTTGAAGTGTGGCTAATGTTCACCTTTCTGCACCTACACCTGTGCCGAGGAACTCCTGCAGGTGGAAAGCCCCACTGAAGCCTAAAGAACTCCACAGCAATATAACAGCTGTGAGTATCTCTTCTTCTGATAATAGCAATATATCCCCATCCACCATCATCTAATCTCTTATTTACCATAAAGCTAGCCTACCCCTGCTTAAGCAAATGTAGACAGCATATTAGAAACAGAACCCACCAAGATTTTTCCGGATTGCATTTTGTTTAGGAGGTGTTTAGATTACGGCCTGGGTCAATTATGAGCTGACTACACTCTTTACAGCTGAATACACTCAGTGTTTTATTCAAACTGGGATATAATTGATCATAAATGACAAAGAACGTTTGGACCAAAGGTCAGAATCCTGTCACTCTGATCTGTCATTTATATAGATGCCATGTACTACAGCTCTTAGTCCACTTGTACCACATGCATTCATATTTTTAAATATCTTATTGTTGATGTCAGGCCGTGTGTTCAGTTGTACAGGGAATGCGCAGCATGACTCCAGAAGAGCCATTCACATTTGTAATCTTCGTGGATGGCGCCCTCTGGAGTTGTGCAGTTTAAAATCTGCATGATCATATGTGACAGCTCTGGGTATGCCTGTTCTCCTACAGGGACGAAAGCAGTAATCTACTGAATGATGCAGAGTAAGAATGCAGAGGTGACGGTACCATCCCTGCCTATCAAAAAGAACTGTGACAAGGCAAATACATAGAGACAGAAAAATTGCATTGGATGCCCTACCACTTATTTGTGGTATGTACAGAGGGCTGTTGGGAAACAAAAAACAGGGTTATTAACTCTGCTTGAAGGAATCAGGGGAGACTTTACAGAGGGGATGACATTAGACCTTAGTCTTGAGGGATGAGTAGATATTACATTTAAGTGAATGAAGAATTTCAGGCAGAGGAATTCCTGGATAAGAAGACATAAGGTAATAAAGAGGCTGGCTTGTAAAGGAAAGTGCTAGAAAACAATGGAGCAGCGGAGACAGGCATGAAGAGGTGTGATGAAAAATACAGTTAGAAGGTGGGGTAGGGCTAGATCACAAAGCACCCTCGTTCAACTGTTTGGACATCGAGTATACATTTTCATTAAGAAATGGATTTAATACTCACTGCTTGGCCAGTTAAGCTCCAAGCAGAAACATGACAGCCAATAAGGCTCTGTCTGCCTATGGAGGCAGTGAAGTGGTAAGAGCATGGGCTCTGGACTGGAAATGCATGTGTCATCCCTCATGATTGTTTGACCTCTGTACCTTTCAGTTTCATGAGCTCTTAAAGGGGGCTTTGAAATTAATAGGACCTGTCTCATAGAGTTGGTATGAGTTTCACATGAGATAGTCTATGATATAATTCATTTGCCACAGCGTCTGGTGTTTTGTGAATGCACAGTAACTATTGGTTGATCTTCTTACACTACCGCTGCTTCTCTTCCTGCCCTTGCTGTCCCTCCCTCCTTTTCCTCTAATTATCATCATCATCATCATCATCATCATCACCAATTTCACAAAGCCCACAGTCCAGACTCTTCCCTAAATCCCATTCTGACTAAATTATAAATAACGAGTCTAGTTTGAATGGACAGTAAACCCCAGCTCATCTGGCATTAGCAGCATTGCAAACAGATGAAAAATCACATCATGTAACACTTTTTTCATGAAGCTCTGCTGCCTTCTGCATACTCAAGTGTGGGGCACATGAACTGTTTACTGTTCGTTGCTTTACCATCTTTTTTTGTTTTGTTTTGTTTTAGTATAAACTATAGCCAAAGTCAGTTTAAGCTATTTCAAAAGGAATTTCTCAAAGGAGGATGGCTAATCCGGGATTTTACCATTGCTCTCCCCTTCACCTTGAGAGGGAGAGATGAATACTATAATCCCTGCATTTAAACTGACAATGCAGGCATCCCTCTTTACCATTTTAATGAAATCATGTTGGACCAAGTCCTTCTGCTTTTCTGATGACAAGCCTTGGCTCATCCCCAAAAACTCCCAGTTTAACTTTGACAAGATGAAGACGCTTCAGAGAGGCCAGGGGCCTCCTGTAGCTAAATGCTCCCTTTCTCTTTTCAGAAGAACATTTGGTGTGTGACTTGAACATTATTTTTGGGCCCACCATAAACTGGTAGAAGGACAAGCCTTATATGGGGCTTTTAGATCCCTTTCCAAAGGTGCATTCTGCATTTTATCTTTCTATTTAAATATCAGCATCCATAATCCTGACACCATTGCAAGAGTTGCTTCTAACACCTGACAAACCAGCAGCTTGAGCCAGGCTTCCCAGCTTTGGCAAGCCCCACACAGCTTGCCATACAGTGACTCATGGGGGCAGCCAGGGGAAGGAGGCAGAGAAGGAGATCAGCTTGTGATCAGAACTCCCTGAGTCTCATAGCCATGAAATCATTGCAGAAGTCTCATTAAGAAAAAATAAAAAGTTTGCCTGACTTTTTTCTACTTCCCTCCCATACTCACTCTACACACCTGGACTACCATTTTGGGTGTTTTTTCTCTTTTAAAAACCTATAAATGCAGTCCTGATTCTTGTATTAAATGTCAAACCCTTTCATTCCTCTATTTACAGGCATGTAACTGGGAGCTGGAAGTTTATAGCAGCGTAACAAAGCTCTAATTGGAGCCTAGATTTACCCAAACAAAACTCTTACCTTCTGCCACATTTCAGCATTTAACATGTCTTTAAATTGCCCCTGGAGAGAGATGCAGTCTCCCTTAGAGATGTTTTTTAGTCACTTTAGCCATTCAGGGATTACACTGAATAAACCAAATGATCTGTGGGTTTTTGACAGGCAAGCTACATTGCTACTTTAATCTCTAAGTAACTTGGAGGCTGTGCAATATGAGTGAGTGTTATAAACCACGTGGAGGTGAAATGAATTGATGGTGGCAGAAATCAAGGTAGTGGTTATTTTCTGACAGTAGGAATGAAAGGGGTCCAAGGAGCTTCCATAGTTCTGCTCCTCTTCTGAGTTATGATCCAGAACTGGTGTCGTAGGATTGCCCAGTTGGTGAAAATTAATCAAATCATATCCTTATGAAATGTCCACTTTCTGGTATGTATGTTCTAACCCAATAGAAACACATTTTATTATTCTTTTCTTTCTTTCTTTCTTTCTTTCTTTCTTTCTTTCTTTCTTTCTTTCTTTCTTTCTTTCTTTCTTTCTTTCTTTCTTTCTTTCTTTTGAAACATCAATGTATGGTTGCCTTTCACCTGCCTCCAGCTACCAACCCGGCTGGAGACCTGGCTTGCAACCTGGTTATATGCCCTGACTGGGAATCGAACCAGCGACTTTTGGGTTCACAGGCCAGCTCCTTATCTACTGTGCCACCAGCCAGGGCTCTTAAAAACACTTTTTAAAGTTGCATCAGTCTGAGAGCTCAAAGGATTTTGAAGCCACTTCTTTGAATTATCTGACACCTTTACAACGTGTTAAAATTTTCAGACAAAAAAAATGGCAGTAATATTTTATAAAAGAAAAAATACCTTAGAAAAAATGTCTTTCATATCTTTCCGTTACTGCTGATGTTTGATCTACTATGTTGGCCTTAGTGTGAAAATCTGAATCCCAATCTGTCATCATTGGGATTCATATTTGAAGTGCCCCCATTGAAATCCAAAAGTAACAATTCTCTTTTTTTTCCCTTCTACTCTAAATGTCAATTATGATGAAAGTGGTTCTGTTTTAACCTTACTAATTATAAATCAATGATGTATTTTTATCATATACATAAGTACATTAGAATTGTATTGGATTACCAGCCCCTGCTAAAGTATATGTTATTACAATAAGAATAGAAGTTCCTACCCTTAAGAAAAATTTTCAAATAGTGAGACCCTATGACTCTGAATAGAAAACCTACAAACAAGGCTGTAAGCATTTACACCCTCTCTGGAGGCCCTACTATGATAAATCTGAAAATAGCCTGCATTCATTGAATGTTTGTTATGTATCAAACAAGTGTTTTAAGCATACTGCATTGGGTTGGCTCATACATCAACCCTGTGAAAGAGGCCTCTCATTAACTTCATATTATAAATGAGGAAATGAAGGCACATGTGTGTTGTATAACTTAGCTAAGAGTGCACAGCCAGTAAAAATAGAGCCATGACATGAGCCTAGTTAGTTTGGCTTCTGTCTTCTGGTAAAGGGCAGATGGGTCACTCTTAAGGCTTCCCTCCTGCACTCTACTCCTGAGAAAAAGTCTGTTGGTATTTCAGAAATAGTTTAAATGGCATAATTGTGAGGGGTGGACAGCCTTGACTTAAAAAAATAAAAGGTGAGGAGATAATCTCATAAATTTAAGGGCAGTGACAATTATATGAAGTATTGAGTTCATTAGATGGAGAGGAGAGAATATGGGGTAATGTGAGAAGCAGGAAAAGGAATGATGTAACCTGGGGTAGTTTTGTGAAGGACTCTGATGCAGAAGATTGGTCATGGGATGCAGCTGTTGTTAGTTAGTGCCTGCTGGGGATGATCTGTTCATGGGTTCCAGTGCCAGATGAAACTGTCGATGGCCAAACACCACAGTCAGCCCAGGGCTCCCCTGATCAATGTGGGTCGTCATTTTCTTTTTCCTTTAGGACCATGATTCATGAAAAGCCAGTATCCATGTGTTTTGTTAAATCAACTTCTTAGCCTAGGAAGACATTCTGGACAGCTTTTATCCTCTACCCGAATACTCATTCATCACAAAAGTGCCCCCAAAGTTCGGCTTTCTGCCAGATAGTAATGATACTGAGCTCCTATCTCCATATCTTGCACATGGGCCAAAAAGTCTGTTGAATGAAATAAATTAACTATTAGGTGATAGATGAAGCAAACAAATGAATCAAGGCAATGCATCTGCTTACGGGCTTGCTTAAGAAATCTTACATGTGTTAGCTACGCTTGTCCCTCAATTAGGATCCCACTCAAATCAATAAAATCACATACTTCTTTAATAACCTTTCTAAAAGTGATGCAAACGTCAGAACCTTCAGGAGGAATAGGGGAAAGGCACTCTTTACATATAGGAGCTTTAGGTACTTCTCCTACGGAGACACTTTCTCTCCCTGCTCCTGCCATGCAAGCAACCTGTTGAGTCTTCTGTGTCACTTGTTTGCAGGCGAACTAATCACCGTATCGTTGGTGAACCAGTAAAAATCAAGTATGGGCATCCTAAACATTTGAAGGATAGTGTTTGAGCCTCTGCCATTTCAAGCTTACATTTGTTGCTTTTTGCTTTATTCTGTTTTTGATGATGATTATTATAGATTATATGGACTACCTAATTGCTTGTTAAGCACTGAGTGAAGTGCTTTACAAACATTTTCTCAATAATGACAATAGTCCTATGAGGTAAGCAGTAATACTTTCTCCCATTTATAGATGAGGAAATGGAAGCTTAGCAAGATCTAATAATACACTTAAGGCCACACAACTGTTAATTGCTGGGGTCAATATTCAAACCCGTACCTTCCTGATTTTCAAACTGGCAACCATAGTATTATATCATATTTACCTGAGACAATCCCATGTCTTTTTTTTTTTTTTTTTTTAATCCTCATCCAAGGAATTTTTTTTTTTTTTTTTAAATTTGAGAGAGAAAGAGGAACATGGATGTGAGAGAGAAACATCCATCAGTTGCCTCCCTTATGTACCCTGATCAGGGATTGAACCTGCAACCTAGGTATGTGCCCTGACCAGGAGTCAAACCAACAACCTTACAGTGGATGGGATAGTGCTCCAACCAACTGAGCCACCCAGCCAGGGAGGCAATCTTATGTCTTCTGTTTCCATGTCCAGTTCTCAGCTCTTCATATATTTATCTTGGTTGAAGCTTTGGCTTTAGTGGTTTGAACATTAGAACCTTTGCTCTGTTAGCACCCAGCCTCTGGCTTTGTAACAATACTATCTGATCAAATCTAGGCCTGGCACCCTAGTCATCTGTGGGGCCACTTCTAGACTGCCTCTGGTCTTCAGACAAGGTGGAGACTTGACTTACCTGGCCTAGAATATGTCCTCTAACAAGAAATTCTAAAATTCCACATGCTTGCCCTAAAGGATGGAGTAACAGAAATGGCTTCTTTCTCTTAATTTGCAACGGTAGAGCTGGACTGGAAGAAATAGAAGGAAAGCAAAACCTGACTTTATATTTAGTTAGTCTCTAAATACACATGACCTGAGAGCTCCCTATTTAGCTCACCTCCCTGCTTCTGCTGCAAATGTTTGCAGATGCTACAGCTGACCAAGTACAAATCTGTAGGGGCCTCTGAACCCCCTGGTACACTCCTTCCCATGATTAGGTAAATGTCAGTGAAAATCACCATGTATTTAGTGTTTTAATAAAACCACACTATTGTTTATTTTGTGGCCTCGGGTTCCAAAAGGGAAAGAAACAGCCACATTAAACTTTGCCCCTAAAACTCAGCAACTTCCTGCAGGATACTTATAAATGTTACTCTGCTGCCACTCGAGCTATGTTTTCACGAGAACATCCTCCACTGCTAATTCTAGTCGATAATCACAGGACTGGCCAGGGTCATTTTCAGGCTCAAGGAAAGAAATAGAATCCAGATTGTGTGTCACCAGAAACATAAGTTTAATTCCTAACTTCCAGCTCCTTGATGACAAGGTCACCAAATGCCAAACTTAGATCATGGAACAGCAATTCTACCAAGAACACACAGGCACGAAATTGTCCTGGCTTCTATTTGCCTGCCTAGCCCTCAATGGGCTTCATCTATACCTCCAACCTCAGTGTTAAGTGCTGGCTTTGTGCACTGCACTGTCTGGGATATTAACAAGAATCAAAGGGAGAATAATCCTGCTGTACTTGACTTCACAGTGCCCGTCAGATCCAAGTGTCATCGCAGGTGCTATTGATACAGCTGTACACTTGTGTTTGTTGCAAGTTGTCACATGGACAGTAGGATTTTCTTGGGCCAGGAAGGTTCGTCTCTCTGCTCTTCCTTACCTGTTTTCTAATGTTTATGGTTTTTTAAAGAAACATAGACAAAGGTATATATACCTTAGAATGTAAATATACTCTATATTTGAAACAACACAATGAGATACATTGAGAGAACCCAATGGCTTTAAAAACTAGAGTTCTGGTCTGAGAAAAAAGGGTCCTCACAGAAGATGAGAAAGAGGGGAAGGGATAAAACAGGGTTCTCCTGCCTCATTTTTCTGACAAACCTGTTTATGTGCAAACTGAAATGCATTTGGTCCAGTTGTTAAGAACATTATAAGGTTTCTACATATAGAATAACTAAATTGGCTTTCTCCCAACCATAAGACTAAATATTGCTATTTAATTAATCATTTAGGTGTTGAACTATTATCATTCATGATGCCTCCTATTAAGTTCTAGGACCTGTTTCATATAGTTGTGTGTATGTGTTTTTAATTTTTATCTAAACCTGTGTTTTCTTTACTATAAAAGTTTCCCTGACTTCTGAACAAAAGATTTAAGTAGAAAACATAACCTTTTTAGTCGGATAAGGGCATATACTTGATTTCTCCCATTTTTTGTTATCCTTTGCATGACCATGAGCAGATTCATTCCACAGTAAACAACTTCTCCATGTAATGGCCAAAGATCAAACCACAACAGATATGAAGATTAGCAGTAGAAACCGATTTTATTTTGCACATGTGCTAGGGCAAAGAATGCTGAATACTAGCAAATCTAAAGAAAAACATTCATTGTAACTACAAGCATTCAGTAGCTTCCAGTGTTAAGGACATATAACCACCTCCTTATATTATCCAGAATAAAGGGGAAGGATAGTAATGCAAGGAACTGAAACATTCATGTGGAAGGAAAGAAATGGGATAGGATTAGGCAATTGGCTTATGGGAGAAATCCCACTAAAGGAACAGGGACAGAGGTGGCAAAAATACTCTAATCTCAGCTTACCTTTCCTCACAGCTGTGAGAGAGAAATGAACTAAGCAGAGCTCATTCTTGGGGTGAGGATGGAATCTTCTCCCTTCTTTTGGGGAAGGTTTTTAGTCATCAACAATAGTAATGGGTCTGTCTTCTGTGTCCCAACTAAATCCTAACTGGTGAGATCCCTGTTAGCCTACTGGACTCAAACTCTATTCTTCTCTTCTAATGTGTGTCCCAAGGCAGAGCCGTCCTCTCCTCCTCAATGAGGCCTCTTCAAAGGCCAATCGTTAGTAGGTGTTAAAGCTTGGTTTGACTTTAACACTAAAAAGTTGAGGCATGCTTTATCAAATATAAGGGTTCCTATGTGGTTGGTGACACCTTTTAGCAGCTGTCCTAGGTCCACAGTTATTGTGCAGAAATGAGTGGGTAGAGCAGCAGAGGCAAAACACAGATGTCCGCATCTTTGTGCTCAATACGTTACTTATCCTGCTTGCTCAGTGCTCCAGAGAACCTAGTTATGGCACCTGAAGCTGAGTGGGAAATGTGGGTAAAGACTGAAACAGTGTCCTTCCTCCTCCTGATCAGCTTCAAGGCTGGTTTCTCCAGCTCTGCGGTCCACCTGTCCCAGAGGCCCGAGTGGGTAGTTATCAGCAGCCGTTAGCTATGCTCTTCTGTTTCCCATAAGGTACTTCACAACTTTTCACCTCTGAGCTTATATATTGTTTGTAGTCTGTGCCATTCTGCTTAGTATTTCTTAATTATAGCATGTCTCTATTGCTCTTTGTGACATGTCTGAAAAAGCTAACTAGCTCCACTAGGAGACTGACATTTATGAGACCGGAAGTCTCCAGGTGGTGCAGATGCTGTTAAAAACAGAAACTACCTGGCCCCAAAAATATGGGCTGGGAGGACGCTGGGAGCAACCTGAGTATAAATCAGAGGGCCCAGGAAATGAAGAAATGACTTTGCTGCAGAACAGCTCTAAAGTCTTGAGTACCAAGTTTTTAGCTGCCCCTTTGTCAACCATGAAACCTCACGCTAACTTTCCCATTTCTTCCCTTTCCATTTTGCTTCTCTTCCTTGCCTCCCCCTCCTCTCTCTCCTCCATCTTTCTACCTTCTCAAGTCTCCTTTTCTTCTTGAATATATCTCATCCGGTCTTATTTTCTTCAAAGAAAAGTACTTGTTTAAAAACTTTTTTTGTTTCATGTGACCACTGAATTATAATATTGGTGTGTATCTTAGTGACTTTAACCGGCTGTTGAGCCAGAGAGCATGACTTCATACCAGGCCAGAGATTTTTTTTTTTTAAGTCAAATTCAGTTTCCCAACATTTCAGCAAAGAATTGGTCTATTGATCCAATACAATTCCAATTCTTAAAAGACAGAGAAGGATGTGGCTTAACAAACTTATAGAAGTCTGTTAAAAATTAAATGCCCAGGGGTGCATAGTAAACGTAATTGTATTCCACTAATGCATTGGGTGGAATAGGATTTACAATTCTTTAAAATTACTTGAAAAGACAACAGGCATCATATATACATTTATGCTCTATTGTATTAATGGAAAAAATGAAGATGACTCAAGTGCTAGTTATTAAAATGTAGGAAGAAATGAAAAATTGAATGCATTTCTAGAATGAGTTTGAATCCACTCATATTGCCTGTTCCCGACCTTCAGTTTTATGCTGTTTGTATGAATAATTGTAGGACATAACCCATGTCAAGAAAGAAGATTCTTTAAAATGAAGTTTTGTGAACCATTTTTAGAAGAAAACATTTCTTGATCAGTTCTTCTCAGGCACAGAATTTCCAGGAGACAATGGGAGGGATAGATGCTGCTCTGTCTGATTTGCACTCCCTTTGCTCAAGGTCTTCCATTCAAACCTCCACCTGCCCTTCCTTTGACAAATAAGTCTTTGGGAGGTTACTTGTTTTAACTTCGTTCCTTCATCACAACCTGCATTTAACTAGGACTAATTCAGTTGCTCCTTGATGCTGAGCACAGCAAGAAATCCACATCAGCACCCCCCTGTACCAACTGCCTCCTACTTTTACAAAACCAAATGCCAAACTGGTTTCACAATGGAGATGTTGAACACAAAAGTTGGCTCCATCATCACGTCCACCCGGTGGTTATGTGAATGGTTGTTTATAACTTGTGTTCAGCTTTCTAGCCAAGCACTAGTGTCGCCTAAAATTGCTACTGTGAGAAAACCAAAATGCTATTTTGTAAGCCCAGACTGTTCATCTGAGTTTTGGAAAACTGCTCTTCTTTCTGCAGAGCTTGCTACAGGAAGATAAACAACTCTACCCAGACAATGGGTAGCTAGGGGACAGTGGCTCTTTATTCAGTTACACATTATGTGGGGATGGCAGATATGTGTGTTTTAAATGCGGTTGCCTTCTTGTGGGGCAAAATATGTTAAATATCAGCAGTATCCACAGATCCCTGAATTGACCTTCTGTGGATTTGTTACTGGGAAATTGACTGGCCCCTTAATTTTCCCATGATCACATCAGAAGCGTGATTTGAATATTATCTATTGTTCTTATGTTTTAATGGTAATTTAAACAACCAGTTTAGCTTAAAATAATCAGTAACCAGACAGAAGATGATCAGTGTTTCTGTTTCCCCGCATAATTATTTGCCAGACAAAATCTTGACTAGTGAAGAAGCTATATATGGTGAGTAATTGAATATCTGAAGATATGCTAGATGTGTGTCTCAGGGCAGGATACAATTTTAAATAATTTATTTGACCTCCCTAGAATGATTATATTTCAAATGAACATGTTAATAATGAAATTTATGCAGGATGTTAGTAATAATCTAATTTTTCCATTTAGCCTGAATTGTGAACCAAATATGTAACTTATACAGTGATAATAAATTTGTGTCCTAATGACACAAAATGATGTCAGGGATTGGCTGTCACCTTTGGAACCATCAGAAAATAGATACAGTGGCCTCATGGGGAAAGTCAGTAATTCCTAGCAGTGTAATTTTATGCAAATAGTAACTTATGTCTGTCTCTGCTGCTGAGTTCCTCCTGGGCTACAGGAATGAGAGAAATAGAGGGCAGGGCTTAGGGAAAGAAAAATAAAAAGCTGTTTTGTAGAGACTTAAGGATCAGAACCTGTGAGTCCTTGCAGGGAAGTAGCAAAGGGTATGTATAAAATGGGGCCTCGTGGTGTCAAAGCATTCCTTAATAAGTGAATCAGAAGTAGTCAGAAGATGTTCTACCATCCTAACCAGTATGGAGTGGATTCCAGTCAGTCAAGAAGGGAGTGGCTGAGTCAGAAGCAGGAAAGTGCCTGGGAATAAAACAATAAAAATTACCTGTAGTCTAGGAAGTAGGTACAATCTTATAGGTGACCTCTGTCCACTACCTTAAAAGTTTGAGGAGAAGATGAAGGTGCTTATGTTTGGTGAGGAGAATAAAGTAAGTCACTTTCTTTTGTCACGGTGGTGGTGTCCTTACAGGTGGTGTCCCAAATCCTCCCTGCTTGCTGAGATTCCTACATGTTCCCATAGTGTTTAGATGAAAGTTTATACAATATCTCCTGGGTAGTTTCAAGTAAATGTATTAACTGGAAATGTCCTTAATGGGAGACATGTACTTGGGCCTTGAAAACAGTTTTAAAGCACCTTCACAGTGTTAACAGTAAAAGCACAGCTCTCTCCTTTCTAGAAGCAGCATTATCTCCAACAAGTGTGGCTACCAGATGAACTGTGTTTAAAATAAATGCTATTTTCCCTTTGCCTCTCTTTTTATTTATCTGTCTGTCTTTTTACTTTTCTATTTTTAATCTCCACCCAATGATACGTTTATTGATATTATTTTATTTTGTTTTGAGTCTTTGCATTTTTTAAAAGGATTTTATTCATTACTTTTAGAGACAAGGGCAGGGAGGGAGAAAAAAAGGGAGAGACATCAATGTGTGATTGCCTGATTGCCTTTCACCTATCTCCAGCTATGGACCTGGCTAGAGACCTTGCTTGAAACTTGGTTATGTGTCCTGGCTGGGAATTGAGCCAGCAACCTTTGGGTTCATAGGCTGGTACCTATCCATTGAGCCACCAGCCAGGGCTGAGTCTTTGCATTTTTAATTATATATTTTTATTTAAGCTATTGCAGTTATTGTGATTTTGCCTCCCTCCACCCAACAACACCACTCCTTAGGCAGTCCCCATACCATTGTTCATGTCCATGGGTCATGTATATAAATTCTTTGGCTACTTTATTTCCTATTCTGTACTTCACATCCCCATGGCTATTCTGTAACTACCTATTTATATTTCTTCATCTCCTCATCTCATCACCCATTCCCCACACCTCCCTCCCATCTGGCAATCATCAAACTCTTCTCCATATCCATGATTCTGCCTCAGTTCTTGTTTGCCTAGTTTACTTTTTAGATTCAATTGTTGATAGATATACCTCCCTCATAAAAATCAGACCCATGTTCTCAATGTTAAAAATGAAACAATCTTCCTGAGCAAACATTTGATCAACTGTTTGGTGTATTATCATTGGAAAGTGTGATTTGCACATCTTTTAAAACATAAGTGAATCCAGTCTTTCCTCCGAATTTAAGAATTGTTTATGATATTCTAAAATTCCCTGAATAATCTATGTGCCTCAAAGTTGATGCCTACTTCTAAGAGAGCCTTCTTACTACCTTTTTTCATTCAGTTAGGATAGTGTGTTGTATAAAGCTGGCTGGAAAACATTATTTTCCACTAGATGCTGCCATCTACTCTATAATGTACTTTGACTTGGAAAGGAGATTCTGCTAAATGAATACAGACTTGACTTAATCAAGTCTGTAACATGGGATTACTAGAAATGACAGAGAGGTCTAATTGTTTCATATGCTGTTCTGTCATCATCATAGGAGCTACTCACTGGGTCAATTCCAGAATGTATATATTCTGGACATAAACTGAACATTGTGGAAGCCATGTTAACTTGAGCTATCAAGATAAGCAGCTTGTAACCATTTTGCAAGAGGGTCTATCGGAAAACATACATTGAATTTTCTAATGGAATTATTTTCCTTCTACAACTAGAGACTGTTTTAAAAAGATAGGGTGGAATTATGTTGGGAAATTCTTCCTGAATCTAGAACTCTATATCCTGGCATATAATTTGCGATGCAGCTATGAACCTTTGAATTTATAAAGGCTTCACTGATACTGTTAATTGTGATTAAGACCTTTTTAATATTATACCACTAATAAATTATCTAATTTTTAAATATTTTCTGACCAAATTTTCACAGCTTTTAGTATACAAATACTATGCTTGGAGGAATTGCTTAGGCCTTTTTCAAAACTGGGATTTACAAAGAAGAAAATATCTCTGTGTAGGAAATTATTTAGTTAATCCATTCAATCAAATGTCTAAAATGATAGGTCAGTAAAGATACTTGAACAACCTCACTCTATAGAAAGTACTATCAAAGACAATGAGGGAAATTTCAAAACTGAGAGGAAGTATTCTTTACCTTGGAAAAATTCATTCTCTATTTAGAGAAACCAGCCTAACAGATAAGGAAAACATTTAATACTTGGCAGTGTACAATGGAGAAGCAATTGAAATGGGGTAGAGTGAGCCCATATGTGATAAAGAGATATGAAATAAAGATGATTAAAAGACTGGTGAAATTAATCAGATAAGCCTCCATGGAAGAGGTGAATTTTGAATAGAGTTTTGATAAAAGATTAGTGGAGAGAAATTTTTAATTCAATAAATAGCCTTCACAACTAGAAACACAAAATAAAGTTTTAAGCAGAGAACAAGTTGATTTTCTTAGCCTGAATAAGTTAGAAACATTGTAGAGCCTTTTCTCCTGGCATATATTGGTTGGTTAATTAAAAATTAAAAAAAAAGAAAAAAGTTAAAGAAGGGAACCATACAATATGGAACTTGCACACCTTAAACATTTTAACATAAAGCTTCTAACTGTACCCCCAATTTTTTCAATATAACAAGTGTGTTTTATTGGAGTTGAAATCTTCTGATTCTTCTTTCCAATGATTGTCTTGCATTAACTACACTTACACTTATGGATTATCCTCAGTTTGCAGATTCAGTTTCCTGGAAGTGAGATTGGAACTCTGAGACACTGGCTAACTAACTAGAATATCGTCTCCTGCTGGAGTTCTCATTTCCCTGAAATTGTAATTATCCCAGCTACACAAAAAATAGAAAGCTAATTTTTCTGAGCATTCCTTCAAAAAAATATTTCCAAAATATCAATGTAATTTCCCTAATAACAATAATTCTCTTTATTTTCATATTTATATTGAATTAGCTAATTTATTTTTATTCAATTATATCAATGTCATTATAAGAACAAGTATATTAGTGGGTTTAGGTATATATATACAACTGACTACTGGAAAGCAGTCAACTCACTTTATGGGAGTGCTAGGAATGGGCTAACAAATGATAACCTGCTAACTTATAGAATTCAGTGTGCACTCATTGTGATATGTTAAGTCAGTTAAGTAAAGATCAGTGAATAGAGAGACATTCTATTGAAATAACTGGTATGAAGGCAGGCTCAAAGAAGAACCTCAATCTAGAAGTCAATTGAAAGTGACTCTAGAACTTGTGGCCAAAATAGCTGGAGGTCATCATATGTCACCTATGACTAATCCCTAGTGATGACCAACAAAATGCTAAAGGGAGAGAATTAAAACAACTACAATCAACAAAAATAAGTTAAATGTCTCTATGGCTCAGACCCATAATAGAAATGCAAAATTGTGAATTAAGCTAAGCTAAAGCTACCAGCCTGCTGGGCTCAGAGCCAAACATTCTTTTAGGAGATTTTACACATTGAACATCTGTTTCAACATTACTGCAACAGAGAACTTAGACTGTGTCTACATGGCAAAAATCACAATGGATTATGGTGGATTTGCAATCTTCAAAGTATATTGTTTCAGAGCAAATCCACAGGTTCCGCCAAAAACTTGTGTAATCAAAGAAGTAGTATCATATTCATGGCTTTAGCTGATTACTGAAAACCACCAAAAAGTGCCATTCCTATTTTTGAGCAAGAGCTCATCCACAAATCACCCTGACTATCAGCCTCATCCTATGAGGTCATTCATACTCAAATCAGTCTCTGGAGGGACTCCTATGGGAGAGTTCCTAAAACCAATCCAATCTGTACCCTAGACTAATAATTACACTACCTATGTCTATGGCCCTGGGGATGCTCCAATAAAAGTCATTGGGAAGGTGATTCTTCTCTAACAGGGTTGACTTGGGGGCTTCCTGGGAGATTTCAAAATGATCTATCATAGAGGGTGTCATGGAGTTTATTGCAAATGAAAATGTTTTTAGCAGAAGAAAGATAAAACAATAGTTGTGACTACACTTAAAACAAAGTGTACACTGGTATGCAAATGTAAAGTAATGCAATATTAATATAAAACTGGGGGGAAATGAGTTGTAAACATCAACAGTTTATCATAAACAACCCTTCATAGGGGTGACTAATGAATCACTGGGGAATGTGGAGGACCCCCACCCCGCCAAGATCCCATAGTGCTGCAGATCAAATGAGTGCTTCCCAGGCAGCTTGTGCTAGGAGGGAAAAAGCCAGCTAGTGTCTGATAGACAAATGCCTCAATTGCCCTCCTCCAAAAGTTTTAATCGAAAATACAAAGTTTGGGATGCATATACACATCATAAATCATTACCACAGAAGAATATTAAAAAGAAAGGGAGTTGTTAAGTTCAGATAACAGTGGAAAGAATGTGACAATCTGTTTCACGTTATGGTCTGTTAGATAAGGTGACACGAAGAACTCCAGGTGGCCCATACAATTTTAGGGAGGGTGAGATTACAGGCGGGTGAAGGTATAACATCTGCTGTGGGTGTGATAATTAAGTCTAGGAAGTTTAGGTCATAGGCACAGGCTTCAAAGGACCTGTGGAATGTTCTCAAGGCCAATTCCCACTGGGGTCCCCTGGCTACAGCATTGAGGCCTTTATGCACCCAGCTTTCCCAGCTTTCTGTTCAGGTCTTACAGGCTTGGCCTGGCCTGCTCTGGGGGCTCCATGCCCCCACACCTTCCCAGGAGGACCCCAATAGGGGAACATATGGACTAATTCCTCTTAGGCATGGTTATAAATGAGCTTTGTCCTCCCTGGCCTCTCAGTTCATTCATTCATTGGAGAGGTGTTGGATGTTTGCTCTTAACCAGAGACTGTACTTGGGTTTAGAGGAGGCAAAGGTGAATTAGACCCTGTAAATGTCCTGAGAATATGCTGTATTTCATTTCTCTTTGTTAAGGAAATAGTTGATGAAATAGAGAGGAATTGTGAAATCACTGCTGCTTGCTTTAAGTAAAACATTAAAGAGGCACAGGAATACTATTATATAAATTATCTTATGGTCTTGTGGATCAGATCTTTTTTTTTAAATTGGGAGAGAAACATCAATGTATGGCTGCCTTTTTCACCTGCCTCCAGCTACAGACCTGGCTGAAGACCTGCCTTGCAACCTTGCTACATGTCCTGGCTGGGGAAACAAACCTGCAACCATTGGGTTTTCAGGCTGATGCCTTATCCACTGAGCCACCAGCCAGGGTGTTGAATCAGACCTTTTGAGAGGGGTTCATTGAGGCATTTTTGAGCTAAGGGAGGTTTCTTTAAAAGTACAAACCAAGTCAACACACATTTGTAGAGCTGTTCTGAGAGCCAGTGCTGCTTACATGCCCAGGTATAAAATAGACATGGCTAAGACATGGTTTCTCTGTTCCAAGAGCCCATAGTGTGCTGGGTGAAACAAGAGAAAAAGCATGAGATCAAGACAGCTCACTGATTGTACATAACTCTTGCTTTTTAATTTTGTAGTACTGTTTGGTGGAGATAGACATTCCCATGGTTCCAAATTTTACGCATATTATTTTCTTTTTTCTTTTCTTTTTTTTTTCTTTCTTTCTTTATTTTATTTTATTTTTTTTTTTTTTGTATTTTGCCATAACCATTTATTCCTCTTACACCCTCTTCCACCTCCACCTCCACCGGCAACCACCAACACATTGTTGTCTGTGTCCATGAGTGAGTCCTTTTCCTTCTTTGCTCTATCCCTCCATCCCCTAACCCCTATCCCCTTCAAGAGCTGTCAGGGTCCTAGATTTTATCACTCAAAATGATCCCAGGACTGCCCTCTTCCCTATTCTGAGAACAGAATTGTGCTCAGCCCAGTGGATTCCTCTGCCCTAAGTGGTCTTGGCTTATTCCCTCCTTCTTAGGACATGAAGTATCATATCATGGTTTGCTAAGGACAAAGAGGCCAGGTCTTATTCTCCTCATGTACCACTCAGAGATCTATCGACAAAGGCTCCTAGCAGGGTCTCTTGATTCATCTTGGTGATTTGTGAGCTCAGGTGGCACTCATGGAAAATAGGGGAGGCTGTCAAATAACAGTGCCTCCCATGTTGAGATAAATAGATATCAAGGCTAAAAATTGGTCTCTAACTCCTCCTGCCCCCTGGCTGCCAGTTGATTTTGAAAACTGCCAGCATATGTTTCTCAAGTTGAGACATACTCTATCTCTTCAAGGCCAAACTCTCATTATTTTCACACCTGGCACGGGCAGAGGCTCAGAACTCACAACGCTATAATAATAATTTGAGTGCTTTCCTTGTGTCAGAAAATAGGCTAAATGCATTCTTTACTTGCTTTGCTGCCCAAGAACCCTATGAGTTAAAGATTATAGTTGTATCTATCTTATAAGATAATAAAAATGAAATCACAGAGAGGTTAACCACTTTTCGGGTTTATAGATCTAGGGATAAGTCTGGTCCTCAAGCTCTTCCCTGCCTGATTGAGAGGCACAACTCTTAACTACCAAGCTATCTTTAATGGTCTCTAACATAGTAAGAAATTTTAGCACACGCTCAATTTTTTATGACATTTTACCTTCCTTCTCAGAAGCTTCTCTATGAATCTCATGATCCAAGTTCAACCTTCTACTCCAAAGAAGCACTTACACAGACACACACTCACACACATGAAGTAAGTATATGTCCACAGTCTCATTTCTAACAGGCTTAATTATTTCTTTTTTCTTTTTTTTTTTAAAGATTGTATTTCATTATTTTTAGGAAGAGAGGAAGGGAGAGAGAGACATCAATGTATGGGGTGTATTTCACCTGCCTTCAGCCACAGACCTGACTGGAGACCTGGTTTGCAACCTGGTTATGTGCCCTGGCTGGGGAATTGAACCTGCGACCCTTGGGTTCGCAGGCTGGTGCCTTATCCACTGTGCTACCAGCCAGGGCCAGGCGTAGTTATTTCTCATACCCAATTTTGGTTTTGGCTGGACCTTTAGATGCTTTTCCAATGTTAAGAATTCAAATAGCAGGATTTGTTTTCCCACAGACAGAATAGGCAACTAACTGCGAGCTTCTACCCGCCCCCACCTCCTGCCAACAGTTCTGGTAGTTGTATCAAAAGAACAGAAAAACCAAAATATTGTATGCATATTTAGTAGTGCGTAAAAGGTGCTTTTAAACAGATTTGGTGGGGGGAGAAAAGCAAATTCAAAATATTTGCTGCCTTTCTGGTATCTGTTAATTGTTCTGTGGTTTTGAGCTGGAAAGCGTGGTTCTTTACCCACTTCACCTCTCCCTTTCTCCTGAAACACCTTTATCTGCTTCCCACTCTTCCATCTGTCAGAAGTTCTTGTTTTCCTTTGAAATGATGTCTCAGCAAGCTGACCTCTGCAGATTTCATCGGCCCCACTTGCTTGCACATGCTGTGACTCGTTTTCACTAATTTGTGCAATGAGCAGAGGCCACAGAGGCAGTGCTGCCTGCAAAGGACTAATCAGCTACCAGCTGCGGTGCTTGAGAATGTCTGTGTGGAGAGCCCCGCAGGCCTCCAGCCCCACCTTGGAGCTCCGGAGCTCCTCCCCTTGAGCCTCCTACCTCTAGGTTTTGATCTTGAATAAGTGGTGTAACAGCAAATATCTCTAGCTCTGAGTTGGCCTCACACAGTCAAGAACGTACACAGACATGTACAGTTATTTTCCCATTTATCTATTTCAAAATTAACATTTGATTACTGAAAATTTTTTTTTTAAGTAAAGAAATAGAAATATGTTTTCTCTAGTTCTGGCAGATTATTTGTTGTTTTTCTCACCCATCCTGCTTCTCTCGGGTGTACTTGAGAATGGAGCGAAAGCTTATTTCTAGCTGAGATATTTCATGGCTTAGTTTCTCATCAAGATGATAAATCAGACTTGGTGCCTGAATAATTACACTCATGGAGCTGGACTGTAATTTTTACTGCAGAATTCATGAAGCAGTGTTCCGACTCATTATATACAATAGTTTTCATAACTCTTGCAAATATTGCATCCAACTTTTGGATAGATAAAGGGATATTTTTAGGAATTTTCATCAATACTTAATAATGCAATTTGCAGTATAAACAAAACATTGCAATAAAGAATTCAAGAGCAAATGAGTGCCATTAAGTCAAGCAAGGGGCTCCATAGACCTGGTTTCCATTTACAATACCTTGTCTCAAGGCACATGAATATACATTTTGATACAGTCACAGTAGACATTATGCTGTTCCTTTCTGCTGTAAAGGAAACAAGCATGGTCCTTGCTCAGGGAACTGGGAGTACTGAATTCCATTTTAATTTTCATAGCCAAATTGCTATGTAAATTTATAAAAATTAATTTATTTTCAACAGAAAAAAGTACCACCTGGCCTCTACTTTGTCTGAAATCCCCTTTTTTAGCCTATTATGGCTTTGTCAGGAAAAAAATGTATCTGTGTTCCTATGCCTCTGAACTCAAAGCATATAGATGCAGAAGTTCTTGCTTGATTTTTTTTTAAAAGATTTTGTTTATTATTTCCAGAGAGAGAGGGAAGGGGAGAGAGGCAGAGAAGGAGAGAAACATCAATGTATGGTTGCCTTTCACCTGCCTTCAGCCACGGACCTGGCTGGGACCTGGCTTGCAACCTGGCTATGTGCTCTGACTGAGGAATTGAACCAGCGACTGTTGGGTTTGCAGGCACCTTAATCACTGTGCTAGCAGCCAGGGCTTTGCTTGATTTTTATGCTTATGTTTTCCCCCAAAGGAAAAGATTTATGTATATTAGAACTACAGCAATGAGAGAGAGAGACAGACAGACAGAGAGAGACAGATTGAGAGAGAGAGAGAGAGAGAGAGAGAGAGAAAGAGACAGATTGAGAGAGAGAGAGAGAGAACTGTTCAATTATGGTGGAGGATAGGGAGCATCCTGAACCCCAAAGCAAAGGGCATATGCTATAACAAGGCATACAATTTGGCCTTCTGCTTCTTGGGAGTTAAGATAAGAAATAGGATGAGCTATTTAGCACTTATTATATCAGCAAAGGCTTTTGGCAGGGATTGAATAATAATTTGAGGACAGGGTTTAATCTATAAGCTCAAATGCAAAATAAGGTCTACTACTAACTAGTTGTGCAGCATTGGGAGTCATTTAATTTCTCTGAGCTTCAATTTTCTTCTCTGTAAAGCAGAATTGATAACGTATATAGCTCACAGGGTTGATATGAATTAAATAGATATGTTACATATGTAAAGCCCATAGTACAATGCCTGGCATCGAATGATATTATGGATCAAATAAGTTCTGATGCCATTATGTTCAATTGGCTCAGCATCTGGTGGAGGAGATAAAATATCTACATAGATAACCATAATTATGTATTCTAAAAGAGGCAAAGATAGGAGGCAACAGGAAGAACTTCCA
Source organism: Noctilio leporinus (assembly GCA_004026585.1). Classification (NCBI taxonomy): domain Eukaryota; kingdom Metazoa; phylum Chordata; class Mammalia; order Chiroptera; family Noctilionidae; genus Noctilio; species Noctilio leporinus. The sequence goes on along the minus strand of PVIW01000228.1, from coordinate 89,928 downwards.
GCAGGGAATATGGGCTTGGGGGAATCAATAATTGCTCTACAGGAATGCTCTGAAGAGTAGAATTAAGAGAAAGCTAAACAGCAAGAAACCTCATAAATTGGGTTAGGGTTCTCCCAGGAGCATTGGCCAATATGAGACTAAACGTATGAAGACTTTATTAAGGGAAACAACTGTGAGTGAAAATGAGGAGACAGAGTGGGAGGCTAGGTGAAATGTCAGGCCTTGATCCAAAACTGGCCCCTGGGAAACAGAGAGGGAAGAAAGGTCCTAGACTGTTGTGCACTCCAATGGAAGCTCGGCAGGGCCGTCAGGGAGTCCTGAAGCCGCAGTTGGCTATTAGAGGAATCTGTGTCCCCTAAGCTGAGACCTGCCTTAGTAGCCCTGCCTGATTAGTCATTGACTAGCAGTAGCTGGTAGGTAGCCTAACCAACCATTGGGCAGGACAGGCCTGCTGCTGGCTTTCAGGGCAGCATCTGAGGACTGTGGTCATTTTCTCTCCCAGTGGTTGGAGGTTCTTATGGCCACTGATCAGCAATGACACAGAGGCTAGAAATCCTAACCTGTTTTATCTAGAATTAAGCTCTCCTAGAGGACAGCTGGGTTTGAGTATGGAGGTAGGAACAGACCCTTCATAGATCTGCCCATCTGCCATTTGATAGCTCTACAGCATTGGGCAAGAAATTTAACCTCCTGACACCAGTTTACTCATCTGTAATCTGCACAGAATGACAGTGAGACCCTCATGGCATTGTGGTTAGGAGTAAGATAATTGTTATAAAGTGTTTAAAACAGTGCCTGTCCTAAGTTCTACTTAGAATAGTATTAAGCAGTAAATGAATGTCATTTTTATAAGTATATTTCATTGGCTATGCTGCTACAGATGTCCCAATTTTTTTACCTTTCAACCCCTACTCCCATTAGCTCCCTTCCCTCCAGCAATCCCCTCCTTAGTTCATGTCCATGAGTCATGCATGTAAGTTCTTTGGCTTCACCCTTTCCTATACTATTCTTAATCTCCCCTGTCTATTTTGTTCCCATACCAGTTATGCTTCTTGATCCCTGTACTACTTCCCTTTCCTCCCCCTTCCCTCTCCCACTGATAACCTTCTGAATGGTCTCCACACCTATGATTCTGTTCTTATTCTAGTTGTTTGCTTAGTTTGTTTTTGGTTTTGCTTTTATTTCTTAGAGTCAGTTGTTGGTAGTTGTTTTTGTCATTTTAATGTTCATAGTATTGATCTACTTTTTCTTAAATAAGTCTCTAACATTTAATATAATAATGGCTTGATGATAATGAACTACTTTAGCTTTACCTAGTCTAGGAAGCACTTTATCTGCCCTTCCATTCTAAATAACAGCTTTGTTGAATAGAGTAATCTTGTTTGTAGGTCCTTGCTTTTCATCAGTTTGAATACTTCTTGCTGAAAATTTCCTCTTGAGAAATCAGCTGATAGACTAATGGAAACTCCTTTGTAGGTAACTCTGTGCTTTTCTCTTGCTGCTTTTAAGATTCTATCTTTATCGTTAACCTTTGGCATTTTAATTATGATGTGTCTCGGTGTGGTCCTCTTTGGATCTAGCTTGTTTGGCATGCTCTGTGTTTCCTGGACTTGTATATCTATTTCCTTCACCAAATTACGGAAATTTTCTTTCATAACTTTTTAAAATAACTTTTCACTTTCTTGCTCTTCCTTTTCTCCTTCTGGAGTCCCTGTGATTTGAATGTTGGTACATTTAAAGTTGTTCTAGAGGTTCCTAATTCTCTCCTTGGTTTTTCAAATCTTGTTTCTTCTTTCTGTTCTCAGTAAATTTTTACCTTCTGCTTTTGTTCCAAATTATTGATTGGAATATCAGCTTCATTTCCATCACTGTTGGTTCCCTGTATATTTTTATTTACTTCACTTTGTATAACTTTCACTTCTTCCTTTATATTGTTGCCTTACTCAATCATTTCTCTAAGCATCGTGATCACCAGTGTTTTGAACTCTGCACCTGATAGGTAGGCTGTCTTCATTTCATTTAGTTCTTTTTCTAAGATTTTGTTCTGTTCTTTCATTTGGGCCATATTTCTTTGCCTCCTCAATTTGGCTGCCTCCCTGTGTTTATTTTCATGTATTAGGCAGAGCTGCTTTGACTCCATGTCTTGGTATTGTGGCCTAATGTAGTAGATGTACTGTGATATCCAGTGGCATAGCCTCCCCTATTACCCATGCTGGGTCCTTGAGGTGTGTCCTTCATGTGGGCTGCATCACCCTCCTTTTGTAGTTGATCCTTTGTTACTATTGGCAGAAAAATGGGAGACATTTACCCGGGGCCAGTCAGCTGCAATGATTAGCTGTGACCACTTACCACCAACCTCTGCTGTCTTTGGAGAATCAGCTGTGCAGGGACAGGGTGGTAGTGTTCCAACATGGTGTGTAGTTGTCCACTGAGTGTGCTGGCCCTGGGGTTTCTTGGGTGGTGCACACCAAAGTCAGCATCTACCTGTACTTTGCCCAGGGCCACCCTGCCTGAGCTAGAAAGCAATCTGAGATGCTGCTACTTATGCAGGGTTTAGAGATTCCAAGGCAAGGCCAAGCTGTGAATCTAGGCTGGCTGCTGGTAGTGCTAGACCTTGAGCTCACTGAGGCAGCTGCTGCTCACTTGATAGGGTTTAGGAAGTTGTGCAGCCTGAGCCAAGAGCAGCCATTCATATGGAAAAGCATCTGGGTTGGGCCTGTACATTGGATGGGGCAGAGTCTCTGGGAGTCTCCAAGGTGGGTCAAACAGAGTTAGCCATGTTGAAGGTGTCTCAGATATGGCATCAGCTTGCTGGCTCTGTGGCGGAAGGGTTTAGAAAGGAGACAGTGGTCTCTGCTGGCCTTGATGCCAGACGCTTCAGTTCCTGCCTGAGTACCACTGGTGCCTTTCAAACTGTCACTGGTGCTGGAGCTCAGAGGGAGTGAGTCTGAGTAGGTGAGTCACATGTGGGTTCTTTAAGAGGAACTGCTTGGGGCTCCAGCAGTTTATTTCACCAACTCAATCCCTGCTGGTGTTTGCAGCCAGAGGTTCCAAGGACTTATCTTCCAGGCTCTGGAACCCAGGGCTAAAGTTCTTGGTGTGGGGCTGGGATTCCTCATCCCTGAGATATTCCTCCTGAATTTTTATCTACCACATGCAGGAGAAACACCAGCCTACTCTGCATCTGTGCCCTTCCTACCTGTCTCGACTGATGTGGTTTCTTTAATTCTGTAGTTGTCTGACTTCCATTCAACTTAATTTCTGATGGTTCTGGCTGATGATTGTTCTTTAGTTTCACTGTAATTTTGATGTAGTTGTACAGAGAAGTGAACCATGTCTGCCTAAGCCACTGTTGTGATCGGATCTCCTCATTATTACTATTTAAACTTCTGTATTTCTATGTTAAGGATTGTTATTATTCTATGGTTTGCACGAGGGATCCCTGGAAACAAAACAGAAAAGAAGGGTGGAAAGGGGAAACTCTTTCAGGTACCATTTCTGATCAAGTTTATTGAATAGACAACTTTAAAAACAAACAATAAATAAATATGTATAAGTGAAATTATCCTATTCATTTTATAGACATACTTTTTATATTGATATTTTTAAGGCTTTCTTGAATCTGCTACTTACTATTTATATCTATCTTTGTTTCAAAAAGGCTTTAAGGGAGCTTACAAGACATATAAAATCCACACTGGCATAAATTAAAATTTGATGTAAATGGAAACATAAAAGATGGAAGTATAACAGAGATCAGGAATGAGGATAAAGATTTAGACACTTTCCACAAGTTACTAAACATTTGGCTCCAGACTTTTTAGGTGGAACCTAATTAGTCCCTAAGTCTGTCCAGTAAAAATCTGCCATTTGCTTAGGAGAAGCATGCCATTATTTGTTATAAAACCCATGAGGTAAAAATGGACTATCTCCTTAGAATAAGCGCTAGGATTATTTGAAACAGAAATGAGAAGCAATTTGTTTTTCAAGTCCAAATAAGGTAGCTGTGGTGAAGTCCAAGTGCTTCAGCATCATCCTCACCACAGACACAGTGACTTCTATACAGCTGTTTTTTATGTTCTTAGAGGCAAGTTATTTAGCATCATTGTTTCCAATTCCTTATCTGTCAAACGGGAGTAATATTAGTACCTCCTTCACAGAATTGTTGTGAGGATTAGTCAGTTAATATATACATAAAGTGTCCAGAAAAGCACCTGGCACATTTGAAACATTTTATAAAGGTTTGTTGTTGCTATTGCTATTATTAGGAGCCTCAAGGAAGCTGTGACATTTCACCAAAGCAAAATGCATTGCTCTTTTGTAAATGTGCACTTCTTCCACATTCTATACTTCACATCCTGCTAATGGAAGGAATAGACTCTCTGGAAGAAAAATTAGAAAGAAAAGATGTCACTGAAATTCTTTGACCCAGTTATTCCATTTCCAAGACTCTTACCACCCCCCCCCATCTAAAATATAGGAAAATTAAATGTACTTAGAAGTTAACTGTTGAGTTAAAAGGATAAAACTGAAAACAAACCAACATCCAACATAAAGGCTGGAGACCTGGGAGTAACTCTTTAGTTCTTCACTTTCCTTTCTCCTTGTAGAGGACTCATTAGCAAGTATTATTGGTTGTGCCTACAAGAGTTATTCCAAATATATCCACTTCCCCTTTACTCCACTGCTACTATTATTGCCAGACTATTACAATTCCTTCTTCCTTACTGGCCTCTCACAGCAGCCAAGAGTGAGCTTCAATAAACATAATTCATATCATATCATTCCCTACTTAAAACTCCTCAATTATTTTCACACAAGCTCTGTAAGATGATCCTTATATACTCTTATCTATCAGCTATTTCCATAGCAATGGTGCCATAAAACTCAGTGGTTTAAAACAACAAATATTATTTAATTTTACTCAAGCATCTGCAGATCAGCTGGAAGTTGGCTGGCCCAGGTTGGGCTCAGCTGTCCTTGACTCCAAGCTGCATGTTGGATCTGCATCTGCTACGTGGGTCTCGCATCCTTCCCTTATCAGCAGGCTACTCAAGTCATGATCTTTCAAAACAATGGCAGCAGTGTGATAGGGCAGCCCAACTATGCAAGCATATTTGAAGCCTCATTTTGCATCATGTATGTGACTGTCCCCTTGACCAGAGAAATGATATGCTAAGGCAAAGTTAAGGCTAAGCAAATACAGTCAGCCACAATGAACGTAAAGTCACTGGCCAAGAAGCCCAACAACAGGGAATTGGGGGAGGAAGTGAGTAATTGCCTAAGAGTAGTTCACCACATATACCTTTCTAACCTTACCCTCTTACACACCTGAAACTAGCCTAACTGATTTTTCTCCTCAGTTCTTTAAACAAGACAAGCTCTTTCCTGCTGTGAGACATTTTCAAATGTAATTCCCTCAAGCCCTAAGTCTTCGCAGGGCTATTCTTTCTAATTTTAGCTATAATATCTATTTTTCAGAAGGGTCTTTCTTGGAAATGTAAGTAGGAGGTAACCTGTGATTCTCTCAAATATCATTCTTTTCATAGCATTTATATGTTTATTCTTTCTTTCTTACCAGCTTTAAGATCTATCTTCCCTACTAGACTGATTTTTCCTCCATTCTATGCATTTTCTGAAGTGTCAGCTGTCCTTTGTAATCAATAACCAAGAGGTGGGGAATGGGAATAGGATTCTAAAGCAGAGATTAGGACTTCCAAAAGTGCCATGCAGTTCGAATTCTATAGTAGCCCAAGTCTATGCATATTCACCTGTTCTCAAGGGGATTCTGGGCTATGGCATGAGCTTTCTTTCCGGAATGAGGCCCTGGCTTCTTCAGTTGACCATTGTCTGACAAATGAACCTGTTTTGTCCTGCTTTCTCTTATGAATGTATTTCTTCTTAAGTTGTGAGATGCTCCAAGTTCTCAGCTAGACAGCAGCTCCAGCTTCTCCTCATAAATGCTTCCCACAAGTAAGTATTGGTAACCCTACTCAGCCAGCTGGCTCTCCTCTGCTCCCTGACCTGCTCTGTACCTGCGTACAACCTGGTTACTGGCATAACCGCAAGCACACAGACAGGTCTGCTATCTACCACTGCAGGAGTCATTCTTATGATGGAAAACATTCTAGATGCTAGATTAGGCTTTAAAGTTTATATCAAAGACTTCACACAGCTCTAAATAAGTGCAATACTGATAATAATGAGTCTTCTAGTCTTCTCACTGGACATTGTGCAATGGTTGTAAGAATCAATCCATCAGACAATGGCTCCTATTACTTGTTAAAAGACAGTGTCAAGCAGACTGGGGAGAGGTGACTCTGGGCTAACTGGAGTGCTTTGGTTTCCAGCTGGACGAATTGTGTATAAACTCACACTGACTAGAATGACCTATCAACACTAAATTGAAGTATACATTTCACAAAGAGACCCAAGATGAAATTTGGGGACAGAAACAACTATTGATTTTTTTCTTTATAAAAAGAGTGAAACTAGCTATTGTATGGTTTCTGCACACATGCATTTTTGCTGAATATTTCTTGTGGGAGTATCCAGTGAGGTATGCAAGATTCATGATAACAAAGGCTGGATTTCTTTTTAAAGAAAGAAAGACAACTTTGATAGATGACACATTTTTAGGAAATATGGAATTTGGGGGCACTGGCTATTCATATTTACACTTGCTCCTACTCCTGTTACCCCAGTATCCCTCTATTTGTAGATGTATTACCTCCAAATGATGCATTTTAAAATCACTACTATATGCTTTCTGGGTTCACACTTAATTTTCAGTGCCTACCTCCTATCTCTATTTCTTTATCCAATTAAAAAAATAATTTGTAAAACTACTGTCACTAAAAATGTTTTATTTTCTGTTGCTATAAGGTACTGTTCCACAAAGCATACTTTCACAACTAAAGCCCCACATCTGAATTACAGGGCACAGAAAATGATCTGAGTGACAATTTTCTCAATTCTCCTGAGAATGATACACGATTAGTACAATTCTAGTTGCACAAAAGAAAATTATTTTTTTATAAGCAATGATGCCATATTAATGGCCTCTGCCCAAAGATGTCTACTTCCTAATCTCTGGAAGATTTTACTATACATGGTAAAGGAACTATGCAGGTATGAATTAATTAAAGATCCTGAGATAGGGCAATTATTCTAGATTACTTGAGTGAGCCAATGATCACAATTGTCCCTATAAATAAAAAGGAGGCAGGATGGTCAGAGTAAGAGACAGAGTGAAGCTGCTATGGTGTTGGCTTTGAAGATGGGGGAAGGGACCATAAGCCAAGGAATGCAGGCAGCCTATACAATGGAGAAGATAAGGAGATGGATTTTACCCTAAAGCCTCCAAAAGGAACACAGTCCTGTTGACACCTTGATTTTAGTCCAGTGGGACTCATTTCAAACTTCTGACTTCCAGGACTATAAGGTAGTACATTTTTGTTATTTTAAGCTACTAATTTTGTGATAATTTGTTACAACAAAAGCAATAAATTAATATGGATGCTTTAGGTCACTAGAGCTTAATTCTCTCCAGGAAACCCAGTTAAGAAAGGTGGCCACCAGGGTAAGGAAAGGCTTATAATGAAAATGAGGGGCATCTCTTGTTGCAACTGCTATTCAGATGGTCACTGAATATGTCTCTGGAGAGGAACTTCTTTCTGGCAGGTCTGTGTTTTAATTCTATTTGACCATTCCATGTGGTACACTGAGAAGACTACTTTTATTAACTTATTGTAATAAAGAAATATTTGACTGACCTCCACAAATGGCCTCTTCACAAGTTTCTAAGAATTGTCAATAGAAAAAAAATCTTCAAGGAAATGGGAAGACATATAGGCAGGGAAGAATCTGGTATTTCATAAGTATGCATAGTTGATCCAGAACCCATATTATTCTAATGTCATCATACTTCTAGGCTTCAAGCACATGCTTTGATGTCCAAAACACAAAACTGAAATATTCTGCAACATCTACAAAGTGTTTTCTTCAACTCAGCTAAACATTCCAACCCACAAGATTACTCTAGAAGATATTCAACATCATATTCATTTAGAAGGACCTGGATAGGAAACCTAGCATCCCAGCAGGACAGCTCAGATGTTTCTCATCTTTGCAGAACTCTCTGCAGCACATGCCAACTGCAAGGAGACAGGGTCTGAATTGGTTAGGGTGCTCCACAACATTATGCTTCCTAGAGCCAATATCTCTTATACTAACAACAGTATAATTTACAAGGTCTCCACATGGGACTTGTCAGTGACAAATTCAGCACATTCAGGGAAGCCCAAAGTTTTGCCTCTTATCATGGATTTTATGGTTTGTGTATGCTGCTTTCAATCCAGATGCAATATATTAATCTTGGGCTACATCTTACCATAAACATTAGTTAGCAACATAGCTGCCATACTAATAACTTTAACTGATTAACCAAACTTGCAAGTTAAAGACAGGTTAAATTTTCATGCAGAATGAAGCAAGTTTTATTAATTCTTGACTGATGGATATGTTAGAAATTGTCCATTTTCCATGCATTATCACCATCATTGTCATTATTCAGAGTTGCTACTTTTGAAGATGACCATTTCTGTAAAGCTTTGTGGTTTATATTCATTGGCTTGCTCCATCATCATATGAGCCTTATAAGAAAAATATAATTAATGCTACCTTTTCATAAGAACATGAATATTCAGAGAGGCTGAGCAAATGTTTTAATCAGTTTGCTATACCTGCACCCTTCTTATTGCCAAGCGCAAGTTATGGCCCTTGTCACAGACACCTGTGTCTGCATCCAGGAGGACCTGTGCACCTTTCTTGGTCTACCAGTGATCCACAAGGCCACTTCATTAGCCAAGGAGGGCATTCTCTCTCTGTAACAAATGTGCCCATAAAACAAAGAACGAATTTGTTTCTCAAACTCAAATAAAATATCTTTAATGGTTAAAAAAAAAATGAAAGAAAAGTAAAGAAAGAAAGGAGCTGGGGACACATGAACACTTCAATGGTTTACAATGGTCTTTCCTCAGTTACATTCTGCACTTGGTACAAGTATGCAGCTAGAATGCAGGCAGATTCTGAAGAGTGCTGGGCTTGTATCAAAAGAGAGTAGTGAATTAGTTGGGGTGAACAGCTTTTAACTTCATGTGTAAAGGAAGGCCTCCGTGTGGAGGTAATGAGGGTCAACGGTATTCACTAATCACTTCCCTCACAAAAGAGGCAGTCTTTGGTTCTGGCTGACATCAGTAGGAATAATAAATGCCTCCATAGCATGTCAGCGGATTCCTTTCACAGCGGGATCGCTACTATTTCTCCTCACTTTGAAATCCTTCAGTCTTTCCTAGTGGTTTGGTAGAGTTATCAATGATTGTCTAAATCAACAAGTGGTAAATCTCTCTTGGTTATAATTTGATTTAAATTAGCTTACCTTGGGAAGCAGATCTCTACAAGTACAAATTAACATAAACAGCAAACTTCTCTGATGATTTACATAATTAAATGAGAATATTAAGACATTACTGTGAAGTGGCAACCTATGATTCCCCTTTTTTTGAAGTGAAGAAAAGTGTAATCCTTTACTTCTTTCTTGTTGCCATTTTATACCAGAGCAAACCTCATTAAGACTGCTATGGAGGTTGCAGAGGGAATACACTGAGATGGAAGGAGACTTGATTTGGGGTGGTGAACACAGAATACTATACACAGATGATGTATTACAGAATTGTACACCTGAAATCTATATAATTTTGTTAACCAGTGTCATCCCAATAAATTCAATAAAAAAGAAAACAATGAATAAGAATAAATAAGGTGAAGTCTATAGTACCCTGAAATTTTTGCATCAGATTTTTCCTTGGAACATTTAAAACATAAAGAATATGTAAGATAGAGATACAACAGAAACTTTGAACCAACAGTCAGGAAATTGCCTAATTTTGCTCTTCCCATTCTAGCATTTTTACATATATGGACATTCGTATTGGTCATAATTTTAACAGGTTTGTAAGAAGAAATTGTAAGTTACCTTTCAGCCTCCCATTACTGTCTTATGTTTGTATTTTGGGAAAAAATGCCGCTTGGATTTTTCAGCCCAATGTGACTCTTCACTTGGGAGAAAAAGAAAGAAAGAAAAGAAAAAAATGAATTTTGTGGTTTTACACACATCTTCCTGAGGGGCCATACCCCAAAATATATAGCTTTCCTTGACATTTAAAAAAAGCTTAAAAACAATGAAATTTCCAAATATGTAAAGGTAAGGCATTCCAGTGTATCTGATTTATAAAATGACATACATAATATGTATTTTGAAATGCAGGAAACTAAGAAAGACAAAGTACTTCCATTAGTTGTACTTTGGAAGATATATTATCCAACATTGTTCCACTAAGCGCTGTGAGGGGGAAGAGCTTTTCTTCAAAGAGTACTCTTGGGATTTCAAAACATTTCTGCTTTGGGAGAGTGAGAGTTTTAAAATGTCATTGGAAAGGTGTGAAATTTAAGATGCAAAATCTTCATTGGCATTGACGAAGGAGAAATCAAATGTAGTCAAAGCCTATGAAGCAAGCCCTGCTTTTCAAGCCAGAAGACTGTGAAAAGAGGCATCCTGTGCATCTTTTTTGAATTTCACTCTTTCCAGATTGTCAGAAAGATATTTTGTTAATTGCTATGTGGTATAAAAAGAAAGCATCTATTTGAAAGAATAAAAAAGTGTTTGGGAATCATCACCTGCTCCCCTGAAGAAGGCACAGAAAAGGCACAGGCTAGAAAAGGCCCATCCAGGAGATAAATGCTGCTGTGTGTGGAAATGCCTGGATGCAATCATAGCCTCCAAGTCCACTGCTGGGCAAGCCACCCCAGAAGTCATGGAACTCTGAGGACAGAGTGTGGACATGTGGGAAGGACCACACTCACTAAATCAAATTTGTGTGATGCTCATTCACAGGAGTGGCTACTCAATCTACAGGTCCTGGTACAAAATGAAAATCTGGTCTCTTGTTCAAAAAGCAAAGAGGAATATCCCATTTAAGGTTCTAAAATACCAAGGTTTTCTTGTCATTTGTGTATCTTCTCTTCTTGTACCCATGCATCATTACTGCATTGGACCTATCATACAAAAACACAAGTTCAAAGATAAAATTATTCAAAATGTCAAGGGAGTCACAAGAGAGTGTGGGGTCCTTCTGGATCTGTTTCTATGTCCTGTCTTTTTCTCTGTGGTGGCCTTGAATAACTAGTAGAGGTTAATGAACAAGTACGGAAGAAATAGGAGAAATGGCCGGCTCTGATTGGGACACATTTATTTGGACAGGACTCTTAGAACTCTCTGTAGGTAACCAATAAAACTCTTAGGCCTAGTAGGGTATGTGTGTCTCGTAATCATAGTAGAAGAAAGGCTAGAGATATTACTTGGAAATTAAACTACACGTAGAGATTACCCAAAGCTATAAACCAAATGAAATCACAGAGATGCAGAGAGAAGAGGGAGTATAAATGGAAAAAAAAAAGTTTGTTTTTCCCTTATGTTGCAAACTTCACAAGGGTGGATCATGTGTTTTGATTTGTTTCTACAATTCAGGCAATGAGCAAAGATCCTTATTCATAATAGGTATTAAATGCTCAGAGAATGAATAAAGAGGTAAACAACAAATTATTCAAAAGTATTATTGTTTTCCTCACAGCATTTTTCTTCCTCTAATTTAGAAAGGGTTTACTTTTCCAGGAAAAATTATACATTGATATATTATATGCATGTTTATTAGATAGAGGTGATTTTATTGTTTTATTTCTATAAGTAATCAACCTACTTTCTGTGTCTTCTGTGATACTTATTAAGAATATTTAGTATGGAATAACTCACTCAGATATAACTTCAGCATTCTTATTCTTTACCACTGTCATTGAACAGGTTATAACATAATGATGATATCATATATACATTATCTCTATGAAGATCATAAGCAATTTCCAGTGGCTTTTTGTTTTACTGTTGAGATTTTGTCCCTCTGAAAAAATCACTGTCACTGATTTTCAATTCCTTTGCAAAGTGAAAAATAGTAAAAACAGAACAACTTTTTTTTAAAGTGCTTTATGAACAAATATGCTTATAAAATTTGGTTTCTCAAATTGTTAGACAAATTAAAAGGGGTTTAACTTTCACACTATACCCCAACCCCAGCAAAATCCGTAGCAGTTTCTGCCTTAGAAAAAGTTTTTTAACTCCAGCCATGGCATTTGTAACTTGGCTAATTATGAAGTACAATTAAAAGATGATTAAGAACTTTTCTCTTCTTAGCCAGAACTCAGGAAGTGTTCCCTTTGTTCTTACCTATTTAATCGTCTTTGCAGTCATTTCCAATCTAGCTTTTCTCCTTTCAACAAATCCCAAAATAGCCTTTTTAATTCTGGCCAGAGATGTTCTTCCTTCTTATCTGATCTGGCACTGACTTTTGCTTTATTGGCTGCTATCAAATAAGGTACCCTTTCAAGCCATTTAAAGTCGTGGATGCCTCACTTTTGATGCTATAAACCCCTGAACTCCAGCTTGTTTAGAGTAGTTCTAATGGTCCTACTATAGTCTGTGTCTATGCCAATAAAATGATTGGAGAGGTTCTGTTGTTACTGTTGTTTGTTGTTGTTTTTATAAATCCTGAAATGCTAAATGTTCCAGTTCCTACTTCCTATGCCCCTGAGGCTGCAGCTGAGAGTTTTAAAGGAATGAAGATACATAGCTTGGCATGGGAGAGGGAAGACATCATAACTTCAGACACAGAGAGGGCATGTGTGAGGACTCAAAAGTAAGAGCAAGGAAGTGGTACTGGATGGTGCTATGGCCATTGGCTACAGAGGTCCTGGAGTGAGGTGATGACTCTGTGGGGCTGTCATCACCTTCTCAGAAACCAACCAAGCCTTTGCCTTGGAGACTCAGATATGTTTCCATGACTGGAAGGGCCCTAGGGCATTTGGGGCCCTCACCGTAATGACTAGGAGCACTAGCTCAGGAGCCACAATGACGGGTGAAACTTACCAACAGCATAACTTGGGCTAAGAGTCTGAACCTCTCTGTGCCTTAAATGTGTCCATCAGAATGCAACCCTGAAAGACTGTTTCAGGGTGAATATGTTTTAGCCAACATTTTTGAGCCACTAGTTTTGCCAAGCAACTTTCACAGCAATTCTCTAACGTAGGAATAGTTTGTAAATTCAAAGACACTTAAAAATATATAAATAGTTATACATTTTCTCAGTGAAACAAACAAAAAGCCTCTTTACAGTTTTATTATTTTCCATTATCTGCATTTTTGTGGTGAAAATACAAACAGAATAAAAGGTTAAGTGATTTGCTCAAGGTCACAGAGCTGGTAATTCTAGGCCACAAACCCACCGTGCGATTTCTGGTCCAGTGAGATTCCTATGGCAACCCAGCTCCCAGCAATCTGCCTTTAATCAAGTGCTGGAGCGACATGCAACTTCCTGATTCTGCTTCCAGACATTATCCTGCTGAATCTCAAAGAATTTCACTAGACTCAGGGCTGGGAACCTGCGTATTAGCCATGTGACCGGTTTCTCTTCCAAATCTGAGCCTCCTGGTCTTTAACTTCTCTGGCGTCCTAGACGATGCCCTAAACTGCTTTCTGACCTAACCAAATTTGTAGGACCAACCAAAAGGGATATGCTTTTGATCACTTGGGATGACGTTTCCTGGCCATTTCCATGTCCTCTGTGCTGTTGGTGGCTTGTGCCCACCCCTTAGAGTGAGTCCAGCTCCTGGTCTGTTGAAGTTTCATTGCGTCAGTGGTGAGGAGTAAACTTGGAGCAGATCTATGCATGTTCTTCCTCTGCAACACTCGGCTCATTTCTCTTTCTGTTTTACTTTGATAGGGTCTTGTTTCCTAGGTATGCAAAATAAAAATAAGTTGTTTTTTTTTTTTTTTTGCCTTCTAAAATAATTTTTTTCTCTTTTAGTTTTATTGTTTAACGGATTAAACAATAGCACAAATGGAAACTTAATAGGACTATAATGGATAGGTATTTCTTAATTTATTGTTGTTGTATTACAGTTGTTTCATTTTGGTGGCGAGGGAAGATTTGTTTTGGTGGTTTGAGAATACGTGCTTCCAAAAGTATTACTTGCCATCATCAGCAAGGAAGCACATGTACCCCAGTGCTGACACCAGGGTGTCCCGCCAGGGAAAGCTTGGGGATGCTGACTTCTGGAGAGAGGCTGCTCTCTGGGGGAGGGGAACAAATTTGAAGGATAATTATATTACCTCACTCATTAAAGTGGAATTATATGAGGACAAAAGTCAGACTGAAGGACATAATATCAGAAGAAAAGATGTTTGGAAGAACTTACCTGAGAGATGAGGTCTTTAGTGAGGTAGGCCAATAAAAACATTGGTGTATGAAGCTCACCTGGGCTCTGATCTAGGTAAACAGAGGGCCGTGTTGGAAAGTGTTGAACTTGAGGCAGAAAAGGTTTCAAATAAGAACTGGGGTTTTGATCATAGACTGGGATGTGTGTGTTTCAAAGAATTTTATCTATGATACCCAGCTCTCCATTCTTAAGATGTTTAAGAAAGTTCAAGTGGGCCATAGGAAAAGTTTTCCAGGAATGAGAAGATCCTATACTGGAAGATGATGCTTTCCTTAAAAGAACAAAATGTTGTAGCAGCAAAAGCTCCTTCTCAATAAATACCTTCAGTGTGCTGCACACAGTGCAGATTCCTGTCTATGACCCTCTTATTTAATATTTCTCTCTAACCTTCAAGGTACCCATTAGCTCCATTTCCAGAACAAGGTGGTTTTTATGAGAGGTTGCTGCAGGTTCAGCATTGTTGAGGATACTCTGGAATTATAGTCATGACTTGATTATTCAAGGAGATTTTGAACCTGCCTTTCCAAAGATACACAACAAAGCAAGCACTTGCCCTTTCCTGTCCAGAGGACCTTCTATGGAATATTTCTAGAGCACATACACTGGCTTCCTGGCTTTTATGTTGTGAGAATGTCTTTTTGAAGATATGTACTTAAATAAAATTATTTTGAAGTCATGCTGTGGTGGGAAGTAATTCGATGTAACATTGAGAAGACATCAAAAATTTCCTAACAAAGGCAGAACAGCCTGGAAGTTATGAATATAGATTCAAGAACCAGATATCTGGGTTTGGATCCCATTCTGTTAATTATTAGTAGTTTGACCATTTAACTCCTCTGTGACTTGGTTCCCTGATCTGTAAAAGGGAGAAAGTAATCGTAGCTTACCTTGTAGGGTTGTTGAAAGGATGAAATAAATCAGTTTACTTGAACACTTGAAGTAATGCCTAATATGTAGCAAATACTCTAAATATTAGCCATTTTGTATTATTATCATTAACATAGATAACTCTCATGTGTCTCATTTTGCTATATAATTATTTTATCCTTCTACTCAAATGCTTTCATAATTCTACAGTCCATATAGAATGAATTGTAATCATTTTTATTTTTATTATTTAACTTCTGCTATTCACTGTGACTGCTTATGGTCTCATTTACTGCATACAACAATCACACGAGGTTGGCAGTGTTACTAACACTTTTACAAATGGAAAAAAAATGGGATTCAAACAGATTTTAACAACTGGTCAAGGGTGATGAAAGGTAGCAGTGGCAAACTTTGAGTATAAACCCTATTTTTGGTACCACTTGAATGCTCTTAATTGCTGCATTGTAATCTGTAACCCCTTTTCTCCCACCACCTGTTCACCAATGTCCTTTAGTTGTGATGACACCTACTTCACTAGCCTGTTCTCACCCAATTCCTGAAATGCTTCCACTCCACTCCAGGAATACTGAGCTGCACATAATGTTCTCACCCATCCAGTGCCCTTTCTAGATACTTTCTAAATTAGGAGAGTAGCTCCTCATTCTGTAAGACTCATATTGTCACCTCTTCTTTAAGGTCTTCTCTTAACTTTTTCAATCCAAAATTGAGCTGTTTTGTCTGCCTGCACACACATCACCCAGTGCAGGACATCCATTTGTTTTCCTTTTAAAAAACATTTGTTTTACCCACCAGACTATGAGCCTTTCAAAAATAGGTAACTTTTATTTTGAATCTTCACGTTCTCTACAACCCAAATTGAGTCTGTTACAAGTCATAAAATTCCATTCTACATGAATTGATGAATTAAAAATTTAGATTATTTTCTAAAGCAACACTGCCCAATAGAACTTTCTGTAACAATGAAACTGTTCAATATCCTTTCACTGTGGCAGCTACCAGGCATATGTGCCTGCTGAAATCATGAAGCATGGCTGATGCACCTGCAGAACTTCCAATTTAATTCTATTTGGCTTTAAGTACTCTACAGTTTAATAACTGTATGTGGCCAGTTACAGAGTTAGACCTGGGACAGGAATTTATTAAAGTTTCTTCCTAAGTATTCCTTATCCATATCCTTCGGTTATATGCTATATCTTATACTTGGTCAAAGTGAGGAAGTTACTAATATTGGAGAACATAGATTTTAAGATGCTGCAGTGAGACAGCAATACTCTTTTTTCAGTAGACGCAACTCCTTCTGTGATGGGATAATGGCTTTTCAAAGGGGAAATGTAGGTTCATAGAGCCACCCAGGTAATGACAACAGCAATTTTGGTAATAGGGTTAGCAGTCTTCTCCGCAGACTTTGGGTTCATGGGATATGTTCAGGGCCTGAGTAAAAAGTCAGTGTCAGATGCTTTCAGGTTTAGAGAACTAAGTGGGGAAGGACATCAGCCTCTCTTTATCTGCTTTCACTGGCCCCCTCTGGTATTATGCTCATATATCTGTTTCCCATGCCTTATTCTACTGTCATTGTCTGTTCATGTGCAGTTCTAGGTGACTTCATTGAGAGCCAGACTCTTTTCCCTATGCATCTTTATTTCCCTAGGATTTACCATAGTGCTTGACATAAGGAAGAGGGTCAACAAATGTTCGATGAATGAATGAGCATTGAATCAAGGAACAAACCAACACTCCTGGGTCTCCACCAAAGCTAACATATCCATCATAGGAGAACGAATAAACTAGAGGGACATCAGCCTACAGCAGTGTTATCCGCTGGAGTGGGAGGCTTGTGGGAACAGAGTCCTGTACTGTTTGCAGAACAATTGCCCAAAGAAAGCAATTATGCATTTTAGGCCAGTCCAGGCAGCTCAACTGAGTGGATTTTCAGTAGAGTTGGCAGTACTACCCTGTGGTCCACCTGGGGGAATTTGGATTTAGTGAATAGGAAGCAGCAAGGTGTTGTAACAAAAACTTTTTTCATAATCTTTGTGTTGGCTGGAGAGCTTGCCCAGCCTGCCTGTGTTCTGAAATGAACTTGACCAGTAGATATGAAAATCTCTTTTTGTCCACTCTTTGTCTGAAAAGGCCCTGGGGGAGCAACCTGAAAGTGATGAGAAGGCCCCAGTAATGCATGCTGGCCATGCACACACGCACGCATCCTAGGAGGTAGCAGGAGCAAGTTACCTGCTTAAACTGAGCAAGAACAGAGATTCATCTCTATTCAGTTTACTTCAGTTCAATAAAAATTTAGCTCTTTTCTACTTTATAGGAAGATACATAGATAATTAAGACACAGATTCTTCTTTATGGAACTCATAATCTGGGCCCTGGCTGGTGGCACAGCGGATAAGGCACTGGCCTGCGAACCCAAAGTCGCTGGCTTGATTCCCCAGCCAGGGTACATAGCCAGGTTGCAAGCCAGGTCTATAGCTGGAGGCAGGTGAAAGGCAACCATACATTGATATCTCTCTCCCTCTCTGCCTCTCCCCCTTCCCCTCTCTCTAAAAATAATAAATATAAAATTATAAAAAAGAATTCACAATCTAGTACAGCATAAGAATTGTGAATTAATAACTTGTAACAGTGTGATGAATGCAATAATAGAGGTGAGCTAGGTCCAGTGGTAGCACACAAAAGGGGACAGTGAACGCTCCTATTTTTCTGTCACGAATGGTATGTGCAAACTCTTTAGCTATATGGGTTGGGTGGGTAGAGACTTGGGAGAGAAAGGCAGGGCCCTCCAATTAGAAGCAAGAACACAGATTTGCGTGACAGAACTTGTAGGGAGTGTTGGGGGGGATGTGGCTGGTGCTTTCAGCGGCAAACTACTGAGGGGTTCATTTCATCAGATTTCTCTGCCATTCTGGAGTTTGAGAGATTATTCTTGCTATTGTATGTAGGATGGATTGACAAGAGGAAAAGCTCAAAATAAAAAGGTCAGCTAGAAGCTATTATAACAATTTTAGGGTGGGAGGTTTAGGATATGAGTTAGAATTATGTCTGTGAAAATAAATAGCAAGACTTTCCAAGGCATATTCTAGAGAAGGGAGTCTCAATCTCCTTCCTCCCTGGTAACTTGTGAGAAATAAAATACACTTCCATCAGTAATAACAACAGTATACTGCAGAAGTGTTTCTAGAAAGGACTGTGGAAATCTAATTAGGCAAATCACCCTAGGTGAGTCTGGTCTACAGTCCATATTCTAATCATCCCAGCAAGGAGTATTCTTATTCTAAAGAAAAGCAGAACTTTGTGAGGGCAGGGAAGTAGGAGAGAGTGAGGCTGAAGATGTAAAAATAAATGTTACCATTTATTGAGAACCCATAATGATCCATGTTCTTGACAGCCATGACTTAGCATGATCTTCATACAACCATCCTGTTGGGTAGGAAGTAGCACCCCTCATTTTATCTTATCTAGGTGGGGCTTGAAATCCAGGTAGATTCTGAGCCACTCCCTAGATCCCATTAGTATTGGAGGCCATGTCTGGATTTGAACCAAGTACCATTTGATTGAAAAACCTGAGTTCTTTGTCCCCCACAACACCTTCTCTCTCTGGGAGCTTTAGTGCTGTGACCTGAGGAAAACCCTCTCTAGCATCATAATAGAAAGGTGCCATTTACAGTAAAAAAGACATTGCAAGAGAAATAGATTTTGGTACAAAGATGTCCAGCTAGTATTTTCACCTTTTGCAGGCTAGAGCTACCTTTTTCCCTTCAACATCACTACTAGAGTATATCAAAGAAGGATAAAGGATCATAAGCTAATTTGCTAAAAGTCTATGGGAGCGAAATGAGGGAACCATTCAGTTATGTGTTTTCCTAACCAATACATATTTATTAGTCTAGTATGTGTCAGGCAGTTAGCTAAGTATGAAGGATAAAAAAGGATATTTATAAGCATTCTTTCTGCCCTCCAGAAATCCAGTTTTGTGCAGGTTAAAACATGTAAAATATAATTCTAGTGGAGGAGGCTAAGTGGTCAAGTAGAATGTGTGCATAAGTGCATGGTGCCTTTTCCTCTCAAAACCACATTTGTATGTGTGAAAAGTAGAATTTATTTTTTAATCAAAGCATACTTTGCATACAGTGAAGAGCACAGATCTTGTGTGTACAGTATAATGAGTTTTGAGAAGTGTCCATACCTGTGTGACTCACACTCCTTTCAGACATTTTCATGTAAACCATTTTCACCTCCCAGGAAGCTGTCTGATACCCCTTTCCCATCTATTTCCATGGCCTGCCTTCCCCATCCCAGCTAACCTTGCTTTTCTGATTTTTACCAGGAAGCAGAATTTAGAAAAATAAACTAAACAACTCCTACCACTCATTGACTGTCACTGTTAAACATTTCAGCAGCTTTTGACACCACTGATCATTCCCTTTGTTATACATCACACCTTGGTTTGACGTATTTTAATTGATTTTAAAATTTAATTATAGTTGACATTCAATGTTATATTAGTTTCACATGTACAACAGAGTAGTTAGACATTTATATAACTTATGAAGTGATCTCCCCAATAAGTCTAGATCCACCTGGCACCATACATAGTTATTACAATATATGACTTTGACATAGTTATTGCAATATATGACTATGACTTTTGAGGCATGACACTGTCATTATTTCTTTTCACCTGACTGACTGCTGCTTCTTTGTCTCCTTTGCTCAGTTCTCATCTTCCTAATTTCCAATTGAAAAGGGTCAACATTTGGCTCCCTCCTATTCCTTATATGCTCACTCTTTCTAGTGGTCCATACTTTCATATTTGAACAGCTAATTGACTATAAAGAGTGACCTTTAAAAAGCCTAGTTCATTTTCATGAAACTTCATACTGGGAGAAAATGTTCATGAAGAGAGCAAACATGTTTGGAGCTATACAAGAATCTTGTCCTGGTTTTTGCTTATTGTAAGTGACAAATTTAGCTGATCCTCAGAACTGACTGAGTTATAGCAATAGAAAGGGGTAGAAGCAGATGGAGTGTCTCCTTTACTGTCATGAACCCAGAGAAGGAAATGACTGGCTCCTTTCTAGAGTTTGAGAAAGTCTTTACCTTATACATTAGGTGGCAGGCAGCTGGTCTTTAAAAGAATGAGCAGGCTATCTGCCCAGTGGAAAACTGGGAAAGGTATTCCAGGAGGAGGGCACAGTAAGGCAAAGGCACAGTGAACTGAAAGTGTTTTAAGAGATGCAAAAAGTTCCATGTGGCAAGAGGTGAAAAAACTGCAAGGATAATTAAGGGCTTTGTTTTCTCTTCTAAAGGGTAGGAATCTCATCCCTGTGTGGGGTGTTGGTGCTGGTGTTGGGGGTGTGTGTAAAGGAATAAAGGGAGGTGGCATGACCTTGTTGTTTCAGGAAAAAGAAAAAAGTGAACACCGATGGAAAACATTTGATTGAATGAGGATGGTACTAGGAGGGTAGGATCAGACCCTAAAGTCCTATCTCAGGTAGAGCCTGAGTCCAAGCTAATTATCTCCTTCCCCACACCACCCCCTAACACATACACCCTCAAAAAATTAAGTCATTTTTTTGAGGCCAACTGTGGATGGAGGAGCAGTTCTACCCACTTACTAGCCTGGAGACTTCAAGGTACCTTTGGTACCTGCCTGTAAAATGAATCAAAAACTCAGGGCCTTCCCCATAGTAACAAAATTAGTCCTTGAGACCTAAAATGGTCTTGCTTCCTTTGTTTTGCTTCTTATGTTGCTGGAGGGTTTTTCTTTTAACTCATCTAATTCCTCCACCTTGTGGGAGACCTCATATAAACTCTGCGGAGCTGCTAATATTTCATTGTCATCTTGGACTTGTCTACATCTTTCTCTCAATCATTCTTTACAACAGATGTTATCCAGAGGGGTTCTGCACCTTGCATAACTGAGTTACAGATTCTCATGATTTCAAGTTGATTATCAAGCCCTTTCCAAGCAGAACCAGGCACCTGTTAACTCCCACATGTGACAAGGACATTATGCCCATGAATGCACTGCTCTACAGTGCATCCCAAGTACTTGCCCCATTTTCATTTGCACAGGTGCCATCTGGAAGGGAACCTAAGAAGGAAAAGTGCCTTAACCTTTTCTCTTTACAATTCTTTTATTTTCTTTAAGTGACCCCATGGAAGGAACAAGGCAATGTTTGTCTGAGTGTTCACATTATGTGTCACTTACAGTTTTGCACATATGTCAGCAGGTAACCACCATTAATTCCAGGAAAAGGTGAGAAGAGCAACCAGGCTTCCCAAGAGGGAAACAGAGCCTGGTAGCTAGATTACCCTGACATGGATCATTTTGCCTCAACAATTGTGACTCTGGAGAATAAGAGTAAAAAGTCTTGACTGAAAATGTCTAATAACTTGATTTTTCCCATATTTCAAAGTGTGATAGATACAGAGGCCACAGAATGTCAAAGAAAGGCAAGACATAGCAGGCTCAGGCAATGAGGACACATCTGGAAATTCTATTATTTTATTTATGTCAAGGTCATATTTTGAGACCCAGGCTTTGACTTTTAATACAGCAGGATTTGAATCCTAGTTCTGGTACTAACCTAACGTATCACTTTATGGTAGTCATTTCACCCTTCTTAGTAACTTAGATTCCACATTTGTATGGAAATGATAATATCTGCTTCATGGAATGGTCATGAAGATTCAGTGAGCAAACATAACATTTGCAATGGTGGGTGACACATAACAAGCCCTCTTTTATTGTTTTTACATTGTTACACATCATCTTGGACATTTCACTGAGCTTCATTTTCCTTATTTCTAAAATTGGACTAATAATAGCTGTTCTGTTCACTTTATGTAGTTTTGTGGATATTAAATAACAGTGCATGCGGAGATACTTTGTAAAGTGGAAAATGCAAATAGTCAGAAATTGTGGTTATTATCATTATTTGGGAGGCACTCAGGCTGTCATAGTTACAAGAATATTCAGGAAAAAGTCCACTGGAATTAACTATAGACTGTGACTGATCTGCAGAGGCCCAGCACATGCACTTGCCCATCAAGCCCAATTTCTGTCCACCTTTTGGTGTGGAAAACTCCAAGGTGTCTCATATGTATACAGGGTGGATAGTATTTGGAAGTAGATTGGGAGGTCCTCACTCCTAACAGTTGTGTGCACAAGGTGGATACCTATAAGTTTTACATTTTACAGCTACTGAGTTCTTCTTATTCATGGAGCTTAAAGATTTGACATGATTGCCAAAGGCCATCTGGCTGAAACTCAGATCCTTACATTGCTTTATTTCCCTTGAAGCTGGTGCCCTCTGACCTGTCTCCATCCTCTCTGCCCCTCAGGAGCGGAGGGGTGATGGGTTTCAAAAGTAGACAGTAGATTAGCCCTTGACTAACTTATCAGTGACTTACTGTTTATCATTGGAGCTGCTGCCCAAGTTCCCTTTCTCAGTCAATTTTAACACTTTTCCCATCCCTGAGACCCCATGTGGAAGTGGAGAGGGCTAGTGGAGAACAACTGCTGTTGGCCTGGTCTGGCATCCTCAGACAGAGCTGGTTTTGAACTCTACCCCTACCAGCTACCCATGGAGCAGTCTGATCTGCTTTAAATTATTCATCCCCTCTGAGACTTGCTTACTGCATCTGTAAATGGGAATAACAGTGTATCTCTGAGCAAGGTTTTTTTGAGAATCAGATGAAATCATTTGCTTAAAATATCTTACAAAGAACATAGCATAGAGCAAATGCTAAATAAAAAATACTTTCTTATTTTTTCCCTTTAGTATTTTTTAAAATATTTTTTTAAATTATTTTTTAGAGAGAGGAGTAGGGAGAGAGGCAGAGAGGGAGAGAGACATCAATGTATAGTTAGTTGCCTTTCACCTGCCTCCAGCTACAGACCTGGCTGGAAACCTGGCTTACAACCTGGTTATGTGCCCTGCCTGAGGAATCGAACCAGTGACCTTTGGGTTCGCAGGCCAGTGTCTTGTCCACTGTGCCACCGGCCAGGGTAATAGTTTTTAAAAATTCATTAACAATAACTATGTAATTTCCTCTTTCCTTATCTAAAAATTAAAGTTAAGCTCAGTGATTTATAATTCCTGTCAGCCTAAAATCCCTATGCTTCAAGAACTATGAGAAGAATGAATAGGCTGCTTTGTACATTGTCAGGTAGGTGAGATAAAGTCATACAGAAAGACTCAAAAGAGAAGGCTTGATCAAGGTGTTGTTGGGTGAGCATGATTTTGATAAGCAAATGAGTATGTATAGAATGAGGAAAGACATACAGAGTATAATGCTTTATTAGGTTTAGTGAAAGTTGTGTGGATAATAATAGGGATTCTCTCATGAGCTATGTCTGTGAACTGGAAAGAGAGCAACTCAAGGCCTGATCGACTCTCTTGGGGAGGCAGAGTGCCCAGTGCACAGCACCCTCAATGCACACAGTCAGGAATGCAGCAGACTTTCCAGAAGACCAGCGTTCCCCCTCTGGACAGCAATCTGTATGAGAGCAAGGACTCAGTCCATTGTCACCAGGCCTACTTGCTGCATGTTGAACTTCAGACGCAAACGGGTATCACTTATGCCCCTGAAACACTAAGGTTTGAGTGTGGCGTAAGACCCAGAAGAAGAGAACCTAGTCGTTTTTATTATAAAAGCAATTCTCTTGGAACACTTGCCCAAGATGCCCCAAAGCACTTTTGCAAATGCTGATTATTATTTTTTTAAGCCTGTAGACAGCTTTTTGTTGCCTGTCATACAGCTGTGAGTGTGGGAGCACAATTCTCTAGGGATCTGAACATATGTTCTCTCCCTGAGAAAATCTAGGAGAGAGCCCCAAAGGACACATTGTACCCTTCTCCCAGCCAAAACAGGAAAATTTTGTCTGAAAACTCCCTCAATCAATGAGAAAGCTGTAGCCTGAGCTTTATACACTTTCTGTGTGTTAGGATGAAGAGTGAATTAGTGGATGAGTCAGAGAGCCTATGTTCAGTTTTTGATCTCTAATTGTTAAGTATAGTATCATAAGCTCCCTGGGGTTCATTTTCTCCCCCATAAACAAGGAGACTAAGCCAATGGACGTGGCAAGATACCTTCTAGCTCAATGCTCCCAGTACATCAGCATTTCTGAGGATTTTAGAGCTAGAAGAATACATTAATGTTAAAGAGAAACATTTTTATGTGATGGAAGTGTATACTCTCAAATTATAAAGTTATTTTGGTTTAATAACTTCATTTGTGTAGAAAGCATCTTAACACAACTGGAACAAGTTTGGGTTGTATCTGTCCTTCCAACTACATCTTACTAACCCTTTTTGTTGATGGAAGTTTTTTTTTTTTATTTTTAAACAGCAAGTTCACTGTTTAAATAACACAGCTGTTGTTCCCCTAACTTCTGCTAAATTCGGTGCCTGATTTATGTGAGTTGTAATCCAGATAACACAGGTAGGGGCTGGCTAAAACAGAAAATGTTTTCTCTTAACTGAATCTAAACGTGGCCACTACTAATTAATTCTTGACCCCAGTCTTTGGGGTGGGTACATTAGAATGCTCTGCTCTGCTTGGAAATACAGTCCTGGACCCCATCCCAAATCTATTAGTTTAGAATCTTTAGGAAGTAGAAGAATCCATTTAAAAAAAAATAAACTCTCTAAGTACTTCTTATGTACACTCACATTTGAGAATTACTCTCCTCAATATGTGGCCAAATATTTTCAGCCTTTAATAATACTAATCTAATAATAATTCAATCCTAAATGACTCTCTGGCCTTTGAAATTGTAAGGTAATGCATAATTCAGAAAACATGTTTCAAAAGCATAATAGTATTATGCTAAATATTTCAGTCTTCCATTTTTCAACTATACTTTTTTTCTTCAATTGAAATATAAGGAATTGAGTGACTGTGGTGAAGCCAGTATTATGGTGGGCACTATATATGGTATATTGACTCCTTCTCTGAAGCCTTTGTTTTAAGGAGTGTCCTTAGTAAATATTCTTATTTTTATATTTACAACTGCACGTATTCTTACCATTGAAGAATTATCCTCATTGCTCTTTGTTCTTTTAAATATAAAATTATCGTGTATTATTCTAAAAAGTACCTTAACCATTGGTGAATATAAAACTTCTATCTCACTTTCAGCATCAAAGAAACTAACACATACATACTCATATACTTGTAGAAGAAAAACCAGTGTAAGAACTGCTATCTGACATTTTCAAACCAGTGTAAGAATTACTGTCTGAAATAAGTAAGTAAATAAATAAATGAACAAGTGAGTGGATAGCTGTTACTTGGACCAAGCTACTGAGTTACTTAGATGTGTTTTAAAATTGAGGTCCTGGATGCTCTCCTACTTTGATCTAAGGCTTCTCTGGCTATCTTCCAAGCAGCTTCAGGGAACTCTTGGGGATAACCATTCAGCAGCTTTTCCTTCCTCTCCTCAGGTTTTGAAGTTTCAAGTTTCTCATTAAGCACACATTCCTTGTACATCTATATTGCCACTTCTGGGTTCAGACCTCTCTATTCTAGTAGCAGGATCTGTCCATTCCATCCTCAAAGCTTCATTCCAAGAGCAATAGAGATAACCAGGAAGCTTCACTTGGGTAGAAGTATGGGGTGTTCTTGGGATCTATATTCACTGTGATGTGGCACTCTGTCAAAATCCAGATGCCTGGACTGTCCAAAGCTTGGCCCATAGAATGCCCTAGACTTTTTGGTCATGTAAACACATGATTCATTAAGGTAGGATTTGTTCCTTTTATTCCACAGAGAGTATGTTCCTGTTGCAGTTTATTAAAACTTCCATGCAGTGCGCCTTATTTTCCCAGCTTATTTTCATGAATGGCCTGTGCTCAATAGGTAGAGATCAATAATCAGTCTTTCAGTTAGGGCTAGGGGAAAAAGTCTATTGATGCCCTGCACTCAGCTATGTTTAAGAGTTCTTATTGTTAATGCAGCAGCAGGCATTCATAAACCAAGCTTCCTGGCAGGGCTGGACATGCAGGATTAAAACAATTGTCCATCAGGCTCTGTCTCATAAATGTTTTCCTTTGATTTTTGGCAGGATCTCCAACCTGAACGTAATGCCAGTTGACATGGGAACACTGAGGCCAGCCCTTTAAGGATTGTCATATTGCTTGCAGTGGTAAGATTTAAAGATATAACAGTGAAGAGCATTAAATATTACTGGGTTCTGGCTTTTCCCAGTAGACTAGAAACTGAAGTTGTATCATATTTTTTGACCCACACAGGTCTCTATTCATTTACCTTGAAAAAAACACAATAAACACAAGAGAATTCTATAATCCATAAAGAATTGAATTTAGCTAAGATTGGTAAAAATAGAGAAACTAATATCAAGATTTCTATGTTTCTTCACTGTTGGATCAAGTGAGGCAAATAGTTTCCATTTTGAACAACTAAAGTATTTCTATTGAGAAGAGAAATGCATATGAGAACACAAATGGGCACAACATTTAAGATTAATGGAGAGAAAATAAAAGGGGAAGCAATTCTGTTTTCAATATTTTAAGGGACAGTCACTTATGCCTTTAATGTGGGCCCAGAGATTGGGTTTCTAAAATAAGCAAATCTGTAGTCAATTAAGAGATTGTGTAACAATGAAGAATACCAGCTGTCTATGGTACAGTGATACATTGGACGGCTTGGTGCCATCAGAGGCACACCATTATGATGCTTTTTAAAAAGTGAATCATAATGATGAAGATGTTAGCAGGTTGACAGCAAATTATGTTTCCAGGAGGTTGTTTAAGAAAGAAAAGTTTTCTACTCCTTATGTGTACTTACATCTATAGAGTGGGACAAAAGTGGGTTTACAGTTGTGGGTACACAAAATAGAGTTTATCCTTTTCTTACTATTTATTAATTAGTGTATTATTTTCCATACAAACAACTGTAAACCTACTTTGCCCCACCCTGTATGCATACATACATACCTCTTACATCTGAGACCAGGATATATTATGGAATAAAGTAATAATGCTTTTTTAAAAAATATTTTATTTACTATTTTTAGAGGGAAAGGCAGGGAGGGAGGAAGAAAGGGAGAGACATATCAATGTATGGTTGCCTTTCACCTGCCTCCTGCTAAGGACCTGGCTGGAGACCTGGCTTGCAACCTGGTTTTGTTGCCCTGACTGGGAATCGAACCAGCAACTTTTGGGTTCTCAGGCCACCTCCTTTCTATTGAGCTACCAGCCAGGGCTAGAACTCTGTTTTTTTATGGAAGAGAATAGAGTCTCTGGACACATTTCCAATGTAAAGTAGGAAATGCACTATGATGTGGTTAACTAGAGTCAAACAAGAAGAGCACCTAGGATGTAGGCAGATGTTTTTTGGACTCTGAGTTATTAAATTTAATAGGTTAAATTCAGTAATAATACCTATTCTATTTCCAACTTAAAGTTGAACCAGATCTTCATAGACTGAGGCTATATTCAGCACATCCAATCCTTTTTTTTTTTTAAAGATTTTATTTATTAGTTCCAGAGAGTGGAAGGGAGAGAGGTAAAGAGGGAGTGAGACCTCAATGTATGGTTGCCTTTTACTTGCCTCCAGCTATGGACCTAGCTTGCAACCTGGTTATATGTCCTGGCTGGGGAATTGAACCAGTGACCTTAGGGTTTGCAGGCTGGTACCTTATCCACTGTGCTACCAGCCAGTGCCCCAATTCTTTAAGGCCTATGATTTTAGTACATTTTCCACATATGTTTTCATGTTGCCTTGTAGCAGATTTATGGTACATTGAATGAAGCATAACTTTTATCCAACATATTTTCCTATTTTTGTGTACCAGACATAGCTTTATACCTATGAATTTTCAAAGGATATATTTTGGCAATCCAGCATTCAGATTTACTCTTCTAAGTATATTCCTCCCATATCACCCAGTTACTTTATTCAGTTATATTATTGTGGTAACTTTTAGTTTAACAGCTTATAGGCACATAATCTATTTATGGAACAATGGGCGAATGATTGTGCAATAGTCTGGAAGATGCATTACTTAAACTGATGCCTGGAACTGACAGTACAACTTCACACTTTTGTACATATAAAAGTAAATGAATGAGCCATTATGTTTTCTTTTATCTGAATAGCACATTCCTCTTAAAAATAAAATTACTTTGCACTTGAGTTTCATTTCATGATTTAGATGTGCTTTCTAGGAACTACCACTAAACCCTAGTTCCCATACATAAGTCATGGTTTTTTATATATGCATAAAATTCAAGATAACACCCTAATTAGAGAGTTCTTAAATCTCAGCTATCAGAAGGGCCAGAGTTAAACCGAATAGGGCTTTTTAAAATCCCCAAGGCTGAGCTATTTGAGGATAAGAAAAAGTAGCGGAAACATGTGTATAATTGCTCTTAATGAAACCACAAACCTCCATGGAAGCAGTAGATCTAATAGCTCACTTCTGGACCACAGAAGTCAGTTTCATATGAGCCAGGTGTATTAAATTAGGCTTTTTGTTATCAATAGTAAAACCCTCTCAAAGAAAGGCAATAGATGATGTTAAACGGATTTGTGTCATTTGAGATCTGAAAAGGTTTTCTTGAAACTAGACTTGGAGCTCCTAATCTCTAGATGATCAGAAAACACTGAAACCTTTGCCACTTCTGCAACAGGAGAACATTCTGTTGACCAAATAAGCTTGTTTGAGAAAAGAGACATTGGTGCACAGTAGCATAACAGAAATAAGCAAAAATGATTTAGGAGCCAATGTATCTAAATCCTAATCCTACACCACAGTTGGTTTAGTTAGAGAAGTTTAGAGAAGTATTTTTTGTTTTGTTTTACCTTTGAGATTAGTCAGTTGACAGTTGGGCCTTAGTTTTCAATCTATAAAGTGAGGTTAATATTCACTGTACCCCTCTGTACACTTATCCAAAGATAAAGTAATATATGGGAAACACATTGAGGGACTGAAAATCACTACACAGAATTTACTATTGTTAAAAAGTTGATTTCTTATTAATAGCACTTGTCTAATTTGAAAGTTATGTCAAAAACACGTCTTCATAGATCTTCATAGATGTCTTCACAATGCAAAAAAAGAAGCTTACAGTTCTCTGGGCTCTAATATACTTGGTTTTTCTCATTAAATTATGATAACATCAAAAGTTAATTGTTCTGTCTCTGACTTGTATCTGAACATGTCTCTGATTTTTATGCTGCATTGATTTCAAATTTCAGTGTCTTAGAATTACTTCAAAAGGAGAGCATGGGAGAGAATAGAAAAAATGTTTGCAATACAATCCTTGTCAACAAGATGGGAAAGAAAGTGTCTCCGGGGTTGATCCTTGAGGTGACTCTTCCTTTCTCAGACCTCCCTCCCTTTAATTCTTCTCAGACGTATGCTTTTTACTAAACCAAATTCTCTGCTTATCTTCCTCTCCACCCTTCCAGTCTCCTTTCTCCTCTCCTTCACACCTCAGACAATCCTTTCGTTGTTTACAGTCCCATTTTTAAGCTATTGACCCACAGCCCTCTGCTTCCATAAATCCTGCTTTAAGTGTTTGATCTCTAAGACAAATACACCCCCATAGCCCTGAGTTTACTCTCTGTCTCTGTTTCATTATAAATGTTGTAGGCGATCAATATGAATTTGCAGAAAGGTAGGCTGTCTTGGGTCAAAAAACACAATTTGCTTGAACGCACCATAGTCCTTGTCTCTGTAAAAAACTGTGGATCACATATCCTTTAAAAATAAAGCTATATGTTAATAAAAAGATTAAAAAGAATAAAGCTGTAATTGTTGGAAAACATTATCTAGATTAAAAAAAAAAAAAAAAACAAAAAAAACAGGAAATTCCAACATGTTATAGAAAATTCTCCAGTATGCCTAGTTCATGTATTAATATTAGAAGCAATCAAAGACTATGAATAATGGATAAAGTTAAACATAGTAGTCCCAATTTTTATTCAGAGTGCTAGCAAAGAACATTAACATAATGGTTATGGGGCAGAGAAATTGGCTGACATGAAATACCAACCAAAAGTATCGTCATTTGAGTGTTTTTAGGTATAAAATCTGAACACCATCCAAAGTTCACCATTGTGAAGGTGCTTACCTATGTGCACTACCATCCTCTTCCCAACTTCCCCAATTACATGGAAACATCATTTGTACCTTTTCTAACCAATAAAACCCACCCTCATTTCCAACTTATTTTCCCAAGAGAACAAAAGTAACTAATGGTCTCTCTCTCTCTCTTTTTTTTATTATTGTTGTTGTATTACATCCATCCCCTTTTTGCTCCCCTCCGTCCCCCTCCCCACCCACCCATCCACCCCCAAAGTCAATCCCACCTGTTGTCCATGTCCATGGTTCCTTTATACTAGGTTCTTGTCTAAGCTGCTCCCCTTCCCTGCCTCTGCCTCCCCCCTCCCTACAACCTCTTTCCCCCTGACCACTGAAGGCCTATTCACTGTATTCATATATTTGGTTCTGTTTTGCTTATTGTTAGTTTTGTTCATTATTGTCCTGTAATGGGTGAGATCATATGATATTTGTCCTTCACTGACTGGCTTATTTCACTAAGCATAATACTCTCCAGTTCCATCCATGTTGTTGCAAAGGGTACAAGTTCCTTCTTTCTTTCTGCTATATAGAAT